>CM054154.1:5912042-5961721 GCA_028751875.1 Rapana venosa
AAAAAATAGGTCTTGTGAGAGGTCATAAGCCAAGTCAGCTTCTGAGTCCACATTAAAGATCCTACTTGTTGCTTTAGCATATAGACCAATAACAGTATGCCCTAGGCTTTTCACTATCTTTGCTCCAAGAAAGGATTCATACCTATTAAAATACTTATTAATGTCTTGTGGTGATAACTGCTGCACCTGTTCAACTGTTAGTTGTGTTCCTAAGTAATGCTTTGTTTTACCACAAGCAGCAAGAGAGTACAGCTTCTCCTTATCCAGTAGACTCTTCCCATCTGTTATTTCTTCTTGACTAGAGCCAGTAGATGTAATCAACAAAAGTTCGTGGCAATTCATGTTGTCTATCTTTATCAATATATTTTGTGTAAAATAATTATTGTTGTTCTTGACAAGTTGTTTATAAGTTGTTAACAATGTTGTTGATGGGGACTTGTTTATTTCTTGACAATTCTTAATATAGTTCTTGTTTTAGTTCTTGTACTAGTTCTTGGCAGGTTCTTGGTAAGATCTTGTATTAGTTGTTAATAAGTTCTTGGCAAGTTCTTGATAAGTTGTTGATAAGTTGTTAATAAGTTCTTGACAAAATATTTTATTAGTTATTAATAAGTTGTTGATAAAGTTCTTGACAAGTTCTTGATAAGATATTGTTTTAGCATAAATTCCCATAATTTTATAGTTTTACCCATCAAAAATAAATTAGTATTACTTTCAGTTTTAGTAGAGAGATAGGGTAAAAGCCGAGTCAAGGTAAACTGCTTAGTTTTTATATAAAACTATGCAAGTTTTTGGTCCGATGAGGCAAAGCCGAATCCGACCAAAAGTTGCCTGGTTTTGGATAAACAGTAAGTGGTTGAGCTTGACTTGGCTTTTACCTTATCTCTGTTTTATTTTCCAGGGTGAAAGACAACATCTTATTTGGCATATTAGTGGGATTGCCTAGCAACACTAGTAAACTTACCTTTGGAAACAATGTAGTCAAGCCATGTGGAAGCACATTCGAGCAAAAAATCTTCACCATTGTAATAGCATATGCAGAGGAGCATAAATTTACATGTATCTGTGGGTGGGAAATATATATTTATAGGCAATAACATGGAACATATAAGTAAACAAAAAGTTCACTGTTTCTGTTTTATTGTTTGTTTGACTGGTTTTTTTTTATATATAATCCCTGTTGGTGCTGATGTCATATTTTTATTTACCTTTCAATCAAATAAGTTTACATGTCAAATCGAAAATACGACAGTGAATGGCAAAAGCTTTTGATTTGAATCTTAGTGGCACAGAGTCTGCTGTTGTACTTATAGATAGTTAAAAATATAAAGTGTTGACATCAATTGTTTCAAGGTTTGTTTAATAGAACACTAGACTTAGAGTACAAGCAACACATGTAAAACTAAGTCTTACTTTGTGTCACATTCGCTCACACACACACACACACACACACACACACACACACACACAACACACACACACACACACACACACACACACACGGAGTGTGTATTCATTATACACATGTATACATATGAACTATATTAAGAATATACTACAAGTGCCCCCTGTGTTTTGACCATCTTTTTCTTATTTTATGTTTTAGTTAAGCAGTGCTTCTTCATTCTTGTTATAAACAAGCCTTTGTTTCTGATACCAGCATTTTTGATATTGTGTCCCGCATCATCCATAACAAGTTGACTGTACTGACCAAACATTATTATGAAATTGGAATGACTTCAATGGTCAAGAAGGGAGGGGGAAGAAAGTTTAACACCAAAGCCCTGGCACTAGAAGACAGATTCGTGTTGTGTATAATCACTAATTTTGCATGTCAGTAGATGTGGACTTTTTTTTTTAATTTAGTGTGTGTGGGACCACTGTGTGATGAAGTATGTTTGCAGAATTCTGCGTGCGTGCGTGCGTGCGTGCCTGTGTGTGTGTGTGTGTGTGTGTGTGTGTGTGCGTGCGTATGTGTGTGTGTGTGTGGTGTGTGCGCGCGGTGTGCGTGCGTGCATGCGTGCATGCGAAGCCAAATCAAAGTTTTGATTATTGTTCTTTTGCTTTCAAAAAAATGTGTAAGGTCAAAGAAAAAAATAGATAAAAAAAATAAATAAAACAGGTTTGAAATTCCCGCAATTAAATGATTTTTTGTAGTGAATAACTCTTAGAGTGTTAAAATGAAAAATTGTTTTTTTGACAAAGTAATGGGTAGGGAAAAGGGAAAAAAAAAGGGCAGAAAATATTTTGGTTTAATTTTGAAAAAAAAAATTATTTTAAGTGGATAAAATTTCCCAAAATTAGTTTCAAATGAAAAAGGGGGGTATAAATCTGGGTATTTTTTGGAAGTTAAAAAAATTTTGAAAATATAAAGAACAAAAAAAAAAAGAAAAATTTTAGTTAAAAATTTTGTCTTGAAGTTAAAAATATCAGCAAAAACAATAAATTTTTGAAGGTTTAAATTAAATGGGGAGGTGGGGTGCAAACTTTTTTAAAAATTTAAAATGAGGAAAAAAGGTTCTTGATGGATTTACCCCAGAATTTTCAAATTTTTTTGGAAAAAAACTTGGTTCTTTTGTAGTAAGAGTTTAAATCGATCCCTTTTGAGATGGGGAAATTAAAAACAACAAAAAGGGGCTAATTACCAAAGTATCCCCAAAAAATGCAAACCCAAAAAATTTTTAAAAAAATTGGAGGCCCAATTTTTTATTAATGTTATTTAATTAAAAAAGGTATCCCGTATGTAATTTAAAAAAAAAAAAGTTTTCCAAATATTAATTTAAAATCAGACTGGATTTTTGCCAAAGATATTTAAGGTAAATTTAAAATTTTTGTTTGATTGATTTTAATAAAAAATGAAAAATTTTAGGTATGTAAATTTCCCTTGAAATTTTTTAAAGGTTTTTTTTCATTAAGTTGGCAGTTCATTTTAAAGGTATTTAAAGCATTTGGATTTGGAAAAGATATACGTCGTTGGATTTCAACCTTCTACAGAAATATTAAGTCTACAGTTATAGTCAATGGACAGTGCTCCTCCTGGTTTAATATCCACAGAGGATGCAGACAGGGTGACCCTATATCTCCATACTTATTTATTCTCTCAGCAGAAATTCTAGTAAATATGATAAGAGAAAACGAAACTCAAAGGTATTTATATTATGACACAGAATACAAGTTGTCCAGTTCGCTGATGACACACAGCTAATAAAAAAAGGTGACAGCATATCATTTGAACAGTCCATGAAAACTTTAGATTTATTTGGAAAAGTGACTGGACTGTTTATGAATAAAGAGAAAACTAAAGTAATACAACTTGGGAGCAAAACATTTTCTGATGTAAGATATATGACCCATTTAAGGTTAGACTGAAACCCAAAACAGTTTAAGATACTCGGAATATAGTTTACACCAGACTTGTCTCAATGTGAAAAACTAAACTATGATAACAAAATTATAGAAATAAGATCTCTATTCAACATCTGGATAAAAAGGAATATTACACATATTGGTTTCTGTGGGGGTGTGGTGGAGACTGGATTTCTTGGTGAGGGATCGGGTCTCCTCCCTGCCCCCAACCCCTCACTTGGAGTGCGCCCCCTTCCCCATTCTCGAGCCTCCTCTGTTTGTGTTGTTATCCTTTGGTCGCCTCCCTCTGCCCCCTGGTGGAGGGGGAGAGATAACGGGTTTTTTGTTGTTTTTTTCGGGGAGTGGGGTGGGGGGGGGGGGGGAGAGAAGTCGGAGAGAGACTGTGCAGAAGATGGGGTTTAGGCAGGGGGTTGGTGTAGAATGGCTTATAGCAAGGCGTTGATCCCATGTACGGAAAGCGGCATGGATCTGGAAAGCAGAGCCAGCTCCCCCTGAGTAATGATGCACAGTGCAGATTCTGTCTGTTTGGACTGTAGCCCTTTTTCCTCATGGGTCTGGAGTGATGCCTTGGGCACGGGCCCCTTCGGATGAGACAACAATTGTTTGCCCAGTGCAGACATTTTATTTGGCAAAATGAGGAGTCGGTGGACAGTGGGAGAGTTTGCCTTGCGGGGTTTTTGTAGAGAAAGGTCCTTCGGTAGGGAGTCAGATGCACTTTGGGGGGGGGGGGGGGGGACACCACGGCTCCTGTGGGTAACCTGTTCTCCCAGAGAGGACGGCCCTAGTTTGGAGCGGAAAGATCTGCCGTGGCTTGAGGTGACGTATGGTACAATGCATTGGGGGAGAGGAGGGATCTACGTGTGGCTTCACGTGCACTCAAATATGTTTGGATGGGTTTTGGGGGGTCTTTTTTTTAAATATTTTTTTATTTTTATTTTATTTAGGATTATTGTATATAGTGGCTGGATCTGCTTGTGGATTGGTTTATTGACATGATCTGTTTGTTGATGGATCTGCTTGTTGTGGGATGTGTTGCTGTTGATGGGTATTTTGTCGTTAAAGAGTGTGAATAAATGACTTTTTTTTTCTTTTTGGGTTAGTGGGAATCTTTCACATTGTAGAGGTGATGGGGAGTGGGGGAGGGAAGTGTTCATTGTGGTGGAAAGGGTTGGGATTGTCACCAAATTCGTTGATTTGTGAATGTTTTAAAATTTTTCACAGTGCTGTGTGCATGATGGAGGTTGTGAACAGACACTAAAGCAATCTGGCTTCCCTTGGAAAGTTACCTTTGCATAGGCACTGGTGAGCAAAACCGTTTTAGGACTTCCCATGAAAAAACACGGTTGTGGGGAGGATCTCTCTCTCTCTCTCTCTCTTTCTCTCTCTCTTCTCTCTTCTCTCTCTCTTCCTTCTCTCTCTTCTTTTCTCTTGTGCGAGATATTTTTAACAGATTCTCGCTCTCTCTTTTTTTTAAAGATATTTATTAACAGATTGTCTTTGTGTGTGAGATATTATTAAAGATTCTCTTTCTCTCTTCTCTCTTTTTCTCTGTGAGTTTATTTATTGACAGATTTCTCACTTGTGAGATATTAACAGATTATTTCTCTCTTCTTTCTCTGTGAGATATTTATTAAAGTTGTAAAAAAAGGGGATGTTCCCTTTTTTTGGTATACTGCTTACGGGGAAACCTGTCAGGGTTGCGTTGCACAAATGACCGCGCGTGGGTCAGAGGAAAAGTTTGATCTTTTTTTACGTTTTGTGTGTGCCCTGAGTTGGAGCAGTGTTTTTTTTGTTTACCTTTAGCGCGTAGGTGCATGTATGTTCGTGGGTGGGTGTGAGTGTGTGTGGGAAATTTTATGTGTTTTTTTCGGTTTGAATGTAATAAGGGGATTCAATTTGTTTTGCTGTGCATAGTTGGAGGCATACTTCCACTGGAACACAATGTGGGGATGCAGCATGGGAATTGGGTGTAAGGGAAGTCTTGGGAGATGACTGTTCTCAGTGGTGTTTTAACAGCTAGATAGCATACTGTTATGAAATTCTACTATAACTATTTCGTCTTTTAATGTCAGGGTCTTGGCAAGTTTTGAAAAAAGAAGAGACATTTTTCAATATTTACGACAAAAAAGTCACTCAGTCTATTTCCCCCAGGATACTCATTTCATTTAGAAATTAGAACGTCAGATCAGGGCTGAGTGGGGTTAGAGTGTGTATTTGCTTAAAATAATTCCAGATCCAGGGGAAAGTAGCTATCTTGTTTAACAACAATTTTGAATTTAAAATAAAAGCGAAATTTAAAAAAAAATTTGGGGGTAATTAATCATATTATTGTTAAACACTATGGGGAAAGATTTTACTATAGTCAATTTTATATGGCCCAAATAGAGATAAAACCGTTTTTTTGTAGACATAGAGAAAAGGATTGAAGAATGAAGACACGAATGTAATTCTAGCTGGGACTGGAGTTTGTCATTGACCTAGAAGGGGATACCACAATTTTATAAGAACTTAATAATCCCAAAGACCGGGGAGAAGTTTAGATATGATATCAGATCTTGAACTGGTGACATCTGGAGGGAATTTAACCCTTGAGGTGTTAAATTAGCTGGAGAAGACAAAACCCTTTCCAGCAAAGTCGGTTAGATTTCTTTTTGGTGTCAGGTTCATTAGTACATTTGTCAAAGAACAGACATTTCTTGGTACAGAAGTGTTCATTCCCTTGTTTATATTGTCCTTGAATTTAAACCACTGAGAAGTACAGTACTTTTGGGAAAATTTAATGCGCAACTCTTAAAAGATAAGAAATACGTAGATCTTGTAAATGAAATGGTTTGAAAAACCAAAGAACAGTATGCAGCCCTCCTTATAATAGAACTAATATTGACTGTATTCTAATAGCCCCATTCAATTTACAATATCTGACAGTTGTTTTGGATGTTTCTTTTGATGGAAATCAGAGCACAGACAATCTCACATAGTATCAACAAGGAAAAAAAAGAGATATCTCACTAGAAAAAGAACTAGAAAAGGACATCACAGAACTTGAGAATGTTCTACCATAAATGAGTGATAAACATACTTTACAAATAAAAAGTTTAGTTAAATGAAATTAGAAAAAGAAAAATGGAAGGTATAATTCTTAGATCAAAAGCAAAGTGGGCTTCACAAGGGGAAAAGATTACCAAATACTTTTGCTCACTAGAAAAAAGACACTTTATTAGCAAACAAATGACAAAACTTATAACGAATAAGGGTGAGCTATAACTGAAATGATGATTTACTTAAAGAAAAAGCAGTTTTATAAATCGCTATATGCAGAAAGGGAATCAAAAAGTATATTGGTAGCTATGTACAGAATTTGCCTCCCCTTCAAAAGTGAATCTGACAATCTAGAGGACTAATTACTTTAGACGAAGCTTCAGTGGTTTTAAAGAACATCCCCAACGATAAAACCAGGTAAGATGGAATGACAACCAATTTTTTTAAAATATTTTTGGAAACAGTTAGGCTTTTTTTTGGTCGCTCATAAACGAAAGCTTTGTAAAGGAGAAATGTCAAGCACCAAAAGGAGGAAAATTTTGATCTGTTTCCCAAAAAGGAGTTTAAACCGAGAAAAATTTCTTAAAATGGCGACCAAATAACTCTGTTAAAGTATTTTTATAAAATTGGGTCGGCCTGCATTGCAAATGTATTAAATATGTGTTATCAATTAAAAAATCAGGATCAAACCGGTTTGTACCTGGTAGGATATTGGTAATAGCATAAAGAATAATTTATGACATTATACATTACCCGGAAGAAAATAAATTATTGGTCTACTGTTTCTATGATTTCGAAAAGCATTTGACTTCGTCAGTTGGTCATCATGATGAAAGTTTTAAAAATTTTGGATTTGGAGAGGATGTATTAAATGGGTTTGCATTTTATAAAGACATAAAAACGGTGTGATTTGTCAATGGAAAAACGTCAACTAGCTTTACTGTTGAAAGAGGTTGTCGTAAGGAGACCCAATTTCGCCATATTTATTTGTACTCTGTGCAGAGGTACTTGCACGTAAAATAAGAGAAGAAGTTGATATTAAGGGCTTTAAAGATAGCAGATACAGAATTCCCAAAAATTAATCGTATGCCGATGACACGACTTTTATATTAGAAGGGGATAGAAAATATATGAAAGCTGTTTGAAGTTTTGAAAGAATTTGAAATGATTTCAGGTCTGAAGTTGAACTACGAAAAAACTTGAATGTATGGCTAGGAAACAAAAGAATGTTTAAAAGATTTTTAAAGATAAAAAAATGGAATGGAACCCCCCCCAAAATTCAAAATATTAGGACTTTGGTTTACAAATGATCTCTCACAAAGGGACAGAAATAAATTCTGACAATAAGTTCCTCGAATAAAAACTCTATTCAAAATATGGTTGCAAAGAAACAGTTACACTTTAGGAAGATAGCTGTATTAAAGTCACTTATACTTTCAAACTTATATATCTGTGGATTCTGCTACCCAATCTCCTAAAAGACATCAAACAACTACAAAAAATGTGTTTTGGTTTGTGTGGGCAAAAAGACAGAAAAAAATTAAAAGAAAATACGCTTTTCCATGATTTTGAAGGAGGAATGGGATTGGCATTCGAATATTGAAGTGTATATAAAGGGCATTAAAATTAGCATGGATAAGAAAGTTGGGGAAATGAAACTCCAAATGGGCAACTATCATTCGAACCCTAACCCCCGAGACAGATTAATCAATTTATGGGGCAAACGTTTTGAAACAGTAGATTAAATCATTTCTGGAGAGACGTCTTCTCGGCCTATACACACTTTTGCAGAAATGGAAGTAAAAGGGGGCGTGAGTTTCTTTTGAGCCAAATTTACAATGAAAAATTCAAATTGATAATAAACCCTTTCACTACAAGACTTGGGTAAACAGTAATATTTTTTTTGTAAAAGATTTTGGGGGACATAAATGGTAACTTTATAGATTATCGACTTTACCCAAAAAATTAACTCGAGAGTAAATTTCTAGGTTATATGAGTGTTTGCAATCAATAATCGAGTACAAAAGAACGAAAAAAATTGAAGTTAAAGATAATGTAAAAAAAAATTTCGAAAGCAATGCAGTTAATATTGAAAGCGCGAAAGGATCTCGACAATATTACAATGCTTTACTTGAAGAATAGAAATATTAGATATAAAACCTTTTGTAAAATGGGAAGTAAACTGAAAACCCCCGTTGAATGGACAGCAGGGTGAAGAAAAAAATTAAAAAAATTTAAAAGAGGTAAAAAAATTTAAATGGTTTCCAAAAAAAATTTTGTTATAGAATTCTTTTTTTGGGCCAAAGTAATTTTGAAGACCAATTTGGGGGTTTTGGCGTGACAGATGGGATTTTTTTAGGTGGGGAAAAAAATGGAAAAATAGTTTTTAGACTATTTTTATAAACTGTGCCCTTTTTTCCCCCTTTTTTTTGGGGGGAACTAAAAAGGGAAAAAGTACTAAAAAACCAAAATGTTTTTTAACTTTTTAATTTTATCATTTGACAATGAGCTGGGTTTTATTTTGGGTTTTGGGTGAAAATATTTTAAATTTTGGAAAGGAAAATACTAGATTTATTATTTGTTTGGGAAAATTTTTTTAAATTTTTTGTAGAAAACTTTAAAAAAGTTCCCCAAAACTTCACAAATTTTTAAAAGAACTAAAAACAAAAATTTAAAATTGTTTTTTGATGCAGTTTTTTTTAATTTTGAATTTACCATGTTTCCAGGGAAGATGGCTCCCTAAATGGGCTTTAAATTTAAGATAAAATGAACCCCGAGGGAAGGGAAAAAGCAAAAAAAAAAAGGAATTTTTAAAATTTAAAAAAAAAACGCATTTCCAAGACAAAAAAAAAAAATTTTTTTAAAAAAGGGGAAAAAACTTTACGAAAGCTTAATTAAAGGTTTTTTTTATATCACTTTCTTTTAAAAAGTGGGTTTTCGGAAAAGGCCTTAAAACGTACAATCCCAAGGGGATAATTTTAAACTAAAATGGATTTTTGCCCCGTTTGTTCTTTTTTCCCTGTTTTACATCGGGGCTTTGCCCCTTTATTGGGCTGATCAAGCGACATTTTTGTTTTTAAATTTTTATGTTTGTATGTTTGTTATGTTGTATGTTTGGGGATGTTAAAGGGATGTTTGTATGTTTGTATGTAGTGTGTTAAAGATTGTATGGGATTATTGGGATTTTTTCGTATGTTTCGTAAGTTTGTTTGGGTTTTTTAAAAAAAATTTTTGGGTTTTAAAAGATTTTTTTATTGGTTTTTTTTTTATTGGGAGATTGTTTGTTTCTGTATTTCCTTCAGTGACCATGTTTCTATTTAAAAATTTGTATGATTCAGGGAAAAAAATGTTGGTTTAATGAGGATATGGTTTTCGTCTTTCCCTAGGTCTTGGGTTTTTTGGGGGTCAGGTTTTGGTTTTTTTTTTTTTTTTTTTTTTTGGTTGTTTTTTTTTTTTTGTTGCTTTGCTGGTTTTTTGTTGCTCTTGACAGTTCGTGTTTTTGTGTGTGAGGTTTTTTTTTCTTCTGGTTTTGGGTATTTTGTAATATATTTGAAAAAATAAAAAAACATTAAAAAAAAAAAAAAATCTCTATTCAACATCTGGATAAACAGGGATATTACACCTATTGGTAGAGTGGCAGTGCTAAAATCTTTAATTCTTTCCAAACTGATATATCTCTGGATACTGTTACCTAATCCACCAAATGATTATATAAATATACTTCAGAAGTTATGTTTTAAGTTTGTGTGGAAAAATAAGCAAGATAGAATCTCGAGAAAAACCACAATCAAACATATAAAGCAAGGAGGATTGGGGATACCATCTCTAAAACAGTATATAAGGGGTTTTTAAAACTGATGTGGATAAAAACTTAAGCTCAGGATCCATAAGTGGAGTTTCTATCATTAAAGAGATTTGCCCTGTTGTCAAAGATCGGGACAAATATGTTCTGTATACCCATTAGGGAAAGAAGTTCAAATGCATTCTGGATTGATACATTCCATGCATACAAAATGTTTAGCAGGAAAGTTCAACTTGTTGATTCTGAAAATCTTTGACAGGAATCATATTTTACAACGAGAATGTTAAAAATGGTGGAAACTTTCTTCAAGTGAAAGAATGGATAGACAATGATATATATCGCATTGCAGATCTAGTTGACGAAAGTGGAAATTTTTTGACATATTAACATTTTAAGAAGAAATGTAAAATCAAGACAAATTTTATTACATATTTAGGCTGTGTTCAAGCGATTAAAAAGTATATCAGCAAAACGGACATCAATATAAATGATAATAGATCAAATAACCTTCAAAAGGCTTTTGGTTTAATTTTGGCAATTAAAAAGGGGACACGCCCTTATTATGACATTCTGGTTGCAGATAACAAACAGCCAAAGTGTTGCGATAAATGGAACAATACAATACCAGCTGATCTCAACTGGAGAAGTATTTTTGACAAAGCAAATAAAAAAAAGAAATTAAAATGAAAGTTTCCAGATAAGACTGATCCAAAAACATTCTAGCAACAAAAAATATTCTTAAAAAAATGAAAATTGTTGAAAGAAAACAAATGCACATTCTGTAATTTTCAGAAAGAAACTGTTGTCATCTATTCTATGCTTGCAGCAAAACTTCTCATTTTTGGAATGAATTACAAAGCTTTCTTCAGGAAAATTTGTCCCAATACACATGATCTAGTGCTGTCAAAGGAACAGGTTTTGTTTGGATTTGATTCTCGATCAAAGAGTGATGAAATACTAGATGAAATATTAATCAATGCAGTTTTTTTTATTTACAGATCTAGAGTACAAAAAACGGAACCTCTTTTGGGGGTTTTTAGAAAATATCTGACAAAACTATATCAAACTAAAGAGTGTATTGCTAAAACAAACATGACTTATAGTGTTTTTGCAGGTAAATGGCAATATTACAAGCAAGTTATGATGATGGGCTAGATCTTTCTGAAGAAACTGGTTTTGATACATTTATTTGTTGATATACTCAAAAATGGATCTGTGTACTAAACCTTTTCCCATGGGTTTTTTCTGTAGTTTGTTAGGTTGTATTTAATTAATTGAAATGTGTATTATAATCTGAATATATTGCAACTCTTTATAACTTGCTATAACATATATGTACATTTGTTCTATGTTTTTGCAAACAAATTTATCTAAAAGTCATTTGTAAAAAAAATACTGATCTTTTATAAAAGTGTAAAAAAGAAGAAAATCTCGATTACAAAAAGTAAATTTAAACAGTTTGTGGGTAACAATTATAAGACTCTTTGAGTCCTATGGATTTGACCAATGTCACTTTAAAAATTTTACAGTGGATTGCGACAAGTGTCTTCACATAATTATTGCAGTGTATTGTATTGATCATGGCAAGTGTCACTTTACGAATAATTATTGTATTGATCATGACAAGTGTCATTTTTCAAATGATTGTTGCGGTGTATTGTATTGATCATGACAAGTGTCATTTTTCACATGATTGTTGCGGTGATTGTATTGATCATGACAAGTGTCATTTTTCACATGTTTGTTTTGGTGTATTTTATTGATCTTGTTAAGTGTCATTTTTCATTAAAAAAAGAAAAAAAGAAAGAAACGGTTTGGTATGAAGTAAAGATGTTGAAGTGTAAAAAAAAAATAAAATAATAGGCAAAAAAAAAAGAACGTCTGAGTTGATAATTAGCTATTTTTTCATCCAACTGTTTGGAATAACTTTTTCTTTTTCAGTTTTCCTCAAGGTTCTTTCTTGTTTGTTTGTTTGTTACTTTAAAAAGTACATATATGCTTGTAATGTAAAAAAGCACGTAAGGGCTTATTCCATTGTCCTTGATATAAAATAATTTAAAAAATAATTTTTTTTTTTTTTTAAATGCTGTAAGGAAAACTGCCTCGTGAAGTCCAACTATTAGAAATAATATAAAAAAAGAAAACATTACACATTGAAAAAAGAACAACAGCATCAGTTAACTTGTGAGACCAGACAACATGAACAACTTACCTGGGCATGAGAAAAAACAACAACAACAAAGTAAACAGCAAATGAATGGACTGGAGAGGACTATACATGACACATATACATACATGCACATTCATCAGATAAACAGACATATGAATTATAGTTAACAGGATACCAGATAATGAAATATATGTTAAAACATATGACATAGCAGCTGATAGGTATTCCATTCTAAAAAAAATGAAAAATTGTTTGCAATTGTTCCACTATGTGTGTGTGTGTGTGTGTGTGTGTGTGCGTCTGTGTGTGTCTGTGCATTCGTGTCTCTGTGTTTCAGATTGTGTGCTTGTTCACTGTGTTTTTGTGTGTGGTGTACAAGTGTGTGCAATTTGTATTTTCCAATGTATTATTTCATCAGTTTTACCTTTTTAAGTGGTTCAGTTTATTGGTAAAGGTTGCAATAATGTAGTAAATTTCCCGTATAATCATTAAGAAATTTGTTCTTACGTAGATGGCTTGATGAAAAAAGCAAAAGCATTGTTTATTCAATGTACCATCTGAAAATGAAAATTTGACTTGATTTGACTTGGCATAATTTATGGGTTTTATACACATGTAAGTTAGTTCTGGGGACGGGATAGCTCAGTGGTCAGAGCACTCGCTTTCCCCCAGCCAAGTTAAGCAGCGTCGAGCGTGGTTACCAGCTGGATGGGTGACCGTTTGCGCGCCTTGGCTTCAGTACAGTTTCCCCAGTTCACCCAGCTGTAAATGTGTACCTGCCCTCTTTAGGGTCAGGGAAGGTAAAGCAGCGAGGGAGAGGAGATGGGCGCCGCCCTCAATATGCTGGCCCTAGAGAAGTGAAGTCTCTGACGCCTCGCTCGCCTACGACCTTATGGGTTATGGGACTCCTTTACCTTTTTACCTTTACCTAAGCTAGTGTTGTACAAAGCTGTGGCTAAAGAAATTACAGTGAAAGCATTTTGTGTTTTCAAAGTATACAATTGGTTATAGAAAGATAATAGTGTCTGTGCATGCTCATATTATGTTAATACCAGGGAATAGTTTTCAATGTCTACAATACTGCCTCATCTCCTTTGCAAATTTTATAGAAAGTATTGCCATGAAACATTGCATGTAGATGCAAAAGTGGCGCCTAAGAGCAATGCAGTCATTAAAAAATGTATGGTCTATGAAGGTTTTAATATTAAGCAAGGTTAAATTTGATAATAAAGTGTGCTGATTGTAAGCAAAGTCCATATTGGTGTTGTCTACACATGTAATTTCACGCATTCAAATGTGTATCAATGGCACCTTTCTACTTATGTCCTTTAGCTTTGTAATACTTTTGGCTCCACCACTCCATACATTAGCTAATTGTGGATTAGGAGGATGTGCACCTGTTTTTACAAAATATTTTTTTAATTACTGAAATATTTCTTCTTGATGATAACTTTTGAAACTTAGTATTTTAGCTTTAAATAATGTGGTTTTTTGTGTGTAAAAATTTCATTACAAAATCTGATGTGGAAACCTGAGATAAAATAATCAGCCAAAATGCATACCAAGGCTTGGGGAGTCCCCCATTAAAATACGTCTTGTATTTGAGACAATTCACATATGATAAAATGAATTTGTTAGCATGCATTCCTTTTATGAATTCAATCTGCTTGAAAAGTCTGTTAAACATCGAACATTGGTTGCTATGGAAAATCTAACATTGATATGTGGTTCAGTTTTCCTACATTTTGTCAAAATGGCGGCTTAGAGGGATTCTGCATTCTAAACCCCATATCTCAGAAACTAAACATCCGATTTGAATGGAGTTTTCATCAGTAGAAATAGCATTCAATGTACACTTTGAATCACATAAAACATGAAAAAGCCTGATGGTGAGAAGCGTTCAATTATGTGCTGGAAGGTCAACATTTGCGTGCCACTAAAAAAAAGAGGAAAGTGCATTCCCATCACAACTGTTCAAAAGTTAAATCTCATATCACGTTTTAACGAAAAGAATGTACTATGTTGGAAAACAACAACAAAGCTATGACACTTCATAATCATAGAATAACAACTTCATGGCAGCTATCATCTGATCATGGCAGAGAACTGTCCACATTAAAAACAAGAAGACCAACAGATTAGCTGACAGAGTGATGACGAGTCAGCTTCATTTATGACAGAAACAAGGTCTTCTCTTCATTAGCATTTCGATGAGAAGTTATCTTGATCTATCAATCACCTCAACTAAGCTGAGTAGCCAGCAGCAACAAGCGGTACAGAGGGACAGTCCTTCTAAACTATCTACAAGAGAGACTCAACCTCACAGTCATCACAGAACCCGCTGACAGACTTCAAACAGGTAAAGACGTTCTGACAGACTTCAAACAGGTAAAGACGTTCTGACAGACTTCAAACAGGTAAAGACGTTCTGACAGACTTCAAACAGGTAAAGACATTCTGACAGACTTCAAACAGGTAAAGACGTTCTGACAGACTTCAAACAGGTAAAGACGTTCTGACAGACTTCAAACAGGTAAAGACGTTCTGACAGACTTCAAACAGGTAAAGACGTTCTG
The DNA here is from genome assembly GCA_028751875.1 of Rapana venosa. Lineage (NCBI taxonomy): Eukaryota > Metazoa > Mollusca > Gastropoda > Neogastropoda > Muricidae > Rapana > Rapana venosa. The sequence goes on from CM054154.1 coordinate 5,926,996, forward strand.
ACAGACTTCAAACAGGTAAAGACGTTCTGACAGACTTCAAACAGATAAAGACGTTCTGACAGACTTCAAACAGGTAAAGACGTTCTGAGAGACTTCAAACAGGTAAAGACGTTCTGACAGACTACAAACAGGTAAAGACGTTCTGACAGACTTCAAACAGGTAAAGACGTTCTGACAGACTGTTCACTTCACTGTTCACTGGTCCCGTAACCCGCCAGGGTCGTAGGGGCGCTGCATGGTGGACGAACGGTGGACCAGCTGGCTCCACTTAGCGCCGTCGTGAGCGAGTGCCTGGGGGACACTGAAGTCCTTCCCTGTCCAATCACGGATGTCGTCGGCCCACTTTCTCCTCTGTCTGCCCCGTCTTCTCTTCCCCTGGACTGTTCCTTGCAGGATGGTCTTTGCAAGTCCTACTGAGCGTGTTACGTGCCCATATCATCTGAGTTTCCTCTTTTTCGCCGTGGTCAGTAGGACAGACTACAAACAGGTAAAGACGTTCTGACAGACTTCAAACAGGTAAAGACGTTCTGACAAACTACAAACAGGTAAAGACGTTCTGACAGACTTCAAACAGGTAAAGACGTTCTGACAGACTTCAAACAGGTAAAGACGTTCCCGTGACCTATGCCGTCATCGCGAGGGAGGGGGTCAGAGACCTCGCTTCTCAGGGGCCAGCATAGTGAAGGCAGTGGCCATCTCTTCTCCCTCACTGCTTTACCTTCCCTGACCCTAAAGAGGCAGGTACAATTTACAGCTGGGTGAACTTGGGGACTGCGCTGAAGCCAAGGTGCACGAACGGTCACCCAGCGACCAGGCAATCCCCCTCCCCCTGCTTAACCTTCACTAGGGGGAAGCGAGTGCTCTGACCACCCAATGCCAGGTTGTTACTTGTTTGCTATCAATATCTAAGGCTGATGTGATGAAACAAGGAAAGGTTTATTGTCCTAACAATTGTAACAGAATGGTACAGTGCATGTCTTCACAAGTAAACGATACAAAGACTCTGTAGCTGTTTGAAGACAAGGATTTCCTGAAAGAATCTGAGTGTCAGGAGTACGAATGATACACTATCTGTTATTTAAAAAAACCACAGGTGATACATCTGTTGTTTAGAAAAAAAGTTAAAATAATGCAACTTTAATCTTGTTATGTAGAAAGGAGTACAGATGATACACGATTTGTTATGTAGAAAGGAGTACAGGTGATACGACATTTGCCATATAGAAAATGTACACGTCACACCATTTATTATAGAGAAAAGGGTACATGTGATACATTTGTTAGTAGAAAAAAGTACAGATCATAACAACATTAATAAAAAATATACAAATAATACATGTGTTATGCAGACAAAATACAGATCGTGCATTTGCTAAGTAGAAAAAAGTATAAAACTAAGAATGCATTGCCTATGTAAAAACTAATTGTAATTAGATATTTGCTATCATCATCATCATCATCAGACCCGTGACCTTGGCGGTCGTGGGGGAGACATGAAAGACGATGCCGTGGTAAGCCTCCTCCATCCATCTCGGTCCTCGGCTCTGCGCAGTAGTGCCGAGTCATTCATCCTGGTCCATTCTCTGATGTTGTCCATCCATGACTTGTTCTGTCTTCCCCTCCTTCTGCCACCTTCGAGTGTTCCCTGCAGTACTGTTTTGGGCAGAGTGTTGTGGCGGGTGACGTGGCCGAACCATGTCAGTCTTTTTCTTCTTGACGATGGTGAGAAGGGGTTTCCTGTGGACCTGCCAGCCGTGTTATTTGAATCTTGACAAATTCGTTGGTCTTTCGTTCTCTCCAGGATATGCCCAGTAGTTTTCTATGGCATTTTGTTTCGAATGACTGGATTCGCTTTGCTGTTTCAGCAGTCAGTGTCCAGGTTTCACTTCCGTACAGCAGGATCGACTGAATTAGGGCTTTGTAGAGCTTTAGTTTGATTGGGAAACTGATCTCTTTACTTTTCCATATGGTGGTGAGTTTTGTCATGGAAGATGTTGCCATAGCTATTCTGACTTTGATTTCTGTCGTCGATCGCCCGTCCTTTGTGAGTGTAGCGCCGAGGTATTTAAAAGCGTCTACCTCCTCCAGTTGTTGGCCGTTCATGTAAATTTTAGCGGTGGCATTGCTCGTGCTGTTCACAAGTACTTTACTTTTCTCTGAACTCACCTCCATCCCATATGCTCCAGCTCTGTTCTCAAGTCTGGTCGTAAGATCTTGCAGCTCTGTGTTACTTCCGCCCATGAGGTCAATGTCATCGGCAAACCGTAAGTTGTTGAGGGAGATGGTAGGGTGGAAGTCATGGAGGGTCTCTCTCATGATGTTTTCCAAGAACAGATTGAACAGGACTGGAGATAACAGGCATCCTTGTCGGACCCCAACTGTGGTTTTGAAGTAGTCTCCGACCTGATTGTTCAGAAGGACTGCACTGCTTGCAGTGTTGTATAGTGCTTGAATGGTTTGCACTAGTCCTTCTTCAATGCCAAACATTCTGAGACCTGCCACAGGCCTTCGTGCCATACTCTGTCAAAAGCCTTCTTGAAGTCGATGAAGTTGTGGAACAGGTCTCTCTGATGTTGAAGATTTTTTCCATCATGATGTGGCAGTTTAAAAATCTGTTCGATTGTGCTCCTGCCTGCCCTGAACCCAGCTTGTTCCTCTGCAAGGTGTTCTTCTGCCTCCTTCTTGAGTCGATTCAAAATAACTTTGAGCATGATCTGCTGGCGTGGCTGAAGAGGCTGATTGTTCTATAGTTTTGGCATTGGCGTAAATTCCCCTTCTTGGCAGGGTAGATGAGTGATTGTGTCCATTCTGTTGGCCACTGTTTTGTCTCCCAAATCTTCTGACAGATAGCTGTAACATAATGTGATGACTGTTTCGCCACCATGCTTGAGCAGCTCTGCTGGTATATTGTCTGCTCCTGGGGACTTTCCTACTGGTAAACTGCGGATGGCTTCTTTCCACTTCTTCCCTCAGTATAGGTAATGGCGAGGTGCTCTTGGATGTTGCTGCTTTCTCTTCTATTATGCTCTTGTCAGGTTGCATTGGGTAGTTGTACAGTTCTTGACAATATTCAGACCACCTGTTCAATGCAGCTGAGCTTTCTGTGAGGAGGTTTCCGGAGCTGTCTTCAATGACTGATGATTTGGTTTGGAGTGGTTTTGTGAGTTTCTTCAGGGTGTCGTATGCCTTTTTACTATACAAGAACGTAAAAATGATTCAACATCTGTTAGGTAGAAAAAAGTACAAATGATACAACATTTGTTAAGTAAAAACAAACAAACAAAAAAACAATGACATAAAATTGGTTAAGTAGAAAACAAGAGCATTGATACAACACGTGTTATGTGGAAAAAAAAACGTACAGAAAAAAAAGAAGATGATACGTTTGTTATGAAGAAACATTACAGATGATACAACATTTGTTATGTACAGGGAGTGATTGGCCTTTGCGCCCGATGGCAGCGGGGTGTGTCTCTGTGTTTGAGTGTTGTTTCTGTGCTTTTTTTCTCCATTCAGCAAAACAAATTTGATACCTGCTTGTTTGTGATTCCACCGTGCATTAACTGGTCAGAATAGTTTTCCTTAATATCATTTACATTTGAAGTAACTTTTATTTATAATTTTCATTTTCTGATAAATTGTTGAAGATTTAACCAACTGTATGAATTATGTTTAACTGACATTGCTGGTCCTTGTGACCCATTTTACTGTAACCCTGCTGCTGTGGTGAAAAATTGCATGTGAAACATGAACTCAGATCCCCCCCCCCCCAACTACCCAGTGTTCCTCCTTCCACTGATATGACACTAACTGCCAAAGACATGAAAGATTTGCTCTCACATGGGTTTTACAACATACCATGCAGACTTAAGCAACACATTTCAACCTTGGGAATCAACCACCGCAAAACTAGACAAGGTACCCATGCGGGCAGACATCATCGCTTGCAGCCTCCTACATCCCTCTCCATCCACATTTCTGACGTCACTACCGCTACCACCGTAACCAGGGACAACTCTGCCTTGCTTCCCTCTCATCCACCTGCTTCTTCCTGTGTTTATGACTTTGGCAAGACGTGCTCTGATAAAGAGTATCATGGTGTGTTTGAAACTGTAAATCCCGAAACTTGCCTAGTTCTTTCACCAGCTTCTACACCTGACTCTCAATCCAAACTTTTGTCTGCTCTTCCACTCTCCACATCTTTACTATTGCCTTCATCCACTTGCACTGACAGTTATTTTAATTCACCACAGTTATCATCAACCTCTCTGCCTCCTTCTAACATCCTTCACATGTGCTTGTTCAACGTGCAATCTGTCTGCCCAGAAGGTAAAGCTGATCTCATTTCTGATTTATTCTCTGAACAGAATATTGATCAAACATTTCTTACAGAAACCTGGTTAAAACATCACAGTCATGAACCGAAAATAAAACAACTGACACCACCTGGTTATAAAACTCTTTCTCTTCCCGACCCTCCCGTGGAGGTGGCATTGCCATCGTTTATAAAGATACACTCAAACCTGCTCTTTCTTTCTGTCACTCCCTTTCTTTCTCACCTGAATCTTACGAAGTCTGTGAACTCAACTTCAACAAACCTGGCCACTCTATTACTTTCTGCTTTTTCTACCATCCACCCCCAAGCTGTAAGAGTAATCTGGCATCTTCCATTTTCCATCAAAAGTTTTAGTCACTCCTGGATCACTACGGCCTCTTTCCCAGAAAGCTCATCATTCTCGGTGACTTTAACTTCCATTTTGATAACCAGTCTTCTTCTGATGTCAAACGTCTTTCTCTTTCTTTGTCAAACCACTCTCTTTCTCAGCTGGTGAACGAAGCAACGCATAGATCATGACATATTTTAGACTGGCTAATCAACGATGTTTCCCAAGATCTGTTCATATTTGTATGTATCACTGATGGACTACTTTCTGATCATTCCGCTGTTCTTTTCTCTTTAAACATTGCAAAGCCTATCAGAAAGAAAAAAAATGTCACCTCTCGCAACATCAAGGCCATAGATATTCAAACTTTCTCTTCACAAGGTGCTGAACGCCTATCACAAACCTCTGACAAAAATAACCCCTCTAAACACAACATTGAAGTTCTCAGCCAATTGCTTGATGAGCATGCACCTCCCACTGACCATCTCCTGCCTGATAGGCCATGTGCGCCATGGTACACATATGACATTCTGGTCGCAAAGTGCAAACGCAGGCAACTAGAGCGGCAGTGGTGAAAATAAAAAAACGGAAATTAATAAGCAGCCCTTTCGAAAACAAGTAAACAAAGTCAAATCTTTAATTTTTTCAGAAAAAGCAAAGTATTACTCTTCTCAAGTTATTGATGCCACGTCTATGAAATCTCTCTTTTCCCTCACATCTACTCTTCTTGGATCTGTGAAGGCAAGCCCTTTGCCTTCCATTCACAACCACACTGAACTTCCTTCTATATTTTCTGCATTCTTTTCTTAAAAAGTCCATAACGTTCGCTTCAAACTGGATCAGACTCCTTTCCAACCTGCATTTCCTGATCCCCAATTCTCTGGCACTCCTCTTATTTTCTTGATTCTGACAAGTGAGAAAGAAATCATGACAATTCTGAGAGAAATGGCTATAAAATCATGTGATCTTTATCCCATACCTGCTTCTCTTTTCACAAAGTGCCTACCACAACTTATACCCACTATCACGAAAATAGTAAACTCATCTCTTGTTTCAGAAAATGTCCCATCAGCTCGCAAAACTGCTATTGTCACACCTCTACTCAAAAAGCATGACCTTGAACCTAACATTCTGAAGAATTATAGACCTGTTTCCAATCTACCCGTTATTTTCTAAAGTCATTGAGAAAGTAGTTCTCAAACAGCTCAACAACCACCTTCTCTTCAACAATCTTGTTCCTGATTTTTAGTCTGCCTATCGCTTCAACCACAGCACTGAAACCACCTTAGTACACACTTAAAACACGCGTCAACTAGCTTCTGACTCAGGGAAAATCTCCCTTCTCACTCTACTCAACTTATCAGCAACCTTCGATACTATAGACCACTCAATTCTTCTCTCCCGTCTTCAAAGAACGTTTGGTGTTACTGACACAGCCATCACCTGGTTTAATTACCTTACCTTACCGACCGAATCCGGACAGTTGCAGTAAACAAGATTCAATCAATATCTGACAAACTGGAATGCGGAGTCCCACAGGGATCAGTTCCTGTTCTTTTAACACTTTACACTGCCCCACTGTCAAATAAAATAAACCATCATCAAACCAACCATCATTTTTATGCAGATGACTCTCAGATTCAAAGCAGTGTTACTCCTGAAAATCTACCTTCTCTCCTGACAAATATGGCACACTGCTTTGAAGATATTCAAAACTGGATGACACAGAACAAATTTCATCTAAATGCAGATAAAACCGAAGCCATGCTCGTAGGGACCAAACACAAACTCTCTTCCATTACAACAGCTTCTATACAACTCGGCAATACATCAGTCCCTCTATCAACTGCTGTGAAGTATCTAGGGGTCATTATTGACAACACACTCTCTGTGCAAAAATTCATCACCCAGACCTGTCAGTTGTGCTACTATCAATTAGGGCATATTCGAAAGTACCTGTCCACCGAAGCAACCTCCAAACTGATCACTTCTCTCATTCTTTCACGTCTAGACAATTGCAATTTTCTTTTGTTTGGTCTGCCAGCATCATCTATCCACTCCCTTCAACGTGTACAAAACTCCACAGCTCGACTAGTTTCAAAAAGAAAATAAATCTTAGCACATTACCCCTCTCTTGCGATCTCCCGGCGGGCTGCCTGTGCCACAGAGAGTAAATTATAAGATCAGTACACTCTGTTACAAATGTCTCCACAAAACTTCACCCTCTTACCTCTGTGAATGTCTTAATTTGTACACTCCTTCACGTTCCCTCCGCTCTGCTGCAGATACCTTGTGCCTACGAATACCTAGATTCAACCAATCTACTGTTGGCCGCTGCTCTTTCTCTATTTTGGGTCCCATCGACCTTGAATGAGCTCCCTCTCTCTCCTCGCCAGAAACCTAGTATGACACTTTTAAATCCAGCCTCAAGACATTTTTATTTCATACCTAAGATTTCCTCCCTCCTGTTTCATATCAGAACTATCCCACCTTCACTAACCCATGTCCCATCACCCTGCTTAAGTATACACCTGTGTGAGTGTGTGTGTGCTTTTGAAAAACATTTTATTATTGAAATTTTATTTCATAGATTTTGCCTGCGGTGCACCATGTTTGTAATATCTGTTTGTTTTAACTATTGATTAGTTATCATTAATTGCATGACTGTGCAATATTAGGTTGAATGCATGCACTTCGATTTGTCTTTGCAAGATATAGCTCTATATAAGTTCCATTCATTATTATGTAGAAACAAAAGTATCTCAGTTGAGTGAGCTAGTATCACAGGAATAATGAGGCTTGTGTGCTAAAGGAAAGACAGATAGAAAGAAAGAACAAAACCCTGCAAATTCTTACAACATATCAAAGTTACAACGGTCTAATTTGAAAGAGACAACAGTCATCTTCCATTAGTGGGAGACACATTTGTCATCTTCCAGGTACACTACTGACTTATGGCTGTTTTCCAAAAGGAGAGATGCCATCTTTTGACAGAAAAGGGATCAGTTGGTCCATTTGTTTGCAAAAGGAAACCTGAGATATTACTTGTAAAGTCGATGGCTAGTAGTATTAAATTAACCAATAAATTGATAACCATACGCATATTGTGCAACAAACACTTAATTGTTTCATTCAACCAGATCAGTGATGCTAAGCATGACTTTTTGCCTACAATTTTAAAAAACAGTACTAGTGTTTTCATATAATTAGAAACTTGCATGGGAATAAGCACTGGGAGCAATGCCATGACTTTATTATTAAATATGGATATTACACAATGCATCAGATCAGAAACAATAATAACCTTTGTGTTTTATTAGCAATCTATAAAAGCACAATACATGTACAGTAGAACCAATAATACTGTTAATATATTATCATAAATGTACATGGTATAATGTGTAACTAAGATAGAGCTCTGCATTTGTGTACATATGTGCTGATATCTGTAGATTTAGACTCAGCGGTTGCAGCTGTACAGGGGATGAATTGGAACAGAGCCTGAACAGCTTTGGGGCAGGGAAAGCTTTACTTTAATGGCCATCACCCTTTCATACAATTGTATGTCTGCTGTTATTATTGTTATTGATGACCTGTACTTGTTATACTCACTACGATTTCCACAGTAATTGTATGTTTGTTTGTAATTGGAAACAGTACAGTCTCTCAAAGCCAAAAATGCAAAGACGATGTCACCACTGTGACAAGATAATGCCATGGTATGTTTGCATATCCACAATAGAAAAAAAACATATCAACTGTAATAGTCAAAACATTAAGACATGGCAGGAACGGACATTGTAAGTTGTTTTCAACATCTGGAATCAAACTTAAAACAGGGGACGATTGGCCAAGTGGCCATAGTGTCAGACTCCCGATCTCATGAAATTCTGATCAGACAGGTTTGAGTCACTGCTTGACCCTCTATTTGATGAATTATCTCCCTGGAGTTGGCATTGATTCGCACTTCCTCCCTTCACCAGCTGTTTGGGAGAGACAATCAACAGTCCTGTGTGCAGCAGTGTGCATCGCATCATCTTGCACAGACTGGGGTGGGCTGAAGAACATCCAGCTGCCCTGTGTAGACATGTAGGCCAGCCACACCTGATGGCATGGATGACATGAACGTACCCAGCATGCAATCTGTGATTTGGAAAGTGATGGGCGCTGAAAGTTCATCTTGTCAAAATAACCAGTCATAAAACATGAGGTCACTGCTGACATGACTCATCAAGGAGCTGAGGGAGGAGTTGTCCTGCACTATCAGCCAGTTCACCAACAGCATCTAGGCCTACTTCACAGCAGACACACACCAAGATTCTTACAATGTCCTTGGCATGGCTGAAGAAATATGTCAACAAAATTGCGTTCAGAATCAAATTGTGTTCAGGAGTATAGAAGTACAGAAAGAAATATACTATGATCCAGTACCTGATAATTCACACCATGTGAATGCCCCTATTATACTACAAGAACTGACAGACGCCATGCACTCTATTAGCAATAAGAAGACATCGGTGGGTATAGACGCTGTGTCAAATGAGATGCTAAAGCATCTACTAGAAAACTGGGTATTGTTATGTGATTTATTTCTGCAACGCTTGATTCAGGGCAAACCTCTTCAAAGTCAATTGTTGTCACAACACAGAAATAGGGAAAACCTAAAGAAGAGAAAAACATAATTATAGACCTATTGCACTGACGTCACATAGGGGAAATTTGATGGGGAAAATAATCTTAAATGAATGTGTGTATTACTGTGACAAAAAATAGGATACTACCAGTTAATCAGACAAGTTTTCAGAAAGATAGGTCTGGGATAGGCAATCTGGCTAAAGTAACAACACATGTTAAAACCAGTTAGCTTGCAGGAAAAATATCCTTGCCAATGTTTCGGTGTTAATAAAGCATATGAACAAGTCTGGCATTCTAGATTGTTATTTAAACTGAAAACTCTAGATCTGTCTGTTTGCATTAGTTTTATCAGTACACCAAACATCTTCTTAGTGACAGAAGTATTCAAGTAAAGATTGGCAATGTCTATTCCCCTTTAAGATCTCCTACAATGAGAATACCTTAGGGCTTTGTCATTTTGTCTTACCTCTTTAATATTCTACTTTAAAATCTTCTTTAAACAGTATCAAATAATGTTTTTCTTGTTCAATATGCATCCATATGGATGAAGACTGCAATGAAGAAGGCAACAGCAAAAAGACAATTAAACTATGTTAAAAGGATATATCAGTCTGAACGTGATGAGCTTGATAATTATATGACTGGAACTGGATTCATTATGTCACAAGATAAAACTAATATTGTGCTTTTAATAATGGGGCAGATCCCCCAGTCCTACCTTTTTCCAAAATACAGGGCACATCTGTTTAGTACAAACCTGTTGTGAAATTTCTTGGTATATATTTTATGACAAAACTAATAAGGAATTCCCATACTGAATGTTTGATAAATAAAGCAAGACACAGTTTGAATTTTATAAATACGCTATGTAAACAACAAAGGCCACAATATGCCACCCTTTTAAAGCATCTATCATCAGCATTGATTCGACTTAAACTGTTAAGAAGTCTACTTTAATGCCCCCAAATTCTTCTTCTTCATGTGCCAGGTCTGTTGCAGACATCGGCGATCATGGCCTTCCATTCCTCTCTGTTGTCAGTTCTCCTGATGAGTTATTTTGTTGGGGGATTCTTTCCTCGTTGCGTAGCTATTCAGACTGTCTGTGTATTTTGTGCGTTGTCTTCCTCTGTCTTTGGTACCACAAATCTTTCCACACAATATTTGCATTTCTATTCCATCAGCTCTGTTTATGTGCCCCAAAAATTGTAGTTTTCTTTTTCTGATGGTTTTGAGTAGGGATCTTTTGTACCCGGCCATTTCCATTACTTCTTCGTTTGACTTCTTTTCAGTCTATGATATTCTCATAATTCTTCTGATATACCACATTTCTGCTGCTTCAAGTCTTCTTTCGAGGTCTTTTGTCGGCGTCCAGCATTCACATCCGTACAGAAGGATGGACCATATGTAGGCTTTCATAGTGTTAATTTTGGTGCTGAGTCTTATATTTCTTTTGGTAAAGATGGGCTTCATCTTGGTGAATGTGTCTTTAGACAAAGCGATTCTCTTCTTTACTTCTGTGTTGCATCATGGGATCTGGAGTTATTGTGAAGCCCAAGTATTTAAAGGTGCGAACTTGTTTATATCTTTCCCCTTTGCATAAAATTTTACATACAGGCATGTCTGGGTTATTACGAAGATGTGTCCCTAAGGCAGGGACTGAATGTAAAAAAAGCACACAAGTGCTGATTCATATCCTCGAAATAAAAGAATGTCATGTCATTCTCTCTCTCCTCTCTCTTCTCTCTCTCTCTCTCTCTCTCTCTCTCTCTCTCTCACCCCCCCCCTCTATCTCCCTCTGTGTGCGTCTCTCTCTCTCTCCTCTCTCTCTCTCTCTCTCTCTCTCTCTCTCTCTGATGGGTGACGTGACAGGATGAGAACTGAATGGGTGTGCTGTTAGTAAACTGCTGCAAATTTTTGCATTTTAGCTTCAAAATGTCAGTTACTGGCCTTCCAGCAACTGTAATAACGACTTTAAACGACCTGCTGATCGACAACGTCGTATCGAGTTGGAAAGTCGCGGGGGAGAGCGGCAGCGTTGTGTTGGTCTTGCGAATGAAGCCAGCTGACAAGTCAGTGTCAACAGAAATGGCGGACCTGGTGCTGAAGGGTAACTCAGAGTTCAGTACTATGCAAAAATCCCCTTGTCAAATCCGTCGCGACCTCCAGAGAAGAGACAACACCAAGAAAGACCTATATGGCTTGATTGCTAAATAGCAATAAATGTTGTCAATTTTGTCAAATTTCTCTCTCTCTGATACACACAGCTCAGTGTTTATTCATTATCCTCTAAATCTTATTGCTGACGATTAGTTATGTGTACCCCCCCCCCATCCCGCCACCCCCCCCCCTTTCCCTACACACACAAATACACAGGGATAGATCAGATACCTGGTGGTTAAGGTGATGTGCAATGCGCTCATCTGCTGACCCAAGTTCGAATCCTGTTCAACAGGATTTTCCCTCTGGAGTTACATCAGTGCCGACTCCACTCCCCAATAGTCGCACGCAGAACATTTTGGGCACGTGTTAAAACCCGTCCGCTTTCGGAAGAGTAGGTCATTTTGCGCCGGTGGGGACGGATGACAAAATGTACAAAACCGCATACACACAGGGACTGGATATAAAAAGCACATGGGTGCTTATTCCATTATTCCTTGAAATGAAAGAATGAATAAAGATGAATAAACATTTTCCCAGTCTGATAACACTATTTAGTGAAGAAGGCGTAAAACTCTCCCTCTCTCTATCTCCCTCCCTCTCTCTCAAACACACACACACACACACACACACACACACACCCATACACACACAGTGGAAGAAGGACGTAAAACTCTCTCTTCTCTCTCTCTCATCTCTCTCTCTCTCTCTCTCTCTCTCCTCCATCTCTCTCTCTCCTCCTCTCTCTCCTCTCTCCTCTCCTCTCTCTCTCTCTCACACACACAACCACACACACCACACAGCCTGGTGTTAGAGTGATATGTATTCCTGATCTGCTGACCCAGGTTGGAATCTCCTTCAAGAGGATTTTTTCCTCTGAGTTAACATCAGTGTTGACTCCTATAAGCAGAGGCCATGTGAACACATCCAGAACATCTTGTGCACACATTAAACCGTTCGCTTTTGAAGATAGGTTATGATAATAATAATAATAATAATAATAATAATAATAATAATAATAATAATCATATAATAATAATAATAATAATAATAATAATATATGGAATTTATACAGCACTGAATCTTGTAACAAAAAACCACACTCAAAACAAATCGAAGCCTTAGCACTCAAATCATTTACATGCATGCAACTCTCCTTAAACATAATGAACAGATTTCAAATCCATGTGCCAGTGGGAACCCATGACAAAATGTACAACACTGCATACACACAGGGACTGGATGAAGAAAAAAAGCACATGAATGCTTATTGGATTATTCTATAAAAAAAACAAAAACAAAAAACCCCCCACACATATAGTGATATACATGAACCTCCCCCTTCCTCTCTTTTCCTTCCACCCTCTCTCACCCTCCCTCCTCACACACCCCTTCCTTGGACCCCCTCCCCCCCCCTCTCTCTCACTCTCTCTCTCTTCTCTCTCCCCTCTATCTCCTCTCCTCTATCCTCACAACCTCCCCCTCTCTCGCCTTTTCACTCTCCCATTCTTTCTCTGTCTTCCTTAATTACACCTACCCCCCCCTCCCTGTCGGCACCCCCCCCCCTGTCTGTCTGGTAGGAGGAGAGGGGCTAGTAGACAGTGACAGACCCCTACTAGTGGAGTGTGTGTGTGTGTTTGTGTGTGTGGGTGTGTGTGTGGTGTGTGGTTCTTGGCTTTTGGCTTTCCACTGTAAGTAATACTACACAACAAGGAAAAGGATGGGGGGTGGGGGGGGGGGGTGAAGGTGTGGCTGTGATAGTCTAGGCCTAGTGTTTAGGACCTGTGTGTGTGTGTGTGTTTGTCAAGTCAAGTCCAAATTTTATTTCCAGATGTACATTGAATAAGCAATGCATTTGCTTTTTTCATCAAGCCATCTATCTAAGAACAAATTTCGTAATGATTATATTAAGACACTACATTATTGCATCATTTACCATTAAATTAAACCAGTAAAAAAAAAAGAGGAAAAAATCGATAAGGAAATACACTGAAAATACAAATTACCACATATACATATACACGCACACACATACTCATGCACACCTGAGCGCTTGCGTGCTCACGTCCACACGCACATTTAAATAAAATTGTTTTAAAGAATTAAAAAAAGAAAATCATAAAACGTCAGGACAAACAAATTACCTCACTTACTGTTTCATCCATTTTTTCACTTGATTTTTAAAATAAAAATTTAAGGAAAAAAAATTGAAAATATAGGTTTTGTTTTATGATAATAAAAATAATGATTTTTAAAAAGTGGTTTTAGGGGCCCTATTTTTAAATAGGTTTTTAAAATTGAAATTAAAAAAATTTTAAAAATGAAGTAAATAATAAAATAACAAATTTTTAAATGAATAAATTAAAAAAATAAAAATGAAAAAAAAATATAAAAAGATATAAAATGAAAAAAAAAAAATGATAAAGAAAACGGGGAAAGATGGGGGGGGGAAGTATGGGGAAGGGGAATAATAATAAAAGGAAAATAATAAAAAAAAAAAAAATTTATTAAACAAGTAAACCCCATATAAGAAAAAAAGAAATAATGATATAAAATAAAAAATAAAACTAAAAGAAAATTATAAAGAAAATTTAAAAAAGGAAGAAGAAGAAGGAGAGGAAAGAAAGAAAAGAAAAAGGAGAGAAAGAGAAAAGAAGAAAATGAAAAAAAAAAATGAAAAAAAATGTTTTAATGAAAATTTACCCTTGATTTGAGGGGGTAATAAATGCAAAGAAAAAAAGGATATAAAAAAGAAAATGAAAAAATGAAAATTTGAAAGAAAAAAAATAAAAAAAAAAAATTTTAAAATAAGATTGGGAAAAATTTTTGTATAGGGGAAAAAATTTTATGTTTGGTTTAAAGGGTTTGTAAAAAAATGAATTGGAATTATTGAAAATTTGGGGGGAAAGAAAATATTTGTTTTAAAAAAAATTTTAATTCCTTTAATGTTTTTGGTTAAAGAAAAGTATGTGTAAAGAAAAAATAAAGTTATTTTTTTGCCCCGGGAAAAAATGACTTTAAAATGTTATATTATTGAAAAATAAAAATTTTATGGTTTGGAGGTATGATTAAATATGAAAAAAGAAGTTTAAAAATTGTGAAAATAAAAAGTTTGGATAAGGGAAATTGAAAATGTAAAGTTAAATTTCATGTTAAAAATTAAATATTTGATTAAAAAATTTTTTAAATATGCAAAAAAACCCTCTCGTTAACCTCTTTGATTTACCCAAAATACCCAAACCCCAAAACACTTTTAACTATCTTAACTTAAAACCCCAATTTATTTAAAAATTTGTCTAAGCCACAGCTTTTGGTAACTTTTTGGGAAGTCGGGTTTAATCCATTTTAAGTATACAAAGCCAAAATTTTTTAAAACTGCAGCATGCGACAGTTGATTTGAAAGGAACCCCCCGAGGTCACCATAATCTTTTATTGGAGGGGGCGGGAAAATTTTTTAAAAAACTCTTGGAACAATAAAGTACTGACTAAACCAGATTTTTTCAGAAAAAATGCCCCACACTTCTAAAATCAGAAAAATTGGTTAATTTAGTGTCAAATTTTTTGCAAAATTTTTTTCCTGACATTTTATTATTTTGGGTTATATATTCGACAATATCAAAAGCGCTTTTTCCCCTTTTTGCAAGGTTTTTGGCATTTTATTCAAACTCGGGTGGTTTAAAGGTAAACCCAAGATACAAAATTTTGTTCACCACTTTACAGGAACACCTCAAAAAACCCCTTTCCCCCCTCCTACCTAGAAATCCCCTTTTTCTAAAAAGCCATACTTTTGTCTTACTTTTTTAATTTTCGACCAAGACAGTACATATTTTAAGCATACATTTAAAACTGTTTTTGTGTCCATTTGGTGTGCAAGACAACAACACAACATCTGCAAAATAGAAAAAAAAATTTCAGCCAAACCTGGAGCAGTTGTTTTCCCATTTCCCCCCATTTCTAGACAAATCACAAACTCATTTATTACCACCGAAAAACAATGTGGGACTTAGAACACAACCTTGGCGAAAAACCCCGTGGCTTCAAAAAAAATCGTAAGCTGTTTTTTTACTCTGACACAGACATTATTTTCCGAAATTTGATTTAAGGGGAATTTTAGAAATACAGAAAGGGCCAGCGTTGCTAAAAGCCTTTATCATTATGCTTTCGTTAACGAAAAAAGCCTTGGACAAATCTACAAATGCAACAAAATATTTTTTCCTTTCTTTTTGATAAGCTTTTCTAAAGGGTGAATACGAGTAAAAAATGGTCTTTTTGTAGTAACCTTTCCTAAAAACCACCTATTTTCTAAATTTTTTTGTCATGGTCTTCTAACCATTTGAAAAAGTCTCTTATTTTAGAATGCATATAACATTTACCCAAACATAACAGTGCCCCTCCTCTAAATTTCAGCTACTTCTACCCTTTTTGTGTATGGGCACAATTTTTGCTCTGGTTCCAATTTTTATTGGAAAACGATTAAAAAAAATTTCTTTGAAAAATTCAGTAATAACTCTAACAAAACTTGTCTCTGATTTTAAAACTTTCTCAAAAACATTAAAAAACCACAACTTTTCCCCCATGTTTTAATTTTTTTATTGATGTTAAGATTAAATTTGGGATGGGGATTATCAAGCCCCTCGACAAAAGGGAGGTGTCTTGGGAAATTCTTCCTTGAGCTAAAAACCACATTAAAAAACATTTTTAAAGTGTTTAAAACCCAGTCTCCTTGTAATTGATTACTTGCCTGTTTTTTTTTCCCCAAGACCAAAGTTATATTAACTTTTTCCCCAAAAAGTTTTGGGTCGTTATGTTGTAGCAGTATTGATTCACTGACTTAAAATTTTGTTTTTTTTAGCTCTTAAACTTTACGATAATTCAGTCCTAGCCTAAAGGGCTTTTTGACGATCATGAGGTTGGTTCTTTAAATCTGCCATTTTCGCCCTTGCTCCTTCCCAAAAATCAAAACACTATTTATAAAACCCCAGCGACTTCTTTTTCCCTTGTTAGTTTTAAACCCTCTTCATCATACTTTTGTTTGCAGTTTTTAGACTTCATTAAATTCCGAGAGAGAGAGAGAGACCAGGCAACTAACGCAGCGCGACGTTTTTTCAAAAGGCCACCCCCCTTAAAAGGGGGGAAAAAACATAAAAAATATTTCATGACAAAAAATGCAACTACAATTTTTGCTACTCATTTAACCTGTGTTTCTTATCTTAAATGTTTTCTGTAAGAAAAAGCAAAATCCCTTATATTGCTTGTTTGTTGAGTCAGAAGCAATCAAAAAACGACAATTTTTGCGAGTAATACTCAGGGAAAAAAATTGTTTTCTGAGATCACAATCCGGACAAGTAAGAACAAATGACTTCTTTTTTTTTTTTCAAGGGCATAATGGGCAAAAAAATTTACAGCAGACTCTTCTTAGGGGAACGATGCACAAAAAAATCAGAAATCCAAAATAAAAATTTTGTAATATTCTTTTAAAATATTTAAAAAATTTTTCGAAGTACTCTAAAATACAATGCGGGGAAATTTTAAAACATTTTATACACATAAAATCTACTGCTTTTCCCATATACACTCCATCTCTGCCAACCCAATCAATAAAGTTGTCGAAAAAACCCCTGAAACCTTTTCATACACCACCCCTGATTCATCCATACAAAGCCAAAACCATATTTTAAAAAAGTCTTTCGTACACGTAAAACCCCAGTTGTTTTTTCCTCGGGCATCAAAATTCTAGCATTGAAAGCTTGGGTTTTGCAATCTGTTTGGCCCTCTGAACTTTTTTTTACCAATGCGAATAAAGTCACTTTTGAACGTAAATTATAGGGATCTGTTTGCTCTCCAAAAATTTAAAATCAGGGGTGTTTCAACGAAACCCCCAAAAAACCTTTTTCCATGCATACAGGAACTTTTTCCGTGTTTTGCCGCTGGCCCAAACCCCCACATTCGCACCGTACTGATCATGGTTGAATTTGACAGTCAAATACTTTAAGAGAAACATAAATGAATCATTCCCTAACCAAGACGCTTCCCTTAAAATACAAAGAATCATTTTCGCCGTGAAAGGTTTTTGAAAGCAAAAGAAAAACTTAAACAGTTGAAAAAAAATTCCCGTATTTATAAACTTTTCACACGGGCATATCATTCCATTGTACGTCCAATGTTCCCTATCACAAATACCCCCTTTTCTAAACACAATTACTGACTTTTTCTCATTTTTTTTTTAAAGAAAAAAGCACAGCTCTTTCTAACTATTTAATTGTGTCTCAGGCCAACTCTGTTTTAGACAACAAAGCAACATCTCACTGTAGTAAAATAAAAATTTCCAAACCACATTTACAATTGCAATGCCTTCCAGACTAATAACCTCTTCGTTAAATTTATTTAAACAAAGAAAATAGTTTAAAAGGGGTACAGACTCCCCCTTTCATTACCCAATTAAAATTTATATACTCAGTTAAAAATGAACCCGATCCACTCTAGCTTTAACAAATCTAACAATACTATGATACTTTTCCACGCACTCCGTTTTTAAACAAAAAATTTCCCAAAATATACATTATTTACTGAATGAAAACTTTTTTCAAAATCAATAAAAACACTAAAGTTTACGGTTTAAACAAATGTTTTTGTAAAATGCCCTTAGAGTGACATGTGGTCTACAGTTGAATAATTTTTTTAATCCCCCTTGACATTCCCCAGTATATTTTTTCATCCACCCCTTCCCGAAGTCTTCTATTAATAATGGCACTGTAAAGTTTTTCTTTTATGTTGCTAACGATTTCCCCCATAATTGATTGGTTTTAACATTCTCTTTTTTTTGTAAGGGGGGGAAAAACGATTCGGGCCAAATTTCAGGAAATAAAAACATTTAAAAATTAAACAGAAAACCCTTTATTATCTCAGATTTAAACGCATATTTTTATCATCCCCCAAAATTCCATCTGACCCCAGCTTTACGATTCTTAATTGCTCAAAGCTAAAGATCTCTTCTTTAGAAACAGGCGATTAAAAAAAAGGTTTCGCCCAAAAACGCATCATGAATACTATCGTCTACCTGTTTCCCTTTTAAGTACTTAATAAGTTATCTTCTTTTTTAAGCAAATTCTTAAAATGCAAAAACCCCTTCATCTTAACTAAATCATTTTAAAGCGTTTTCTTTTATTTGGGTTTTTCGCTTGAATTCCAAAAAATCTTTCTGACTATTTACAGAGCTAATCAAATTTATCCAAAAACATTATTAAATTGTTTACATTTTTTTTCAAAAGCTGTTTATACTCACTCTAGCCTGTGAATACAAAATGACTGCTGGGATTTTGGCGGGGATTTTATTCAAAAATTTACTGCATTTCTTTACTCAACGACCACATCATACCCGCATCCCTCCGAATTTTTTCTTTACATCAAAAACCCTCTTTCAACACTCAGCACATTCCCAAAAAATCATTAAACAGGAAGGGCCCCATTTATATCTTATCAATTAAACTTAAAGCTGTCCCTAAATTTCGCTGAATTTCAGCGAGTTACTTTATTCATAAAAAACATTTTCAACGTTTCATTCCATAAAGAATTTTCAAACGCACCACAGTTCTTTTCTTTGCCCGGTTTGGAGGCTGTCTGGAAAATTAAAGTTTAGTGTTACAGAAAAGGTCGGGCTCAATTTTTTCACCACCCAACTCCAAAAATTCCCCACATTTTTGCTAAATGTCACGTGACAAAACAAAAAATCATTTTCACTGTTTCCATTTTTAGATATAATGTGTACAACCTTACATCACCCTACACATACCATTTAGAATACAAAACCAAAGCGACAACCAATCACATTTTTTCATAATTTTTTAAGCAATTACTTTTATTTCTTGCACATAATGGCCACTTAATCTGGGTTTTCAAAACACAAACATCTTCCTTATACCTGTTTAAAAAATTTTAAAAACTACTATTTTAAATCTCCCCTTAAAAAATGGAACTTTTCAGAAAAAACCCCAATCACATATAAATTCTCAAGAAAAATTTTTCCATTTTCAAAATCAAAAAAGTGTAAAATGGGATCTACGGTGGCACATAAGCACATACTCAAAATGTTTTTTGTTGTGCCAAACAAAGATTGTCCAAGACAAAGCAAAGAAAAATTTTTTTGATTTAACTCCATCAAAATTTACAAGGGGGTTAAAAATTGGAGAACCAACACAAAACCCCCAGATCGCTCCCCTTGGAAGAAATTTTTATGGCAGGTTTTCAAAAAAATTTTACCCAACAAAAATAAGAAAAAAAATTCCAAACAAATTTTCCACCCAACATACAAAATCAAAAGACAAAAAAATGACAAAAAAACTTATCTCAATTTTGGAAGCAACCCTTTTACATTCCATGAAGAAAGGAAAGGGTGATCTTTTTTTACAAGGGGGACACTTTTACATCACTTTCACCGGCAAGACAGCATCATTTCACACTCACTTCGTGTACCAAAAAATCGAAACGCGACATCTTTACCTAAAAACATTTTTTACTGTTTACATTTTGAAAAGAATGTCGGTTTTAACGAGTGGCAGACACGCTGTCAACTGTGCCCCGATCAGCAAAGGCACCTCTGTCCCCCGTCCTGTCAAGCAACAGTACAGCGGGGCTTTTTTTTTCTTTGCCCCCCCTTCAAGTGCGGTATTTTTTAACCCTCAAAAAGGCCGGCCCGGCCCCCTATCGTATCTTCACCACTGGTCTTTTGTTGACATTACTTTTGTCCGTCAACAGGAGATGGTCAAAGCCATCGTGGCCCCCTTTCCCTCCCTCAAAATGTTTTAAGTGGGGTTCATTTCTTTTGGTTTCCCTCAAGTTTTGGGGAAAACCTCACTGACAAAAATTTTTTGTTCCCTAATTTGCCCCTTTCTTTTAACACTTCAAGTTTTTTTTTGTAAAATCCCTCTGGGAATGACGGGGGTTATTTCCATTAATGCGGTGTACCCTACAAAATTTAACATGTGCTAGCTTAAAGTATTGTGATGAGGTCCCTCACATACCTTCCACTCGGCTGGGTCCATTGTTTTTCCCTCGGGGGCCGTAGAATGAGGTTTTTTCCTCTTTGACCTCCCCCCCGATCGCAGTCTTCCTTGCAGGGGTTCCATCTTTCGAAGGGCTTCATTCGTTCTGCAGCGTGGTTCTGCTGGCAAAGCCATGATCCCTCCCTCGGCCCCCCAGCTCGTCGTGCATGGACCCTAGTCTTACGAGGGATCGGATTTCTCCTTTACCCCTGCAACTTGGGGTCACCTTCGTGCCGCCCTGAAGCATGCCTACTTGTCCGTCAGAGAAGGGACTGTGGGTGTCTCAGGGGGAGCGTGCCCATAGGGTGCCTTCTTTCCATTCCGTCCCGTTGCGCTTGACCTTTTGCTTGTGAGCCGGGACTGCTCAGGTTTTTCCTTGCCTTGGGATGGGTTTGGGCCCCGGTTTTTCTTTCAATGTCGCCACACGAAAAATAGCCCCCCAAAACAGAATTGGGGGGAGCAGGGTACCATGACACCGTCAGCTCTGCGTGTCAACTTCACAAGGTGAAAAACATGGTCTCTTCCCCCTTGCCCCTTCAACATGAAGGTTGAAGACTGCAAAGAAGCACCGCATGTTTCCCCCAAGTCCAATGCTGCCGAGGCAGGTCCTTCACCACACTTTACCAGTAGGGGGCAGGTCACCTGTACTGCTTAATTAACGTTTATTTTAGCGTAATAAGGGCGACTTTCACTCGTATCGACGTTTACCTCCCCCAAGAGAAGAAAGGAGAGAGAGAAGAAGGCACACTATCAAAAATTTTTTTAAAAAGTCTTCCTTTCACTTGTTTCAAATTTTAGTTATTTACTACTTGCATAGATTTCCTTACTTTTTTGTAATTAGTGTGCCTCTTTTCCGCCTCCCCCCCCCTCCACCATTTAAAAATGTTGACTGTAAATTTTCAGTCACGTAAAATACTTGATTTTTTTGTTTTGTAGGAATTCCCTTATCTGGAAATGTAAATATGGGTTATTTTGCGTTTAAACAGGTTTATTTGCCTTATTAGTCAATTCCTAGGGGATTTATGCATTTTGGGTTTTTTGCTGTGTCTTGACTGATTTTTGTTTTTTATACATTTTTTGCTTTTGGGGGCTTTTTCCATAAACACTATGATACAAAACTTTTTGTAAAGATTATTTCTTGGTCCGGAAATGTTAGTAGTGATTTTGTCTTGTTCTTGATTTCGAAGCTATTGGTGATCTTTGGGGGGGCATTTCCCCTTTACAACTTCTGGACAAAAAGAGCTTTATTTTGATAAAATCCCCGTTTTTGAAGGTTAGGATATTTGTTTTCTTATAATCATTGATGGTTAGGGGGCTGATTTTTTAGAACAAGTTTCAGTGCTCTTTTATGAAATTTTATGAATCAATTTTAAATTTGTATCACTGCACTTTCCCCAAAAGTTTTAAGCATAAAAACAAAAGGGGAAAAAATGGCCCCAAAAAAAGAGTTTGCGAGATGGTTATCAGAAAAATTTTTTTTTTTTAAACTGAAGTCTTGTAAGAAAAAAAGTTTTCCCACCCATCACATGGTCGGTCCAAGTAAGATTTTTGTCAATAATTTTCACCCAAATTTTGTGGGATCAACTTCTTTAAATTTCTCTTTTTTCCATCAACAGAGGTTGGGAAATTTTTCTTTTATTTTTTTTCTCTTTTGTAATTTTTTTTTTCCCCCCAAAACGGGGGAAAATTTTAAAAAAAATTTTTTTTTTTTTTTTAAAAAGGGGGTTTTTTCCCAAAAAAAGGGTTTTTTTTTTAAAAAAATTTTTTTTTAAAATTTTTAAATTTTTTTTAGGGTTTTTTTTAAAAAATTTTTTTTTTAAAAAATTTTTTTGGGGGTTTTTAGGGTTTTTGAAGAAAAAATTTTTTTTTTTTTTTTGGGGGAATTTTTAAAATTTTTTTTTTAATTTTTTTTTAGTATTTTCTTTGGGGGGTTTTTAAAAAAAAAAATTTTTTTTTTTGGGTTTTTTTTTTTTTTGGGGGGTTTGGGTTTGGTTTTTTTAAAAAGGGGGGGGAGGGGGTTTTTTTTTTTTTTTTGGTTTTTGGGGGGGAAAATTTTTTAAAATTTTTTTTAAAAGGGGAAAGGTTTAAATTTTAAAAAGGGAAATTTTTTAAAAAATTTTTTGGGGGTTTTTTTTTGATTTTTTTTTTGGGGGGGGGTTGGGGTTTTTTTTGGAAAATTGGGGGTTTTTTTTTTTAATTTAAATTTTTAAAAAGGGGGGGGTTTTTTTTTTTAAAAAGAGGGGGGGTTTTTTTTTTTTTGGGGGTTTTTAAATTTAAAAAATTTTTTTTTTTTTTTAAAATTTTTTTTTTTAAATTTTTTTTTTTTTTTTAAATTTGATTGGGGTTTTTTTTTAAAAAAAAATTTTTTTTTTTTTAAAAAATTTTAAAAAAATTTTTTTAAATTTTTTTTTTTTAAAAAAACCCCCAAAAAAACCCAAAAATTTTTAAAATTTTTTTTTGGGTTTTTAAAATTTTTGGTTTTTTTTTCCTTTTTAAAAACTTTTAAAATTTTTTTTGGGAAAAAAATTTTAAAAAAATTTAAAAAAGAAGGGTTTTTAAAAAAAAAAGGGGGGAAAAAAAATTGGGTTTTTAAATTTTTAAAAAAAAGGGGGGGGGCGTAAATTTTTTAAAAAAGGGTTTTAAAAAATTTTTTGGGGTTTTTTTTTTTTAAAAAAAAAATTTTTTTAAAAAATTTTTTTTTGGGTTTTAAAAGGGCCCCCGGGAAAAAAAAATTGGCCCCTTTTTAAAAAAAAAAATTTTTTAAAAAATTTTTTCCCCCTTTTTTTTGGGGAAAATTTTTTTCCCCCTTTTTTTTTTTTTGGGGTTTTTTGGGTTTTTTGGGGGGGGGGGGAAAAAATTTTTTTCCCCAAAATTTTCCCCCGGGGGGGGGGAAAAAATTTCCCGGGGGATTCCAAAAATTTTTTTTTTTGGGAAAAGGGGGGTTTTTTAAAAAAAATTTTTTTGGGTTTTTCCCCCAAAAAAGGGGGGGGGATTTTATTTTTTCTTTTTTGTCTCTTTTGTCTTGTGTACATACATACATTTGTTTTTCGCTTTATTTGGGGACTAGGGTTTGCTTAGTAAAGTAATTCTGTAAATATTGTGTTGAAGTTTGATTGTAAGTCGGGGGGGGTCAAAAACACTACAATAGGGTGTGTCATCGCAAACATTTCAAGCTACATTCTAGAAATTGGGGGTAAGTCTTTTTACATAGATTGAAAATAGAAAGTGGACCCAATTTTGACCCTTTGTGGTACTCCTGTTAATTAGGTATAGTTTGTGTTTAATTATTTGCAGTTACTAGTGTCCTATTCGACAAAAAGCTTGTCGAAAGATTTATATTTCTGTTGTTAGTTTATACAGTGAAGTTTACACAATAATAGGGAATGATTGATTAATCAAATGCTTTTTCAAGGTCAACAAAAGAAGGCCTGTATATTTATTTTCATTGATGTTGTGAAGGGGGACTGTAATTTGTGTAAGAGTTTTTGTGACAGGAATAGTTTTTACGAAAACCTGCTGATCTTCATTTAATAGATTGTTGTTTACAAAGTAGGATTTACGATTTTTGGATATGTTTTTCAAAGGGTTTAGTTTAGACAGACAGAATGGAAATTGGCTGTAATTTGAAGGACAAGTAGTATCCCCTGATTTGTGGACTTTATGATTTTTGCCTTTTTAAATATGGCAGGAAAGTTTTTTTCTCTATGCACGTTTACAGTATGTCAGTGTTCCAGCTAAAAACTTGACCACAAAGCTTAATTGTTCTTCCATCTAGATTGTCCTAAACCACGTGTTCTGGAACTTTTTTGAAGAGACAGGCTTTCCAAGACGCTGTGATTGTCATTGGCAGTAGTTTAAATGGGAATTTTATTTCTTTTGAGGTCGATATATTGTTCTAAGTAATGGAGATTATTTATTATGGTGGTTAGTCTCCATGGTGGTTAGTCTGGGTGGTTAGTCTCGGGGTTTATGACTGGCGGGCTTCATGACTGGCGGCATGGTTGATGGTTTCCGGGGAAACGAATGTTGAGGCAAGTGTTCTGTTACCCTGGGGCTGGGATTTTAGAGCATCTTGGTATAGAGACTTTTTAGGTGCTCCAGCCCTGGTGATGAAAGGGGGGGGTGTTGTCAATAAACACAACCCCCTCTTGCCTGCAGGATTCCCTAAAGAAGCCATGTCACTTAAGGGTGTCGTTGGGAAGGAGGGAGGGTGGAGGAGGCCTGTAGATGGCTTTGGGGGAAAACTTTTGTTAGCAGTGGATCAGTTTGGTCCACTCTGCTATTGTGATGGGCCCTGCTTTTCAGCTGTAAAGTGTGTGTGTGTGTGTGTGTGTGTTGTGTGGTGTGGTGTGTGTGTGTGTGTGTGTGTTGTGTGTTAGTTCTTTCAGTGTAATGTCCTTCCACTAAATAGTAAATTAGGTGGTGTGTGGTTTTGGGGAGTGTGATGTGGTTTTGTATGAGTGTATGTATATGTGCCCCTGTGTGTATGTATGTATGTGTGTATGTGTGTAGTATGTATGCACGTGTGTGTATGCATGTGTGTGTGTTGTGTGTGTTGTGAGTATGTGTGTGTGATTTTGTGAGTTGGTGTGTGTCCGTGCGTGTGTGTGTGTGTTTTGTGTGTGTGTGTTGTGTGTGTGTGTGTGTGTGTGTGTGTGTGTGTATTTACAGAGAGGCAAAGCGAGAGATGAAAAGATTTTTGTGTGACATTGTAACAGTGAGCTCTAAGCTTTAGGGGTTTTGTCTTTTATGAGTGTGTGTGATTGTTGTGTGTTTTTTTGGGGTGTGTGGGGTGTTGTTGTGTGGTGTGTGTGTGTGGGAGTGAGAAGAGAAGTGTGTGTATGTGCACGGTTTGCAAATGCGTGCTTATGTGTGTGCGCGACGTCTAGCTATCCTATCTATTCATTTATATGAAAAAGGAATTACATCTCATGTGCCTTTTTTACAACACATCCCAGACCACCGAGTGTACGGTTTTTGTAAATTCTGTCCATCGTTGCCACCGCATCACAATGGCCTACTCTCCAAAAGCGGAACAGGATTAAACTATGCTGCAAGATTTCGGCAGCGTTTCGAACACAGAGCCTGTTTTGATAGTCTCCTTCCAAAGACGTTTATGTGAGCATGGTGCCTGCCCGGCTTTGTGGTTTTGTGGTTGTGCAGGGGTGATGTGTATATGTGGTTGGGCGTTGTGCGCGCGCGTGGTGTTGTGAGTGTGTGTGTGTGTGTGGGTGTTTTTTGTTTGATGTTATGAACCGCTGATTAACAGCTATGAAACAAACTGCTAAGTAGAAACGAGAGAAAACTACTTCATGTTCTTATGATTTAGACTGCAGGTGGGTGTGTGGTTTTTGTTTCTTAAATGTTGCTTTCTTTATTTCATTCTTATTATATCGAAGACAAGGCAAGACTCTTGCGTTTCCAGCCAGCCCAGTGTGGTATCAGTTTTGGTAATTTGTGGTTGTTCCGCTGGTTTTTGTGTCGTATTACGAGTGTGTGTGTGTGTCGTGGCCGCGGTTGAGCGTGTGTCGTGTGTGTGGGTTGCGTGTGGTGTTGTGTATGCCCCCCGCGGCACGCTTACGTAATTTTTTTCGTGTAATTATTTATTGTTAAGTATTCTTAGATTTGCGATGAAATGAATAACAATCTGTGCTATTGTTGGGACATCCAGTCCCCAGAGAAGCATTTTGTACATTTTTGTCAACTGTCCCACCCCATAAAGGGGAAAAGTGCAGAGGAGATGTCAGCTGTGAAGACAGGGAGAAAGGAGAGATGTCAACCTGTGGAAGACATGGACTGATGAAGAGGATTCAGCTGGGGAGCACAAGGATGAAGAGAGATGTCAAGCGGTGCAGACATGGAGTGAAGAAGGAAGGATGGCAGGCTATGAAAACAGACAGCTGGCAGACTACACTCCAAAGTCCAGCTGCTGACAGTCCCGGAGCCCTGCTCCAACAAAGGCAACAAACCCCCGCCCTCCACACACAGCTGCCATGGCTGACACCAATCCAAGAGCATTACAGGAACATATAGCACTACTCTGACTTACACACCACACACTACCACCACACCCTCATATATAACACACAAACACACACACGACAAACACACACACACACACAAACCACACACTACACACACACACACACACAACACACACACACACACCACCACACACAACAACACACTCACAACAACACCACACACACTAACACACTCACACCACTACACATCAAACACTCTCACCACCACACACGCACACACTCACACACACTCACAACTCACACACACTCTAGCAACACCTATCTCGAAGATACCATGAAAAAAATATAGGATTTTACTATTTGGGGGATATGTAGGTTAAATTATAGGACGGTGCACTTGTTTTGGGAATCAGGAGCTGAGTCCAGACATTAACCAGTATCACGATAAGTTGGCAAATAATCCCCAAAGGAGATGTCCTGTAGGCCTTCAGCCTTGACCCCGCGCCAAGCATAATTTGGTAAGGAAAGCAAGCAGACATCAAAGACTGAAGGTACAGGTGTTGCAGCAGCTGAAAAAAGATTCCCAAATTTTGCATCCTACTAATGGTGTTCAAAATGCTCCTGAGTTATTGAGTCAAAGAGCTAGTCTCTTTCACACAAAAAGATTGGGTTTATTTCTTGAATGCCCTTAGTACTGGTGTATAATATAACAGATTTCGAAGAGAAAACAGAAAGAAAATGATTGATGTTTTGAAGTCAGGTGTCAGCCGCATATACACACAATCTCGAGCCAGTACAGCAGGGGAGCAACCGCTATGGTCGAGTCGGGACATGAAAGTAAAGCGAGGTTGTCACACCTGCCGCTGAAATCCCTTCTGTTTCAGTTGATGAGGAGTCACAGTTCCTTCACGCATTGCACTACAACAAAAACACACACAGATCTCTGTCTCTCCTGTATCTATGGCTATTACTCCCCGGATGCAACGCACGCACGCACAACACACGACACGACACACACACACGAACGGAAATGAGACTATTAAACCGGAGCCCTGTGTTTCAAGGCATGCAGAACATCTTGCGCCAACTTAAATCCGTTCACTTTTTTGGAGAGTAGGCCATGGTCTGTGATAACATGATGACACAAAGCTTTAGATAACTGACATAACAAACACGGGGAACTGAATGTAAAAAAGCACTGAGTGCGTTATTCGAATTACATCGATATAAAAGAAGAAATAAAAGAAATAATATCATTAAACTCACACACACTATTTAACTGTTGAGTTAACAGCCGAAAATCTAACAACACACACACACGCACACACAAATCACACACTCACACACCACAACACACACCCACACACACACACACACACACACACTCACACACACACACTCCACACTCACACAACATCACAGATGGGTAATTACCTTGTGGGGTAGAACATTGCCCGATCAATCTGATGACATGGAAGGGCAGGATGAATAAACTGCCTGCCAACAAGTAAACCGTGAGTTTCGGGTTCGAGCCCAACGCTACTAACTCCTGTCTTGCCAGTGTGATCATAAATATTTGAAACTGAATATCAAAGTCCTTCGATGAGACTATATACCGAGGCCCCGTGTTAACGCACGCAAACATCTTCTTGCCACACGTTAAAAATCCTGTGCCGCTTTTCACGAAGAAGCCATTGATTCCAGTGGGAACGGATGTTGGCAGTGTCGGTAAAAACCCCACGACACCACTACTAAATTAAAAAATAAAAAAAGCACATGATGCTTGTCCCATGTAATCCTCGAAATAATAGAATATAAAAAAATGAAAAAAATAACACACACACACACCCAGACACGCTTTACAACCCCGCACGCATTCCACCACGCTAGCATGCACGCACACACACACACCACACTCACAAAACACACAACAAACTACACAAACACACCCCACACACACACACACTCATGGGGACGCATAGCCGTAGTGTAGGAGTAATATGCATTCGCTCGTGATCGCTGACCCGGGTTGAAGCTCCGTTCAAGAGGATTTTGCCTCGGGTTATCATCAGTACAGACAGCCATCTCCTCTAAAGATCGTTCGGTTTAGACATTAAACCGATCCCGGTGCGAACGCACGCAATATCTGCCAACTAATCACCCGTTGCCGCTTTTTCCGGAAGAGTAGCGAAGTGTGTGCGGTGGAACTGAAAACAAAATTTACAAAACTGCATTACACACGGGACTGCTAAGGAAAAAATTATCTACTATGCAACCTTGACGATTATTTTGAAACCATGAAAAACAGAGAAAAACCAATTAAATAATTAATGGCTAAATATATATTACAACACACATTCAAAAACCATTTAACCCAAACCCTCAACCATGTACACACCACACACACACTCATACTCGCATCCGCGTGCGCGCACACAAAACAATTAAAAATTTTTGAAGAAATAACATAAAGTATAAATCGTAAAAGATCTAACAAACATATTAATTCACCTTCTTTTATACAGCCAACTTTCTTCTTTAGAATAGAAAAATGGTACAGGAACAAAACATAATAAATACTATTTTCAAGGCGTAGTAAGGACAATATTGTGGACTCTATGTCATCCTTCCCTCTCCTACCTCCTCCAAACAAACGGGGGCGCATGTTTGATATATTATGCACCATACTCTGACTTCAAAAAGGGGTCTGCGGTCCCTCAAAAAAGGAACATGTCAACTTCCTGTCAGCTGTGACATAGCAGGGATCACCACACTATCCTCCCATGTCGAATCAGCAACATAGGGTTACTTCCCCTGTAAAGCAAGAACACACCCTCCTTTGAGGCGGACAGATCGAACAAACAACAACAGACAACTAGACAAACTGTAAGACAAACTACAGACAACACACCAGAAAGAAAGACAAAACAACAGGAAACAGACATACAAACAAACGGAAAACAAACAAATCAGCCAGACAGACAGAAGAACAAACAAAGCAGAGCAGACAACAGTACAAAACAAACAGAAAAACAAACAGACAGACATACAAACATACAGACAGACATACAACCAGACTAACCAAACTGAAAGACAATCAAACAACAGACAGACACACAGACAGGACAACACACTGACTAACAGACAGACAGACAAACCTAAAGACAAACTTACAGACAACAGACAAAATCAAAGCAGACTGACTACACTGACAACAACAGAAAGACAAACAAACAGACATCAACTAAAACAAACAACTCGACAAGAACAGACACACAGACGAACAAAACAGACAGACAACCGACAGGCAGAAAGAAAAATAGTTCATTACAGAGCATGTCAAGCGTATAAACAGTAAAAGAAAAACAGCGAAAAAGAAAATGATTAGACTTAGGGAATTAGAGAAAGTTTAATCAAGGAAATATAGCTTCAACAGAAGTTGTCATTTAAATTTTTGAAATAATGCAGATAAGGAGATAAAGAAGAAATATCTATGATAAACAGCTAAGAAATGCTAAAAGAGTATTGAACGTAAGGAGGAGAAAGGGAAACTCGAAAGCAGCAACAGAGGCACATAAGTACAGAGGACGAGAAGTATAGTGGATCAGATGATAAGCTGCAGAGATAAGGACCAAGAAAATTGAAGCCGGGAACAACAAATGAGACCAGAAGAAGGAAGGAACGAGAGAGAAGTACAGAGAATGAGCAGATAAGACGAAGATAACCATATTGTATAGGAAACCACAAAGAAAAGAAAAGCAGAGTCACAAAAAACCATAAGAAACGAGTGAAAAGACGAGATGAGAAGACGAAAGCTAAAATAAGCTGGGACGGACATTGAAGAAAAGCGAAGGCAGAAAGAAACCCAATGTCACTGAGACAAGCAACAGAACAGACAAGACAACAAACAGACAAACAACTGACAAACAAACAGAAAGCAAACAGACTAGACAGACCCTGGTCAACGAGGAAACAGACAGACAGACAGGCCTTTTGTCACTGAGGCTGACATACATACAGACAGACTACAGGCAGTCAGACATACAGACAGACAGTACAGGACAGGCAGCAGCAGGCAGCAGACAGACAATAACAGCCAGACTGACCCTGATCACCAGGCCAAGGTCTACACCATTTTCACAGCCCCATCTTTGTGCACGTGCGCGCCACGCGCACACATACAACCATACACCACACATAGACACACACACACTTACACACGACCCCATACACACACACATACACACACAAATACACACACATAGAAGACACACACACATACACACACATACACCCACACACACCTAACACACACACATAGTGGAGGAGGGAACACACACACTCAGATACACACACACATACACACACACATACAACACATACACACACACACACACACACATAGACACACACACACAACACACACCCACACACACACACACACCAACACACACACCAAAAAAATTCCACTTTTGACAGTCTAGTTAGTCTGTGGGTCGCTTTCGTTTGTCTGTTTCTTTCTTTACTGTAGTAAGGATTCATAGATGTTTGTACACGGGTTTTTTGTTTGTGTATTTTTTTCCTTTTCATTTTCGTTTTAGGCTTGTTGTTGTTAGTGTTTTACCTTTCTAACCCGATACCGCCCCCCCCCCCCCCCACCCGCCCCCCCCACCACCCGGACAGAATGCCTAGTGGTTAGAGGTAATTCTAGTGCGCTCTATCTCTGACACCCGTTGATCACGTCATGAAAGATTTTTCCCCTCTGGGTATCACCATACAACCCTGTCTCCTCGTATATGCCTTGTTGAACTATAAACCGGTCCCGTGTGGCGAACGCACGCATAAAGTCAAAAGTTCAAAGTCAAAGTGCCAAAGTCAAAAACACTTTAATCATCCATGAAGCAATACAATACTGACAGCAGATTGATACTCACAAATATAATCATAGACACAAAGCTGATATTCTATAGTTTTTTCATTTAAAATGTTCACGACACACACTCACTCGACACACCACACACACCGCGGCATGCGCACACACATCATTTGTGAACACAATTTTAAACCCATTGACTAAAACAGAAAAACTTATTTTTACGCACGCATATACCAGAAATGTACACACGCAGGGCGTACGTGTGTTGCGAACACCCACCACTACCCACTATACAAAAGACACCAAACACCAATGAGATGAATCCAAAGTTTACAAAAGTTGACTAGACACAAACTATTCATCACTCCCCAGCCCCCACCACACACCACACAGTATAAAAAGACACACAATTATGTATTGGACTAACACTCTAACAATTACAATCAGCTGAATAATTCAGAAAATGTAAAACTCAGTATCAACATCATTGTGGAATTCAGAAGTCGAAGGCCGTACTGGCCACAAAAGAATTTTCTTTCTTTTTCTGATTTTGCTGATGGGACACTAGAAAACGGCGGTGCCGAAGGGCAACATTTGAATTGTCCGGGAAACAAAGCAATGAAAGAACAGCCAAAATGGCTGTGGCTTTGCGTACTACTGCGATGCAAAACGAATAATCTCCGTTGTTCTTTTGCCAATATGTTTGCGCAGATTTCTTACAAATTGCTCTGCAGGCCATTCTGTTTTTAACACTATTGTATTGTAGCAACAAATGGAAGGAGCAAAACATTAGAACACTCGCTATAAACTTTAAAACATGGAAAGAGCTGGTTGTCTACAAAAAATGAGCTTCAGGTTTCCGTCAAAATACAGACTTTTGTCCCTTTTGACAAACGTCATGGTAACTCCCCATTTAACAATTGTGGTCTAAACATTCTGCGTCGAAACGTTTAATACCCTTCCGCTTTTCGAAGAGTATGTCATTGTGTCAGTGGTAACGGAAGAAAAAAGTTACAAAACTGCATAGACACGACTGCTAAAAAATTATACTACTTATTGCAACCTTTACCAATAATACCAGTAAAAAAAAAACCAAGAAAGTAAATTACGGACAAATATCAAATTACACAACCCATGTAGACTCTACCGCACTCCACACAACATACACAGCAACACGACACACAACTCCATACACACAATGCGCCAAGATTCGCCACACACAAAGTAAAAGAATGCTTTTAAGAATAATCAAAAAGTAAAAAAATCATAAAACAGGTCAATAAACAAATACTTCACCACTAGAACATCCCATTCTTCAAGATAGTAGTATTTTACACAGGCACAGAAACAACAAAAAAGGAAGTAAAAGAGAGAGAAGTCAAAGCTGCTGTTGCACCGGGTCAGACTTTCGTCTAAAATTAAGAGTAGAGAGACAAGTATGCGGTGAACAATTCCGGTGCTTGCATGGCAGGGTATCAAACTATTCTGCAGTAAATATGGTCGGTTGTCCATACAGAGGTCAAAGATCATTGAGTGGAGTATGTAATAACACCTTACCAAATAAGAAAAAAACCATCTAAACGCATTTGTTACTCTCTTTAAAAGCATAATTGCTCAGATGAATTAAATGATCTGAAGCAATCCCTAGTTTCTGAGAATAGCGTCAATGTTGATGAAGAAATTATCTGTAAGCACTTAAAGGCAATAAATATTAACAAATCTCCCGGACCAGATGGTATATGTGAAGAACCCTGAAATTCTGCGCTACTGAGCTTGCCAGTGTCCTTCAACACCTGTTCCAGGCCTCACTGGATACTTGTCAGATTCCAGTTATTTGGAAAACTTCCAATGTAATACCTCTTCCAAAGAAACCCAATCCTTCTCGCCTAACGATTTTAGACCTGTAGCTCTCACATCTCTCGTGATGAAAACGCTAGAAAAGATCGTAAAATCTCTCATTCTTTCTGCTACAGAGAAAGACCTTGACCCACTGCAATTGCATACAGGTCTCGAAGGGGTGTCGAAGATGCCAAACTATCATTTTGAACAAGTTGTATAGCCACTTGGAAACACCTGACTCTCATGCCAGAATATTGTTCGCTGACTTTAGTTCAGCTTTCAATACAATGCAGCCTCACGTTCTGGTTAACAAAATAATTTCAAAATTGACGTAGACAATCAACTTTGTCGTTGGCTGATTGAATTTTTAACCAACAACCACAGCGTGTTTTGGCCAACAAAATATCTTCTTCGGTTAGATTTACCTGCACTGGTTCTCCCAGGGTCGCGTCCTCTCACCACTTCTGTACATTCTATACACAGATATTGCAGAAGCAACTATGGAAATTCCTTTCTGGTAAAGTTCGCAGACGATAGTGCTCTGTTATCCCTCTTATCCGATCAGTCCTTAGACCACGTCCAGCCCTCACCGAGTTCGTACACTGGTGTGACGAGCCTATCTGGAGCTAAATGTTTCTAAAACTAAAGACCTGCCTATCGACTTCAGAAGATCAGGCATACTCCTAAGAATATTATTATCCATAATCAAGAAGTTGAAAACGTTTTGAACTATAAGTATCTGGAACTGTTTTTGACCACAAGTTAAACTGGGACGTTAACACTGACGCTATTGTCAAAAAGGGACAACAACGTCTGTATTTTCTGAGGAAACTGAACTCATTTTTTGTAGACAAAAAGATCCTTTCTTTTTTACAAGTCTTACATAGAGAGTGTTCTAAGCTTTGCTTTCATTTGTTGGTACAATAACCTTAGTGTTAAAAACAAGAATGGCCTGCAGAAATTGTAAGAATCTGCTCAAAAATAATTGGAAAAGAACAAAGAATCTCATGTCGTTCTGCAATCAGCACTTGTACGCAAAGCCACAGCCATTTTGCTGATCCTTCCCATGCTTTGTTTCCAGAATTTCAAATGTTTGCCTTCGAACGCCGTTTTAGGTGTCCCATCAGCAAAACTAACAGAAAAAGAAATTCTTTTGTGCCAGTAAGCATTCGAATTCTGAATTCCAATGATGTTGACTACCTAGTTTTTACATTTCTCTGAATTATCTGCCTGATTGTCATTGTTACGAGTGTAGTCAATACATAATATTGTGGTGTGTGTGTGGGTGGGTGCGTGGGTGTGTGAATAAGTCTGTCTTCTAGTCAACGTGTTTAAAACATTGAATTCATATATTGGTGTATGGTGTGGTGTGCGTGGCGGTTTCGCACACACACGTACGTCGTGTGTACGTGCTGCGTATATGCGGCGTAAAAATAAGTTTTTATGTCTTCTAGTCAATGGTTTAAAATTGTGTTCACAATTGATGTGTTTTGCGGGCTGTTCGCGGGGGAGTGTGTGGTTTGTTTTGTTGTT
>CM054154.1:5962221-5986677 GCA_028751875.1 Rapana venosa
TTTTTGTCCTAAAATTTAAACAGAATGGACAGTCATGTTTTCCCAATAAACATACAAGACTCTGTAGCTGTAAGAAGACAAGGTTTAAAAGAACTGAGTTCAATTTCAATGAACGATCTTTATTAAAAAAAAACACAGGTGAAAAAAATAAAAAATAATGAATAGAAATTTTATACCCCTTTTTCCAAGCAATGACCAATCACTTTCATCCCATGAAATTTTTTTACACATGCACACACCACTCTTCTGCCCTGTTAAACCTCCAACTCTTTTTGGTTCTTCCACTAGCCGCATCCCCATCATCGCCTTCGCCCTCTTCCTTGAGCTTGCCAAACTCACCACTTCCTTAAAACCTCTCCACCTCCTTCAGTTTCCCCTTCAAGTTTTTTTGTTCAATGGCGTCTGCTGACAAAAGGGAAAAAGCCGACTAATTTCTGATTTTATCTCTGAAAAAAAACTTGATTTAACCTTCCTCACCAAAATTGGGTTTAAACCAAGGGCCAAAACCAAAAATAAAACAGCTGATCCTCTGGATATAAAACTATTTCTTTTCCCCCGACTCCTGGGGAGGTGGGATTGCCACATTCTAAAAAGACCATTGGAACCGTCTCTTTCTTTCACCCAATCCTTCAATTCTACATAATCTTTTGAATTTGTAAAATAAACCCAAATCTACGGCCACTTTTTACTACCTTCCCTTTACCGCCATCCCCCGCCGTAAAAACAACCAAACTCTTCCTTTTTCCCCAAAATTCCATCACTCCCGCCCCTACAGCCCCTCCCCACTAAACTTAAAATTTTCTTGGGACTAAAAACTTCCATTTCGGCAACCGCTTCTCCAATATCAAACGTCTTTCTTTTTCTCGTAAAACCATTTCTCCCAACGGAAAAGGAAACACATAGACCGGTCAATTTTAGATGGGTGCTAAGCTTCTTTTAATTTTGTCATATCTGTTTCTGTCCCCGAGAACCCCATTCTGTTTCCGCCATTTTTTTCCCACTTAATTTTTCAAAAAACCGTCGAAAAAGAAATGTGTACTCGTCGCCCTTAAAGGGCCCTTAGACATTCATCCCTTCTTTTTACAAGCTTCCAAAACGTTTTTCAAAAACCTCTGCCCACGACCTCTCTGATCACTAAAACATTTTCTCCCCCAATGTTGATGAGCTGCACCCCTACTGACCATTCCTCCTACAGACCCTGTGCGCCATGGTATACCAAGCATCTTGATAGCGAAGCGCAAACCCCGGGCAACTATAACCCCACAATCAAAAACAAAAAAACAAACAACTTTTCCAAAACAAAAAAAAAATAAAAACTCTTAATCCTTCACAAAAACGACTTTTCCCTCCCCCCCAAAAACCCTTTTTTCCCCTCCCAAAAAGGGAAAAAAAACTCCTTGCTAACACCCACAGCCTGTCTGAACTTCCCATCCTATTTTTTCTTTTCAGACAAATTTCGAAACATACGGCTCCAATGGATCAGTTTCATTCCCCCACCCCCCTCCTGACCCCCCAGCACGGGCCCCTCCTCTTTTTTCCTTCCATTCCACAAGTGAAAAAGAAATGACATTTCGAAGGAAATGACTATAATATCAACCCTTGACCATACCTGCCCCGTTTTTCACAACCTTCCACAACTTGTACCTTTTAAACCAAATAAAACTCACTCTTGCGGGGAAATTTTCCATCGCTCTTAAGACAGAAATAGTCCCACCCTACTGAAAAAGCACGACCTCGACCCCAACATTTGAAAAATTATGGCCTGCCTAAAACTTCCCCTTTTGTCTATAAGTACTAAAAAATCGTTCTAAAAAGCTAACGCACCTTCATTCCAATGATCCCTTCTCACTTTTCAATTCCCAAACCCCCCAACCACAGCCCAAAACCCCCCCTATCCATATTTAGATACATTTCTATTTGCTTTGATCGGAAAAAATCCCTCCCACTTTTCTGACTTATCTCAGCCTTTGATACATAGTCACTAAATTTATTCTTTCCGCCCCCAAAAAAATACTTTTTGGTATTACGCCACAGGCCCCTCACCGGGTTTTTACTTCATACTCACAGAATGATCCAGAAAGTTATTGAAAACAAAATTCAATCAAAACCTGTCAAAATGGAAGGGGGATACCGCAGGGAAAATCCGGGCCCCTTTTCTTTCTCTCTCCCGTTCCACTCTCATATAAAAACAACCCCCAAATTTTGTCCAATTTCATCCCCCATGAATAACTTAAGTGCAGCGATACTGTTGAAACTTCCCTTCCCATTGACCAAATGTCCTACGCCTCAAGAATAAAAAAGGGTGACTCAGAACAAGTTACAATTTAAAGCCAAAACCAAACCAGTCATAGGGCCCCAAACATAAATTTTCCTCTACGCAAAAACTTAAAATAGAATTCGGAAATACGTCGTTCCTTTTGTCCAACTCGTGAATTTTTACGATAGTTTTGACAACACATCTCTATGAAAAAATTAACCCCCAGACCTGCCAGTCTTGCTACTACAATTACGGCGCATAAGCGCGATTCTAAAGTTTGTCCACTGATGCAACTTCCAAGCTTGTCACATCTCCATTTTTCCTTTTAGACTACGTAATTCTCTTTTGGCTGGCTACCGCATAATATTCCCTCGTTCAATGTAAAAAATTTGCACTCGAATGGCCAAAAAAGAACCAAACGCCATAACTTCTTCTGTCGTTTTTAATTTGATTGTTGTTTCCCATCCACTAAAGGACAGGCGGCAATCGCTAGTGGCGTGTGGGGCGGGAAAAAATTTGGGTTTTGCATTTGCCGACATTTCTGATCATTGCTTTTTTTAGAAACTGGCAACATGAAGTCATCACTTAACAGAGGTGAGAATAATTAAACATACGGGCCCCCAAAACAAAACCTTGAGGTACGCCTTTTGGGAGGGGGGCGGTTTTGATTTAACTCCCCTACGCACGCCTGCGACTATCAGAACTAAGAGGTAAACCATGCCAAGGCAACACCATTTATTCCAAAAGAGAAAAGTTTTTTGGCAAAATAGAGTGGTCAAGGGTGTCGAATGCCGCAAGGTCCAACAAGCCCATGACCGACCTCGCGGTCATCATTCTGCAAAACGGCGCTGGTGACACTCAGTACGGCAGTCTCCGTGCTGTGACCACCTATACGCGACTAATGATTTTCCCAAAAAGGTGGTTACAGCTAGGCTTCTAAACTTTTTGAGGACGACCCTCCAGAATTTTTAAAATAAAAGGGGAGTTTTGGAAAACCGGCCTGTAATTTTCTATATTGCGTCAGACTTTTTTTTGAAATGGGATAACAAAACATTTTTAAAACTGACAGGGTACAACCCCTGATACATCTTTGTTGAGAATAAAAGTTAAAAAATTGAAATTTTAAAATCTTTTTTATTGAAAGGAGTACAGAGATACACATTTTTTTTATGAAGAAAGGAGTACTGATCGACTTTGCCATATAGAAAAATGTACACTCACCCTTTTATTATAGAAAAAAGGGGTACATGTGATATTTTTGTTGTAGAAAAAAGTACAGATATAACAACATTAAAAAAAATAACAAAAATAATGTGTTATGTGAAAAAATACAGATCGTGCTTTTGCTAAGAGAAAAAAGTATAAAACTAAGAATGCAGCCTAGTAAAAAAAAATTTTTAATAGAATTTGCATAAAGGACGAAAAAAAGGTTTTAACATCTGTTGGGAAAAAAAAGGCAAAGAACTTTTGTTAAGTAAAAAAAAAACCAACAAAAAAACAAAACAAAAAATTGGTTAAGTAGAAAGCAAGAGCAGTGAAAAAAAACACGTTTTATGAAAAAAAAAAAAACGCACAGAAAAAAAAGATAACATTTTTTTTATGAAAAAAACAAACAGATATAAAACTTTTGTTATTACAGGGTGTTTGGGCCTTTGCGCCAGATGGCGGCGGGTGTTCTCTGTGTTGATGTTCTTTCGTGTTTTTTTTTCCCCTTTCAGCAAAACAATTTGATCCCTCTTGTTTGTGATTTCCCCCGTGCATTAACTGGTCAGAAAACTTTTTTCCCTTTAAAATCATTTTAATTTTAAAAAAACTTTTTTTTTAATTTTCATTTTTTGATAAATTTTTGAAGATTCAACCCAAAGATAATTATGTTTTAAATGACATTGCTGGTCCTTTTTGACCATTTTACTGAACCCTGTGCTGTGGGGAAAAATTGCATGTGAAACTAACTCAACCCCCCCCCAACTACCCCCGTTTCCTCCTTCCCCTGAATGACACAACCCCGAAACATAAGCTTTTCCTCACAGGGGTTTTTCAAAATACCCTGCGACTTAAGCAACCATTTTAAACCCTTGGGGAATCAAACCCCCCCAAAAAAGACGAGTACCCATGCGGGGAGACATCATGCTTTTCAGCCCCCTACATCCTCTCCATTCACATTTCTGAGACTCCCCTCCCCGAACCCGGGGCAAAAATCTGCCTGCTTCCTCTCATCCACCTCTTTTTCCCGTGTTTTTTGACTTTGACAAAACGTGTTCTTAAAGAGTACAGGGTGTTTAAACTGTAAATCCCCCGTTTTCCTATTTTTTACCCCTTCTCACCTGACTCCAAACCAAACTTTTGTCGCCTTCCCTCTCCACATCTTTTCAATTGCCTTTATCCATGCATGACAGTTATCCAAAACCCCCATTTTCATCAAACCCTCTGCCTCCTTCTAAACTCCCCCTTTACATGTGCTTGTTCAACGTGCAATCTGTCTGCCAGAAGGGAAAACTGATCTCATTTTTGATTATTCTCTGAAAGAAAATTGATCAAAAATTTTTTACAGAAACCGGTTTAAAAAATCAAGTCATAAACGAAAAAAAAAACCAACTGCCCACCTGGTTTAAAAACTTTTTTCTTCCGACCCTCCCCTGGGGTGGCATTGCCCTCGCTTATAAAGATACACCGAAACCCGCTCTTTTTTCTGTCACTCCCTTTTTTTCTCACCTAATCTTCGAAGTCTGTGAACTCAACTTCAACAAACCGGCCCTTATTACTTTTGTTTTTTTTTTACCATCCACCCCCCAACTTAAGAGTAATCGGCATCTTCCATTTTCCTCGAGTTTTGTCACTCCTGGACACTAGGCCTCTTTCCCCAAAAACCATCTTCCGGGGACTTTAACTTTCCCTTTTATAACCGTTTTTTTTGATGTCAAAGTTTTCTCTTTCTTTTTCAAACCACTCTCTTTCTCCCGGGAAAGAACAAACGCAAGATCATGACATTTTTAACGGCTAACACCGATATTCCCAAGATCTGTTTTATACGTAGTACACTGAGGACTACTTTCTGATCATCCGGTTTTTTTCCTTTTTAAAAATTGCAAAGCCTACAGAAAAAAAAAGTATGTACCCCTCCAACATAAAAACCCTAGATATTTAAAATTTTCCACAAGCTCTAAACGCCCTTCAAAACCTCTGACAAAAAACCCCCAAACACAAAATTGAAGTTCCAGCCAATTTCTTGAGGCATGCCCTCCACTGACCCCCCTCCCGATAGGCCTGGCGCCATGGGACACTATGACATTCTTTCGCAAAGCGCAAAAGCATGCAACTAAGCGGGGAGTGGGAAAAAAAAAAACGAAAATAAATAAGCCTCTTTTGAAAAAAGTAAACAAATCAAAACGTTTTTTTTTTTTCAGAAAAAACAAAATATTACTCTTTTCAAGTTCTTGATGCCCGTCTATGAAAATTTTCCCATTCATTTATTTTGTGAAACAAAGTTCCATTTGAGTGAGTGTACCCAAGGAATAATGGGTTTTTTTGCTGGCGTGAAAGGCCCCTCTTTTACCTTTAAGTTACCTCTTTTGAGGGGGGTTTATTGTGGGGTTTTTGATTTCCATCCTTGGGACTTTTTGGCTTTTTAAAAAGGGGAAATCCCTTTTTTTTGAAGAAAAGGGGATATTGGTCCCTGGAAAGGCCCTGGAAAAACCCTTGTAAATCATTCTCTCTATCTTCTATCTTCCCTAGTCTGACACCGGGGGGGCACCTCAAAACTCACAACCATTCCCTCCATTTTTCCCCCTTTCTCCCTTTTTCGGGTTTTTTGGCTAGGCCCTGTCCATTCACTATTTTACCCTCCACTTTCCCTTTGGGTCTCCCTCTTCTTCTTCCTCCTTGGAAGTGCCTTGCAAAATGTCTTTGAATTTCCGGGGGAACTTGTGCTTTCCATACCATTAAGTTTACGTTTTTTCCCACGATCGTTAAAAGGTTCTCAAGGACCAATGTTTGGGGATTCTTTTATGCCCGTTTTCGTTGCTTAGGGGTCTTTGTGGGAGATGCCAAGGGTCTCCGAAAGCATCTCATTTCCCCTGCCCTTTCCTTTTCTCCAAATCTGCAGTCAGGGTCCATGATTCACGGCATACAGAAAAAGATATGAAAGGGAGCGCATTTGTCTGATCTGAGATAAGTGAGTATTTTTTCCCCCCCAGATGGTGTTTAGTTTTGCCAAGCTTTTTTTGTTGTGCGTCCCATACTACTTTTCCCCGGTCATACAAGGGGTCCCAGGTACTTGAAGCTTTGAACTTTTCCAGCTTGGGATTTAACCCCGAAACAGTGCAATGCCGTTGGTTTTTAGTCATCATTTTGGTCTTTTCCCGCCTGATTTCCATGCGTATTTTTGGAGGCCTTATCCAAGTGTTCTTTAGGGTGGGAACCTTTTTCTGTCCTGTTTCCTCAATTCATCTGCGAAGGAGGTTTTTGATCGTTTTGCCACCCAAAGCTACTGATCCTTTAGTGTTCCCGTCATCAGCCCTGATTTTTCTCAAGGAAGATGTTGAAAAGGGGGGGTGAGAGTAGACAGCCCGCCTTACTCCAACGTTTTCGAAAAATTCTCCAAAAATTTTTTGTTGTAGTACATGCCCGGTGGCCCGCTGTCACTGTTTGATGACTCCTTTATCGTTTGCATTGAGCGTCAAAATTTATGGTTTTTCCCCACAAAACTGCATGCCACACCCTTCAAAAGCCTTTTTAAAAACGATAAAAAACGTGGGAAAAGGCTTGTTTTATTTGAAGGACCGCTACATAGTTTTGGGTTGAAAAACTGTTCTGTTTTGTGCGTTTCTCTGAAACCTTTGTTTTCCCCAGCAATGATGGTCCTGCTTGGGCTTCAGTCTATTCAAAATTTCTGCGCATGACCCTTCTTGGGTGCATATGAGGTGATTGGCGGTAATTAGGCATTGTTGAGATTCCCTTTTTTGGGGGGGGTGATGATGAACTGGCCATGGTTTGGGCCCTTTTCCGTTGCCCGACTTTTTGAGATCTTATAGGGGGCTGCATGGCTTCCCTCCGCTTGGGCAACCGCTGGAAAGTTCAGCCCCGCGAAAATTTCCCCCTTTTTTTCGATCTGATGCTGTTTTTCCCCTTTTTCTCGGGGGATAGGGGGACTGCTTGGGCTTTGCTTTACTCTCCTTGGATCTGGGAAGGCAAGCTCTTCATTCCATTCACAACCCCACTGACTTCCCTCTATATTTTCTGCAATCTTTTCTTAATAAGATCAGAACGGTCGCTTCAAACTGGAGTCTGACTCCCTTTCCAACCTCAGTTCCTGAGCCCCCAATGCTCTGGCACTCCTCTTATTTTCTTGAGTCTTGACAAAGTAGAATAGAATCATGACAATTCTGAAGAAATGGCGAGAAAATCATGATCGTTATCGCCGTACCTGCTTCTCCTCTTTGCACAAAGTGCCTACCACAACTTATACCCACTATCAAGAAAATATAAACTCAACTCTTGTTTCAGGGAAAGGTCCCATCAGCTCGCAAAACTGCTATGTCCCAACCTCTACTCAAAAAGCATGACCTGGAACTAACATCTAAGAATTATAGACCGGTTTCCAATCTATCTTAACCTGTGATGTTCTAAGTCAGTGAAAAAGGAGTTTCTCAAAAAGCTAACAACCACCTTCTCTTCCAACAATCTTTGTTCTTGATTTTTAGTTCTGCCTAGCGCTTCAACCACAGCACTGAAAACCACCTAGTACCCACTTAAAACTCGAAACTATCGTCCAACGACTTCTGACATCAGGTAAATCTCCCGGCTTCACGCTACTACCAACTTATCCGCAACCTCGATAGCTATCCACTCAATCCTCTCCCGCCTTCAAAAAACGTTTGATGTTACTGCTCAGCCCTCACCTGGGTTAATTTCATACCTTAACCGACAGAAGCCGACAGTTGCAGTAAACAAGATTCAATCAAGATCTGACAAACTGGAATGGGAGTCCCACAGGATCATCCGGTTCTTTAACACTTTATACAACACTCCCCACTGTCACAAAAAATACCCTCATCAAGTCAACCATCATTTTTTACGCAGATGACTCTCAGATTCAAACATGTACCCTGACAATCTACCTTCTCTCCTGACAAATAGGCCACTGCTTTTGGAAGATATTCAAACTGTATGACACAGAACAAATTACTTCTAAATGCAGATAAAACCGAAGCCATCTCTCGGACCAAAACACAAACTCTCTTTCCTTTACAAACAGCTTCAATAGCAACTCGGCAATACATCAGTCCCTCTATCCACTGCTGTGAAGTAGCTAGGGTCATTATTGGACAACACACTCTCTTTGCAAAAATTCATCACCCAGACCTGTCAGTTGGGTTACTAGCAATTAAGGCATACTCGAATATACCGGTCCACGCGAAGCAACCTCCAAACTGATCACTTCTCATCATTCTTTCACGTCTAACATTGCAATTTTCTTTGTCTGGGACGCCACATCATCTATCCACTCCCTTCAACTGTACAAAACTCCACAGCTCGGACTATGTCAAAAAGAAAACAAATCTAGCACATTACCCCTCTCTTGCGATCTCTCGAACGGCTGGCCTGTTGGTGCCACATAGAGAAATTATAAGATCAGTACACTCG
The DNA here is from genome assembly GCA_028751875.1 of Rapana venosa. NCBI lineage: Eukaryota > Metazoa > Mollusca > Gastropoda > Neogastropoda > Muricidae > Rapana > Rapana venosa. Next base: position 5,971,121 of record CM054154.1, read on the forward strand.
TTACAAATGTCTCCACAAAAACTTCACCCTCGTAACTCTGTAAATGTCCTAATTGTAACACCCTCCCTTCATGTCCCAATCCGCTTTGCTGCGAGACCTTGTGCTACGAATACTAGATTCAAACCATCTATCTGGTGGCCGCCCTCTTTCTCTATTTTGGTCCCATCGACCTCGAATGAGCTCCCTCTCACGCTTCGCATACCTCTCGTCTTCGCGGCGCCAAAAACGTATATGACCCTTTAAATATCCACCTCAAGACAGATTTATTCAAACCTAAGATTTTCTCCCTCCTGTTTCATTGCGAACTAGCTCCACCTCACAACCCATGTCCCACACCCTGCTTAAGTAGACACCTGTGTGAGTGTGTGTGTGCCGTGTGAACAACATTTATTAGTGAAATTTTATGTCAATAGATTTTGCCTGCAGTGCACCATTTGTAATATCTGGGTGTTTTAACTATTGATTAGTAATCTTTATTTCATGACTGTAATATTAAGGTTGAATGCATGACACTTTGATTTGTCTTGGCAAGATATACGTCGATATAAGTTCCATTCATTAATTATGTAAGAAACAAAAGTATCTCAGGTGAGGGAGCTAGTATCACAGGAATAATGAGGCTTGTGTGCTAAAGAAAAGACAATAAAAGAAAGAACAAATCCCTGCAAATTCTTACAACAATCAAAGTTTACAACTCTAATTTGAAAGAGACAACAGTCATCTTCCATAGTGGGAACACATTTTGTCATCTCCAGGTACACTACTGAATTATGGCTGTTTTCCAAAAGGAGAGATGCCATCCTTTTGACAGAAAAGGATCAGTTGGTCCACTTGTTTCAAAGAAACTGAATAATACCTTGTAACGTCGATGGCGCTCTCTAAAACTCTCTATCTGTCCCCGTAGTCTACGTCCGTGGGGCACCTTCAAAGACTCAGCAACCAGGTCCCTCCATCTCTCTCTGTTCTGCTTTCTCAGGTTTTGTTAGTTCTAGGCCTTCCATTCACGATGTTACCCTCCCACTCTTCCTTGTCTGCCTCTTCTTCTTCCGCCTTGGACAGTGCCATGCATCACTGTCTTTGTAATTCCTTGGGATCGTGTGACATAGACATACCACTTTAAGTTTTCTCGCTTTTTTCACATCTTAGAAGGTTCTCATAGGGTCCTATCGTTTGCGGGATTATGTTAATGCACGCTTTCGGTCTTATGGTGTCTTTGTAGGAGATGCCAAAGGAGTCCCGAAAGCATCTCATCTCCACTGCCTGGACGCTCTCTCCAAATCTGCAGTCAGGGTCCATGTTCCACAGGCTACAGAAATATAGATATGACAAGGGTGCGCATAGTCTGACTTGGAGATTAGGAGATATTTTTATCTCTCCAGATGGTGTGTTATTTTGCCAAAGCTGTTTATGGGCTGGCAGTCCGCATACTACTTCTGGCTTGGATCCCGCGGATACGATGGCTCCCAGGTACGTGAATGCTTTGACTGTTTCCACGTCTGGTCTTTAACCCTGAGAGCAGTGCCTACCGTTGGTGTTATTAGTCATCAGTTTTGGTCTTCTCTGCTCTGATTTCCATGCCGTCATGTTTTGGAGGCCTATCCAAGTGGTCTGTTTACAGGCAAGCGTCTTTTTCTGATCTGCTATTCCATCAATGTCATCTGCGAAGCGAGTTTGGATCGTTTCTCCACCAATGCGGATGATCCCGTCATGAATGTTCCAGTGCTTCAACCAGGAATTCTCTCAAGAAGATGTGAAAGTGGGGTGAGAGTAGACAGCCCTGCCTACTCCAACTGTTTTCGAAACCATTCTCCAATATTGTTTTGTATACACTGCACGGGTGGCCTCGCTGTACTGCTGTTTATGACTCGATCAGGTTTCATTGATGTCTGTACAAGGTCAGTTCCCACAAAGCTGCATGCCACACTCCTGTCAAATGCCTTTTATCAATCGATAAATACGTGGTATAGGTCTTGTTGATTGAAGTACCGCGCACATAGGTTCGAAGGTTGATTAACTGTTCTGTTGTGCTGCGTCCTCGCGAAACCTGCTTGTCCTCAGCTAATGATGGTCTCTGCTTGTGCTTCAGTCTATTCAATATTTCTGCAGCATGACCCTTGCTTGGTGACATATTAGGCTGTTTGTGGCGGTAATTATGCATGTTGAGAATTTCATTTCTGGGAGGGTGATGATGAGCGACTGCTCCATGGTGTTGGCCATTTTTCCTGTCTGCCAGAGCTTGTTGCAGTTTCTTAGTAGGGCGCTGATCATGGCTTCCCTCCACTTGACCAACCTCAGCTGGAAGTTGTCTCCCCTCTGACTTCCCCTTTTTCAGCGTTCTGACTGCGTTTCCACTTCTTCTCGGAGATTGGTGACTGTCCTGTGTCTTTGCTTTCGGGTACATTAAGGACTTCTGAATCTCCTGGGGTCCGATAGGAGATATCAGGTCGGACAGTAGTCTGTCCATCTGTTCAGAATATCCTGGTCGCAGAGACACTTCCCATTTTTGTCTTGGAATTGTTAAACCTTCTCTGTTTCGTGCTAGTAAGGTCTTTCACCAGCGATATGCTTCCTTGCAATTGCTTTTCTGATAATTCTCTTCCAATGTCTTGGCACTGTTCACCGATCATTTCTCCTTTTGCCTCCGTCTGACTTCCTGATTCTTTTGTTGACTGCCCTATAATTGTTCTGCATCTTCTTTTGTTCATTTTTCTTTCTTCAACTCTCTACGCTTGTCGCATAAGTTGTAGATGTTAGGTGTGACCCTTGGTTTTTTGACCTGGTCGGCGTTTCCAAGAAGCTCGTTTGTGCTGTTTCATCACTGCTGTATTGAAACTATTCGTCAGTGTATCTATAGTCTGAGTCCTACACAGTGAGTGCGTGCAAACTTTCCACCTATCCGTGTTGAAAAATTTCTACTACCTCTGGGCCCAGCTTCTCGGGTCAAATTAGATCCATGATGTTGTTTCCCGCTTGTGGATTTTCTTTAGACTAGTCGGAAAGTCGCAGCACAAGATCTTGATCACTCCCTATGTCTGCTTCCTGGAAAACGTCGTTGTCCTGGGCATGTAACGCGAGACTGAAACCGTCCTTTTCAACCATGATGTAATCTATTTGGTGTGGTGTAGCTCCATTTGGGCTATGCCATGACCATTTTCTGGATTTCTTGGGTGGGCCAAGTGTATTCACTAGCTGGAGGTGGTTGTTTACTGGCAAACTCATAGTCTCAGCCTCTGTTCATTTGATTGGTTTTTCCAATGTGCCCACAAACCCCTCCCCAGTCCTTTCCATGCATCCTCTCCTACCTTGGGCGTCCAGTCGCCATTGCACAACGAGGATGTCTTTCTTGGGGTGGTTTGATCAACCTCTTGTAGCTGGTCATAAATTCTCTACGGCTTCAGCTTCATCTGATGTAGGGGCGTATCCTGTACTATAGTTATGTTAAAAGGGGTGCGCTCAGCGGATGGTAATAAGTCTGCTGGACACAGCCTGACAGCTCAGGACGGTGTTCACGGTGCTTGGTGAACGAAAACCCCACGCCGGGTTCATGCTTCATCTTTTTCCACTGGAGTATAATTTGTGGTCTTCCTGGGCCGTGTTTCTCCCATTTTTTCCCACCTGACTCGCAGACCATGTGGGGGGAAGGTGCCAATGATATATGGACATCTTCATGTGTCATTCTTCCACTTTGCCTGCACTCTTAGTGTTCGTACATTCCATGTGCCAATATGGTGTGGTGGTCCTGGCACAATTTTGCTGCTTTTGACATCAGTAGGATACTTTCGACATCTGTCCTGATGAGCAACAGAAGGCGCGGTCCCTTGGTAACCCGGGCGACGACCGAGCCGGTATGAGAGTCGGGCTGTCTTTGTCATTGGTGTATCTTGGGCAAATCAAACCGGCGAGCCCATCCCCTCCAGTCGGATTTTTGGTTGGGTTTAATCCCCCACATGTGGCAGGTGGTACGGGGTTACATGGTTACCAAGTAGCAGAGGAGCTCTGACCTGACCAAGCTAGTAGTATTAAATTAACCAAGAAATTGTAACCATACGCATATGCGCAAGAAAAAAAATAAAAAAAAACCCAAACTAACACTTACGTGTTTTCTTTCAACCAGATCATGATGCTAAGCGTGACTTTTTGACTACAATTTTTAAAACAGTACTAGTGTTTTCATATAATTAGAAACTTGCATGGGAATAAGCACTGGGAACATTGCCATGACTTATTTAAATTATATATGGATATTACACAATGCATCAGATCAAAAACAATAATAACCTTTGTGTTTATTAGCAATCTATAAAAGCACAATACATGTACAGTAGAACCGATAATACTGTTAAAAATTTTAATCATAAATGTACTGGTAATAATGTGTAACTAAGATAGAGCTCTGCATTTTTGTACATATGTGCTGATATCTGTAGATTTAGACTCAGCGGTTGCAGCTGTACGGGGGATGAATTGGAACAGAGCCTGAACAGCTTTGGGCAGGGAAGCTTTACTTTAAGGGCCCATCACCCTTTCATACAATTATATGTCTGCTGTTATTATTGTTATTGATGACTGCACTTGTTATACTCACACGATTTCCCCGTAACTGTTTGTTTGTTTGTAATTGGAAACGGTACAGTCTCTCAAAGCCAAAATGCAAAGACGATGTCCCCAACTGTGACAAGATAATGCCATGGTATGTTTGCATATCCACAATAGAAAAAAACATATCAACTGTAAAGTCAAAACATTAAGAACATGGCAGGAACGGACATTGTAAGGTTTTCAACATCTGGAATCAAACTTAAAATCAGGGGACGGATTGGCCAAGTGGCCATAGTGTCGGGACTCCCGATCTCATGAAATTCTGTCAGACAGGTTTGAGTCACTGCTTGACCCTCTATTTGATGAATTATCTCCCTGGAGTTGGCATTGGTTCGCACTTCCTCCCTTCACCAGCTTTTTGGGAGAGACAATCAACAATCCTGTGTGCAGCAGTGTGCATAGCATCATCTTGCACAGACTGGGGTGGGCTGAAGAACATCCAGCTGCCCTGTGTAGACATGTAGGCCAGCCACACCTGATGGCATGGATGACATGAACGTACACAGCATGCAATCTGTGATTTGGAAAGAGATGGGCGCTGAAAGGTTCATCTTGTCAAAATAACCAGTCAGAAAACATGAGGTCACTGCTGACATGACTCATCAAGGAGCTGAGGGAGGAGTTGTCCTGCACTATCAGCCAGTTCACCAACAGCATCTAGGCCTACTTCACAGCAGACACACACCAAGATTCTTACAATGTTCTTGGCATGGCTGAAGAAATATGTCAACAAAATTGCGTTCAGAATCAAATTGTGTTCAGAAGTATAGAAGTACAGAAAGAAATCTACTATGATCCAGTACCTGATAACTCACACCATGTGAATGCCCCTATTATACTACAAGAACTGACAGACGCCATGCACTCTATTAGCAATAAGAAGACATCGGTGGGTATAGAAGCTGTGTCAAATGAGATGCTAAAGCATCTACTAGAAAACTGGGTATTGTTGTTATGTGATTTATTTCTGCAATGCTTGATTCATGGCAAACCTCTTCAAAGTCAATTGTTGTCACAACACAGAAATAGGGAAAACCTAAAGAAGAGAAAAACATAATTATAGACCTATTGCACTGACATCACATAGGGGAAATTTGATGGGGAAAATAATCTTAAATGAATGTGTGTATTACTGTGACAAAAATAGGATACTACCATTTTAATCAGACAAGTTTTCAGAAAGATAGGTCTGGGATAGGCCCATCTGGCTAAAGAACAACGCATGTTAAAACCAGTTAGCTTGCAGAAAAAATATCCTTGCCAATGTTTCGGGGGTTAATAAAGCATATGAACAAGTCTGGCTTTCTAGATTGTTATTTAAACTGAAAACTATAGATCTGTCCTGTTTGCATTAGTTTTATCAGTACACCAAACATCTTCTTAGTGGACAGAAGTATTCAAGTAAAGATTGGCAATGTATTCCCTTTAAGATCTCCTACAATGGAATACCTTAGGGCTTTGTCATTTTGTCTTACCTCTTTAATATTCTACTTTACAATCTTCTTTAAACAGTATAAAATAATTGTTTTTCTTGTTCAATAGCATCCATATGGATAAAACCCTGCAATGAAGAAGGCAACAGCAAAAGGACAATTAAACTATGTTAAAAGGGACATATCATCTGAACGTGATGACTTGATAGTTATATGACTGGAACTGGATTCATTATGTCACAAGATAAAACTAATATTGTGCTTTTAATAATGGGGCAGATCCCCCAGTCCTGCCTATTTCCAAAATACAGGGCACATCTGTTTAGTACAAACCTGTTGTGAAACTTCTTGGTATATATATTATGACAAAACTAATAAGGAATTCCCATATTGAATGTTTGATAAATAAAGCAAGACACAGTTTGAATTTTATAAATACGCTATGTAAACAACAAAGGCCGCAATATGCCACCCTTTTAAAGCATCTATCATCAGCATTGATTCGACTTAAACTGTCAAGAAGTCTACTTCAATGCCCCCAAATTCTTTTTCTTCTTCATGTGCCAGGTCTGTTGCAGACATCGGCGATCATGGCCTTCCATTCCTCTCTGTTGTCAGTTCTCCTGATGAGTTATTTGTTGGGGGATTCTTTCCTCGTTGCGTAGCTATTCAGACTGTCTGTGTATTTTGTGCGTCGTCTTCCTCTGTCTTTGGTACCACAAATCTTTCCACACAATATTTGCATTTCTATTCCATCAGTTCTGTTTATGTGCCCCATAAATTGGAGTTTTCTTTTTCTGATTGTTTTGAGTAGGGATCTTTTGTACCCGGCCATTTCCATTATTTCTTCGTTTGACTTCTTTTCAGTCTATGAATTCTCATAATTCTTCTGATATCCACATTTCGCTGCTTCAAGTCTTCTTTCGAGGTCTTTTGTCACGTCCAGCCCCTTCCTTCCGTACAGAAGGGTGGACCAAATGTAGGCTTCATAGTGTTAATTTTGGTGCTGAGTCTTATATTTCTGTTGGTAAAGATGGGCTTCATCTTGGTGAATGTGTCTTTAGACAAAGCGATTCTCTTCTTTACTTCTGTGTTGCATCATGAGATCTGGAGTTATTGTGAAGCTCAAGTATTTAAAGGTGCGAACTTGTTTTATTATTTCCCCTTTGCATAAAATTTTACATACAGGCATGTCTGACTGTTTTGAGATTACCATGCACTCAGTCCTCTTTGCATTCAGTTGGAGTCCTTTGTTTTCACTTTCGATTGTGACTGTTGTAAGGATATTTTGTAGTTTTTCCTCTGAGTCAGCAATTAGCACTGTGTCATCCGCATATCCGCATATCTTAGATTGTTTATGTTGTGACCTCCTACTTTGACACCTTCATGCTGCTCTATGTTCCGTAGAATCATTTCGCTGTAGATAATGAAGAGGTCTGGAGAAAAAAACGCAGCCCTGCCTCACTCCCCTACAGATTGGTCTGTACTCACGCAGTCATTATCAACTCTTATTGCGCTTCTTGTTCCCCTACAAGTTTCTGATCACTCTAAGATCTTTTCCATCACAGTTATGTCTTAGTAAAATGTCGAACAGATCGGATGTCTTACTTTGTCAAATGCCTTAGAATAGCAATGAAGCAGAGGTACAAGTCCTTTTTTACCTCGATCGCCCTTTCCATGAGGGTCCTCAGGCAAAGATGGCATTTCTGGTACCTTTATCTGCCAAAATCCAAATTGGGTTTCAGATATCTCAGGTAGGATGACTTTTGTTAGGTGGCTCATAAGACTTATTGTGCGGTGCTGATCGCATTCAATTGTGCCTGGTTTTTGGGTAGTGCAATATACACCGACTTTTTGAGGTCTGTTGGAATTTCACCTGTAGCATGAATAGTGTTGAGAAGTTTTGTTACTTCTTTGATTCCAAATTCGCCTAAAGCGGTTAGCATTTCGGATGGAATGTCATCGGGTCCTGCGGCCTTGCCCTTTTTCATCTTTTTGAGGGCCTTTTGAGCTTTCCTCAAGAATATGGGGGCCTTCATCTTCATTACCGATGATAGGTGGTGGGCCTTTGTCATCGTGATACAAGTCTGTGATGTATTCTGACCACCTGTTGAGGATGTCCTGCTTTATCATAAGAATGTCTCCATCTCTTGATCGTAGGCACCGTTTTTGCTGACACTTTTTTCCCTGTGACCTTCTTTATCTTTTGATGTATAGTTTTGTTATTTATTCTGGTGTTGGTTTCATAAGGAGACAGCAAAGAGGCGTACCAGACAAGAACTTTCCCTGGCGCTGATATTGGCAGTGACCACGACATGGTACTCATGACCCTACAGATCAAGCTGAAGACCAAGAACCAGAAGAGAAATCCCCGTTTGCGGTTCAACATGGAAAAGCTGAAGGACCCCAAAGTCGCTGAAATCTTTAAAGCTGAGATAGGGGGCAGATTTGCAGCATTGAATTTCCTCCAGATACATCAACAACCTCACTGAGACCTTCAGCAAGACCCTTCAGGAGACAGCGCTGGAGTCCTTGGGAAAGAGAGGAAAAAAGAACCAACCGTGGGTTACCAACGATATCCTGGACCTGTGCGACGAACGTAGGGAGCTAAAGCCAGAGAAGAACAAAAACCCAGAAACGGCCGAAGAGTATGAACAGTCAACAAAGGTCAATCAAGAAGAAGATGACTGGGGGCCATGGGAACTGGAGTCAGAACAATGCTCCAAGGTTGAGAAGGCAATGGCGAAAGGAGACAGCAAAGAGGTGTACCAGACCATCAAGGTACTAACCAAGTACCAGCAGCCAAAGAACCTCCGTTATTGAAGACAAAGAGGGGGTCAGTCCTTACAGAGAGCACCACTATCATGAAAAGATGGACAGTATTGCAGCGACCTGTACAACTACAAGCTGAAGGCTGATCCGAACAAACTTCACGAGCAAGATCCAGACCACGATCCTGAAAGCACACAGGTGCTGGAGGAAAAGGTAGAAGAAGCAGTAAATCCTTGAAAGGAGGCAAGTCACCAGGGAAATTTACAACATCCGGCTGAGCTCATCAAGAACGGAGGCCCAGAGAGATCAAGGCATTAACAATCATCGCCAACGCATCTGGACCAGCAAAGAGTGGCCTGAACAGTAGACCCAATTCATATAGTTCCACTTCCAAAGAAGGGAGACCCGAAGAAGTGCCAAAATTACAGAACAATCAGTCTGATAAACCTCCAAGCAAAGTTATGCTACGCATTGCCTTGAACAGACTGAAAAACCCCAAGCAGAAGAAATCCTATCAGAAGAACAGGCGGGATTCAGACCAGGTCGAAGCACTGTCGAGCAGATCTTCAACATCAGAATGCTCATAGAGAAGCATATCCAACATCAGCTACAGCTCTACAACAACTTCATTGACTTCAAGAAGAAGGCCTTCGACCGAGTGTGGCAAGAAGCTCTGTGGCAAGTCATGAGAGACTATAGCTTCGACGAGGACCTGATTCAAGTCATCCAGGCGCTGTATGACAGCTCCTACAGTGCAGTCCTCATGGGTGGAGAAATCGGGGAGTTCTTCCGGACTACAGTTGGAGTTCGACAAGGCTGCCCGCTATCCCCCGTTCTTTTCAACGTGTTCCTGGAGAATATCATGCAGGAGGCCCTCCTTGACTTCAAGACCACAATCACAATAGGAGGAAGGTCAGTCTGCAATCTTCGATTCGCAGACGATATTGATCTCATGGCTGCAGTGAAGAAGAACTCCAGGAATCACCACCAGACTGGAAACATCAGCCAATGCCCACGGTATGGAGATCAGCAAGGAAAAGAGCAAGATCCTAGTGAACAGTACCACACCGACCACTCCCACAGCATCACGATGAGTGGCGAGACACTAGAGGAGGTGAAACTTCAAGTACCTTGGAGCAGTCATCACCAAAGAAGGTACGAGCACACAAGAGGTGAAGATCAGACTGCTGTGGCACTCTCCTCCATGACTAAGCTGGCGAAAGTGTGGAGAAAACACAACATCAGAACCCACACTAAGGTCTAGACTCTACAAGGCACTCGCCACATCCATTGCCTTGTACAGCTGTGAAGCATGGACACTTACTGCCGATTTAGAACGTCGCATTCAAGCCTTTGAGATGAAGCGCCTCAGGCGGATCCTGAACATCACCTACAGAGACCGTAAAACCAACGACTACGTCTGGCAGCAGATCGGGCACTGGCTGGCAAACAAGAACCATTGCAAAGATACAGTCAAACGGAGGAAACTGAAAGGGTTTTTGGCCACACAACAAGGCATAACAGCCTGTAAAAGACAGTCCTGCAGGAATGGTGGAAGGAGCAAGGAGGCAGGTACGACCACGCAAAAGCTGGATATCCAACATCAAGGAGTGGACCGGCCTCACTGTACCAAACCTCCTGAAAGCAGCCCAGGACAGAAGCATTTGGCGGTCCACTTGCAGCGTCCGTGCGGGTACCCCAACGGTCGTCCCGACCAAGGGATGAGTGAGTGAGTGAGTGAGTTGATTTCAATTTCCTCACACTGTGTGTTAATCCAATGTTCCTTTGCTTCATTGCACCTCTTTTTCACTTGTTTGTCTAGTTCTCTGTATTTCTGTTTGTCTGCTTTTGCTTTTCTTCTCTCTTCCATTAGGCCTAAAATTTCTGGGGTCATCCATTTTTTGTCTTCCTTTCGTTTTGTGACAGGAATGTGTTCTTTTGCAGATTCTAACATGCTCTCTTTCAACATCTGCCACCTTTCTTCTGCCGTGGTCAATTGCTCTGTGCACTGAATTTGTTTTTTACGCTGATGCTATACCTTTTTATCATTTCATTGCTTTCTAATATGTTGATTTGTAGCTTTGGTGCTGTTTTTGCTCTCTTTAGCCGTTTTAGCTTCAGCTTCATTGTACCAACCACAGGCACATGGTCACTGCCACAATCTGCTCCAGGCATGGATTTGCATGATGTTATCGAGTTTCGAAAGCGTTCCTGAATTAGTATAAAGTCGATCTGATTTCGAGTTCTACTCCCTGGGCTTTTTCATGTCCAACATCTTTTTGGATGATTTCTGAACCAGGTGTTCATTACTGTAAGGTTGTGTTCTTTGAAAAATTCAATGAGTCTGTCTCCCCTCTCATTTTTCTCCCCTATTCCAAATGGTCCTACAACAGTTTCTGTTCTTTCACTCCCGACCTTTGAATTGAAGTCTCCCATTACAATCTTAATGTCCTGTGACTTTAGTTGTTTCATTGCTTTCAGTTAGGATTGGGCAATCAAACACTAAATGGTGGATTGAAAGAGACTGAGAACAGCAACATGTCATTTTTTTATAGTTGGTGTTCCATGCATTTAGTCTCATTTTATATATTAAAATTTCTACTTTCCGTGGGCAAGAAATGTTTTCAAAGCGTTTTCTTCATTTTGGAATGCATACAATTCATCAATTTAGCATTAATTTCATGCAAGGACAATGCGAGATTGGAATCAAACGTTTCAAGGACAAGTGCGGCACTGTTTTTTCTTGACCGTTTCGTAGAAGATTTCAACTTCTTCTTCGTCTTTGTCTGCAGTTGGTGCATATATTTGTATGATGCCAATGTCAAAAAGTTTACCTCGGAGTTAAACAATGATGGCCCTGTCGCTGACAGTCCAGAAACCCTTGATGGCTTTAGAGGTTTCTGGGTCGAGTATCACACCAACTCCTCTGTAGTGATGTTCTCCTCCTGAGTAGAGAATTTTGTAGCTGTCTGATGTTATACAGCCCGCTCCCTTCCATCTCATTTCAGAGAGTCCGAGTAGGTTGAGCTTCATTCTTTTCATGTCTTGTTTCACATTTTCCAATTTCCCTTTCTGTAGCATTGTTTGCACATTCCACGTTCCTATTTTCAGTTGTTGGCGGTTGCTGACAGTCGCTTGATGACGATCGGGTGACACCCTCAAATACTTGTTACAAAGACTTAAAAGTTAAGACTGCAAAGCATTTCGACTTGCCATGGGTGTACCATCACATGCTTCATCTTTAGGGACATATAAAGAAATGGGAGTTTTGCCATTGGATGAATACTGTGAACTTACTGTAGCAAAGTATGCCATACGAAGTTCAGGTATGCACAACAATATAAAAAATGAAATCAATATAAGTTATGTTCATAACATTCCTAAACAAGCTAAACTTATATCGTCATTAACAATAATTCATACCTTCTCTGTGGCACTTTTGAAGAATCAAAATTTAATCCAAGAGATGTTCAGTTTTTTATGCCACATTTATCATGGGAAAACATGACAAACATGGCCCCGTTTTAAAGTATTCAAAAGGATGACACAGAACAAAATTACGCTAAAGCAGATAAAACCAAGCCATGCCTGGGCCCAAACACAAACCTCCCCAATTCAACAGATTCAACAAATTTGGGAAATAAATCAGTCCCTCTACCATGCTTAAAATACTAGGTGTCGTTATAAAAAACACACTCATCTAGCAAAAATTCATCACCAAACCCTGCGTTGTGATATAATTACGGGTTTTGTGCAAATCGAAAGTACTGCCACGATGAACACCCAAACTTGCATTTGCTACCCCACCTTCACAAACCCCATGTCCCATCACCCTGCTTAAGTATCACCTGTTGGTGTTTGTGTTTTTTGAAAAACTTTTATTTTTAAAAATTTTTATTTCATTTTTTCTGCAGCGCCCATGTTTGAAATATACTTTTTTAAATATTGATTAGTTACATTGAGCATGACTGTGTAAAATTGGGTTTTTAATGCATGCGTTTTTCCTTTTTTTGCAAGATATGGGGCTAAAATAAGTTATTTATTATTGTTATTTTCTTTTCTTCTTCTTCTTCTTCTTAAATTTTATTAACAAAAATTATTTTATTATTTTTCTTTTATTGTTTTTATCTTTATTACTTTTTTGGGGATAGACAAATTTTTGGGGGAAAAAATTTGTCTAAAAAAATCAAGTACAAATTAAAAATGCCAATGCACTTATCAGAAAAGAAAAAGAATAAGTACACCCCCAAAAAATCTGCAAAAGGTTTTGAGTCTGGCTTTTTAAACAATCTAATTTTTTGACCAAAATAAATGTGGAAACTTTGTTCTAAACCCCCTAACTATTTTACCAATACTTAGTTGTCTTAGCCACAAAAAGTTTTAACATGTTTAAAAATTCCAGACAGGATTTCCTTCTATCAGGCAACCCATGCTGCCTTGTTGCACAAGTTTGCACTCGTTTACATCAAGCAGGATGTCACGAATTCAGAATTCCTCTACCAGCCCCCCAGTTCGCCGTCGCTGCAAGCTTACTCCCCTGTTCTTCAGCAGGGGCAGATCTCGGCGAGGTTTTTCATAGCCTCATCTGTTTCTAAAAAATAACTGTAAAACTATTGAAGGGGAGAGAGAGAGGGAGAGAGGGAGGAGAGAGAGAGGAGGGAGAGAGAGGAGAGAGGGGAGTAGAGAGAGAGAGGGGAGAGAAGGGGGGACCAGACAGGGGGCATATAGACATAAGACAAAACAATATCAAAAGAATTGTCCAAGACAATAGAGACTCTCTCGCTCTCTCTCTCTCTCTCTCTCTCTCTTCTCTTCTCTTTTTCTCCCCCTCTCTCTCTCTCTCTCTCTCTCCTCTCAGCTGGGTGACGGGCGAGAACTAAAAGGGGGTGTTTTAGAAAAGCGCTGAAAAGTTTTGATTTAACTTCAAATGTCAGTTACTGGCCTTCCAGCAACTGAAACAACCTTAAATGCCGCTGACGACAAGTCCTATCGAGCGAAAGTCGCGGGGGGGAGCGGGCAAAAACGTTTTCTTCACTTTGGGACTGAAGCCCCTGACAATCAGTGTCAACGAAATGGGGGACCCGTGTGAACCGTAACTCGCGGTCGTATTTTCGCAAGAAGCCCCCTTTCCCCCAAAACGCGGCGTCCAAAGAAGTAACAACATCTAGAAAAAGGCAAGTCGTCAGTTGACAAAGGGCGGTTTTGGGGAAAAGCCGGTTTGTCTGACAGGACACTTTCCCTGTGAGAGAGGAATGCAGAATCAAAAAACCAGCGGTCACAGGGGGTTTGAATGCAGGGATGTCCCAGCCCATGAATCCCTTGATTTTGCCGTGGAACCGCAAAAGACAGAGACGTTGTGTATCCGAGTTGCTGATGTGGCGAAAAACAGACATTGACTGCACAGTTGAGGGTTTTTTATACTGGATTTAAAAAGTTGTGTCCACTTGACAGACAAACGTTGCCGCGCGTTCGACAGCAAAAGAAAACACACAGTTTCGAAAAAGGTTGGTTTTTAAGTTCAGGCAACCAAATACGATGTGTGAAAAGGATGACATCGCCCTAGAATATTCTTGTAAAGGGGAAAACTGGCGAGGAATCTTAAGTGGGTTTTGGTATATCAAGCAAGAAAACAAAACATTTTGCCAAAGAACATTCAGGCTTGCCAGACTTGTAAAGGGAACGCGTCCTAACCACAACACGCGAGACAGTGGCACTGCTGAACGGGGTTTCATCTTCTTCGGGACCCGATCCGGTTTTACAGGGCTGACTTCGCTGGCTGCTGACTGGAAAAGGAAAGGCTGTTTTAAAATGAAACGGACAAAAATGATCAAATCCCGATGCAACTATTACTACAGGTTTTATGTCACGTAATCGCTCGCGTTCGATATCGTTTGTTACCGCGCCGCAGCACTATTGGCTTGATTGCAAAAAAGCAATAAATATTGTTCATTGTTTTATTGTTCATTTTCTCTCCTCTCTCTCTCTCTCTCTCTTCTCCCTCTTTTCCTCTCTCTTTCCCCCCTCTCTTTTTTGTTTTCTGTTCTTCTCTCTGTCTCCTCGTTATCTCTGTCTCTCTCTCTTCTGTCTCTCTCTCCCTCTATTTATGCATTCTTTTCTCTCTGTAAAAAAAAAACCCAAAATTTTTGTTGTTTCTCTCTCTTCTCTCTCTCTCTCTCTTTTCCTCTTCTCCCTCTCTCTCTTCTTCTTGTGTTTTTTCTCTTCATCCACGCAAAACACACACACACACACACACACACACACCACACACTAATTACCAGCACTTAAAAAATTTGGGAAAACGTACATTTGGGGAAACATTGTTCAATGTTTACACTGAACTTTTGCAGTTCTTATGGCTCTTTCATTTCTTGATTTTCCCTTTTCCATCTTTCATATCTTGCTTTGTGTTGACCCAAGTCAGTATTTTAGCTATAAAATCCCCAAACTTCAAGAAGATCTCTAGAATTATTTGAAAAAAAATAGTATCACCTAACTTAAAGGTAATTCGTTTTTTTTTATTGGGGCCTTCTACTTCGAAATTTCAAAAGTGTGGGTTGACGACTGCAAAAAGGGGGGGGAACAGGGAAAGGGAAAACGATAGAACTAGATGTTTCCTTTTATATAAGGAAGGAACCGTATATTTAGAACAACCCTTTAGGGGTAATTTAAAGAACTGATAATTCAAAGGAAAGATATTTAAAAAATGTCTGACCATGCCCCTTTTCTTTTTATATGGCTCCTTCTCAATAGATT
>CM054154.1:5987177-6015601 GCA_028751875.1 Rapana venosa
AATACATGTGGGTTTTAAAACCCCAATAATACTGTTAATATATTATCATAAATGTACATGGTATAATGTGTCACTAAGATAGAGCTCTGCATTTTTGTACATATGTGCTGATATCTGTAGATTTAGACTCAGCAGTTGCAGCTGTACAGGGGATTAATTGGAACAGAGCCTGAACAGCTTTGGGGCAGGGAGAGCTTTACTTTAATGGCCATCACCCTTTCATACAATTATATGTCTGCTGTTATTATTGTTATTGATGACCTGCACTTGTTATACTCACTACGATTTCCCCAGTAATTGTATGTTTGTTTGTAATTGGAAACGGTACAGTCTCTCAAAGCCAAAAATGCAAAGATGATGTCACCACTGTGACAAGATAATGCCATGGTATGTTTGCATATCCACAATAGAAAAAAACATATCAACTGTAATATTCAAAACATTAAGACATGGCAGGAACGGACATTGTAAGTTGTTTTCAACATCTGGAATCAAACTTAAAATCAGGGGACGGATTGGCCAAGTGGCCATAGTGTCAGACTCCCGATCTCATGAAATTCTGATCAGACAGGTTTGAGTCACTGCTTGACCCTCTATTTGATGAATTATCTCCCTGGAGTTGGCATTGATTCGCACTTCCTCCCTTCACCAGCTTTTTGGGAGAGACAATCAACAGTTCTGTGTGCAGCAGTGTGCATCGCATCATCTTGCACAGACTGGGGTGGGCTGAAGAACATCCAGCTGCCCTGTGTAGACATGTAGGCCAGCCACACCTGATGGCATGGATGACATGAACGTACCCAGCATGCAATCTGTGATTTGGAAAGAGATGGGCGCTGAAAGGTTCATCTTGTCAAATAAACCAGTCAGAAAACATGAGTCACTGCTGACATGACTCATCAGGAGCTGAGGAAGGAGTTGTCCTGCACTATCAGCCAGTTCACCAACAGCATCTAGGCCTACTTCACAGCAGACACACACCAAGATTCTTACAATGTCCTTGGCATGGCTGAAGAAATATGTCAACAAAATTGCGTTCAGAATCAAATTGTGTTCAGGAGTATAGAAGTAGAGAAAGAAATCTACTATGATCCAGTACCTGATAATTCACACCATGTGAATGCCCCTATTATACTACAAGAACTGACAAACGCCATGCACTCTATTAGCAATAAGAAGACATCGGTGGGTATAGAAGCTGTGTCAAATGAGATGCTAAAACATCTACTAGAAAACCAGCTTCACTAGTCACCCTGACAGACAGGGGGAGAGACAGGAAGGAGCAGGGAGGGGGGAGGTAGGAGGAGAGGGGTTAGTAGACAGTGACAGACCCCTACTAGTGGAATGTGTGTTGTGTGTGTGTTGTGTGTGTGTGTGTGTGTGTGTGTGTGTGTGTGTTCTTGGCTTTCCACTGTAAGTAATACTACACAACAAGGAAAAGGATTGGGGGGGGGGGTGAAGGTGTGGCTGTGATAGTCTAGGCCTAGTGTTTAGGACCTGGGTGTGTGTGTGTGTTTGTCAAGTCAAGTCAAAATTTTATTTCCAGATGGTACATTGAATAAGCAGTGCATTTGCTTTTTTTCATCAAGCCATCTATCTAAGAACAAATTTCGTAATGATTATACTAAGACACTACATTATTGCATCATTTACCATTAAATTAAACCAGTAAAAAAAAAGAGGAAAAAATCGATAAGGAAATACATTGAAAATACAAATTACCACATATACATATACACGCACACACATACTCATGCACACCTGAGCGCATGGGCGCTCACGTCCACACACACATTTAAATAAAATTGTTTTAAGAATTAAAAAAAGAAAATCATAAACGTCAGGACAAGCAAATTACTTCACTTACTGTTTCATCCATTTTTTCACGTTTATAATTTAGATAATAAAAGGTACAGGAATAAAACGTTAGAAAATACTAGGCATTCGTCATTACTGATAATATTACCTTCAATGACCTCCCTCCTCTCCTCCTCCACCCAGCAAACGTGTGCTTTTTATGCGCTACTTTTCAAATAGCGCTTTTTAAAAATGACATATTCACACATAACTATCAAACAAAATCAAATAAAATTACAATAATGAATAAAAAAATAAGCTCCTCATGTTCCTGTTAACATAATGAATTCAAAATTTGACGTAGACAATCAACATTGTTTCTTCAGATAATATTAACCAACAACCACTCGTGTTTGGGCCAACAAAATATCTTCTTCCGTAATTTTTCCTGCACTGGTTCTCCCAGGTCGCGTCCTCTCACACACTTTTACGCGCGAGACTATACACAGATGATTGCAAAGCAACTATGGAAATTCCTTCTGTAAAATCCGCAGACGATATCTCCTGTTATCCCTCTTATCCATATCTTAAGACCACGGTCCAGCCCTCCCATTCGTACACTGTGTGACGAGCCCTTATCTGACTAAATGGTTTCTAAAACAAAGAACCTGCCTATCGATCTTCAGAAATAAGCATACTCTAAAATATTATTATCCAAATCAAGAATTAAAACTTTTGAACTATAATATCTGAACTGTTTTAACACATTAAACTGGACGTTTAACACTGACCTAATGCAAAAAGGGACACAACTCTGTATTCTCTGAAAACTGAACACATTTTTGTAGACAAAAATATCCTTTCCTTATTTACAGTCTTACATAGAATGTTGCAAAGCTTTGCCTTTCATTTGTTGTACAAAACCTTAGTGTTAAAAAACAAAATGGCCTGCAGAAAAATGTAAAGAATCTGCTCGAGAAAAGTAAGATGGAAAGAGAGCACAAGTATCTCATTTGCGTTCATGTGCAATCAGCAGCATGTAGCAAAGCCGACATCCATTTGATGCTGATTCCTTCCCAAGCTTTGTTCCAAATTTCAAATTCCTTCGGAACGCCGTTTTAGTGTCCCTCATCAAAACAAACAGAAAAAAAATTCTTTGTGCCATAACATTCGAATCTAATTCGCAATGATGTTGTCTACCTTTTTTAACATTTCCTAATTATCTGCCTGATTGTCATTGTTTACGAGTGTAGTCAATACATAATTATTGTTTTGGTGGGATGCGTGTGTAGAAATAAGCCTGTCTTCTATCAACGGTTTAACAACATTGAATTCATATATGGTGTATGTTGGTGTGCGTTGGCGTGTTCGCACACCACACGTACGTCGTGTACGTGCTGCGTATACTGCTAAAAAAAATTTTATGTCTTCTAGTCAATGGTTTAAATTGTGTTCACAATTATGTGTGTTGCGTGCTGCGGTGTTTCTG
Source organism: Rapana venosa (assembly GCA_028751875.1). Taxonomy (NCBI): domain Eukaryota; kingdom Metazoa; phylum Mollusca; class Gastropoda; order Neogastropoda; family Muricidae; genus Rapana; species Rapana venosa. Next base: position 5,990,464 of record CM054154.1, read on the forward strand.
TAGTGTGTCGCATCGCGCCAGGTTTGGTGTTGTGTTCTGACATTTTATTGAAAACCAATATGAACTATATCTTTGTCTTTGATATATTTGATAGTGTATCAATCGGCCCTGTCCATATTAATTTCCCATCATGGATATCTAAAGAGGTTTTGACTTTGACTTGACTGACTTACTTGTTCATACTTTAGTAAATAAAAAGTACAAAACTAAACGATAGAAAATAATACATTCATTTGTCCTTATTACTACAATATTCCTGCAATATAATCCCTCCGATCTCCTCCACCCACGCATAATGTTATCATGAATATATAGGCAGCCAACACTCTGACTTCATAAAATTTTCTGCTGTTTCCCTGCTAAAAGGACGACAGTCCACTTCCTGTCATCTGTACTAGCAGGGGAGGCCAACACACTATCCCATTAAACTAGGAGCGCGAGAGCGCAGAGAGATACTTCCCCCTGTAAAAACTCGCAAAGCCCCTCTGCAAGAGATGATGACATCCAGAGACAGACAGACCCTGGTCCATGAGCGGCTGACAGACAGACAGACCCCTGGTCATTGACTGATAACAGACAACAACCGTGTCATTAGCTACAGACAGACAGACAACACTGACTGACCGTGTTCATTGACGCAGACAGACTGAAAGACATAGACAGATTGACATACAGACAGACAGACAACAACAGACTTTCGGTCTATATCACTTTATGTGAAACATACATTAAATTGAAGACAACAACAACAACAACAACACAACACAACAACAATAGACCCTGGTCACTAGCTGAACAGACAGACAACAAAAGACAACCCTGTCACTGACAACAACGAAAGACAGACAGGCAACAGCTGACATACTCATGAACATTCAGGACCGCACACATTTCACTCCGCATAGGCCTGCACAACACACACACACAACACAACCACACACACACAAACACACACTACAGCACACACACACACTCACACACACCAACACACACAACAACACCTGGTTTGACGTCTAGTGTAGTTGTGGGCCTGGGTTTGTCTTTTCATTCATTAATGTAATGATTTATATAGTTTGTACAATGTTTTTTTGTTGTTATTTTTTTTCTTTCACTTTTTTTATGTGGCTTGTTGTTTTGTTTTTTATACCGTGCCTACCCATACCCCCCCCCCCCCCAACTTCTTTTTTCCCATTACTTATTTGTTATTACTGTATTATTATTTTTAGTGTGATGGTGGATTATTCTGATAGAAAACGACTATAAAATAATTGACCATGATCCCATTACCTGCTTCTCTTTTCACACAGTGCGAGCCACAACTTATACCCACTATCACGAAATAGCAAAATCATCTCTTGTTTCTGAAATGTCCATCACTCTCAAAAAAATGCTATAGGTCCTCAACCGTTCTACTCAAAAAGCATACCTTGACCTAACATTCAGAAGAATTATTATAGACCTTTTCCAATCTACCTTTTATTTCTAAATCCTTGAAAAATTAGTTCTCAAACAGCTCACTACCATCTTCTCTCCAACAATTTTCCTTCCTGGTTTCCAGTCTGCCTATCGCGTCAACCACAGCACTAACCTCCCTATCCCACACCTTAAACACAGCGTCTACCTTCTACTCAGAAAATCTCCCTCCTCAATCTACACGACTTATCAAGCAGCCGTCGAACAAATCTATATACCACTTCAATTCTTCTCTCCCTCTTCAAAAAACGTTTGGTGTTACTTGGCACATTCCCACCTGGTTTAATTCATAACCTTAATGACCGATTCCAGACAGTTGCAGTAAACATATTCATCAATACCTGCCAATCTCAAATGCGATCCCACAGATCAGTTCAGCGTGCCGCGATGAGGAGCGAGTGAGATCACCGCTTTACACTCCCCACGTCACATATTAATAAACCGTATTCAAATCAACCCATCATTTTACCAATGACTCTACGAGATTCCAATCACAGTTACTCCTAAAATCTCCTACACTCTACAAATATGGCCCAAACTGCTTGAAGATATTCAAAACAGGATACACATATACAAATCTCTCAGCCTGCACGATATGCAGATAAAACCGATCTCTCGTCTAGAGCTAAGATCGAGCGAGCGCGAGCTCGCGCGCTCGCGTCTCTGCACATTACAACAGACTTCAATAGTACTCTCGGCCAATACATCATCCCTCTATCCACTGCTTGTAATATCTAGTGTTGTTTATCAACAACACTCTCTTGCAAAAATTCACACCCAGACCTGCCAGTCATGCTACTATCATTTGCGGGTATTATGCCATTTAAAGTAACCTGTCCCACTGATGCAACATCCAAACTAGACACCTCCCTCATTCTCTCACGTCCTACTATTGCAATTCTGCCTTTGTCTGTCTTCCATCATCATCTACCAAACTCCCGTTCAATGTACACAAAACTCCGCAACTCGACAGTTTTTCTCATAAGAAAAAATCTTAGCATCTAACCCCTCTCTTGCGATCTCTCCACTGCTGCCATTCCACAGTATAAATTATTAATTCAGTACACTCTGTTACAAATGTTCCACAAAACACACCATCCTACCTCTGTGAAGTGACTGCACCTGGACACTCCTACCTCGTTCCCTCCGCTCTGCTGCAGATACCTTGCGCCCTACGAATAACCTAATTCAACAGTCCAACACCGTTGCCGCCGCTCTTTCGCTATTTCGCCATCGACCTGGAATGACTCCCCTCCTCTCTTCGCCAGAAACCTAATATGACACTTAAACCTGCCTAAAACATATTTATTTCAAACCTAAATTTTCCCCCGCTCCTGTTTCATATCAGAACTACCTACCTTCACGACCCATGTCCTAGTCAACCTCTAAAGTAATATGACCGTGGAGTGTTTGTTTGGTGCTTTGGAGAAACATTTGACTATTGCAATTTATTTCATAGATTTGGTCTGCAGCGCACCATGTTTATAATATCTGTTTTGTTTTAAACATTTGATTATTTGACATTGTGCATGACTGTGAAGATAGTTGAATGCAAGCCATTGATTTTCTTTGCAAGATATAGGACTTCGAGCTCCTTTTTATTACTTATATATTATCATTATTATTGATCAGCGTGTAACATTATCATCGTGAAGAAGATAGATGTAGGATCTTTTATGTATGATTGATATTGAATTACTTTTTTAAATGTTGAAAAGTACTACTTAAGAACATGACGAATACATGTTCATGCATGTTGGAGAGAAGAAGGATATAATTCTAACATATTTTCAATGCTATAGAAATGATGCATAGTATTTCTTCTGTTTTTGGGATTTTTTTTTCTTTTTTGATAATTTTGTTTATTTTTTTTTTTTTCTCTTTTCTTTGCGGGGGGGAGGATGCTTTGTTCGATTTTGTTTCCTTGTTTATTCTTTTGTTTGTTTTGTTTTTTTCATCTTTTTGGAGTGTGTTGTTGTCATTAAATATAAATTTGACAATGAAAGGGTAATATTGTACCGGACAAATTTTTTGTTTCTTATTTTACTGTTTCTCGACCATTTTCTTGTAATCCAAATCTAAGTGATAACAAATGTGTGCTCGTGTATTAAATGTATGTATATGAACGCGCTCCGCGCTGTGTGTCGCGTGTATTACAGTGAAGTATAAGACCGCTCGCGCCGCGCGGTTTGTTGTTGGTGTTGGATGTTTGGTGGGCGTTGTGTTTGCCTTGCCTTGCGTTGCCGTGTCATGTGTATTGTGTGTGAGTGTGTGAGTGTGTGTTTGTGTGTGTTGTGTTGTTGTTGTGTGTGTTGTGTGTGCTTGTGCGCGCGTATTTTAACGAGTTATGCAGTGTTTTTTTCTTGAAGTGGTGGTTTCTGTTTTTTTTGATGATTTGTTTTTTTGGTCGCTGTGATGTGTTTTTTTTTCGTCTTTTTTTGATCTATTTTCAATTCTCTTTGGAGTTAGTTTTAATTATTAATGTATGTAATAATGGAGTTAATAATACTGATCAGTTGTTTTTGTTCCTAACAATGCTTGAGGAAAAAAAGCAAATGCTTTGCCTTATTTCAATGTACCATCACTAAAATAAACATTTGACTTACTTGTCTTGAACTTGACTTGGACGCAACGATACACATATACAGAACACACACAACAATAATACGCTCGCATCTGCGCGCGCCATACACACACACGCGCGCGAGAAAAAGAGTTACCAAAATCACCAAGCAAAGGTCAACCTGTGCCCATCTTGCACTCTCACCAGCCTGCCTCCCCCTTCAAGATGTTTGTCCTGGGACAGACAGGACCTGGCATCCACTGCAGACAGACCTGACTCACCCGTGACCTCCAACCCGTGACCTCCCCTGACCCTCCCCTCTAAAACGGAAAAAGCATCTCTTAGAGAGCTGACATACAGTCAGCTGACCACAAACCATCTACCGTCCATATCAGTTAATGTCCTATTAGAATTTGCCGTATCAACTGACTACCAAACAACCTATAGATTAGGTTATGTGTGCCACAGTTGACTCTACCCTTCTCTGCACTTCCTCCATGCTCACCACCACACACAGACACAAACACAGACACAACACACACACACACACACACACGCACGCGAACGCACGCACGCACGCACGCACACACACCACACACACACACACACAACACACACACACACACACACACACAACACACACAAAATCGCAGAACACACACACACACACACAACACACACACACACACCAAAGAAACATTGCGCTGCAATCTGACCGACCCGTTCGAATCCCCATTTCAAGGGAATATTTTCCCCTGGATTAACATCAGTGCCAGGACTCCACTCTCCCAAAAAGTCCCTTAGATGAGACCCTATAAACCGAGGTCCTTGTGCGAACGCAAAACCCAAACATCTAGCGTACCACGTATTATCCGGTCTCCGCTTTTCGTATGAGGGTATCCCTACCCTTCGGATGAACGATAAACCGATGTCCCGTGTTTACACAAAAGATTATTAGCGCTGTAAAACAGAACCACGCAACATGGAGTTGTCCCCTGGCGCGCCGCGAGAGCATAGAAAAACGCCACCGAGCAGAGCGTAGGGAAACAAATACAGCAGACGCGCGAACATTAAAAAAAAAAACATTAAAGGGTGGCCGCTCTAGTGGCACGCATTCTCCCCGGAGAAGCAGTCCCGAATTACAAAGAGAGAAATCTCAGTGACTTAAAGTGGTCTAAACAGAGATAAAAACCCCACCACCACTCTAAATAATGTCACGTCACACACTAGAACAGATGCATCCATCATAATATCTAACATACACACAACACACACACACACACACGCACACACACCCACACACACATCACAAACACACACACACACACACACACACACACCACGCACACACACACACACACACTCTACAAGGCGCACACAAACACGCACACAACCACACACACACAACACACGAAACACACACCAGCTAACATCAGTGCCAATTCCAATCTCCCTAAACTCCTGTGGAGCAAACCACAAACCAGGTCCCTGTACAAGGCCCGCCAAAAACCTGCTCCACCCTCCAAAAGCAGGCCAACCTGTGCCAAAGGACATACAGATTGACAGACAACAAAATGTACCAAAACCGTACGCACACGGGAGCCGGATGCATAAAAGCACACGATACTCACGGCATTATCGTAAATAAAAAATAAAGAAACAATACTCTTTAAGGCTAGCCCTATGGAGCAGTTGCAGGAAGAGGCCACAGGGGTGATGTCCCCGGACACTAGCGTGAGAGCGCGCGCTGTTCTAAAACACATATGCAAGCAGGTACAACAACAGGCCCTGTTCCCTACCTTGACTATCCACAGAATACAACACTAAACCACCAACCCCCCCCAAATAAACCTGACAGCAACCACACAAAGCCTCATCACAACGAACTACATCATACCTTTTTCAATAAACGACCTATTCGCCACAGAAAACGCCATTAAAAAACACTTCCAGCAGATCTCAATAATACTGACAAATTTAAAAGGATTTAAGACCTAAAAGATAACCCCCCCCCCCATTAATTTCCCCCCCCCACCCGATAAATCCCCAAAAAAACGACCCCAACAACGAACAACATCTGCAATAAGAACAAGCCCCCCCACGCCTTTTCTTTTCTTCTTTTCTGTGCAATGTGGTGGACCAGTTAGAAAGCTACTCTACATATAAGAAGCAACGCTCAAGAAACGCACGTCCCAAAAGTCTTTCCCTTTAAATGCTGACGCTCAATACCATCCAGGCAAGGGAAGACCAGCATCATTTTCCTTTCACAACACGTCACAGTTGCCAGTTGGACGACCTACCTCTGACAGTACACAACAATTGAAGAATTCCATCTTCACTCAAACTGCACCATTGGGAGAAACTGCTGCTTAGCCAAGTAGACACGCTGGTTTTCTTCACTCTCCAGCACAGTTTCCCAGAATGCTCCACCTCATGCCCGCATGTTGACAGCCAGAGCAGCTGAGGCCCACAGGATCATCCCCCTCTGTGGCGCCCCATGTCAAGTCTCCAGGCATTGCCGCACCCCCCACACGGCCATCAAGACACCAGTCTTCCGCACCCCCCCACACGCCAGGGTCAGTCTCCAGTATTGCCGCCACCCCCACAGCGGCCAGGTCAAGGTCTCCAGCATTCCGCATCCCCCCACAGCGGCCAGGTCAGGTCTCCAGCATTCCGCTCCCCCATTGGTCCGAGGCAGAAGACCTCCACTAGTGTCCTACAGATCCGATAATCCTCCTCCCCCTCCTCCCTCCCTCCCCTTCCCTGCAGGGGGCGGAGAGGAGGAGAGGAGAGAGGGGAGGGGGGAGGAGAGTAGAGGAGGAGGAGAAAGGGAGAGAAGTGAGGAGGGAGGGGAGGAGGGGAAGGTGAGGGGAGAAGAGAAGGCAGGTGTAAGAGAGAGATTAAAGAGAGAGAAGAGATCGGGAGAGGGTAGAGGAGGGGGGAGAAGGAGAGAAGAGGAGAGGGAGAGGTGGGAGTGGAGGAAGAGAAAGATAGGAGGGGGAGAAGGTGGGGGAGGTGAAAAAATAGAGAAAGGATGAGAGTGAGAATAGAGAGGAGAAGGGAAGGAAATAGGCAATGAAAGAGGGGGAGAGAAGAGGGGATGAAAGACTAGAAAAGGGGGAGACAGACTTCCAGCTGATGCAGGCCTCCACTGACCTCAGAAGCAACCTGCAGCCCTCTTCACTGGCCTCAGCGGTGACCATCTTCCAGGGACGCACCCCGTGGACTCCCCATTGGGCCCCACGTGCCTGCTCCATGCCCGAATGGTTGCCCGCCAAGAGACGGTATTCAGACCTGCACCTGTCTGCGCTGCCCCCATGGCCTCGAAATCGCCCGTCCTGCAGCCCTCACACAGCACACAGTCAACAGCGCTAGACATCTCCTCCCATGGAAACTTGTTCCCCCCATCCGTCATCTACATAAACCCTTTCCCTCCCTCACAACACAGCTGCCCCCCAACACTCCGTTCAATAGAAGATTACATTTCACCTTCAGCCTTTTGATATACCCTTCTCACACTCCCCCGTCTCCTCCCCCCCACCCCCTCCTCTGTCCTCCTCTTTCATATATCAAAATTTGGAGATAATTTCATAAAAAATATAGTATGGGGGTGTGTGTTGTTGTTGTTGTGGGTGTGTGATAAATATAAAATTTATTAATAAAAAGAATCATTATAAAGGTTATATAGCTAAAACCAATAAAAATAAAGAGTAACACAAAAATTTAAATTGATAAAAAAAAAAGGAACAAATATACCACCAAACAAAACCCACTTCATCCCCAGCCGTCGGAAACCATAATATATAAAAAATAAACTGGGAGCATGAAATATAAATGGGGGGGGGGGGGGGGGAGCGTGGGGGGGGGTTTATACAAAAACCACCACCCATACCCCCATACAACGAACCACCCAACAAAAACACCACTCCTCCCTCACCATAACAAAAACTCAAACACCCAACCCCACCAATCGCCCCTAACACACCTCAACTAAGTCCATGCATAACACTTAATAATAATATATATTATTTATACTGTATGATTTTAATTGAGTAAGAAGAGTGTATGATACATTATATGCAATATGCGTAGGTTTTTTTTAGGGGGTGAGGGTGTGGTTTGTTTATTATTGAATAAGATATATTTGAATATAGTTAAGTTATTTTTATTTAGTATTTTTTTAATATATTTTAATTATGAGTAATTTTCGAGGTTTTATAATGCCTTAATGTTTTTAATTTTATAGATTTATAGTGTTTTTGAGTGAATGGATTATTTGATGTTGTGATAGAATATAATTTATTAGTTTAATATAAGTTAAAGATGGAATAAGGGATCTTGTGGCACCTTAGTATTTTGATTGAATGAAGTTATTCCATTTACTTGGAGGATTAAATAATGTAGAAAAATACGAGAAAATGTAATGTGTGCATATCTCTGACATAAACGTAGTAATTTAAAATAATATGAACGTAATAGAATTATGAAGGAGATTTATTGATGAGGATTGTAGAGGATGTTAAGTGATAATAATTAGTTTGTTGAGTGTATGGTATGTAAGTATGTTATTTGTGGGTTGATTGAGTATAATAAATAGGGGGTATTTTATATTATGGTTAAGATTTTTGATATATGTGTAAATATGTTGGTTATAGATAGGGAAGGGGTTATTATTAATCATTATGGGATTTAGCAGTTGTATTATGAGTAATTGTGGGAGGTTTATGGGTTGTGTTTTTTATTGTAATTTGTATTTTTGGTGAAGTTTTTGGTTGTTGTGGTGTTTGGTGGTGGTTATAAATGTGGTTTATTGGTTTGCTTATGAGATGGTTAGTGATTGAATAAAAATTAAAAAAAAAGATAAAAAGAAATAATGTTGGATGTGGTGTTTTAGATTTTCATAGTGATAATATAATTTAGTTTTATTAAATATATATAAAAGAAGAATAATAAAAAGATGTATAAATCTATAAATATAATAAAAATATATATATATATAAATCACATAGTTATAATAATTGGTTAATATTTGACTTTGTCTAATAAAACTTGAGGATACAGTTTTATTTTATAGTTAGTTCTATGGGGTTAAGATTTTTGGGTGCAGTGTTTTAGATTTTATTTTTTGTGGTAGGGATTAATAATGTTTGTACATGTATTTTTTTTTGTGTTTTTTTTTCTTTGTCATTTCCTTATTTTGCTTTGTTTTTTACTTCCTAAACCCATACGGACCCCCCCCCACCAACCCCGGGACAGAAAACTATGTTAAGTATAGCATTCGATCGGTGATCTGCTTAACCGGTTTAATCGCGTCAAAGATTATTCTCCATTTAACAGCCATACAGTCTTCCAGTCCCTCTAAAGTCCTTCGGATGAGACTATAACCGAGTCCCCTTGCAACGCCTAAAAGAACATCTTGCCAAACGTTAATAAACTTTCCCTTTCGAAGATAATCATTGTGTCCGATAGAAAAGACAACAAAATTGACAAAACGCGTACACACCGATCTGCTATGAAAAAAACTACGTATTGCAACCTTTACCAATAAATTGTACCATGAAAAAGAGGAAAACAATAAAATAATACATTGGAAAATTTAAAATTACACACACATTCATACACACGCCACCCACACATAGACATCACGCACACACACACTCATACACACATCGCCATCCCACACACATGGAAAAAAATGTTTAAAATAACAAAATAAAAATCGAAAAGTCAAACAAACAAATTACTCACATACTTTATCATCCATTCCTTTCATGTCATAACTTTAAAAATAAAAAAGTCAGAACAAAAAACTTTAAAATACTAGAGTTTCATTGCTTATACTACAATTTGCCTCAATTCATCCTTCCCTCCTCCCTCCACCACGCAAACTGTGCCTCATAAGATCTAGGCACCACACTCTACTTCAGAGAAAGGGTGTCTGCTGTCCCTCTAAAAGACGACAGTGTCCCAGCTTCCTGTCAGCTTGTACAGTACGAGGACAACACACTATCCACCATGTTGAAACACACACTAAGTATTACTTCCCCTGTAAAGGTGAACACATAAAAAAGCCCCTCGCATTGGAGGCTGACAGACAGACAAACAGACAGACAACAGACAGACAACAGACAGACAACAAGAAAACAAACAACTGAAAGACAAACAAACAGACAACAGACAGAAAGACAACAACAGACAGACAGACAGACAACGACTAACAAAGCATAAATAACAAACAACAGACACGACAGAAAGCAAAACGACAAGCATACAACAGACAAACAGACAGAAAGACCAAACAACAGACAGACAGAAAGACATACATACAGACAGACAGACAGACGAACAGACAGACAGACACAGACAGGCAGACCCAGGTCACAGAGTCAGACAGAATGAAAGACAGACAGAACAGACAACAGACAGACAGACAGAAAGACAACAGACAGGACAACAATCCAACAGACAGTCAGACAGACAGACCCCGTCACTGAGCAGACAACAGACAGACAAGCCCTTGTCACTGGAGGCTGACAGACAGACAGGAACAGACAGACAGAGCAGACAGACAGACAGACAGCTGGCAAGCAGGCACGGCAGACAACAGACAGACAGACCTACAGACATACAGACAGACAGACTGACCCTATCAGCCAGGCCAAGGTCTACACCAGTTTTCACAGCCCATGCTTGTCACGCGCGCGCGCGCACACTAACAAACATACAACACACATAACACACCACATACACACACACATACACTGACACACCATTCAACACACACATAAACAACACACATAGAGACATACACACACATACACACACATACACACACAATACACCAATATACACAAACACACACACATAGACACACACAAACACACATAACACACATACAACAACACACAACACACACACATACACACATACACACATACACACACACAAGACCACACTACACAACTCACACACACACACCTCACACACACTGTTTGACAGCTTAGTTAGTTTGGGCCTGTTTGTCTTTTTTTCTTCATTATGTATGAATTCTAATGTTTTGTACATATGGATTTTTTTGTTTGTTAATATTTTTTCTTTTCATTTTTCTGTGTTGGCTTGTTGGTTTTTTTACTTTCCTACACCGATACCGCCCCCCCCCCCCCCCCCCCACCCCCCCCCCACCATCCCGGGGACAGAAAGCCTAGTGTAGGTAATATGTCATTGCGCAGGATCAGTCTGACGGCCGTTTGAATCTCGTTCAAGAATTTTCCCCTTTTTAACATCATACATACCAGTCTCCTCGTAGATCTTTCGTTGAGACTATAAACCGAGTCCCGTGTCGAACCACGAAACAAATATCTTTGCGGCAAACGTTAATACCCTTCCGGCTTTTCGGAAGATAGGTAATTGTGTGCAGTGAACAAAAACAAAATTTACAAAACATGCATAAACACGGACTGCTATGAAAAATTACTAAAGTGTATGCAAACCTTTACCAATAAATTGTACCAGTAAAAAGAAAACCAATAAAGTAATTTACTGGAAAATCAGATCTATATCTCTCTCTCCTCTCTCTCTTCAACACACTCAACAGCGCGCACGCGACATATACACAGCATCACACACACTCATACACACATGCGCGCTCGCGTACACACATAGATTAAGAATAGTTTTAAAATAACAAATAAGTAAAAAAATCATAATACGTCAAAAAACAAATTACTTCCCTACTATATCATAACATGAGTTCCTTCAGTTTTCCCACCAGTTCAATCACAACCTTGACATGTCAGCCTCATCTCCCAAGAAACTTATCAGTCTGTACTTCAACCTTCCACTTGACAACCTGTCCTCTCCTGATGTTAAGCGTCTTCTCTTCTTTGATACTATCTCTCTCTCTCACTCAAGATCCCAACTGGTAAACGAACCACACACAAATCTGTACACATTTTAGACCTGGCTATCAACGATTTTCACAAGGTCTAATCAACATCTCAGCGCGTGTATCTGTCACTATTGACGAACGGCCACTCCGTCATTCAACCATTCTTTTTCTCCCTAAACATTGCAAAACCTATCAGAAAGAAGAAGTCATTAACCCGTCGCAACCTCAAGGCCATAATATTCAAACTTTCTTCCCAAGCTGCTGACGGTCTAACACAAATCCCTGACCATACTGACCCTCTAAACTCTACAATACCGTCCTCAGCCAACCCTTGATATCATGCACCTCCTACAGACCATCCCTCCCTGATGACCTGTGCACCATGGAACACCATGACATCCAGCGCAAAACCAAACGCCGGCAACTAGAACGGCAATATGGCGTTAAAACAAAAACTGAAATATAAACAAACAGCCTTCTCGTAAACAAATCAACAAAGTCAAAACCTTAATCATTCACAAAAACAAACTAGTACTCTTCTCAATTCTTGATGCCACATCTATGAAATCTTCTCTTTTCCAGCACATCCACTCTGCTTTGATCTGCGAAGGTAACTCCTCTGCCTTCTATCTACAACCCACTCTGACTTCGCGAAGGCCGGCTAAGGAGGTATCTGCATTCATTTCTACAAAATCCGCAACATTTCCCTCTAACTTGATCTGACTCCTTTCCATCCGCAATTTGATCCTCACTTTCGGCACCTCTCCTTCCTTCATCCATCAACGAGAAGAGAAAACCAGAGACAATTACTGAAAGAATACTATAAAACAGGCAGCTCGACCCCATCCATGCTTATCTTTTCGCGCAGTGCCTGCCACAGCTCATACCCCTATCACAAAGATAGTAAACTCATCTCTTGTTTCTTTCGGAAATTTCCTTCAGACTCTCAAAACTGCTTTATCAACACATTACCAAAAGCATACCTTACCCTAACATTTCTGAAATTACACCTTTCCAACCACCTTTATCTCAAGTCTTGAAAAGTAATTCGAAACACTCTACAACCGACTTCTCTCCAACAATCTTCATCCTGCGTTCAGTCGCTATATCCAAACCACAGCACTGAAACACACTATATCTCAACTTAACATGTAAAACTTGCTTCGACTCAGGGAAAAACTCCCTCCTCACTCTACGCGCTTATCTCAGCCTTCGACACTATTGACCCTCTTCCTCTCGCCCTCCTTCAAGAAACGTTTGGTGTTACAGTACAAGCCCTCACCTTTTAGATCATACCTGAATACCTATTCCAGACAGTCACAGTAAACAAGAATTCATCAGTACTTGCCAAACTGGAATGTGGAGTCCCCAGGACATTCTGGCCCTGTTCTTTCACATCTCTCACAACGCTCCAATGTCACATATAATCACTGCATCAGATCAACCTTCACTTTATGCAGATACTCTCAATTCTAAGCATGACACTCCTGAAAATCTGCTGCCTTCCCTCTGATGAATATACCTACTTCTTTCAAATACCAAAACTGATATAAGAACAATTTTACACTAAACCTGATAAAACAGAATCCATCTTTGTAGTACCAAAAACAAACTCTCTTCCATTACAACACTTATCAAAGAATTGCCGCAATGCATCATACCCTCAAAAACTCTAAATGTATCTATTGGTCATTATTAAAACTCACTCCTCTATAAAAAATTCATCACCCAACCTGCCAGTCCTCTCTATCAATTACGACGTATGCAATTCAATACCTGTCCACAGAGGCAAACATCATAACTCTCACTCTCATTCTTCACGTCCTGACTATTGCAATTCTCTTTTGTCTTGGCTGCCACATCAATATTCACTCCCTTCACGTAATCAAACGCTGCACTCGACTAACTCAGAAAAAAACAAATCTGAGCCCATACCCCTCTCTTGCGATCTCTCCACTGCTGCCTTAGACATAAATAAACTATAAATGCAGTACTCCTCTGTCACAAATGTCTCCACAAAACAGCACCTTCCTACCATCTGTAATGTCTCCAACTTACACCCCTTCTCTTCCCTTCGCTCTTCCGCATATTCCTGTCTTACAAACCCCTATATTCAACCATCCTCTGTTGCCGTCGCTCTTCTCTTTTCTGGCCATCCATTTGGAATGCCTCCCTATCTCTCTTCGCCAAAGGCCTTCTTGTGACTCTTTAAATCACGCCATCAAACACTATTTGTTTCAAACCAAAGAATTTCCTCTCCTTCCGCATTTCATAGCTATCCCTCTTTTCAACAGCCCAAAAATTTCCATCAACCCACCTGCCAAATGTATAACGTGTTTGGTATGTGTCATTTGACATGTTAAGCTATACACGCTATGGTTGCAATGACTGTGTAAGAATGAGTTGAGTGAGTGCGAGAGCTCTTTTTTTGTTCAGTGCAAATACAGCGCTAAATAAATTCCAATTATTATTAAATAATATTATTATTATTATTATTTTATTATTATCCATCTTTCAAGAAAATAATTTACACGCAAAAGAGCACCAACAACAAAAGAAGGAAGTAATAAAAATCCAATTCAGCATGTTGCAACGGCCCAACTTAAATTATAACAAATAAAGAAAAAAAAGATTGTTAGAAAGACAAGTTGCGGGGAACAATTTTCGTGCTGCATGGCAGGTATCAAAAATATGTCTGCAGTAAATATGGTATGTGTCCAACATAGGACAAAGATCAGTTGCAGTGAGTATGTATAACAACTTACCAACCATCTAAAACACACACATTTACTCCTTTAGAAACCATGATTTCTCAGATAATAAATATCAGAAGCAATCCGCTATTTTTTCTGAGAATAGCGTCATTGTTTATGAAAAAAAAATCTTAAGCACTTAAAGGCAATAATATTAACAATCTCCCGAACAATGATATTGTGAAGAACCCTGAAATTCGCGCTACGCGCTTGCCAGTGTCCCTTCAACACTTTCCACCCACTGATACTTGTCAATCCTATTTGAAAACTTCCAATTAACTCTTCCAAAGAAACCCAATCCGTCTCCTAACGATTTAGACCTGTACTCTCACATCTCTCGTATGGAAAACGCTATAAAAGATCGTAAAAACTCCTTCTCTTTCTGCTACAGAATAAACCTTACCCACTGCAAATTTGCTACAGTAGTGAAGGTTCTGAAGATGCCAAACTATTCATTTGAACAAGTGTTATAGCCACTGAAACACTGACTCCATGCCATAATATTGTTCCGACTTTAGTTCAGCTTTCAATACAAAGCTCCTCATGTTCCTGTTAACATAATGAATTCAAAATTTGACGTAGACAATCAACATTGTTTCTTCAGATAATATTAACCAACAACCACTCGTGTTTGGGCCAACAAAATATCTTCTTCCGTAATTTTTCCTGCACTGGTTCTCCCAGGTCGCGTCCTCTCACACACTTTTACGCGCGAGACTATACACAGATGATTGCAAAGCAACTATGGAAATTCCTTCTGTAAAATCCGCAGACGATATCTCCTGTTATCCCTCTTATCCATATCTTAAGACCACGGTCCAGCCCTCCCATTCGTACACTGTGTGACGAGCCCTTATCTGACTAAATGGTTTCTAAAACAAAGAACCTGCCTATCGATCTTCAGAAATAAGCATACTCTAAAATATTATTATCCAAATCAAGAATTAAAACTTTTGAACTATAATATCTGAACTGTTTTAACACATTAAACTGGACGTTTAACACTGACCTAATGCAAAAAGGGACACAACTCTGTATTCTCTGAAAACTGAACACATTTTTGTAGACAAAAATATCCTTTCCTTATTTACAGTCTTACATAGAATGTTGCAAAGCTTTGCCTTTCATTTGTTGTACAAAACCTTAGTGTTAAAAAACAAAATGGCCTGCAGAAAAATGTAAAGAATCTGCTCGAGAAAAGTAAGATGGAAAGAGAGCACAAGTATCTCATTTGCGTTCATGTGCAATCAGCAGCATGTAGCAAAGCCGACATCCATTTGATGCTGATTCCTTCCCAAGCTTTGTTCCAAATTTCAAATTCCTTCGGAACGCCGTTTTAGTGTCCCTCATCAAAACAAACAGAAAAAAAATTCTTTGTGCCATAACATTCGAATCTAATTCGCAATGATGTTGTCTACCTTTTTTAACATTTCCTAATTATCTGCCTGATTGTCATTGTTTACGAGTGTAGTCAATACATAATTATTGTTTTGGTGGGATGCGTGTGTAGAAATAAGCCTGTCTTCTATCAACGGTTTAACAACATTGAATTCATATATGGTGTATGTTGGTGTGCGTTGGCGTGTTCGCACACCACACGTACGTCGTGTACGTGCTGCGTATACTGCTAAAAAAAATTTTATGTCTTCTAGTCAATGGTTTAAATTGTGTTCACAATTATGTGTGTTGCGTGCTGCGGTGTTTCTGTAGTGTGTCGCATCGCGCCAGGTTTGGTGTTGTGTTCTGACATTTTATTGAAAACCAATATGAACTATATCTTTGTCTTTGATATATTTGATAGTGTATCAATCGGCCCTGTCCATATTAATTTCCCATCATGGATATCTAAAGAGGTTTTGACTTTGACTTGACTGACTTACTTGTTCATACTTTAGTAAATAAAAAGTACAAAACTAAACGATAGAAAATAATACATTCATTTGTCCTTATTACTACAATATTCCTGCAATATAATCCCTCCGATCTCCTCCACCCACGCATAATGTTATCATGAATATATAGGCAGCCAACACTCTGACTTCATAAAATTTTCTGCTGTTTCCCTGCTAAAAGGACGACAGTCCACTTCCTGTCATCTGTACTAGCAGGGGAGGCCAACACACTATCCCATTAAACTAGGAGCGCGAGAGCGCAGAGAGATACTTCCCCCTGTAAAAACTCGCAAAGCCCCTCTGCAAGAGATGATGACATCCAGAGACAGACAGACCCTGGTCCATGAGCGGCTGACAGACAGACAGACCCCTGGTCATTGACTGATAACAGACAACAACCGTGTCATTAGCTACAGACAGACAGACAACACTGACTGACCGTGTTCATTGACGCAGACAGACTGAAAGACATAGACAGATTGACATACAGACAGACAGACAACAACAGACTTTCGGTCTATATCACTTTATGTGAAACATACATTAAATTGAAGACAACAACAACAACAACAACACAACACAACAACAATAGACCCTGGTCACTAGCTGAACAGACAGACAACAAAAGACAACCCTGTCACTGACAACAACGAAAGACAGACAGGCAACAGCTGACATACTCATGAACATTCAGGACCGCACACATTTCACTCCGCATAGGCCTGCACAACACACACACACAACACAACCACACACACACAAACACACACTACAGCACACACACACACTCACACACACCAACACACACAACAACACCTGGTTTGACGTCTAGTGTAGTTGTGGGCCTGGGTTTGTCTTTTCATTCATTAATGTAATGATTTATATAGTTTGTACAATGTTTTTTTGTTGTTATTTTTTTTCTTTCACTTTTTTTATGTGGCTTGTTGTTTTGTTTTTTATACCGTGCCTACCCATACCCCCCCCCCCCCCAACTTCTTTTTTCCCATTACTTATTTGTTATTACTGTATTATTATTTTTAGTGTGATGGTGGATTATTCTGATAGAAAACGACTATAAAATAATTGACCATGATCCCATTACCTGCTTCTCTTTTCACACAGTGCGAGCCACAACTTATACCCACTATCACGAAATAGCAAAATCATCTCTTGTTTCTGAAATGTCCATCACTCTCAAAAAAATGCTATAGGTCCTCAACCGTTCTACTCAAAAAGCATACCTTGACCTAACATTCAGAAGAATTATTATAGACCTTTTCCAATCTACCTTTTATTTCTAAATCCTTGAAAAATTAGTTCTCAAACAGCTCACTACCATCTTCTCTCCAACAATTTTCCTTCCTGGTTTCCAGTCTGCCTATCGCGTCAACCACAGCACTAACCTCCCTATCCCACACCTTAAACACAGCGTCTACCTTCTACTCAGAAAATCTCCCTCCTCAATCTACACGACTTATCAAGCAGCCGTCGAACAAATCTATATACCACTTCAATTCTTCTCTCCCTCTTCAAAAAACGTTTGGTGTTACTTGGCACATTCCCACCTGGTTTAATTCATAACCTTAATGACCGATTCCAGACAGTTGCAGTAAACATATTCATCAATACCTGCCAATCTCAAATGCGATCCCACAGATCAGTTCAGCGTGCCGCGATGAGGAGCGAGTGAGATCACCGCTTTACACTCCCCACGTCACATATTAATAAACCGTATTCAAATCAACCCATCATTTTACCAATGACTCTACGAGATTCCAATCACAGTTACTCCTAAAATCTCCTACACTCTACAAATATGGCCCAAACTGCTTGAAGATATTCAAAACAGGATACACATATACAAATCTCTCAGCCTGCACGATATGCAGATAAAACCGATCTCTCGTCTAGAGCTAAGATCGAGCGAGCGCGAGCTCGCGCGCTCGCGTCTCTGCACATTACAACAGACTTCAATAGTACTCTCGGCCAATACATCATCCCTCTATCCACTGCTTGTAATATCTAGTGTTGTTTATCAACAACACTCTCTTGCAAAAATTCACACCCAGACCTGCCAGTCATGCTACTATCATTTGCGGGTATTATGCCATTTAAAGTAACCTGTCCCACTGATGCAACATCCAAACTAGACACCTCCCTCATTCTCTCACGTCCTACTATTGCAATTCTGCCTTTGTCTGTCTTCCATCATCATCTACCAAACTCCCGTTCAATGTACACAAAACTCCGCAACTCGACAGTTTTTCTCATAAGAAAAAATCTTAGCATCTAACCCCTCTCTTGCGATCTCTCCACTGCTGCCATTCCACAGTATAAATTATTAATTCAGTACACTCTGTTACAAATGTTCCACAAAACACACCATCCTACCTCTGTGAAGTGACTGCACCTGGACACTCCTACCTCGTTCCCTCCGCTCTGCTGCAGATACCTTGCGCCCTACGAATAACCTAATTCAACAGTCCAACACCGTTGCCGCCGCTCTTTCGCTATTTCGCCATCGACCTGGAATGACTCCCCTCCTCTCTTCGCCAGAAACCTAATATGACACTTAAACCTGCCTAAAACATATTTATTTCAAACCTAAATTTTCCCCCGCTCCTGTTTCATATCAGAACTACCTACCTTCACGACCCATGTCCTAGTCAACCTCTAAAGTAATATGACCGTGGAGTGTTTGTTTGGTGCTTTGGAGAAACATTTGACTATTGCAATTTATTTCATAGATTTGGTCTGCAGCGCACCATGTTTATAATATCTGTTTTGTTTTAAACATTTGATTATTTGACATTGTGCATGACTGTGAAGATAGTTGAATGCAAGCCATTGATTTTCTTTGCAAGATATAGGACTTCGAGCTCCTTTTTATTACTTATATATTATCATTATTATTGATCAGCGTGTAACATTATCATCGTGAAGAAGATAGATGTAGGATCTTTTATGTATGATTGATATTGAATTACTTTTTTAAATGTTGAAAAGTACTACTTAAGAACATGACGAATACATGTTCATGCATGTTGGAGAGAAGAAGGATATAATTCTAACATATTTTCAATGCTATAGAAATGATGCATAGTATTTCTTCTGTTTTTGGGATTTTTTTTTCTTTTTTGATAATTTTGTTTATTTTTTTTTTTTTCTCTTTTCTTTGCGGGGGGGAGGATGCTTTGTTCGATTTTGTTTCCTTGTTTATTCTTTTGTTTGTTTTGTTTTTTTCATCTTTTTGGAGTGTGTTGTTGTCATTAAATATAAATTTGACAATGAAAGGGTAATATTGTACCGGACAAATTTTTTGTTTCTTATTTTACTGTTTCTCGACCATTTTCTTGTAATCCAAATCTAAGTGATAACAAATGTGTGCTCGTGTATTAAATGTATGTATATGAACGCGCTCCGCGCTGTGTGTCGCGTGTATTACAGTGAAGTATAAGACCGCTCGCGCCGCGCGGTTTGTTGTTGGTGTTGGATGTTTGGTGGGCGTTGTGTTTGCCTTGCCTTGCGTTGCCGTGTCATGTGTATTGTGTGTGAGTGTGTGAGTGTGTGTTTGTGTGTGTTGTGTTGTTGTTGTGTGTGTTGTGTGTGCTTGTGCGCGCGTATTTTAACGAGTTATGCAGTGTTTTTTTCTTGAAGTGGTGGTTTCTGTTTTTTTTGATGATTTGTTTTTTTGGTCGCTGTGATGTGTTTTTTTTTCGTCTTTTTTTGATCTATTTTCAATTCTCTTTGGAGTTAGTTTTAATTATTAATGTATGTAATAATGGAGTTAATAATACTGATCAGTTGTTTTTGTTCCTAACAATGCTTGAGGAAAAAAAGCAAATGCTTTGCCTTATTTCAATGTACCATCACTAAAATAAACATTTGACTTACTTGTCTTGAACTTGACTTGGACGCAACGATACACATATACAGAACACACACAACAATAATACGCTCGCATCTGCGCGCGCCATACACACACACGCGCGCGAGAAAAAGAGTTACCAAAATCACCAAGCAAAGGTCAACCTGTGCCCATCTTGCACTCTCACCAGCCTGCCTCCCCCTTCAAGATGTTTGTCCTGGGACAGACAGGACCTGGCATCCACTGCAGACAGACCTGACTCACCCGTGACCTCCAACCCGTGACCTCCCCTGACCCTCCCCTCTAAAACGGAAAAAGCATCTCTTAGAGAGCTGACATACAGTCAGCTGACCACAAACCATCTACCGTCCATATCAGTTAATGTCCTATTAGAATTTGCCGTATCAACTGACTACCAAACAACCTATAGATTAGGTTATGTGTGCCACAGTTGACTCTACCCTTCTCTGCACTTCCTCCATGCTCACCACCACACACAGACACAAACACAGACACAACACACACACACACACACACACGCACGCGAACGCACGCACGCACGCACGCACACACACCACACACACACACACACAACACACACACACACACACACACACAACACACACAAAATCGCAGAACACACACACACACACACAACACACACACACACACCAAAGAAACATTGCGCTGCAATCTGACCGACCCGTTCGAATCCCCATTTCAAGGGAATATTTTCCCCTGGATTAACATCAGTGCCAGGACTCCACTCTCCCAAAAAGTCCCTTAGATGAGACCCTATAAACCGAGGTCCTTGTGCGAACGCAAAACCCAAACATCTAGCGTACCACGTATTATCCGGTCTCCGCTTTTCGTATGAGGGTATCCCTACCCTTCGGATGAACGATAAACCGATGTCCCGTGTTTACACAAAAGATTATTAGCGCTGTAAAACAGAACCACGCAACATGGAGTTGTCCCCTGGCGCGCCGCGAGAGCATAGAAAAACGCCACCGAGCAGAGCGTAGGGAAACAAATACAGCAGACGCGCGAACATTAAAAAAAAAAACATTAAAGGGTGGCCGCTCTAGTGGCACGCATTCTCCCCGGAGAAGCAGTCCCGAATTACAAAGAGAGAAATCTCAGTGACTTAAAGTGGTCTAAACAGAGATAAAAACCCCACCACCACTCTAAATAATGTCACGTCACACACTAGAACAGATGCATCCATCATAATATCTAACATACACACAACACACACACACACACACGCACACACACCCACACACACATCACAAACACACACACACACACACACACACACACCACGCACACACACACACACACACTCTACAAGGCGCACACAAACACGCACACAACCACACACACACAACACACGAAACACACACCAGCTAACATCAGTGCCAATTCCAATCTCCCTAAACTCCTGTGGAGCAAACCACAAACCAGGTCCCTGTACAAGGCCCGCCAAAAACCTGCTCCACCCTCCAAAAGCAGGCCAACCTGTGCCAAAGGACATACAGATTGACAGACAACAAAATGTACCAAAACCGTACGCACACGGGAGCCGGATGCATAAAAGCACACGATACTCACGGCATTATCGTAAATAAAAAATAAAGAAACAATACTCTTTAAGGCTAGCCCTATGGAGCAGTTGCAGGAAGAGGCCACAGGGGTGATGTCCCCGGACACTAGCGTGAGAGCGCGCGCTGTTCTAAAACACATATGCAAGCAGGTACAACAACAGGCCCTGTTCCCTACCTTGACTATCCACAGAATACAACACTAAACCACCAACCCCCCCCAAATAAACCTGACAGCAACCACACAAAGCCTCATCACAACGAACTACATCATACCTTTTTCAATAAACGACCTATTCGCCACAGAAAACGCCATTAAAAAACACTTCCAGCAGATCTCAATAATACTGACAAATTTAAAAGGATTTAAGACCTAAAAGATAACCCCCCCCCCCATTAATTTCCCCCCCCCACCCGATAAATCCCCAAAAAAACGACCCCAACAACGAACAAC
This sequence comes from Rapana venosa, assembly GCA_028751875.1. NCBI lineage: Eukaryota > Metazoa > Mollusca > Gastropoda > Neogastropoda > Muricidae > Rapana > Rapana venosa. The sequence goes on from CM054154.1 coordinate 6,012,959, forward strand.
ATCTGCAATAAGAACAAGCCCCCCCACGCCTTTTCTTTTCTTCTTTTCTGTGCAATGTGGTGGACCAGTTAGAAAGCTACTCTACATATAAGAAGCAACGCTCAAGAAACGCACGTCCCAAAAGTCTTTCCCTTTAAATGCTGACGCTCAATACCATCCAGGCAAGGGAAGACCAGCATCATTTTCCTTTCACAACACGTCACAGTTGCCAGTTGGACGACCTACCTCTGACAGTACACAACAATTGAAGAATTCCATCTTCACTCAAACTGCACCATTGGGAGAAACTGCTGCTTAGCCAAGTAGACACGCTGGTTTTCTTCACTCTCCAGCACAGTTTCCCAGAATGCTCCACCTCATGCCCGCATGTTGACAGCCAGAGCAGCTGAGGCCCACAGGATCATCCCCCTCTGTGGCGCCCCATGTCAAGTCTCCAGGCATTGCCGCACCCCCCACACGGCCATCAAGACACCAGTCTTCCGCACCCCCCCACACGCCAGGGTCAGTCTCCAGTATTGCCGCCACCCCCACAGCGGCCAGGTCAAGGTCTCCAGCATTCCGCATCCCCCCACAGCGGCCAGGTCAGGTCTCCAGCATTCCGCTCCCCCATTGGTCCGAGGCAGAAGACCTCCACTAGTGTCCTACAGATCCGATAATCCTCCTCCCCCTCCTCCCTCCCTCCCCTTCCCTGCAGGGGGCGGAGAGGAGGAGAGGAGAGAGGGGAGGGGGGAGGAGAGTAGAGGAGGAGGAGAAAGGGAGAGAAGTGAGGAGGGAGGGGAGGAGGGGAAGGTGAGGGGAGAAGAGAAGGCAGGTGTAAGAGAGAGATTAAAGAGAGAGAAGAGATCGGGAGAGGGTAGAGGAGGGGGGAGAAGGAGAGAAGAGGAGAGGGAGAGGTGGGAGTGGAGGAAGAGAAAGATAGGAGGGGGAGAAGGTGGGGGAGGTGAAAAAATAGAGAAAGGATGAGAGTGAGAATAGAGAGGAGAAGGGAAGGAAATAGGCAATGAAAGAGGGGGAGAGAAGAGGGGATGAAAGACTAGAAAAGGGGGAGACAGACTTCCAGCTGATGCAGGCCTCCACTGACCTCAGAAGCAACCTGCAGCCCTCTTCACTGGCCTCAGCGGTGACCATCTTCCAGGGACGCACCCCGTGGACTCCCCATTGGGCCCCACGTGCCTGCTCCATGCCCGAATGGTTGCCCGCCAAGAGACGGTATTCAGACCTGCACCTGTCTGCGCTGCCCCCATGGCCTCGAAATCGCCCGTCCTGCAGCCCTCACACAGCACACAGTCAACAGCGCTAGACATCTCCTCCCATGGAAACTTGTTCCCCCCATCCGTCATCTACATAAACCCTTTCCCTCCCTCACAACACAGCTGCCCCCCAACACTCCGTTCAATAGAAGATTACATTTCACCTTCAGCCTTTTGATATACCCTTCTCACACTCCCCCGTCTCCTCCCCCCCACCCCCTCCTCTGTCCTCCTCTGTCATCTTCAGTCACAGGCTGACATCCCCTCCCCTGCCACAGGATGTCGTCTGTGTGTGTGTGTGTTTGTGTGTGTGTGTGTGTGTGTGTGTGTGTTGTGTGTGTGTGTGTATGTGTGTGTTGTGTGTGTAGGTGTGTGTATGTGTGTGTTGTGTGTGTATGAGTGTGTGTGTATGTGTGTGTGTGTGTATGTGTGTGTGTATGTGTTTATGGTGATGTTGTGTGTGGTATGTGTGTGTGAGGTGTGTGTGTGTGTGTATGTTTTCTGTTGGTGTATGTTGTTGTAGTAGTGTGTGTGTATGTATGTGTAGTGTGTGTATGGTGTGTTGTGTGTGTATGTGTTGTTTTGTTGTGTGTGTATGTGTGTTATGTTTATGTGTGTTTGTGTTTTGTTTGTTATGTTGTGTGTTTTGTGTGTTTGTATTTATGTTTGGATTCTGTGTGGTATGTTGTTTTGTGTGTTTATGTTGTTGTTGTTGTATGTATGTGTGTGTTGTGTGTGTGTAGGTGTGTGTGTGTTTGTGTGGTACTGTGTGTGATGGTGTGTATGTGTGTGTATTTGTAAGTCTGTATTATTTTATTTGTAGTATGGTGATGATTGTGATTAATGCATGTGTGATTTGTATTGTTTTTATTCAGTCTAATGCCTTTAATTTTATATGTTTGAATGCAGAGGTATAGTGTAAATAAAAAAAGCGATTAAAAAAGATAATGTATATGCAGACAATAGAATAACATAAAAACACTAATATATGGTAAACTATACAAATCAAACAAAAACCAAAAACATATGCATATGTGGAATTAAAACAAAACAAAAACCCAGAAAATATGAGACCATACAATTCAAATAATTCAAAAATCTTGAAAAAATATCGTCATAACACAAACAAACAGCAACAAAGAAAAACCAATCCAAAACAAACAAAGAAGACAAAACAGAGTAAAAATTAAAAAACCCACACCAACTGCTTCCTCCCCCCTCCTCACACACATATACACACAAACCTTCAACCATACAAAACAACTGAATAAAATAACAACAAGAGAAATAACAATCAAACAAAAACATATGAACACATAACAACAACAAAACAGCGACCAATAACTAACATAGGACAAGAATAACAGCCAAGACAAATGAAACATATAGAACT
>CM054154.1:6016101-6036583 GCA_028751875.1 Rapana venosa
GTTAATATTTGTATTTTCATTTAAAATATTAAGAAATTGTTTTTAGTTTGGTTTTGATGAAAAAGAAAATTTGCATTGCTTATTCAATTACCATCTGAAAATGAAAATTTGATTTGATTTGACTTGGCATAATTTATGGGTTTTATACACTGTAAGTTAGTTCTGGGGACGGGATAGCTCGTGGTCAAAAGCACTCGCTTTCCCCAGCCAAGTTAAGCAGCGTCGAGCGTGGTTACCAGCGGATGGGTGACCGTTGCGCCCCTTGGTTCAGTCCCATTTTCCCCCAGTTCACCAGCTGTAAATGTGTACCTGCCCCCTTTAGGGTCGGGGAAAGGTAAAGCGCGAGGGAGAGGAGATGGGCGCCGCCCTCAATATGCTGGGCCTGAGAAGTAAAGTCTTTTGACGCCTCGCTCCCTACGACCTTATGGGTTATGGGATCCTTTCCCTTTACCTTTACCTAAGTTAGTGTTTTTCAAAGCTGTGGCTAAAGAAATTACATTGAAAGCATTTTGTGTTTTCAAAGTATACAATTGGTTATAGAAAGATAATAGTGTCTGTGCATGCTCATACTATTGTTTAAAACCAGGGAATGTTTCCAATGTCTACAATACTGCCTCATTTACCTTGCAAATTTTATAGAAAGTATTGCCATGAAACATTGCATGTAGATGCAAAAGTGGCGCCTAAGAGCAATGCAGTCATTAAAAAATGTATGGTCTATGAAGGTTTTAATATTAAGCACGGTTAAATTTGATAATAAAGTGTGCTGATTGTAAGCAAAGTCCATATTGGTGTTGTCTACACATGCAATTTCACGCATTCAAATGTGTATCAATGGCACCTTTCTACTTATGTCCTTTAGCTTTGTAATACTTTTGGCTCCACCACTCCATACATTAGCTAATTGTGGATTAGGAGGATGTGCACCTGTTTTTACAAAATATTTTTTTAATTACTGAAATATTTCTTCTTGGTGATAACTTTTGAAACTTAATATTTTAGCTTTAAATATTGTGTTTTTTGTGTGTAAAAATTTAATTACAAAATCTGATGTGGAACCTGAGATAAAATAATCAGCCAAAATGCATACCAAGGCCTTGGGTAGTCCCCCATTAAAATACGTCTTGTATTTGAGACAGTTCACATATGATAACATGAATTTGTTAGCATGCATTCCTTTCATGAATTCAATCTGCTTGAAAAGTCTGTTAAACATCGAACATTGGTTGCTATGGAAAATCTAACATTGATATTGGGGTTCAGTTTTCCTACATTTTGTCAAAATGGCGGCTTAGAGGGATTCTGCATTCTAAACCCCATATCTCAGAAACTAAACATCCGATTTGAATGGAGTTTTCATCAGTAGAAATAGCATTCAATGTACACTTTGAATCACATAAAACATGAAAAAGCCTGATGGTGAGAAGCGTTCAATTATGTGCTGGAAGGTCAACATTTGCGTGCCACTAAAAAAAAGAGAAAAGTGCATTCCCATCACAACTGTTCAAAAGTTAAATCTCATATCACGTTTTAAAGAAAAGAATGTACTCTGTTGGAAAACAACAACAAAATTATGACACTTCATAATCATACAATAACAACTTCATGGCAGCTATCATCTGATCATGGCAGAGAACTGTCCACATTAAAAACAAGAAGACCAACAGATTAGCTGACAGAGTGATGACGAATCAGCTTCATCTGTGACAGAAACAAGGTCTTCTCTTCATTAGCATTTCGATGAGAAGTTATCTTGATCTATCAATCCCTCAACTAAGCTGAGTAGCCAGCAGCAACAAGCGGTACAGAGGTACAGTCCGTCTAAACTATCTACAAGATAGACTCAACCTCACAGTCATCACAGGACCCGTCGTACGAGCTTCAAACAGGTAAAGACGTTCTGACAGACTTCAAACAAGTAAAGACGTTCTGACAGACTTCAAACAGGTAAAGACGTTCTGACAGACTTCAAACAGGTAAAGACGTTCTGACAGACTTCAAACAGGTAGAGACGTTCTGACAGACTGTTCACTTCACTGTTCACTGGTCCCGTAACCCGCCAGGGTCGTAGGGGCGCTGCATGGTGGACGAACGGTGGACCAGCTGGCTCCACTTAGCGCGGTGGTGAGCGAGTGCCTGGGTGACACTGAAGTCCTTCCCTGTCCAATCACGGATGTCGTCGGCCCACTTTCTCCTCTGTCTGCCCCGTCTTCTCTTCCCCTGGACTGTTCCTTGCAGGATGGTCTTTGCAAGTCCTACTGAGCGTGTTACGTGCCCATATCATCTGAGTTTCCTCTTTTTTCGCCGTGGTCAGTAGAACAGACTACAAACAGGTAAAGACGTTCTGACAGACTTCAAACAGGTAAAGACGTTCTGACAGACTTCAAACAGGTAAAGACGTTCTGACAGACTTCAAACAGGTACAGACGTTCTAACAGACTTCAAACAGGTAAAGACGTTCTGACAGACTACAAACAGGTAAAGACGTTCTGACAGACTACAAACAGGTAAAGACGTTCTGACAGACCAAACAGGTACAGACGTTCTGACAGACTTCAAACAGGTAAAGCGTTTGACAGACTACTACAGGTAAGACGTTTGACAGACTTCAACAGGTAAGACGTTCTGACAGACTTCAAACAGGTTACAGACGTTCTGACAGACTTCCCCCAACACAGGGTAACGACGTTCTGACAGACTTTCAACAGGTACAGACGTTCTGACAGACTTCAAACAGGTAAAGACGTTCTGACAGACTTCAAACAGGTAAAGACGTTCGGACTTGCGTCATCGGGGAGGGAGGTGTCAGAGACTCAGCTTCTCCAGGGCCAGCTAGTGGAAGGCAGTGCGATTCTTATCCCTCACTGCTTTACCTTCCTCTGCCTAATGAGGCAGGTCAAATTTACAGCTGGGTGAATTGGGGACCGCTGAAGCCAAGGCACGAACGGTCACCAGCACCAGGCAATCCCCCCCCTGCTGTAACCTTCACTAGGGGAAGTGAGTGCTCTGACCACCAATGCACGGTTATGTTACTTGTTAGCTATCAATATCTACAAGCTGATGTGATGAAACAAGGAAAGTTTATTGTCCTAACCAATTGCAACAGAATGGTACGTGCATGTCTTCAAAGTAAACGATACAAAGCTCTGTAGCTGTATGAAGACAAGGATTTCCTGAAAGAATTGAGTGTCAGGAGTACGAAGATACAGCATCTGTTATTTAAAAAAAACACAGGTGATAAATAATACTAATAATGAATAGCATTTATATAGACATTTCTCAAAGCAATGACTCAATGCACTTTCATTACCATGCAATTTTTACACTATGCACACACAGCACATCTCTATTCCTGATTTCACCATCCAAACTCTTGTCTGTTCTTCCACTAGCGCATCTCATCATCGCCTTCGTCCTCTTCCTTGATGCTTGTCCAAACTCACCACGTTCTCTTCAACTCTCTCACTCCTTCAGATCTCCTTCAAGTTTGTTGTTATGTGCAGTCTGTTGACAAATGAAAAAGCCGACTACATTTTGATTTTATGCTCTGAAAAAAAACATTGACTTACCTTCCTCACCAATACTTGGTTAAACCCAGGCATGAACCATAAACTAAAACAGTGATCCTCCCGGAATAAAAATATTTCTTTCCCCGACTCTCTCGAGGAGGTGGGATTGCCATCATTCTCAAAGACACATTGGAACCGTCTCTTTCTTTCAGTCACATCCTTCAATTCTCACATGAATCTTTTGAAGTTTGCGAAATAAATCTCAATCTACCTGGCCACTTTATTACTATCTGCTGCCTTTACCGTCCACCTCCCAGCCTTAAAAACAACCAAACATCTTCTCTTTTTCACCAAGAAATCCAGTCACTCCTCGACCACTACAGCCTCTCTCCCACTAAACTTATAATTCTTGGTGACTTCAACTTCCATTTCGACAACCAGTCTTCTCCAGATGTCAAACGTCTTTCTCTTTCTCTGTCCAACCATTCTCTCTCTCAACTGGTAAAGGAAGCAACACATAGATCCGGTCATATTTTAGACTGGCTGATTACTAATGCTTCATTTAATCTTGTCACATCTGTTTCTGTCTCCGACGAACTCCATTCTGATCATTCCGCCATTCTTTTCCATCTTAATTTCAGAAAACCTGTCAGAAAAAAGAAATGTGTTACTCGTCGCAATCTTAAGGCCTTAGACATTCATACCTTCTCTTTACAAGCTTCCGAACGTTTTTCACAAACCTCTGACCACACTGACCTCTCTGATCACTATAACACTATTCTCCGCCAACTGCTTGATGAGCATGCACCTCCTACTGACCATCTCCTCCCTGACAGACCCTGTGCGCCATGGTATACCCTAGACATCTTGATAGCGAAGCGCAAACGCCGGCAACTATAACGCCAGTGGCGGAAGTCAAAAACCGAAATCAACAAACAACTTTTCCGAAAAAAAATAAACAAAGTCAAACTCTTAATCCATTCAGCAAAGACAGACTACTACTCTTCCCAAGTTCTCTGTGCTACGTCCATAAAATCTCTTTTTTCCCTCACCTCAAATCTCCTTGGATCTGCAAAAACAACTCCTCTGCCTAACACCCACAGCCTGTCTGAACTTCCATCCATCTTTTCTGCCTTCTTTTCAGACAAAGTTCGAAACATACGCTCCAGACTGGATCAGACTCAGTTCCAGCCTGCGCCTCCTGATCCCCAGTTCACTGGCACTCCTCTCTTTTCCTTCCATCCCACAAGTGAAAAAGAAATCATGACAATTCTGAAGGAAATGACTATAATATCATACGACCTTGATCCCATACCTGCTCCTGTTTTCTCACAATGCCTTCCACAACTTGTACCTATTAACACTGAAATAGTAAACTCATCTCTTGTGTCAGGAAATTTTCCATCAGCTCTTAAAACAGCAATAGTCACACCTCTACTGAAAAAGCACGACCTCGATCCCAACATTCTGAAGAATTATAGGCCTGTCTCAAACTTACCCTTTGTCTCTAAAGTACTAGAAAAGTCGTTCTCAAACAGCTCAACAGTCACCTTCATTCCAATGATCTCCTTCCCACTTTTCAATCTGCCTATCGCCCCAACCACAGCACCGAAACCACCCTAGTCCACACTTTAGATACACTTCTACTTGCTTCTGATGCAGGAAAAATCTCCCTCCTCACTTTTCTTGACTTATCTGCAGCCTTTGATACCATAGATCACTCAATTATTCTTTCTCGCCTCCAAAATACGTTTGGTATTAACGCCACAGCCCTCACCTGGTTTACTTCATACCTCACAGACATGATCCAGAAAGTTATTGTAAACAAAATTCAATCAAAACCTGTCAAAATGGAATGTGGAGTACCGCAGGGATCAGTCCTGGGCCCTGTTCTCTTTACTCTCTACACTGCTCCACTCTCACATATAATAAACAACCACCATATTGATCATCATTTCTATGCCCATGATACTCAACTTAAGTGCAGCGATACTGTTGAAAACTTGCCTTCCCTATTGACCAATATGTCCTACTGCCTTCAAGACATTCAAAACTGGATGACTCAGAACAAGTTACAACTTAATGCCAATAAAACCCGAAGCCATGCTCGGGGCCCAAACATAAACTTTCTCTATCGAAAAAAACTTCAATAGAATTCGGAAAAATACCTTTCCTTTGCCCAACTCGGGAAAAGTTTTTAGGGTTTTTCTTGACAAAAAAACCCTATAAAAAATTCACCCCCGACCTGCCAGTCTTGCTATATAAATTACGGCGCAAAACGCGACGCAGTATCTGTCCACGTGCAACTTCAAGCTTGTCACATCTCCTTTTTCACGTTTAACTATGTAATTTCCTTTTGGCGGCCCCCACAAATTACCCACCTTTTTCCAAGCATACAAAACTTGCAGCTCGACGGGTCCTAAAGAAAGAAAAATTGAAACACCCCCTTTCTCCCATCTCTTCATGGCTGCCTGTCTCACAAAGACGGAGATAAAATCAATACCCTCTGTTTCAAATTCCCCACAATCGCACCCCCTTACTCTGAATTCTTCACTGTACACTCCATCCCGCCCTTTCGTTACCCAGAAAAATTTTTGTGTTTTCAACACCCAATTCAAAAAACCACGTTGGCCCGGGCTCCTTCCTGTTTCGGTCCCCCACCGGAATACCCCCCCTTTTCATTTCGCAAAAGGTTCACTTGATCCCTTCAAATCCACCCCAAAAAAACAACTTATTTCCCCCGAGATTTTCCCCCCCAAATATTTCCCTAATTTTAAACAGCATTTTCCCCTTCAATGTTTTTCCGAGTGTGTGTGTGGTGTGTGGGTGTGGTTGTGGGGGTGTTGTGTGTGGTGGGTGTGTTGTGCGTGTGTGTGCGTGCAGGGTGCATGCTGCATACGGGCGCGCGCATGGTTTTGAAATCTGTTGTTTTTTATTTTAAAGGGAAAAGTTGCGGGCCGTAAATGTTGAGCAAGCGCTTAAATTTGTTTTTTTTTTTTTCAAGATTCAGCGCTACAAAAATTTCCCAAATTATTATTATTATTATTATTATAAAAAAAAGAAAACACAAAAAAACAATGAAATGAGCATTTCAAAGGCAAATTAATTTAAAGAGACATTCGCACTGTAAAAGGCACACATTGCCCCGGGGCACACCAGCAGGGCTTTGACAGTAATCAGAGAAAACACTACAAAAAAATAACAAAAAACAAAACCCAACCGGGCATGACATGAAACCTACAGGGAAAACGGCGACCGTAAAACAACACAATATATTAACTAGCTAAAATACTTTAAAAGAGATGGTTTTAAATGAAGACTTAAACGGGGTAAAGGGGGGAGCATGTCTGCGCGGGTGGCAGAAGTTCAATGGGGGCGCAGAAAACCCCAAAAAAATCAATGACCGGGGGTTTTGGGGTTGAAATTTGGGGTACAAAAAGTAATTTATCATTCGAAGACCGCGGGGGTTTCAGTTGGGGTGCGTGTTTTAAAGGGCCTGACGATGGAACAAGAAAGCCTTCAGAGGAGGTATCCAAATCGAAACTTGACGACAGCGTCCCCTACGGTAACCAATGGCCCTAACATGGAGCCCCATGGTCCATTTTGCTTTTTCCCCAAGGATGACCGGCAGCAGATTCTAAATTTCGTGTGGGCGGAAAAATTTCTAACTTTACCGATAAAACAGGATTGAAATAGCCCATCGCAAAAAGGGGTCGCTGAAAAAAGCTTGACACGCATCCGAGCAAAAATTTTTAATGTTGCATTAGGGCAGCTCTAGAAACAGCGCAGAGACTAATGTGGTCTTTCATGGAGATAGGATCACCAAACCCCCAGATATCGCACAGAACCTGAAAAGCAGCACACCACCAAGCCCAAGAACCCCCAAACCCGCTAAAAAAGTTGGTGAACCACTGCCCATAACTCTGTCTTGCTGATTTTATTTGATTTGTTCTGTCATCCATAAAGGAAACTGTGCTTTGAAAATTTTAGTGTGCCGGGGCCGGGAAATTTTAGGGGCATTTGGACTTTCTGACCCTGCATTTTTGGGAAAGGAACAGAAGGTACACTTAGAAAGGCCGAGATTAAGTTGAACAATACGGGAACCCAAAAAACAGAACCTTTGGGTACCCAAAGGGAGGGGGGGCATTTACAACCCCCTCTACAGCCCTTCGCTACGAGACTAAAGGTAAAATGCCAAGGAAACCCCATTTTTCCAAAAAGGTTAATTTTTGGAAAATTTAAAGGGGCCAATTCGATTTGCCGCACTGGGGTTAAAAGCCCATGACCGACACCTCTCATCTTTGAAAAGAGGTGCTTAATCTTTGGTCTGTCTGTGACCCCCCCCCATATTTTCCCCAAAATGTTCAAGCATCTTCTAACGTTGGGGAGCCCTTGTTTTTTTGTGGGGTTGGGGTGTTTTTTGTATTGCGTTGCCTTTTTCGGGAAAGTGGGGCTCTTTTTTGAATGCAGGGGAAGAGCCCGCTTCTTTTGTTGTTTTAAAAGTTAGAATAATCAATTTAATTTTTATGTAAAAAGGTACGATGTACACATTGTTATTAAAAGGGAGAAAGGGTTACGACTTTTTCCCCATATAGAAAATGTACACGCACACCATTTATAAGAGAAAAGGGAACATTGATTTTTGTTAGAAAAAAAAGTACAGATCATAACAACATTAAAAAAAATATACAAAAAATACATGTTTAGTAACAAAATACAGATCGGCATTTAAAAAGTAGAAAAAGTAAAAAATAAAAGCATTGCCTAGAAAAACAAAGGGAATTAGATATTTGCTTACAAGAAAAAAAAAAAGGGTTCAAATCTGTTAGGTAGAAAAAAAAGTAAAATGAAAATGTTAGAAAAAAAAAACAACAAAAAAACAATAACAAAAATTGGTTAAGTAGAAAAAAAGCAGTGATAAAACACGTGTTTTTAAAAAAAAAAAACCCGCCAGAAAAAAAAAAAGGGGGAAAATTACTTTGTTATGAGAACCTTAAAAGTGATACAAAACTTTGTTAGTGGGAGTGATTGGCCTTTGCGCCGATGGGGCAAGTGTGTCTCTCTGTTTTTTGAGGTGTTTTTCGTGCTTTTCCTCCATTCAGCAAAAAAAATTTTTTTACCTGCTTGGTTTTTGATTCCACCGTGATTAACTGGTAAAAGAATTTTTCCCCTTTATCATTTTACATTTGAAATAAATTTTTTATTTATTTAATTTTTATTTTTTGATAAAATTGTTGAAGATTAAAAACCCAACTATAATTAGTTTTTTGACTTTTTGGGGTCCTTGTGACCCCATTTTACTGTAAACCCTCGCTGTGGTGAAAAATCATTAAAATGCCTCAATCCCCCCCCACCCCCCTGCCCTTTCCCATGTTGACTAACTCAAAAAATGGACTTTTTTTCCTTTTTACAACCCCAGCGAAAAGAACCATTTCCCAAATAACCCCCAAATAAGGCCCTTCCGAAAGCTCCCCCTCCCCCCTTTTTTCCCCCTTTTGGGGATTAACCAGCCCGGCAACTCGCTTTTCCCCCACCCTTTTTTTCTTTTTAGCTTTGACAAAACGCATAAATACATTTTTAAACTGAAAACCCCCAATTCCAGTTCTTTCACCGTTTACACTGATAACAAACTTTTGTTCCCATTCCCCTTTACTTTTACCCCTTACTGCAAGTATTCCAAGAAAATTTCCCCTTTTCAAACCCCAATTTGTTTTCAAACTTTCCCAAAGGGGAAAAAAGCGTTTCACAACTCTAAACAAAAATAAACTTTTTTACAAAACCCGGTTCACCAAATCTAAAGGAAAAAAAAACCTCCCCCCGGGAAAACTTTTCCTCCCAACCCCCCGGGGGGTGCGGCCATTTTTAAAAAACTCGGCCTTTTTTTTCCGCATTTTTTTTTACAAAATTAAAGTCTTGAAAACCCAAAACAAATCATTTTTATTTTTTTTTCAAAAAAGCAAAGAAATTTTCTTCCTTTTCCAAAAGGGTTTTAGCACCCCTAAAATCCTCCCCTTTTTCAAACCACTTCCCCGGGATTTAACTTCCTTTTAAACCCCCTTTAAACCTCTTTTTTTTGCCCCTCCTTTTCTTTAAAAGCCCATAGTCGTTTTTAAACGGAATAGATTTTCCAACCGGGGTTTCCTGTCCCAATTCCCGGCTTTTATTTTCTTAAAACCCTACAGAAAGAAATTTTCCCCCCCCCCCAAAACAAAAAATTTTAAAATTTCTTTCCAATGCTCCCTTCCAAATCTCCCAAAAAAACTTTAAAAAAACTAATTTTCCGAAAATGTAAAACCCTTATCCCTTGTTAGGAAAGGCCCCCGGTCCAAATGCTTTTGGTCCAAACCAAAAACCCCAAAACCCATGTTTGAAAAAAAAAAAACAAAAGAATAAGACTTTTCCAAAAAAAAGAAAACAAAGCAAAACTTTTTTTTTTTCAAAAGCAAAAACCAATTTTTTCCTCAAAATCTTTTTCCCTTTTTATCTCTTTTTGTTAACAAGCCCTACCCCCTTTTTCACCCCCAACAACCCTTTCAATTTTTTGATTTTTTTCAAAAAATTCCTTCTTTCCTTTTAAAATTTCCCAACTTCCTTTCCATGACCACCCCAAATTCTCTCCCCTCTTACTTTGTTCTGACAGTAGAAAAAAACTTACAGAAAAAACCAAAACATTGCAAAAAACCCAAGTTCCTTTAAAAAATGAAACCATCCCCACAAGAAAAATTCCTTTCTTTTTTAAAAACCCTATAAAACTGCAATGTCAATAAAAAAACATCCAAAAAACCCTCATTTTTTAAATGCCTCAGTTTTTCAAATCATTAAAATTCCTAAAATCCCCCCTTCTCTCCAACAATTTGCCGTTTATTTTAAAAGGGGCCAAACAATAAACATTTTAACACAAAAAGGTCAACTGCTTTGGGAAAAAATCCTTCTCACAACTCAATTTAAAAACCCGACTTACATAAATTCTTCTTCCCGCTTAAAGAATTTTGGGTTTATGCACACCTCCTTAAAAAAAATTAAAAAATCACCAGAAAAAAGTTCCATTTCTAAAAAATGGGCACCCCCAAAATACCTTTTCCAAATCCCCCCAAATAAATCCCCCCCCCCCCCCCTCTCTTAAAAATTTCCAAAAATCTAGAAAAATACAATTTTTTTTCCGGGTTCAAAAAAAAATCTAAAAAAATCCAACCGGTAAAAAACCAAAACCCCATTACAAAGAAACAAACGAAACACCCCCCCTTTTCCCTCTTGGTTTTTCCCAAGGGTCTTTTGCCACAAAAAATAAAATTTGTCTACATAAATTGGGTTTCAAATTTTTCCCCACAAAACTTCACCCTCTTTTCCTCTGAAATTCTTTTTTTTTTTAACCCCTCATTCCCTCCCCCTGCAAACTCCAAAAACCCTATTTCAAAAAGAAACTTGGGCCCGCCCCCTTTTTCCCCATTTTGGCCCCAGAGGAAAATTAAAGTCCCTCTTTCTTCCCCAAAAAACCCCCCAATCGAAAATGCATTTTAACCCCCAGCCCCCGCTTTTTTTTTCAAACCTAGATTTTTGTTCCGCTTTTCCTTTTTTTTCCCCTTTCATAGATCCCCCTTTTTCCCCAAAAAAAAGTATACCTTTTAATCCCGTGAATTTTTTTTTAAAAACCCCTTTTTTATGAATATATTCCCTAACCGCCATCACCTGTTGTAAAACCTGTTTGTTTTCTTTTAAAAAATTTTTTTATTAAATTTTATTTAAAATTTTGGGTGCATGCCCCTTTTTAAATTTGTTTTTTAAAATTTTGAATTATTTATTTTTTTTTTGAGACGGAAATTTTAGGTTGAATCAGATTTGAGCTTTGCTAAGAAAAGTTTTTTAAAGAAAACAAAACCTTGAATTTATATACAAATAATAGGCTTTTGGGAAAGGAAAGAAATAGGAAAGACAAAATGAAAATTTTTAAACTTCTCCTCTATTTCCCTTATCTTCTTATACCCCTTTTCTTTCCCCCCCAGGTACACTACTGATTTTATGGCTGTTTTCCAAAAGGGAGAGATCCCATTTTGACGAAAAGGGATCATTTGGGTCCACTTGTTGCAAAAGGAAACCTGAGAAATACTTTAAAGGGGATGGCAGTAGTATTAAATTAACAAAAAATTGGGTAACCTAGCATATTGCCAACAAACACTTAATTGTTTCTTCAACCAGATCAGTGATGCAAGCGGATTTTTGCCTAAATTTTTAAAAAACATACTATTTTTTTCATAAAATTTAAAAAACTGCAGGGGATAACACTGGAAAAAAGCCAGATTTTTTAAAAATAGGATTTTTACATCATCAGACAAAACAAAAATAACCTTTGTTTTTAAAAGAAACTAAAAACCCAAACAGTACAGTAGAAAAAATTTACTTTTAAAATTTATATTTTTAAATGTAAGGGGTATAAGTGAACAGATGGCTCTGCATTTTTGTACTATGTGGATATCTGTTTTTTAGACTCAGCGGTTGCAGCGTCAGGGGATAAATTGGGAACAACCCTGAACAGCTTTGGGGGGGGGAAGTTTTTACTTTAAGGCCAAAACCCTTTCATACAATTTATGTCGCTGTTATTTTTTTGATCCTGACTTGTTATACTCACAAACGTTTTCCCCAGAAATTGTTGTTTGTTTGTTTTTAAAAACAGACGTTCTCAAAGCAAAAATGCAAAACAAATGCCCCACTGTGACAAGAGTTCCCTGGTATTTTTGCAATCCACAATAGAAAAAAAACTATCAACTGTAATATTCAAAACATAAGACATGGCAGGAACGGAATTGTAAGTTTTTTTCAACATTGGAATCAAACAAAAATTTCAGGGGTTTGGGCCAATGGCCATGTGCAGCCCCCATTCATGAAATTCTGATCAGACGGGTTTTTGAGTCACTGCTTGACCCTCTATTTGTTTATTATCCCCCCTGGAGTTGGCTTTGGGTTTCGCAACTTCCCCCCCTTCCCAGCTTTTTTGGGAGAGACAATCAACAGCCCTGTGTGCAGAAATGTGCATCGCATCATTTTGCACAGACTGGGGGGTGAAGAACCCACTGCCCTTTTTGAATGTGGGCCAGCCACCCCCGAGGCATGGATGACATGAACGTACCCGATGAAATCTGTGATTTGGAAAGGATGGGGCTGAAAGGGTTCTTTTTTGTAAAATCCCGCAAAAAACAGAGGTCACCTGACAGGACTCCAAGGAGCTAGGGGGGGTTGCCCACTATCACCAGTTCACCAACAATCTAGGTACTTCACGCAGACACACCCCAAATTCTTACAATGTCCTTGCATGGCTAAAGAAATATGTAAACAAAATTGCTTCAAAAAAATTGTTTTTCAGGAGTATAGAATACAAAAAAATCACTAGATCCATACTGATAACCACCCATTGAAATGCCCCTATTTACTACAAAACTGCAGACCCCAGCCTTTTTAGAAATAAAAACAGGGGGGTATAGACGCGTGTCAAATGAGATGCAAACATCTACTAAAAACGGGGTATTGTTTTTAGTATTTATTTTTGCATGCTGATTTAGGGCAAAACCTCTTCAAAGTCAAATTTTTCACAACACGAAATAAGAAAAATAAAGAAAGGGAAAAAAATAATTATAGCCTATTGCACTAAATCCATAGGGGGAATTTGATGGGGAAAATAATCTTAAAAGAAAGTGTGTATTTCTGTGCAAAAATGGATAACCCTTAAAACAAGTTTTTAGAAAAAATAGGTCTGGGATAGGTCATTGGCTAAGTAAAAACATGAAAAAACCCTTATTGCAGGAAAAAAATCCTTGCCCCAAGTTTTTGGTGTTAATAAACAATGAAAAGTCTGGCATTCTAGATTTTTATTTTAAACTGAAAACCCATAGATCTTCGTTTTTCATTTGTTTTTCAAACCCAAACTCTTCTTTGTACAGAATATTAAGTAAAGATTGGGAAGCTATCCCCTTTTTAAAATCTCCTACAAGAAATACCTTGGGCTTTTCATTTTTTTACTTTTTAATTTCTACTTTTCAATCTTTTTAAACGTACAAAAAATGTTTTTTTTGTTTAAAATGCATCCATTGGGGAAGATGCAATGAAGAAACAACGCAAAAAAACAATTAAATATGTTTAAAGGTATATCATCTGAACGGATTGCTTTAAATTATATGACTGAAACGGATTCATTTTGTCAAAAAAAACTAATTTGTGCTTTTTAATAAAGGGGCAGTCCCCCCTCTGCCCATTTCCCCAAAAAACAGGGACTCTGTTAGTACAAACCTGTTGTGAAATTTCTTGGTATTTAAATTTTTGACAAACAATAAGGTTCCCATATTGAATGTTATAAATAAAGCAAGACACAGTTTGAATTTTATAAATACCTATGTAAACAACAAAAGGCCACAATATGCCACCCCCTTTTTAAACATTTTCATCAGCTTTATTCGAATTTAAAAGTCAAAAAGTCTACTTCAATGCCCCAAAATTCTTTTTCTTCTTTATGTGCCGGGCTGTTTTTAGACCGGGGATCCTGGCCTTCCCTTTCTCTGTTTTCAGTTCTCCTGAGATTTTTTTGTTGGGGATTCTTTCCCCCGTTGCGTATATTCAGATGTCTGTGTATTTTGTGCGTTGTCTTCCTCGGCTTTGGTACCAAAAAATTTTCCCAACCAAAATTGCTTTCCCCATTCCATCAGCTCTGTTTATGTGCCCCAAAATTGAGTTTTTTTTTCTGATGGTTTTAGTAGGGGGTCTTTTGTACCCGGCCCCTTTTCCCTTACTTTCTTTTTGACTTTTTTCAGTCCATGATATTTATAATTCTTCTGATATACCAATTTTGCTGCTTCAAGTTCTTTCGAGGGCTTTTGTCGGTTAGCATTCAACCTAAAAAAGGATGGACCCTAGAGGCTTTCATAGTGTTAAATTTTTGGGGCTGAGCTTATATTTTTTTGGAAGATGGGGTTTATTTGGTGAATGTGCTTTTGACAAGCGTTCTTTCTTTATTTGGTTGCACTGGGATTGGAGTTATTTGTGAAGCCCAAAATATTTTAAAAATGCGAACTTTTTATTTTTCCCCTTTCATAAAATTTTACATACAGGATGTTGACTGTTTTGAGATTACCTGCACTCGTCCTCTTTGCATTTATGGAGTCCTTTGTTTTCACTTTCGATTGTGACTGTTGTAGGATATTTTGAGTTTTTTCCCCTGAAGCAATTGCACTGGTCTCCGCATTCCCCCCATATCTTAAATTGTTAAAGTTGTGACCTCCTCTTGACACCTTCTGCTGCCTTGTTTCTAAACTTTCGCGTAGAATGGGGTTGGGAAAAAAAAGCGCCCCGCCTCATTTCCCCCAGATTGGTCTGTACTCAGCAGTCATTTTTCAACTCTTATTGCGCTTTTTTTCCCAGTACAAGTTTCTGATCACTCTAATTTTTCCTCACAGTTATGTCTTAGTAAAATGTCGAACAGATCGAATGTCTTTACTTTGTCAAATGCCCTTGAATATCAATGAAACGAGGTAAAGTCCTTTGACCCCGATCGCCCTTTCCTGAGGGGCCCCGGCAAAAATGGGATTTCGGTACCTTTTTGCCATAAATCCAATTGGGGTTTTAATACTCAGGGAGGGTGATTTTGTAGGGGGCTCTAACTTTTTGTGGGTGCTGACGCATTAATTTGCCTGTTTTTTGGGGAGTGCTTTTTACCCGACTTTTTTTAGGTCTTTTGGGAATTTCACCTGTAGCAGAAAAGTGTTGAGAAGTTTTGTTACTTCTTTGATTTTAAATTCGCCTAGAGGGTTAGCATTTTGGTGGAATGTCTCGGGGCCTGCGGCCTTGCCCTTTTTATCTTTTTTAGGGCCTTTTGAGCTTCCTCAAGAATATGGGGGCTTTTCTTCATTCTGATGAAGTGGTGGGGCCTCTGCATCGTGATACAATCTGGATGTATTCTGCCAACCCTTTTAGGGTGTCCTGCTTTATCATAAAATTTTCTTTACCCTTGAGTAGCACGTTTTTGCTGAACCTTTTTTCCCTGGACCTCTTTTATCTTTTTTTGTTAGTTTGTTTTTTATTCCCGGTGTTTGGTTTTAATTTTCCACACTGGTGTTATCCCAATGTTCCCTTTTCTTCATTCACCTCTTTTTCACTTGTTTGTCTAGTTCTCGTATTTCTGTTTTTCTGCTTTTTCTTTTCTTTTTCTTTCCATTAGGCCTAAAATTTTTGGGTCATCCATTTTTGTCTTCTTTTTGTTTTGGACAGGGAAGTGTTCTTTTTCAGATTTTAACATCCCCTTTAACATTGCCCCTTTCTTCTGCCCCTGGTCAAATTTCTCAGTGCATGAATTTGTTTTTTACGCTGAGTAACTTTTCCATTTCATTGCTTTTTAATGTTGATTTGTAGTTTGGTGTGTTTTTTGCTCTCTTTACCTTTTAGCTTTGCTTTTTGACCCAAACCCCAGGCACATTCACGCCAAAATTGCTCCAGGCATGGATTTGCATGATGTTACGAGTTTCGAAAGCGTTTTTTGATTGTATAAAGTCGATTGATTTCGAGTTCTATCTCCCGGGGTTTTTCTGTCCAAAAAACTTCTTGGATGATTTTTGAACCAGGTGTTATTCTGTAAAGTTTTTTCTTCAAAATTCAATGATCGTCTCCCCCCTCATTTTTCCCTTTTTTCCAAATGGTCCTACAATAGTTTCTGTTCTTTTCACTCCCCACCCTTTTAATTGAAGTCTCCATTACAACTTTAAAGTCTGTACTTTAGTTTTTTCATTGCTTTCAGTTAGGATTGGGGAACAAACAAAGGGGAGGGGAAAAAGACTTTTAACGCAAAATTCATTTTTTTTTATTGTGTTCCCGCATTAGTCTCATTTTTTTAAAATTAAAATTTCTATTTCGGGGCAAGAATTTTTCCCCAAAACGGTTTTTTTCATTTTGGAATGCATACAAATTTTCAATTAGCATTAATTTCATCAAGGGCAATGCGAGATTTGGGAATAAACGTTTTAAGGACAGGCGGGACGTTTTTTTTTGACCCTTTCGTAGAAAATTTCAACTTTTTTTTCGTTTTTTCTGCGTTGGGGCTAATTTTTAGATGCCAAAGCAAAAAATTTACCTTGGAGTTACAATGATGCCCTGCCTGCAGCCCGAAACCCTTGATGGCTTTTGAGGTTTTGGTCGAGTATCACACCAAAACCTCGTAGTGATGTTCCCTCCTGATAGAAATTTTGTAGCTGTCTGATGTTATACAGCCCGCCCCTTTTATCTCATTTTAGAGAGTCCGAGTAGGTTGAGTTCAATCTTTTCATCTTTTTCACATTTTCCAATTTTCCCCTGTACATTGTTTTCACATTCCACGTTATTTTTTAGTTTTTGGCGGGGCACATCCTTTATACGATCGGGGGAACCTCAAAACTTGTTACAAAGACTTAAAAAATTTAAGGGTGCAAAGCATTTTACTTGCCTGGGTGTACCATCACATGCTTCATTTTAGGGACATAAAAAAAATGGGGTTTTCCATTGGATGAAAACTGTGAACTTACTGTAGCAAAGTATGTATACAAAATTTTAGGGATGCACAACAAGAAAAAAGAAATCAATTTTAAATTTTGTTTTATAAATTTTTAAAAAATAAACTTATATCGTCATTAACAAAATTCTACCTTTTCTGTGGCACTTTTGAAGAAACAAAATTAATCCAAGAAGGGTTTAGTTTTTTATGCCCCCATTTATCATGGGGAAAATGACAAACATGGCCCACTGCTTTGAAAGATTTTCAAAATGGGTACACAGAAAAAATTCAGCTAAAGCGATAAAACCGAAGCCTGCCATAGGGGGCCAAAACACAACTTTTCCATTTCAACAGTTCAACGAATCGGCAAACATCATCCCTCTATCCAGCGTAAAAATCTGGTGCGTTATCAAAACACACTCTTTATGCAAAAATTCAAACCCCGGGCCCGTCATTGTGCTACATCAATTACGGGTATTAGTGCAATTCGAAAATACCTTCCACAGATGCAAAGCCAAACTTGTCACTTGAACATCCCCCTTCACTAAACCCCTGTCCCCACCCGCTTAAGATACACCTGTGAGGTGGGTTTGTGCTTTTGAAAAAAAATTATTATTGAAAAGTTTTTCATATATTGTGCTGCAGCGCACCATGTTTTTTAAAATCTCTTTGTTTTAAAAATTGATTGTTATCTTGATTTCATGACTTGTAAAATTGGTTTAAAGCATCGCTTTCCTTTTCTTTGCAAGATATGGGCATTAAAACCCCTTTTTCTTTTTCTTCTTCTTTTTTTCTTTTTTTTCTTAAATTTTTTATTATTACATTATTATTACTTATTACTTGTTTGGAAAGACATAAAAATTTAAGAAATTTGTCTAAAAAAACAAGACAAAACTAAAAATGCCCTGCACTTTCAAAAAAAAAAAGAATGAAACATTCCCCAAAAACTTGCACAGGGGTTTTTTTGGGGTCTGGGATTAACCAACCTAAAATTGACCACAAAATAAAAGTGGGGAAAGTAGTTCTAAACCCCCCAACTAGATTAGCAAAACTAAGTTTTCATTTAACCAAAAAAGATTTTAAAACTGTATTAAAGAATTTTCCAGACAGGGCTTCCTTACTATGCAGGTACACATGCTAACCCTTTTTGCACATTTTTCATCGTTTTCATAAGCAGGGTTTTGTCACAAATTCAGAATGCCCCTACACAGCCATCCCAGTTCACCGTCACTTTAAGCTTAGGCCCGTTGCTTCAGCAGGGGGAACTCTGGAGGAATTTCATAGCCTCTCTGTTTTGAAAATAACAGGTTTTAACTATTGAGACAGGAAAGGGGAAAGGGAGAGAGGGGAGGGAGAGAGAGAGAGAGAGGAGAGAGAGAGAAGAGAGAGAGAGAGAGAGGAGAAGAAGAGGAGAGAGGAGGCACCGACAGAAGCATATAGAATACAGACAAAACAATATCGAAAAAATGCCAAGACACAGAGGGAAACCTCTTCTCTCTTCCCCCTCTCCCTCTCCTTCTCTCTTTTCCTTCTCTCTCTCCCCCTCTCTTCTTTTCTCTTCTCCCTCTCTCTTTTCTCTCTTCTTCTCGCATTTTTCTCCTCTGTTTTTCTGTTCCTCTCTCCCGCCCCGCCCCCCCCTTTCCCCCCCCCAACCACCCACCCCCAAAAAAAAAACACACGGGTTCCCCTTTTTTCTCTTCTGTTTTTCTTTTCTTTTAACACAACACACACCAAAACACCCACCACCCCAACCACAAAACAAACAAAAAACCCCAACCAAGATTCCGAAATTTTTTAAAAAAAAAAATGTACATCTTGGTAAAATTGTTCTTTTCAGTGAATTTTTCAGTTCTTAGGGTCAACTAAAATTTGTTTTCCCTTTTATCTTTCAAAATTTCTTTTTTGACCCCCTCAGGTAGTTAAAAATCCCCAAATTCAAGAAGTTTTAAAAATTTTGAAATTAAAATATGTCTCCCTCCTAATTTAAGAGGTATTCCCTTTTTTAAAAGTTATTTCCTTCATTTTTAATTTTTAAGTATGGGCTACAATACAAAAAGGGGGGCCTATTGAAACATAAAAATAAGTTCCCCAAATTCGGAAAATGTAAAAAAAACAAACTTAGGGTAAGTTTAAAAACTGTAATTAAGGGAAAATATTGTTTTTCTGTTTCCCATTTTTTGTTTTTGGGTCCCTTTAAATCAAATTCGGTTTTTATAATAGTAAAAAATAAAAATGGATTTATTACTTTCGCGGCAAATCCTTCCTCTCCTTCTTAACTTTTAAAAACTCACTTTCCATTTTCCCCGCCAAACACAAAACCCCAAAAAAAAAACAAAAACAACAACACCCCCAAAAAACACACAAACAAAAAATAAAACCCTGGGGGTATAAATTTTGGCTGTTTTTAAAGGGAGGAAAATAATGGATAGGAGGAAGGGGTCTTAGGTTTGAAAAAAGCTTAAGGGTTAAAGGCAAGGGCTTTGGCAAAGGGGGGGTCTTTCCCTTTTGCCCCCAAAAATAAAAAAAAACGTGGGTTTAAAAAAAAATTTTTTAAAAAGTTAAATCTCCCCCAAAAATTTGTCTGTTGTTTTTGGAGGATTATTTCCAATCTCAATCATAGGGGGGGGGGGGCCAAAAAACTATTTTAACCTTTTTTTGACAGTTCTGGAAAAATTTTTTGAAAACAAACTACCTTTATTCCCCAAAATTATTCAATCCATTGAAAATTTTTTGTAACATTAATTGATTCGTTCACTGTGAGTTATATTTTCTCCTTTTAAAAATTTAATAATTTTTAGGTTTTTTTTTATTTTTTTTTTTTCATAAAAAAAACCACGGCATTTCTAAACCTTTTTCCTCCAAATCCTTTTCCCTTTTTACTTTCCCTTTACCTTTCCCTTTTTGTTAAAACTTTTGGGGAACAGGGTTAAATTTTTAACACCAAAAAAAGAAAAAAGAGAAATCCCGGGTTGATTGCTGTTAATGCCTCGCCTGCAACCCAATACCATGCAGGTGTTGGTCCTATACCCCGTCTAAAAACCCCCCAGTTTTAATCAACTCATAATTTTCTGCCCCTTTTTGGGGAAAAACCCAGGTGGATTTTATTTCCCCAATCGTAGTTTTCCGCCCGTTTGGGAAAAAAAAGGAAGAGAAAATTTCCTCTTAATTCGTTCTCTTTTTTTCTTTGGGAATTGGGCCTTTATTCTCCGGGAAATTTAAAAGGTTGCCGGGGAGAAAAGAAGAAGGAAGGGGAAGAAAAGGGGAGGGGGGGAAAAAGAAAAAAAAAAAAAAAAAAAAAGGAAAATTTTCATGCAATTTGACCGGTTTTTTAAAACAAAAAGAATAGAAAATTTCGGTAGACCTAAAATGATTTTTAAAAATAATAAAATCCAACCCTTATTTATCAGATTCTAAAATAATAAATAAAATAATGTTGGAATTTTTTGGGAATTTTTTTTAAAGAGGGAAATGAAGG
>CM054154.1:6037083-6079532 GCA_028751875.1 Rapana venosa
GAAAAGTAAAGAGATCAGTTTCCCAATCAAACTAAAGCTCTACAAAGCCCTAATTCAGACTATCCTGCTGTACGGAAGTGAAACCTGGACATTGACTGCTGAAACAGCAAAGCGAATCCAGTCATTTGAAACAAAATGCCAAAGAAAACTGCTGGGCATATCCTGGAGAGAATGAAAGACCAATGAATTTGTCAAGAGTCAAATAACACGGCTGGCAGGTCCACAGGAACCCCTTCTCACCATCATCAAGAAGAAAAAGCTGACATGGTTCGGCCACGTCACCCGCCACAACACTCTGCCAAAAACAGTACTGCAGGGAACACTCGAAGGTGGCAGAAAGAGGGGAAGACAAAACAAGTCATGGATGGACAATATCAGAGAATGGACCAGGATGAATGACTCGGCACTACTGCGCAGAGCCGAGGACCGAGATGGATGGAGGAGGCTTACCACGGCATCGTCTTTCGTGTCTCCCCCACGACCGCCAAGGTCACGGGTCTGATGATGATGACAAGCTATTTAGACACTAATCGTATTTCCCTTTCCCACAGCCTCCTGATAGACATGTTAAAACAATCTCACGGTGGTCATAAACAAACCCAGCTATCCTGCTTTAGAGGTCTAGGAGCCATCAACGTTTTGAGGTGGCCAGCAGTGGCCACCTGCAATGCTTTCTCAACCTGATAGTATTTGGTAACACTCTTTGGCCTGACTTTAAGCCACAGTCAGAACCTGCTAGCATCCATTAGCGCCTTCTGCTAGACATCACTTAGCCTTTTTTCCATACGACACGTTTGAGTTCTGATCAATAAATTGATAATTAATCACCATACTGGAACATTTCTAATTTTATAATGAAGCAGGCCTGTTTCCAACCCAGCCATTGCCTGGTCCTAAGTCCAGGATGAGAAATTGGGAAGTTGTGCGCTGGGCTAGCAACCCGCCACATCAAAAAAGCCTGCTACAGAAACGCCAACAAGATCGAATATAAATCAAATCTTGGGTGACAAGCTCAGGACAGATGCAGCAAGGCATTGTATGACGAATAGTGGTGAAAGCCGAAAGGAAACTTCTATTCCGACGATGTCCTTGGCAAAGCCCAAACAGGAGGTGAGAGTGGGAGCCTGGAATGTGCGAACGCTGTATGAAGCTGGAAAGACAGCGCAGGCCGTGAAAGAGATGAAGAAATATAGGCTTAACATCCTTGGAATCAGTGAGATGAGGTGGACGGACTCTGGCATCATGACCCTTGGCTCAGGAGAGACAGTGTGCTATTCTGGTCGCACGGATGGGCAACATCAGGATGGAGTGGGTATCATCATGGACAAGGAGGCCAGAAAGAGCTTAATGGGATGGGAGCCTGTCAACTCGAGAATCATCACAGCCAGATTCTTCTCCAAATATACCAAGACCACCATCATACAGTGTTACGCACCAACAGAGCAAGCCATAGAGGAGGAGAAAGACTTGTTCTACACCATCCTACAGGAACAAATAGACAAGACACCACAGCACGACATCCTACTTCTCATGGGAGACTTCAATGCAAAGGTTGGAGTGGAGAATACCGGGTACGAAACTTGCATGGGAGAGGAGGGAGTAGGAAATAGAAACGACAATGGACAGCGTTTTGCAGATACATGTCTTGAAAACGGTTTGGTGATAGGTGGTACCATCTTCCAATACAAAACCATCCATAAATTGACATGGGTATCACCAGACGGAAGAACTAGCAACCAGATAGACCATATTGCCATCAACCAGAGTGGAGGAGCTCCATGAAGGATGTGAGAGCCATTAGGGGAGCTGACGTTGGCAGCGATCACTATCTTGTGTTGTGCAGACTCCAGCTAAAGCTCAAGAGAACACAAAAAAAGAAAAATGAGCAACTCTTTGACTCAAGGAAACTCAACAGTGAGGCAGTGAAAAGTCAGTTTACTGTTGAGCTTTCCAACAGATTTTAAGTCCTGGACAACACACCTGCAGATGACATCAACGCCCTCTACGGTAACGTACAGATAGCTTTCATAGACACCAGCAAAGTTGTACTGGACTACAGAAGAAGAGAGAAGAAGGAGTGGATATCAGACACCACATGGCAACTCATAGAGGAGAGAAAGATCGCAAAACTTGGAATGCTCACTGGAACGGAAAACGAAAGACAAACATTCGCCGAAACATACAAAGAGAAAAACAAAGAAGTGAAGAAGAGCACAAGAAGAGACAAGAGACAGTTTGCAGACAACTTGGCAGCAGAGGCGCAAACCGCAGCAGAGAAAGGAGACTCTAGGACCGTCTACAAGATCACCAAGACCCTAACAGGTGGATTCACCAGCAAAACCACTGTAGTGAAGAACAAGACCGGGAAAGTTTTGACAAAAGACATAGACCAACTCAACAGATGGGCAGAACACTTTAGAGAGACTTTAAACAGACCGGACCCAGATGAGGAAGCAACTATCGAAGACATGGGTTTCAAGATAGAGATGAGACGTGGATGCATCACTCAGCAGGAAATTGTGGAGGCCATCAGGCAAACAAAGGGCAACAGGGCACCAGGTGAGGACAGAATCATGGCAGACATGTTGAAGGCAGACCCCAAGACGAGCGCAAAAG
The DNA here is from genome assembly GCA_028751875.1 of Rapana venosa. NCBI lineage: Eukaryota > Metazoa > Mollusca > Gastropoda > Neogastropoda > Muricidae > Rapana > Rapana venosa. The sequence continues at coordinate 6,039,700 of CM054154.1, forward strand.
TCTTAACAAAATTATTCAACAAAGTTTGGGAAGAGGAGAAAGTTCCGGACACATGGAAGAAAGGCATCATAGTGAAACTTCCCAAGAAGGGCGATCTCTCAGAGTGCGGCAATTGGCAGGGAATCAACTTGCTCTCTGTCCCCGGGAAGATCTTTTGCCGTGTCCTTCTACAGCGTTGAGGCAAGCCATTGAGAGAACCCTACGAGAAGAGCAGGCAGGGTTCAGAAGCGAGAGAAGCTGCACAGATCAGATCTTTGTTCTACGAACAATTGTGGAACAGTCCATCGAATGGAATTCATCACTCTACATCAACTATATCGATTTCCAAAAGGCTTTTGACAGCATCCATCACTCTTCGCTGTGGAAGATCTTGGAAGCCTATGGATTTCCTCTGAAAGTCATCAACATTCTACAGGACATGTACGCAGATAACCAGTGCTGTGTGCGACATGATGGATAGCAGAGCGAATGGTTCCACGTGCAGACAGGGGTCAGACAAGGTTGCGTGATCTCTCCGACAATTTTCCTTGTCGTCATCGACTGGGTGATGAGGAGGGCCACCAGCGATAGGGCGAGAGGGCTGGTATGGGGACTGACAGCCAGGCTTGAAGACTGTGACTTTGCCGACGATATTGCACTGCTGTCGCATGCACAGAAAGACATCCAGGAAAAAACATCACGAGTTGACCAAATAGCCAGCAGCGTGGGACTCCACATTCACCCCGACAAGACCAAGATCATGAAAGTGAAGACAAAGAGTGCAGAAAAGACCAGTGTGCGAGGCTCAGCTCTAGAGAAGGTAGAACACTTCAAGTACCTCGGCAGCTACATCTCAGCCGACAGTAACATTGAGAAAGAAATTTCAACCAGGATAGGACTTGCAGCCCGGGCATTTAGTGGGTTGAAAAACATCTGGAAGTCAACTGTCCTGGAAACCAAAACCAAGTTGAAGATCTACAAGTCCAATGTACGCTCAGTACTCCTATACGCCTCGGAGACATGGAGAACCAACAAGAAGATTGAGAGCAGGCTCAGAGGCTTTGAAGGAAGGTGTCTTCGCCGAATCCTGAAACTTCACTGGCAGCAGCATGTCACCAACAGGGAAGTGTCAAAGTGCACCAGCATTGACAACATTGTGGCCGAGGTAAAACAGCGGCGATGGAGGTGGCTGGGACACTCTCTCCGAATGGGCAAGAACAGACTCCCTCATACTGCGCTAAGATGGGCACCACCAGGGAAGAGGAAACGCGGCAGACCACTCGGCACTTGGAGGAGGAGAGTAGAGGAGGAGATGAGAGAGGCGGGCAAGACCTGGAATGAATTGAGCTGGCTTGCCCAAGACAGAAAAGGCTGGAGGGATTTTGTTGGCGCCTTGTGTCCCGGCACATGGGATGAAGAGGATTAAGTAAGTAAGGCCTGTTTCTGAGTCCAGTCATATAAAAAAGTGAAAATGTCAAATTTTGATACTTAGACCCTTCTGGCTGGCATCCCTCGAATTAAGTCAAGCTGACTACCCAGATAGAACATCAGTTTGCATGGAGACATTCTTGCCACTTTCTTTCATATAAACTAAGCCTATGACCAAGTTTGGCATGCTAGATTATATAAATTAAAATGTATTGGATTGTCAGGTTTCATCTATTCTTATTCGATTTTTAGAAAATTTTCTTCAGGGAGAAGCATTCAGGCAAAGGTTGGAAATTCTTATTCCACTCGTAGGTTTCCACAAATGGGCACACCACAGGGTTCAGTGATTGCACCCTATTTATTTAATTATTTACTTTTTGATTTCCCTGAATGTGTGCCTGATAATGTTGTTCTTGTCCAATATGCTGATAACCTTTGTATGTGGAAAAAGGTAACAATGAAAAAGGTAACACATAAAAGACAATTGAATTATGTTATAAAGTTATATCAGCTTGAGCTGGATAAAATTTATAAATATATGGTAGAAAATTGATTAAGTCTTTCCACAGAAAAACACAACACAAGTTGTGCTTTTTAATAATGGTGCTGATCCTCCTAAACTTCCTGTTTTTAAGATTTGAGAAACAGTTCTGGATTATAAGCCTATGGTAAAATTTCTAGGTATCATACTTACTTCGAGACTGACATAGCATTGTCACATCAAATGTTCGTTTTAAAGTAACATATGGTCAAGAATTATTGTTTAGTGTCCCCAAGTATCTATTGAACAAAATCCAAAGTTTAGATTGTAAAGCTTTCCGGATTGCTTAGAGAGTTCTGTGTCATGCATCTTCTTTAGGAACATACAGAGAAATAGGAGTACTACCTTTAGATGATTATCGTAACTTAGCCGTTTCAAAGTATATCTTACGAAGTTCAACAGTTAAAAATGATATTGCATCGGAAATTTCAATTAGATCTGACATAGATTTTCCTAAGAGTCAAGTATTAATCTTAAAGATTGGCAAAAATCAACACCTCTTTTTACCACCTTGTCCAAAATGGGAACTTCAGAAAGGATATTTTGATATCAATCATCTCTCTTAAAAAAAGGAAAGAAAATGGGCTTATTCTTGGCTCTTATATAAATGTGCACCTAGAAGATAGATATCCTTCTCATCTTAAGATATACACTGATGGATCCCTTCTTGAAAATAAGGAAGCAGGGGCAGCATTCATCATTCTAGCTTTAAAGATTGAAAAGTCCTATCACATCGGCAAAAACCATTCCATCTTTACTGCTGAAGTCACTGCTATTGTGATGGCTTTGTACTTTCTGCTAGATTTTCCTAACATTGTTCCCCAGATTTTGTTCTGCATTGATTCTCAATCTGCATTGCAGTCACTTAGTAACTTAACGCCGACAGTTTGGCAACACTTCTTTACTGAAATTAATGTTGTGGTGCATCTTCTAATTCTGAAGGGTTCGCAAGTTACTTTCTGCTGGGTTCCATCTCACTGTGGTATTTATTTAAATGAAAAGGTAGATAAAGCAGCCAAAAAGGCAGCAGAACATTCTAGCCGTTCACACACACAAACACACACAAACACACACACACACAACACACACACACACCACACACACACACACACACACACACACACACACACACACACCCTACCTTCATATGGGGCGAAGGCCTTTCCTGAATAAACTTTGTATTCCGTATTTCTCCTCTTCTCCCCTCTCTCTCTCTCTCATCTCTCTCTCTCTCTCTCTCTCTTCTCTCTCTCTCTCTCTCTCTCTCTCTCTCTCTCTCTGTATATAAAACATATGTATATATTAAAAAAAAAAAAATAATTTTATATATATATATTATATATATATTATATATATATATATATATATATATATATATATATATATATATAGAGAGAGAGAGAGAGAGAGAGAGAGAGAGAGAGAGAGAGAGAGAGAGAGAGTTTCAGTCTGCTTACAAGAAAACTCCGCTTATAAGAAAGCAAAGTCATTGTCCCTGCCAAAATGGTTCTTTGTGAGTATTTACAAAACTTCTGATATAAGAAACTCTGCTACAAGAAATCTGGTCTACAAGAAGCACAATGTCTTGCTCCAGACAACTTCCCTCCATTATTAGAAACTTCTGCTCAGCTATGGAAGATGTTCTTACTCCACTGCTACAGAAGCGTGAAGCAAACGACGTTTTTAACCTCTGTGAAACTGCTCTGTTTTAGATACTTCTCTCCAACAAAACCTTTGCATTCAAAGAAGAAAAGTGTCACCGGAGGAAGAAATCAAAGGAAAGAATAACAGCCACGATTTGCTGCAATATGGATGGCAGAAAACACACTACGTCTTTTAGCTGTTGGAAAGTTCATGAACCCACAATGTTTACGTGGAGTGAAGAAGTTGCCGGTTGACTACAAGGCCAATTCAAAACTTGGACGACCTGTGACTTTTTCCAGCAGTGATTGCTCTAAATTGATAGAAATGCTATGGCAAAATCGTGAAGTTCTTTTGGTACTGGACAACTTTTCATCACATGAAATTCCTAAGATGAAAACAATGAAGGTGAATCCTGCCTCCAAACAACATCCATGCGACGTTGGAGTTATAGGCAATCTGGAGGTACAGTACAGAAAGGCAATGGTCTTTAAGTGGCAAGCTATTGTCAGTGCTGGAGGAACAATGAAGGGCTATCAGTTCACCCTGCTTGAAGCAGTTTTCACCCTGAAACAGTCCTGGGACAAAGTTTCTTCTTCCACAATTGCCAACAGCTTCCGCAATGCAGGCTTTTGCAAGACTGGTGATGAACTAAATACAGGTGCAGACATCAGCTTGCAAGAACCTGGCCCCAAGACCATGAAAGACAGGAGCCCCTTCTTAAGCGTTTCCTCGAAGAATGGAACATTTCTCCTTCTGACTCTGAGGCTTTGGACTGTGTCCAGAACATTGATGAATAGTGTTGGTAGTCAGGCTATACAAGTACGGCCAAAGATCAGGGCAAAGTAGACACAGACCTGTGGACTGTGGAGAGAATAAAGAATTGAAAAAGACAAAGAACTGAAGGAAGATAAGATGAAATCTGGGGGAAGGAAGGGATGGAAGGAGAACAGGATGAAGAGGAAGAAGAAATAAAAGAAGGGGGAAAGGTAGGAAAGAAGGGAGAGAACAAAGGGAGGGAAGGTAGAAACAGAGGGGAAGAAGAAGAGATGAAAGCAGGGGGAAAGGAAGAGATAGAAGGGAAGGAAGAGGGGCAGTTGGGGGAAATGAATGTGTGTACGAAGAGAAAGTCAGAGATGAATCTGGGATGGATGCAGAGAATGGAGGGAAGGAAGGAAAGGTGAAAGGATGGGAAACATAAGGGATGGTTGAACCAGCTGCTATGGCGCAGTGGTTAGCACCTTGGATTATGGACTGGAAGGTCACAGGTTTGAATCTCAAAAGAGTCATAGGGAGTTTTTGGACTCCGGCCAGCTCCTACCCAGAGTGAGTGTGCTGTGGGCTCAGTGGGAAGACTGGGTCCACGCAGTCAAGCTTCATCCACTTTAATGATGCGAGTTTGAGAGTGGTGCTCAAATTACCTGACCAACAGTGCAGGTATCTGTATCTTTCAAACCGGTTAATGCCTGGACATATTATGATAGTAAGCGTAGAGTACAACACTGTCAAGAAATCTCAAAGCATGCACACTTCCATAGCAGCATCATTACGTCCTCCTCCTCCTCCTCCTCCTCCTCCTCATCATCATCATCATCATCATCATCATCATCATCATCATCATCATGATGCAATACAAGTGAAATTGCCTCTGATTCAGTGGCCTGGCTGCTCTCTGGTCTCATGGTGACCTCAGATTCGGTTTGCCCCAACACTTCTGTGCCTGTGGTGAGTTTGTGTCAAAGCCTTAGGGGTTGGAGGTTCACAGGGGACGGTCTTTGGAGGGACGTTGTGGTGGTTGCCACCTCGGGTGGGCAACTCATTCAGTCTGGCTCCGCGACTGAGCTAATACTGTCGTTAGTAGGGGGCTTAGTAGGTGGTGTCCTGCATATGTTAGCTTAGAACAGCCACAGCTGAACACCACCAAATGATGCAGCAGCAGTGCAAGGCCCCTCTGGCTGGTGGCCCTATGGCGGCCTGATACTGATGAGCTCCCTATAGACTTCAGCCCTGAGGATGTGACATAACGAACCTGGCTATGGCTTTGGCAGGGAGATTGAAATGAGCGTCATCAAACAGCAAGTACAGTAACGTCACAGAAGATGAGGCATCCAAAAACAAAATAAAACAAAACAAAAAAGAAGGGATAGTTGCAGTGAATAGACTGAAGGAAAAGGAAATAAAACCAGTGAATATGAGAAAGATAGAAGGAATGGAAGGAATGAAAAAGGAAGAGATGGAAAGAAAGAAGAGAAATGGGATGAGGATATTCGATTTGTAGGGACAGAACCACAACCTTGCAAACTTTCAAAGCCACGAATGCAGCTTGGCGTGTGCGGCAAAGTCATCAGAGACTAGGTCTTCCAACCCCTCTAGATCTGAGGGAATGGAAAACCAGAAAAGAAGTGGGGAATCCCACCCAAGTCCATAATTATTATCATGGAGATAGACATTGTCTGTATAGAGAGCTCAGTTGTGAAGTGTGTGGCACGCAGGACTGCCATGAGCAGTTCAGAGCTTTGATAGTTGATTTTACATATGTGCCAGAATCAACGGTCTTTTACTGCCTAGACCTACATCTCAGAATTCACTCTTCAAGACAGTTCTTGCGGGTCCGAGATCTTTGACACAGAGACATTGTTTCAGACAGCCACTGTTGTCTACACTGCTGGTTCTCTGATGTCTAGAAAGTGGTCACCCCATCCACCACTTTTTCCTATTCCTGGAACAGATGGTAGCGAGGAAATAATCTATACCCAGAATTTGTGCCAAAACTTTGAACGCATTGTTTGTGTCCTTAACGTTCTCAAATAACTCAAAGGTTCTTCAGGTGTTGCAATAATAATTATGTCAAGACTAGCAAGCCAATTATCAAGACTCTCAAGGAAGAGGGAATTATGACTAGGACTCATAAATAAATAAAATACTACAGATGCACATCGTATATGCGTGTGTGTCTATATGGATACTGAAAGTAAGAATTTATCAAAAAAAATCTCATCATTTTGAGGTTTTGCTGATATCTGTGATGCATTCTGCCAGGAAGAAAAGAAGATGCTCACGGCGTCAGGTCATCCCGTTCTGTTGTTTTGTCTGGCAGCATGCACTAATGTAGTCTTCTTACAACAAGAATAATGCATGATGGAAGAGGAAATGTATACTGAAATAAAAGAATGTTCCCTCTCTATTTCGCATTTATCTTGACAGGGGTGTTCTTTCTTTCTTTCTTGCCATTTCCTCAATTATGAGAAAATACACTTAAATGTTTTTCTTCTATCCGAGTCTTCCGATTCTTTGTATAAGAAACCTCTGATGAAAGAAACCAAAACATTGTGTCCCCATGACTTTCTTACAAGCTAAGTGTACTGTATATAACACATTCTTTAAAAAAAAAAAGAATGTGACAAAATATGTACACGGTGGTTTATAAAGAAAACCTTGTGAAAGAAGAGAGGAACTTGTAAAATAGAAAGTAAAAACAAGAAACTGGAAATATTTATAATAATTATAAAAGAATAATAAAAGCGTTCACAGCCATCTTGTGACTTGACAGACTGTTACTGAAGGTATTGAATATATGGATGGCTCTTGTTGTAAGATAGGTGTACAATAATGTGTTGTGCATAAGACAGTTTGGGGAATGCTGGGGCATGATGTGACAGCCCAGATGTCCTCCATGCTAACCTGGATCAGGGGATTCCAGCCCCTCACTCTGTGAAGTGTTTTGTAGATCTGTGTGCTTCAGCAGAGACCGAGTAGCTCAACTATTGAAAACATGCTGATATAATATGCTGCTGGATAAGCAGCAGCTGGAATACTGATGTGCTTTTATTTTTGATTTTGATAAGTCAAAAGCCCAGTGTGAGTTTGTGTGTCATGACTTTGCTTATTTAATATTTGCTGATTTTCTTGTTAATTATGATTTAAATCTCAGTGGTGTTTCACATATTTTGTGTGCACATGCTTGTGGCTGTGAGAGAAAGAGCATATGAGATAGACAGAGCATGCTTTTCCATTCTGTTTTTCGAGTCAGTATAAACTTCTAAATGGATGTGTGCATACATGTATACACATAGTGGAGTTGATCTTTAAAGTGCACACGATTTTGAAAGGGTTGTATTGATGACACAAGGTTATAACACTTATCCTAGGTGTATCTAAAGTTTGATTTACATATTTAGGTTGAATTCTTAGTAAACTAAATATTCCCTAAATGTAAAATGTACTTTACATTCGCTATCTCATCAGCACATTCTGTTTTAATAACATGTTTTGAATTATTTATATGACTCTGGCACTGACACTGACTTAGCAAGGTCTGTTGATATGTATTTACAGTCACATAGAGCTCCTTCTACAGCAAAACTTATTTCTCGATCTACCATTGATTTATTATTGTAGAATCTGAATACTCAGCCAGTTTGATTTAACTGAACTCGCTTTTCCCTGTCTTCCCCCATTACCTATCTGGTTTAAGTAAGGTCTATTCATTAACAAGCATGGAACAAGCATAACATGATCAGCATAATCAGAATAGCAACAACAAACCAGTACCTTATATTGTGCTCAAATACAACATCAACATTCACATGGCGGCTAATGATCCATACCAAAAAAACCCAAAAAAAACCACGGGAAAAATGACTGAATAGAATGATAACAGCATTAACATTTACAGATAATGAAATGATCCAGGTTTCTCCAAAATACATGTCTATTGCATGAATAAGCAAACGTTTGGAAACATGTCAGAATCCATTGCTGTTCAACTCTTCCAAATAGTTCAGACATTATAAAAGGTAAATAATGACAAAAGAACTAACCCCAAGACAGACATATAAGCAAACACCAAGCTGCAGTATGAGATGAAGGAACAAACAAGCAAACAAACAGAGAAACAAATCCATCACCTATTTATGTAATCATTGCTGTGGTTGTTGTTGGTTCTTGTAGTTTACGTTTGGTCGTTTGTTTCATTTCTCTTTAGTTAGATATCACTAGGAATGAACAGACTTTAGAGGAATCAAATTGGAAAAAAAATCAAGCAGAGGACACTTTACACTGCACCAACTACTGTCATGAGTTTCTTGGCTTTTCTGTTAGATTGTTTTTTGACTTCCATATTATTGTTTAAGGCCTGATCACTTGTAATGCCGCTCTTTCTTTTCAATGTCAGGTTCTTATCTTAAAAAAGAAACAGCAAATTATTTACATCTTTCCTTGAAAATCACGCAAATGGCTAGACAATTTAAGTACAAACGAAATAAACTAAATTAAGGTAGGTTAAATGGTTGGAGAACTAGCACTATTCACATTTAGAACATAACCTACTATGATTTGAAGGTAAGTGTAATGACAAGGGAAAAACTAGTCTCTATATGTGAATACAACAATAGGATTATTGCCATTTGAGCGGAATCCCATTGTTATGATTATCTACATGGCAATAATATAACTACCATACCACATCCCTTCATGTGATCTGAAACACAGATTCCTGACATTGCATTACATGTTCGTTTAAAGCCGATGTGTAGGGCAGACACACACACACACACAGACACACAGACACACACACACACACACACACACACACACACACACACACACACACACACACACACACATCACAGTATAGCCACACGTTTTTGGCTGCGTGTTTCTTGGATGGCCTGGTGGTTGGAGCGTTGCACACGCGATCTGACGGCCGGGTTCGATCCCAGGTTGAGCCACCACCCAGACGACAGTTCAAGGGGATATTTCGCCTGGAATTGACATCAGCGTTAGTTCCACTTCCCCGACAGTTCTTCGGAGGAGACTATAGACGAGTTCCCGTGTGTGAACACCCCCAGAACATCTTCCGTACACGTCAAACCTGCTCCACCTTTCAGAAGAGTAGGCCATTGTCAGTTGGTGGGAACCGATGACAAAACTGCATGTACTCGGGGACTGAATGCAAACCGGCAAATGAGTGTTTATGCCATTAGCCTCAAATAAAAGAACTTTAATAAAAGCAAACAACAAAACAAAACAAAAAATAAACGGATTCTAAAAAATCACTGCCATGGGCGTACCCTGTGGAAAGAGGGTGGGTTCTACCTCTCTAATCATCCTGCACCACACAGACAGAAATACACTGCACAACCTTACCTCCCTGCATTAAGATCAGTACACCTCCAAGAAACGCACATTGTCGTGACTTCTTCATCCTCCACAACAAAGCCATTCGATGCTGGTGATCACTAAGACACAACTGTCAAACACGTTATCCAGTCCTACACCCACAGCAGGCCAAACCCGACACACACACAGTCAGTCCTTCCTTCACTGCTGAACACCGTGCACACAGCTGGTTTGCCTCAGTGCTACAGCTGACATCACCGCCACCACCACCACCACCACACACACACACACACAAATCCCACAAAAAACTATGGTTATATTTTCGAATTAAAAGATGCAGTCATTTGAGATTGGATTGAAAACGAGCACAAATTGGGGGGGGGGGGGGGGAGGGGGGGGGGGGGGGGGGGGGGGGGGGGGGGACAAAATATTAACAGGGTCGGTAGATACTCTTCCATACTTTATTTCTTGTATGTTTCCTTTCAAAATTCAATCTCATAAAAAACCCCAACCTCCACAGAGTTTTATTACTTACCTATTTCACCCTCAATGCCAACAATTGTACTGGATCTAGTAACCTCTTGCTGATAAAGTATTCTGATAATACTGCACTTGAAGATTCGTAGTGATCATTTCTCTCAATGTTGCTGATATAATCATCTCGATCTAAAAGTAAAACAAAACAAAAAGAGAAAAGAAAGAAAGAACTACAAACGGACTTTCGTTCACAGACGCTCTCAGATCACTTCACTCTAATAGAATTAAAAATGGAGCATGTGCACAAATACTGAACTGTTACTCTAAACATATATCATAGATATAAGAAGTGCTAACCATATCACTTTTTGGCTTCATAACTCACAAATCTGCAAAGGAATTCCAAGGCTCTCAAGAATTTGTTGTTGTTTCATTGAACCTGTAATTTCCTTCTTTTTGGGTTAATGTACATGTTTAAAAGTTAAAAACAAAGAATTACTGAATACATGTCTATAACAGATGTAGAAATGTCATGGGCAGCATGCAGAAGCATTTGATTGTTTTTAACCTTCAGATTTTTATACCAGGCTATTTAAAAAAAGAAAATGACAGACTCAGTGAACTACCAATAGAAATTTGGTAAAACCTCAATATTTGCCGAAAGAGTTCAGAGTTTTCAAGAAAGAAGATACAAAAGTGGCATTTTCTATTTTTTGATGTCTTTTTGATATTTTGTTTTGCTAACGACATCACACACCTAGCTGGAGAAGAGCAAGAACTAGTCAACCTGGTAAATCACCTTGATGAAGCCTCGTCAGCACATGGCATGCAGATCAGTGTAAAAAAACCCAGCTGATGATAAATTGTGCCACTGGCATCAGCACTGACATAATTATAGACAGCAAGAAAATCAATACCGTCCATAGCTTCAAATATCTGGGACGGATAGTATCAGGTGAAGGATCAAAACCTTGAAATTCTCTCCAGGATAGCCCAGACCACAGCTGCAATGACCAAACTGGAAGTCCTCTGGAATGACAAGAACATTGCCATCAGCTTCAAGATCAGACTGATGCATTCCTCGACTATGTCCATATTTTTGTGCGCGTGTGAAACATAGACCATTACAGCAGACATTAAAAAAAGGATGCAGGCAGTGGAGATGAGGTGCTTTCACAAACCCCTTGGTATCTCATACAGAGATCATATCAATAATGGGGAAGTGGAAACCAGATTTGAAAACGCCATGGGACTGTATGAAGAGCTTCTGACTTCAGTGAAAAGACGCAAAATAAAGTGATACGAGCACGTCATACGAACATCTGGACTGGCAAACACTGTCCTACAGGGAACAGTACAAGGTGGGAGAGGAAGAGGCATACAGAGAAAACGATGGGAAGACAACACCAGAGAGTGGATTGGCTCTTAAATGGAATGAACTGCTATGGATCATTCCTTTTAGACCAGGAGGAAAACTCCTCAAGTTGTTAAGAGTATTTAAGGTGCGAGATAAATGCATAAGAGCAGAGTCAACAGAATATTTAATCAATGGTGTAAGACCATAGCCTGTCTAGTTATTAGGTATAAAGAGTGAAAAGGATTGGGGAAAGAAAAGTGCCTTGTGGAGAACCAGTAGAAGTGGACTTTTCTGCAGAAATAGCCCTTTCAAATCTGACAAACAGTGTTTAATTTGTCAGAAAGCTCATGATCCAAAGACTAAGTCTGGAACAGACGTACAGTGAACGTAGTATGAGTGCTAAGAGATGAGGCTGAATGCTATTGAAGGCAGAGGAGAAGTCAACAAAAAGAATGGAAACAAAGGAGCCAGTTTTTGTGTGAGAGTAGGCATTGTGCAAAAAGGTGTTTGTAGCGTAATTTGATTTTCTGCTTGCTTGATATACAAATTGAAGAGGGTCTGATTTAGAAGTATATTGATGAATATATATTAGAACAATGCGTTCAAGGCATTTCATTGCAATTGGGGTGGGAGTGACAGGTTTGTATTCATTTAGAGATGAAGGGCTGTTATTCTTGGGAACAGGGAAACATTTATTTTCTTTCAGAGGCTAGGTACATAGCATGTTTTCAGTGACAGAGAGAACAAGACACTAAGAACGAAACACAACTGCCTAGCACACACTTTCAACAATCACCCACCACCACCATCCACATCCACAAATTTCCTCACTTGCAATCTTTTAAGCACTGGTTTCACTTCTTTGGCATCAATGGTATAGTTAACAGTGTATAGATTGTCCTCACAGACTTGTTTTTATCATGTTAGAAAAAACCCACTCAAGTCCAAGACAGTCTTTCTGTGGTATTACGGGAACTGCATTATCATGGTTTCAGTCATATATGTAAGGTCTCAGACCGTTATTATCAACAACATCAGCTCTAAACTAGAATACTTAACATAATATGGTGTACCTCAAAGGTCAGTACTTGGACCAGATCTTTTTCTTCTATACATTCAGCTACTTTACCTCTCTGATATTATCATCTTTCTGTATTCACTTCTGTGCAGATGACAGGCAGGTTTTATTATTTTTTTGTATTACTTATTTTTAAAGTCATAGCATCCTTGTCAAATCCAATCTACTTTTGAAAAAAGTAGAGACTTCATCAGATATGTCAAGACCTGGATGACTGTTAGTAGGTTAAAACTTAATGGTGATAAAACTGAAGCCTTTCTAATTAAGTCAAACAAGGAGGGCTTCCCAGATTCACAAATAAAATCTATTCAGACTGGAACTTCAAAACTGTCCTTTGCACGCTTTGTTAAAAACTGAGGCTGTATCATTTCTACTAAAATTTCTCTAGATATTCATGTTTCAAACATAACTACGTTGCCCTGCCCACAAAGTGAGTTGTCCTATTTGTTCAATTTGCAAATATCTTACCATGGAATCAGCTAAAACCCTTATTTGTTCGTTTATTCTGCTATCAAAACTTGACAACTGTAATTCTCTTCTCATCAACTGTCTTTATTGCATCTTACTTGCACAGCAGAAAGTTTAAAATTCAGCTACCAGTATTTGTTTATCTTGATATTTGTGGATGGTTGCATGCGTGTGAATGATTTGAATGCAAGCGCTTTGATTTGTTTACTTTACAAGATTCAGCGCCATATAAATTCCATACATTATTATTATTATTATTAGTTCACAGACCAAAAAGACACTGGCTTCCTGTGTAGGCACATATAGGATACCCAGATTGCTGCACTAGGTTTCATTTTTTTTCACAGGTTCTTCTCTGGACTGTACACACGAATGTCTCTTTCCCTCTCGTTTAATATCAATTCCAAGAGTCAGAACAAACACTGTGGGTGACAAGGCCTTCTTTTTCAGTGCTCTCCAGGTATGAAACTCCCTTTCTCCTGATATCCACCATATGGAATCACTCAATGCTTTCGAAAGGGTCTTTAAAACCTGTCTTTTTAGCATAATAACCCACGTCTTCTATTCAATTGAGTTTCTAGGATGTATATAATTGCTTTCTCATTGCTTTTAACTGTATTAGTAAATTTAATCATCAATACAGTCCTAATTAAGTCATTGTATATCTTAATTGGAACTTCTTTTTTTTCAAAGAAAGTTGTAGATAGAAAGAAGATGATGGAGAGAGTGTGGTAAAGTTTGGGAGGGGTGATTGCAAGTGACTGGTGATGTCAGATTGTCACTTTTGTATAATATCATTTTTTTTGTAGTGAAAGAATAATGTGTGATAAAAATATTGCGATACAAAGAATGTTAAATCAAGTCTTAATAACGCAGGGTATTTTTTTAAAAACATGATTTTACAAATATAATATACTTCAATACTAAACGTAAAGGTGTCCCCATAACCTATGCGGTTGTTGGGGAGAAAGATGTCCGATACCAAAGCTTCTCCAGGGGCCAGAATACTGAGTGCGGCGCCCATCTCCTCTCCTTTGCTGCTTTACCTTCCCTGACCCTGAAGAGGGCAGAGACCCATTGACAGCTGGGTGAACTGGAAGACTGGCCTGAAGCCAAGACACACAAACGGCCACCCACCCACTTGGTAACCATGCTCAATGCTGGTTAACCTTAGCTAGGGAAAAGCAATTGCGCAAGGGCTCTGACCACTGAACCTACTATACTTTGTGCGCAATCAGTTGTTTAATGAAAAGCTCAAATAAAGTGCCATTATTATTATTTCTTATATATTTTGATTTGTTCCAAACTTTATAGAAGCAAGTTTACCCCCCCCCCCCCCCTTCCCTCTAGGTCACCTGGTTGACCCCCCTCTTCTCCTTCCTTTCCCTCCCCAGAGAGAGAGAGAGAGAGAGAGAGAGAGAGAGAGAGAGACTCGAACTCGAACTGGAATATTTTAATGAGGGTAAATGGATAAGCCACAGGCTTCTTTACACCAGGCCCTCATGGGGAAAAATTGAAAACAAGCATGAATAAATCAATTAATTGATAAACAAGATAATTTCAAATAACAATGAAATATTTCACTCAAACTCCCATTCAATTATTTAAAAAAAAATCAAGAAATCGAAAAATCAAATGAACAAACAAAACCAATTAAGCAAGAAAAAAACAAAAACGTCCCCTTCCCAACACCCCCTCCCCATAACAAACAACAGCCCTCAAAAGTCCAGGAATAAATACAAGCGTGCACGCACACACATACACACTTACGCACGCATAGCCACGCACGCACGTACACCACACACACATACCCACTCTCTCACACACATACACATTCCAACACACATAACACACACACACACACACACACACAGGTTTCAACCTGTTGTTGGATAACGGAATAGTTGAAGAAGTTGACTCATAAAATATTAGGTGTTACCATTGACAAAAATATGACTTGGACTGATCACATAATGTCACTAGGTAAACGCCTAGCTCACAGGCTACTTCAATTATCCAAAATAAAACACTTTCTAAATAATCATTCTCGAAAACTATTTTTTTGCAGTCACATTCTACCAATCATTGACTATGCGTCAACTATTTGGGATACCTGCAGTGGAATGAACTTGAAATTCATTCATAGTTTATATAAAAGAGTAGTAAAACTTGTATTGTTAAAAATAAGTACCCTGACAATTGAGGATTATAAGCAAATAAATGTCCTGACATTTCGAAACCAACTTTTATTCAATAAAGCTGTGTTTATGCAAAAAGTTGTTAATCAAAATATACCTCCGAAGATTACCAAAGCTTTCAAAGTTAACCAACATAGACACAACCATTTGCTAACATTTCCAAGACCCAGAAATAACCTATATAAATCGAGCCTCTTGTATTCAGGCAGTGACCTATGGAATAAACTCCCCCAAAATTTGAAATGTATTAAAAGCAAAAATCAGTATAAAACACATCTAAAAAGATATTTCATGAATAAAAGTACAGAACATGACTTGTAAACTTAAGAGAGTGATTTAAGTGTCACTAACGTTATTCTTGTCATTAAAATCAGATATGACCCAAGTTTTCATATTCGTATAGAGTACATGTGTAAGCATTGATCTATATATGGGTTGAGTTGATATCAACCCCAACACGCTTTGAATCTGGTGTGTGTGTGTGTGTGTGTGTGTACAAGTGTGTGAGTGCATGTGTGTTGTGTAATTGGTTCGGTTTTGGTTTTTTACTTTCTTGCTATTTTGGCCTTTTACGTTTTTTTGGTGTTACACAAAAATATGCTGATTTATTTAGTTTTGTCGCTGTTAGTTTTCTTTTTCATTGTATTAGATGAGCTAAGTTGTTATTGCTGACGTTAGTACTGCTGGGTGGGTTTACATTACCTGAATTTATTCTTTGATGGAAGGATTAACGTTGTTCTGCCTCAAATCAAAAAGCACATGTACATGCGTGTATATGACCAGGGGAAAGGGAGGGAATGGATGTCTTTGTTATACTTCTTTGCTCTGAATCCAATAGCTGTTGGTTATTCTTGTTTTCCTTCTATATGAGTATATTATGTGGTGAAGGGGATATGGGTGAGGATGTGTATGTGTATGTCAGTGTTTAAGTGATACATCAGCTTCCTCTGTTTATATCCATTTGGTTGTTGTTGTTATTGTTGGTAGTGGTAGGGGTGAGGTTCTGGTTTATTTTGCTTTTTGTTTGTTTTGGGTTTAGGGTGGTTTTCCTTGGGGAGGGGTAGGGGAATATTTTGGACCTTTTTCTCTTCTTTTGTCAGTTTCTATATTGTTCTTCATTTGTCTTGGCTGTTATTCTTGTCCTATGTTAGTTATTGTCGCTGTTGTTGTTGTGTACGTATGTTTGTGTTTTTTTGATTGTTTATTTCCTTGTTGTGGTTGTTCTTGTTGATTCATCTTTTTGTTGTTGTTTTATTCAGTTGTTTGTACGGTTGAAGGTTTGTGTGTGTTGTGTGTGAGGGGGGGGGGGGGGAGCATTTGGGTGTGTGTTTTTTTAAATAATTTTTGTTTTGTTTTGCCTTCTTTGTTTTTTTGGTTTGAGAAAAAACAAAACATTGTGGTCCCATGGACTTTTTACAAGCTAAGTGTACTGTATATAACACATTCTTTCAAAAAAAAAAGAATGTGCCAACTATGTCCACGGTGGTTTATAAGAAACACCCTTGTGAACGAAGAGAGGAACTTGTAAAAATAGAAAGTAAAAACAAGAACTGGAAATTATTTCTCTAATTATAAAGAATAATACAAGCGTTCACAGCCTCTTGTGACATGACAGAAGATACTGAAGGTATTGAATATATGGATGGATCAGTTGTAAGATAGGTGTAAAATCATTATGAGTAGGGTCATAAGACCGTGTGGGGAATGCTGGGGCTGAATTGTGAAGCCCGATGTCTCCATGCTAACCAGGCATCAGGGGGCTTCCCGCCCTCACTTGTGAAGTGTTTTGTAGCTCTGTGTGCATCGCCGAGGACCGCGTAGCTCAAACTATTGAAAACCTGTGATATAATATGCTGCTGATCAGCAGCCGCTGGAATACTGCTGTGATTTATTTTTTGATTTTGATTAAGTCAAAAGCCCAGTGTGAGTTTGTGTGTCTGACTTTGCGTATTGAACATATTTGCTGATTTTTCTTGTTAATAATGATTCTAAATTCCGTGGTGTTTTCCTCTTTGTGTGCCAAGCTTGTGCTGTGAGAGAACAGGCATATGAGCTAGACCGAGCAGCTTTTCCCTTTCTGTTTTTTAGAGTCAGTATAAACTTCAAAAAGGATGGGTGCATACATGTTACACACTAGTGGGAGTTGCTCTTTTAAAGTGCAACGATTTAGACCGGGTTGTATTGATGACACAGGTTCTAACCACTTATCTAGGATGTATCTCACGTTTGATTTACAATATTTAGGATGACTTCTTCGTTAACAAAATCTTCCCTAAATGTAAACATTTACTTTCACCATTCGATATCTCATCAGCACTTCTGTTTAAATACCCTGTTTTGAATTATTTCTATGACTCTGGCCTGACATGACTTAGCAAGGTCTGTTGATATGTATTTCCCAGTCAATCGAGTCCTTTACAGCCAAACTATTTTCGATTACATATTGATTTATTAATTGTCGAATTGAATCTCAGCCGTTTTGATTTCATGAACTCGCTTTTCCCTGTTCTTCCCCCATTACTATCTGGTTTAATACGGTCTATTCCTTAACATGCCAGGAACGAGCAAACCCAGATCGCATAATAGATTAGCAACAACAACCAGTACCTTATTTGTGACCACAATACACCAACAACATCACATGGCGGCTCATTATCATACCAAAAAACCACAAAAAACAGGAAAACTGATGACTAGCATGATACACGCATACCATTTACGCTAAGAAATAGATCCAGGTTTCTCAAAATCACATGTTTCGTTTGTGCCATGAAAAAGCACCACAACGTTTGGCAACATGTCAGAATCCCTAGCTGTTCAACCTCTTCAATAGTTAGACATTCTAAAAGGTAAATAATGGGGGGGGGAACATAAGAAACCTAAAACAAGACAGCCATCTCACAGCAAACACACGTGCAGTATGAGATGAAGGAAAACAAACAAAGCAAACAAAACAGCAAACAAAATCAATCCCTATTTATGTATCATTGCTGAGGATGTTGTTGGTTTTCTAGTTTCCGTTGGTCGTTTGTTTCTTTTTTTAGTTAGTACACTCGGAATGACGACATTAGCGCGGATTCAAAATGGAAAAAAAAAACAAGCAAGACAGAGGACACGTTACACTGCCCCAACACTATGTCATGAGTTTCTTGGCTCTTCTCGTTTAGATTGTTTTAAGACTTCATATTATTGTTTCGCCTGATCCCTTGTAATGCCGCTCTTTCTTTTCAATGTAGGTTACTTATATACAAAAGAAACAGCAAATTATTTTACCTTCTTTCCTGACAATAGCAAATGGACCTTAGCCAATTACAGTACCCCACCCCCCCCCGCAACCTACACTAACTTAAGGTAGGTTAAATGGTTGGTGAACTAGTCCACTATTACATTTAGAACTATAACTACTCTGATATGAGGTAAGAGTAATGACCACGGGAACCCTAGTCTCTATATGTGAATACCCAATTCGGATTATTGACATTTGAGCGGCATCCATTGTTATGATTCTTCCATGGCAATCATATAACTACCCTCCCACATGCTTCTGTGATCTAAACACCGGATTCCTGACAATGCATTACATGTCGTTTTTAAGCCGATGATGTCGGGGTCAACCAACACACACACAGACACACAGGTACACACACCACACACCACACCACACACACACAAACACAACAACACACACACACACACGTTTTTGGCTTCGTGTTTTTGGATGGCTGGTGGTTGGAGCGTTTGCAACGCGATCTGACGGTGGGATGATCCCAGGTTGAGCCACCACCGCAGACGGCAGTTCACCGGGATAATTCGGAACATACATCCGCGTTCGTTCCATTCCCGACAGATCTTGGCGGCGCTCTCGACGAGTTCCGTGTTGTGAACACCCCCAGATCCCTCTTGTCCACGTAACCACTGCTCCACTATCAGCAGCGTAGGCCATTGTCAGTTGGCGGAACGAGACCACATCTGCATGTACGGGGCCAGAATGCAAACAGGACACTGAGTGTTTAAGCCCCATTCGCCTCCAAAATAACAGATTTTTACTAACCGCTCAACAACCCAAACAACAACAAAAAACAAAACGGATTCTAAACATCACGGCCCTAGGCGTGTCCTGTGGAAAGAAGGGTGGGTTTATCTTAATCATCTGCAACACGACAGAAATCCACTTTTGACACTTACCTCCCTGCATTAAGCTCAGTACCCTCCAAGAAACGCCCATGGGTCGTGTCACTTTCAGTAATCTCCCCACAAAAGCCATTCGATGCTGGTGTCACTAAGAACAACCTGTCAAAACAGATATCCAGTCCTACACCACAGGCAGCCAACCCAACACAACACACACAGTCGTCCTTCCTTCATGCTGAAACACGTTGCCACACAGCTGTTCTGCTGCTCAGTGCTACAGCTGACATTCACCGCCACACCACCACACCACAACACACACACCAAATCCACAAAAAAAACTATGGTTATATTTTCGAATTTAAAAAAATAAAACAGATGCCGTCAATTGAGATAGGCAAAGAAAACGAGCACAAATTGGGTGAGGGGGGGGGGGGGGGGGCGGACAAAAAATTAACAGGGTCGGGTAGCTCCTATTCCCTACTTTATTTTTGTATGTTTCTACTTTCAAAATTCAATCAATAAAAACCCCAACTCCACCGAGATTTATTATTACCTATTTCACCTCAATGCAACAATGTACTGGATCTTAGTCACCTCTTGCTGATCAAGTATTGGATAATCCTGCACTTGAAGATTCGTAGTGATAATTTCTCTCAATGTGCTTGACTATAATCATCTGATTAAACGTTAAACCAAACACACGCGCACAAGAAAGAAAGAACTCCAAACGGACATTCGTTCACAGCCGCTCTCAGATCACTTCCCTCTAATAGAATTAAAAAATGGAGAAGTGCACAAATATGAATGTTACTCTAACCATAACTCATAGATCTAAAGAGAGCTAACCCATATCAAATTTTTGGCTTCATAATCACAACTCTGCACAGGACTTCCATGGTCTCACGAATTTGTTGTGTTTTCATAGAACCTGTTAATTTCTTCTTTTTGGGTTAAGTATGTTAAAGTTACAAACAAGAACTTATGGAAGCATGTCTATAAACGTGTAGAAATGTCTATGGGCAGATGCAGAGCATTTGATTGATTTTTAACCTCAGCATTTTTATACCAGGCTATTTGCAAAAGGACAAATGGACAGAACTCAGTGAAACTCCAATAGAAATTTGGTTAAAACTCATATTTTGCCGAAAAAGAGTACCCGTGATTCAAGAGATCAGCCAGATACAAAGGTGGCCTTTTCTATTTTTTGCTGTCTTTTGATCTTTTGTTTTGCTAACGACATCACACACCTAGTGGAGACGAGAAGCACTGTAACCTGGTAAATCACTTGATGACGCTCGTTCAAGCACATGCATGAGATCAGTGTAAACCCCACCAGTGATGATAAATTGTTGCTCTGGCTTCAGGCACTGACATAAATATAGCCAGCAAGACAATTCAATACCGTCCTAGCATCTTAACTATCTGGGGCCGGCTAGACTCAGGTGGAGATAAAAACCTTGAAATTCTATCCAGGAAGCCCAGACCACAGTGCAATGACCAACCTGGAGATTCTGGACTGACAAGAACCATTCCCTCCGCTTCAAGCTCAGACAGCTGCATTCCTCGCCTAGTCTTATTTTTGTGCGCGTATGTGACCCTAGACATTCGCAGACATTCAATAAAAGGCTGCCGGCAGAGGAGATGAGGTGCTTTCCCACCCCCTGGAATCATCATACAGAGCTCATATCAATAATGGGGCACGTGGCTACCCCGCTTTGACCCCGCACCTTGGGACTGTATGAAGCGGCTTCTGACTTCCGTGAACAAGACGCCAAATACTCAGTCGATACGAGCAGTCATCACCGACCATCTGGACTGGCAACACACTGTCTCAAGGGCCAGTACAAGGTGGAGCGAGGCCGAGGCATTAAGAAAAACCGATGGGAGACAACACAGAGGTGGATTGGCACTTAAATGGAATGAAATGCCTATGGCCATACCTTTTAGACCAGTGAGGAAACACTCCTAGTTGTTAAGCGTATTTACAGGTGCGAAGATAATGATAAAGAGCAGAGGTACCGACTATTAATCAATGGAGTTGTAAGAACCATAGTGTTTGTTATTAGTATAGAGTGAACGGATTGGGGAAAGACAAGTGCTCTTGTGGAGAACCAGTGCGAATAGGGGATTGATTTGTAGAAATGCCTTTACATTGACAAACAGTGTTTACTTTGTTGAAAGCTATGATCAAAGCCTAAGTCTAGGAACGCCGACAGTGAAGTAGTTATGCGTTGCTCAGCGAAGCCGGTGCATGTATTGAAGGAGCGGCGAGTCAACAACAAGAATGGAAACAAAGGAGGAGCCCAGTTTTTGTGTAATAGTGAGAGTAGGCAATAGTGCAAAAAGGTGTTTGTAGCGTAATTAGATATTCTGTTGCTTGCTATACCAAATTGAAGCGGTCTAGATTAAGAAGTTTATGATGAAATTATATATTAGACAATGCGTTACGATTTCAATGCACTTGGGGTGGGAGTGCAGGTTGTATTCATTTAGAGATGCAAGGGGCTGTTATTCTTGGGAACATGGAACATTTTATTTTTTTCAGAGGCCTAGGTACATAGCATGTTTCAGTGACAGATGAGGACCAGACATAGAACGAAAAACAACTGCTCGCACACACTATTTCACCAATCACCCCCCACACATCCACATCACACATTCCTCACTTGCAATCTTTTAAGCACTGGTTTATTCTTGGGCATCACTGGTATAGTTACCAGTGTCTCGCTTGTCTCACAGACTTGTTTATATCTGTTGATCACACGCCACTCAAGTCGAACGTCTTTCTGTGGTATTGGGACGCTTCTCTGGTTTAGTCATATATGTAAGGTCTCCAGGTGTTATTATCCAAACATCAGCTCTAAACTAGAATTACTTAACTCATATGGTGTACCTCAAAGGTCAGTATTGGACCAGATCTTTTTTTCTATAATTAGTACTTTACCTATGTATTATCACTTTTTTGTATTCACTTGTGAGTGCGGGCCAGGTTTTAATATTTTTTTGTATTACAACTTTTTTAAGTATAGCTCCTTGTTCTAATCCAATTACTTTGAACAAAGTAGAGACTTCATAGATATGTCAAGACTGGAGCTGTTAGTAGGTTACAAATTAGTGGTGCTAAGCCCTGAAGCTTTCTACTTATAGTCAAACAAGAGGGTTCCCGGATTCACAACTAAACTCTATTCAGATGGACTTCCACACTTGTCCATGCACGCTAAAGTTACAATGATGGTTATGTGTCATTTCTATAAAATTTTCTAGATATTTCATGTTTAGACATAACTTACGTTTGCCTGCCACAAAGTGAGTTGTCCTATTTGTTCCAATTTGCAAATATCTTCCATGGGCATCAGCTACAACCTTATTTTTCGTTTATTCTGCTATAAAAACTTGACCACTGTCATTTCTTTACATCAATGTCCTTTATTGATCTTATTGACCGCGAAAGTTTAAAATTCGGCTACCCGATATTTGTTTATCTTGTAGTTGTGGATGGTTGCATGCGTTGTGCATGATTTGAATTGCAAAGCGTTTGATTTGGTTTCACTTTACACGATTCAGAGCCATATAAAATCCATACTTATATTATTATTCTATAGTTCCCAGCCCAAAAAGACATGGCTTTGTAAAGGCACATCTAGATACCCGAATGCAGCATAGTTTCATTTTTTTTCCACGCGGTCTTCTAGGATGTAACACACGCATTGTCTTTTCCCCTCTCGTTACTCTCAATTCCAAGAGTCAGAACAAACCCAGTGGGTGCACTGGCCTTCTTTTTCCCGTGCTCTCCAGGTATGAAATTCCCTTTTCAGATATCCACCATATGGAATCATAATGCTTTGAAAGTGGTCTGTAAATGTCTTTTTAGCATCATAACCCCAACGTCTTCAATTCAATTGAGTTTCTAGGATGTATATCATTGCTTTCATTGCTTTTTACTGTATTAGTAAAATTTAATCATCAATACAGTCTAATTAAGTCATTGTATATCTTTAATTGGAAACTTCTTTTTTTTCAAAGAAAGGGTTGTAGTAGAAGAGATGATGGAGAGCGTGTGGTAGTTTGGGAGGGGGCGTGTGATTAGCAAAGTGCCTGGTGATGTAGATTGACAGCTTGAGTATAATAATCATTTATTTTGTAGTGAAAGAATAATGTGTGATAAAATAATGCGATATCAAGACTGATTAAACCACGACTACAAACCCCGCCGGGTTATTTTTTAAAACAAATGTTTTTAACATATAATATATTCAATACTAAACGTAAAGGTGTCCCCAAACCCTCTGCGGGCTTGTTGGGGGAGAAAGATGATGATACAAAGTTCTTCAGGGGCCAGCTATGGAGCGGCGCCCATTCCTCTCCTTTTGCTGCTTTTACCTTCCCTGACCCTGACAAGGGCAGAGACCCCTAGAAGCTGTGAGAACGGGAAGATGGCCTGACGCCCAAGCCACACAAAACGGGCCACCCCCACTTGGTTACCCATGCTCAATGCTGTTTAACCATAGCTAGGGAAAAGCCAATTGCGCAAGGGCTCTGGCCATGAACCTACTAAACCTTTGTGCGCCATCCGTTGTTTACTGCAAAGCTCAAAAAGGTGCCATTATTATTATTTCTTATATATTTTGATTTGTTCCAACTTATAGAGAAGTATTTACCAACCCCCCCACCCCCTTCCCTCTAGTACCTGGTTGGACCCCTCTTCTCTTCCTATCCTCACCCAGAGAGAGAGAGAGAGCGAGAGGAGAGAGAGAGAGATCATCGAACACGAATTGGGATTATATTCATGAGGGTAAAACTGGCTAAGCACAGGTCTTAACACAGGCCTCAGGGGAAAAATGAAAACAGCATGAATAATTCACTTAATTGAATAACCAAGATAATTTCAAATAACAATGAAACATTTTCATCAACCTCCCATTATTATTTAAAAAAAATCAAGAAATCGAAAAATCAAATAAAGAACAAACCAAAACAATTAAGCCAGAAAAAACAAATCACGTCCCCTTCCAACACCCCCTCCCCATAAACAAAGCAAACGCCCTCAAAAGTCCTAGGATAATACAATGAGTGTTCTTATTTATTATCTATTGTGCAGCAGACTATACACACTTAGCACGCATAGCACGCAGCACGTACACCACACAACATACCCCCCTTCTCACACACATACACATTCCAACACACATAAACACCACACACACACACATCCCCACAGGTTTCAACCTTTGTTTTTCACATTTATTTGTTGTTGTGAGTGTTTGTGTGTCTTCTCTGAGTTGTTTGTGTGTAGTTTTTTTATATTGTAGTGTTGATGGTTCTGTATTTGGTATTTAATTTCGTTCTGTAGTTATTTATTACATTTTTTTGTTTACTTTATATTGGATATTATTTATTGTTTTCTTTTTTTCTATTGTTTGTTTTTTTCTTCTTTTTGAATAATCTATTGGTTTTTCTTTGTTAGCATTTTTGTAGTTTCTATTTTGTCTTTTGTTTTGTTTTTTTTTTTGTTGCTATTTTTTTTTTTATTACTTTTTTTTTTGGTTTTTTTTTGTATTTTATATATTTGTATTTTTCTGTTTTTGTTTTTTAAGTTATGTGTTATATTTTTTTAAATTGATAGGTTCTTGTTTGGATAAGGAATAGTGAAGACGTTGACTCATAAAATATTAGGTGTTACCATTGACAAAACTCTGATAGGATGAGCACTAATGTCCTAGGTAAACGCCTAGCTCACGGCTATTCACTTATCCAAAAATAAACATTTCTAAATATCAATCTCGGAAAACTATTTTTTTGCAGTCACATTCTACAATCCTGACTTGCGTAATATTTGGGATACCCTGCCGTGGAATGACTTGAATTCATTATAGTTTCTATAACAAGAGTTAGTAAACTTGTATTGTTAAAAAAAAGTCCCTGCCATAATGAGGATTATAAGCAAAAATAACTGTCCGCGACATTTCAACAATTTATTCAATAAAGCAATTTTTTGTGTTTATGCACAAGTTGTTAATCAAATATACCTCCGATGCTACCAAAGTTTCAGTTACCAACATAGACACAACCCTTTGTAACCATTTCTAACTCCCCGACATAACTATATAAATCGAGCTCTTGTAATCAGGCAGTGACCTATGGGACCTAAACTCCCTAAATTTGAAATGTATATTAAAAGCAAAAATCCGTTATAACAAACAACTAAAACGATATTTCTGAATAAAAGATACAGAACATTGGACTTGTTACTTAAGAGAGTGATTTAAGTGTCATACCGTATTCTTGTCATTAAACTCAGATAAGACCCAAGTTTTCATATCGAAAGAGTTACATGTGTTAGCATTTGAGCTATATATGGGTTGAGTTGCTATCAACCCCAAACACCGCTTTGCCTTGGTGTGTGTGTGTGTGAGGAGTGTACAAGTGTGTGAGTGATGTGTGTAGTGTAATTGGTTCGTTTTGGTTTTTTTTACTTTCTTGTATTTGGCCTTTTAGTTTTTTGGTGTTACACACAGCTATGCTGATTTATTTTAGTTTTGTCGTTGTAGTTTTTTTTACATTGTATTAGAAGAGTACGTTGTTATTGCAGCCGTTAGTACTGTGGGTGGGTTTACATTACTGCATTTATTCTTTGATGGCGGATTAACGTTGTACCTGCTCAAATCAAAAGCCCTGTAATGCGTGTATATGACCAGGGGAAAGGGAGGGAAGGCTGTCTTTGTTCTACTCTTTGTCTTGAATCACTAGCATGTTGGTTATTTTGTTTTCTTCTCTTGCGTATTTATGTGGTGAAGGGGTTTGGGTTGAGGATGTGTATGAGTCTGTCAGTGTTTAAGAGATACTCGTTCTTGTTTAAATCCTAAGGTTGTAGTTGTTATTGTTGGTGGGTGGTGGGGTGGGGGTCTGGTTAATTTGCTTTTGTTTGTTTTGGGAATAGGGTGGTTATCTTGGGGAGGGGTCGGGGAAATTTGGACTTTTTTCTTCATTTTTGTCAGTTTCTCAATTGTTTCATTTGGTCTTGGCTGTTCAATTTTTGTTATGTTAGTTATTGTCGTGTTGTTGTTGTGTTTGTACGTATGATTGTGTTTTTTTGATTGTTTCTTTCTAGTTGTGGTTGTCTTGTTGATTCTCTTTTTGATGTTGTATTATCCGTTGTTTGACGGTTGAAGTTTAGTGTGTGTTGTGTGTGAGGGGGGGGGGGGAGATTATGGTGTGTGTTTTTTTTAAATAATTTATTGTTTTGTTTAGCCTTCTTTGTTTGTTGTTGGTTTGGTTTTTTTTGTGTATTGTTTGTATTTGTTATGACGGATATTTTTTCAAGATTTTTGAATTATCTAGCATTGTATGGTTAACATATTTTTCTGGTTATTTTTTCGTTTTGTTCTTTAATTCCTTCTGTGCAGGTGTCTTTTCTTGTTTGATTTGTATGTTTACTAAGATTCGGCTCTTTAGCTATGTTGCAAATACTATTATTTATGTTCTCCGCTTTTTTTTTTTAAGATCGATGGTTGATAAAAAAGCATGCTATGTTTTCTTCACTGTTTACAGCTGAAATAGATCGTTTAGATTGCTTTGACCACACACACAATCTGGTCCATATCACTTCGATATAATTTTCTCACATAACAAGAAATAAAATGTTATTCACAAACATCCCATAACATCCCTTTGCACGACAAAATAGGCAATAAAATTATTTGTGCACGAAGACAGCAAGCCCCAACAGCATCCAGGACACAATGCCGAACTAACCATCAGCTATTTCAACAATAAATACCACCGCAAGCTTTCTTTGCTTTTCCTCTTGGCAATGCTAATGGCATATACTACTCATGACAAAAACACAACACCACACACACCCCACAACCACCCACAAATTTCTTGCGTGCCCAAACCCTATATACAATTAATAAGAATTGATATGAACACAACACAGAGTAAGAAATTGTTCAACAGACCCATTGCAAATAACATGCCATACCATTCTGTTAAAACAAATACCACCCCTCATGACATTTTAAGGGGGGAAAACTCAGACACGTAGTTTAAACAACAATCACAGCCACGCAAGGGCACACAACCCCCCAACCACCCACCCCATCGATTAACCCACGCTCCGATCATGTCAGTTACATGAATTGACAAGTAGGAGGACATCTTTTATTGCAGCTGGTTCACTTCTTTTTGTTATTACTTGAACGGGAACTCATTCCCTAATTTGGTCCCAGACTACCCCGTGAAGATAAAAGTATATCAGTTTTGGTCGAGGTAACACACTCTACTTTTATTTCATGACCTCTTAGGCAACGATAACTGGAGCCGATTTATCATAATATAACATAAAATCTGCTATATTGACGCGAATTTAGACTAATGGAAGACTGGTTTTTATTACCCCCAATTTTTATTAGTCAAAAATTTCCGCACACAAGTTCTTCGACGACTTAAACTTTATGAGAACGTTTGGTCACTTTTCGTTTGCTTTACACATTATCACTGTGAATCAGACGTCGAGGCGTCATAATGTCGGATTTATTATCAGGAGCGAAGCACTAGTTTGCGAGTATGAGAATCGAGAACATGTTTTAATTCTGTTAACTTGAAATACTTTTTAGATAATTTCTTTTGAAAATTACAGTTGTGGTATATTGACCAGGACAAGTTGAATATACTCTGTAGACCAAGTAAATTTTAACTGAATTTACTTCTACTTGTTGTCCGGTCAGTATGAGAATTTTTGTTTGCTTGGTTATCAAGTAACCCAGTACAACTGTCGAGCGCAAGTGGGGAGGGACCCAAACGACACCACCACCCACCACATATGCGCTTGGAGAGGCGATTGGCGCCCCCACGGCTATCTAAGTCCCACAGACCACCATGAAAGACAAATAGCAAAGCCCCTTGATACGGTCTGGACGGAGGCGGGTTTACACGACGCGCTTTCATTGTCCAAACCCGGGTGGGAAGTGACCAGTCGGTAATTGGAACCCCTACCGGAGTTTACACATTATTCAGTCCCTGTGAACAGATACATTGGTCTGGAACGTGTACCACTCTACCAGTGCCGGAAAAATAAACGAACTAGAGAAAGGGCTTAGCGCTATAAATGGGACATTATTAGACTAGGAGAGTGAGATGGACAGGATTTGGTGAGACATTGGACTGAAGCCAGGCACCCAGAGTTTGGTCGTGGCCCGGCAACAACCCCGAATGGGGTGGGCATTCTTGACAGAAAGGAAGTACGTGGGGTGCATTAACAGCTGTACACGGATCAGCCGGATTATAAGCCTAGGGTGTTGGCAAGCCAAGAAATCACATATACCAATAATGCACCATATCTGACCCTGCGATGTCAGCAGTAGCAGCCTTTTACGACGAATTGACCGAAGCGACATTCTGAGACTACCAAGCAGGGGACAACTTATCATCCTAGGGGATTTAACGCCTCGTAGGTCGGATTTACCAACCTGGGCGGAACAGTTAGTAGTTTGGACAGGCGAGACCAAACGACAGGGGCCTAGTTGGCTGGAGTTTGCCTGCACCAGATTCATTGGCAATACCCTCTATCCACAAGCACTCCGGAGGAAACCTGGTCAAGCGCCAACGCAAGATCATACACCAAATCGCTTTTATTTACACACGGCATTCCATCTCAGCTCAACAGGAGCAGACCAAGAACTCTGGAGCAGACATAGGCAGTGGCCACCGACCCTTGAGTGGGTATTCAAAAGCTGCTGAAGAAAAAACCGTGAACCACGTATTAATTAGACGTGGACACTGAAGATCCTATGTCGAGGGAGATTTCAAGCTAAGCTAGGCGGACGTTAGCCGCATTCACCTCAGGCACAGACATCACTCCTCAACCACAATTTAATGAGGCAGTCCGGAAACAGAGAGGAGGTCCAGGTCGTCGAGGATAAACCACCAGCATGGTTACCACTGCTTCTGGGACCTCTGCAACAAAGAAGCGCATGCAACTAACAGTTCTTCCACTAAAGAATTCGGGAGGAACAAAACTTGTGCGACGTACTGTTACCGGGTAGGCGAAGTGGCTCAGTGTCAATTTGCTGACCTGAAACAAAGATGAAAGTGGGCACCAGTAAAGCAGGCATACGCCACCCTGACGAAATACAACAACCATTCAAACCAACTCATCAGTCAATGAAGACAGGGGGGACACACCTACCAGACACGTCAGCAGCAATGAACAGTGGTCATGAGTCTGTCCAGGACCTGTCCCCTACCCAATACAACCTGAACAGAGCCTAATAGAAGAGAAAGCAGCAACTAAGAGCATCGTCATTCTATACTGAGGGGCAAGAGATGGGAAGACGCATCGCGTTACCAGTAGAAGTCCCCAGGAGTCGACCAAATACCCGCAGAGCTGCTTAAGATGGTGGCGAAACAGTATTCACACCATGTTCACCGCTATTCTGTCAGAAGCATGTGGGAGACACAACAGTGGCCACAAGAATGGATCAATCAATATCAATCCTGCCGAAAAGGGGAATCTTAGCCCATGCCAAAAACTCTAGAAATCGCCTCATTCAGCACCGCCCGCAAGCTCATGCTCACAGTTCTATATGACTCGATCAAGAAGGCGGCAGAGAACCTGCGAAAGGAACACGCTGGGTTTTCAGGGCAGGCCGGAGCCACTCGCCGATTTAAATGCAATTGGATGGACACCTCTTAACATCGCGAGACAGTTCCACCATTATCGACTTCACGACGGTTTCGGACAGCGTATGGGCACCGACGGGCCTGTGGGCGTCTCAGACTGTTTGGCATTGAAGAAGGACATAGTGAAACATTCAAGACTATACCCACGCACCGCAGTGCCAGTCCTTCTACACAATCAGGTGGAGACTGCGACTACTTCAAAAACTGTTGGGGACGCCAAGGAAGCTGTGATCTTCCGTCTGTTTAATTGTTCTTGGCACAACATAATGAGAGAGACTCCATGACTTCCTACTACCATTCCATGGGCAGACTCTCAACCATTCCGGTTTGCGATGAATTGACTCCTGGGGGAAGTCAACAGGCTGAAGCACTTACGACAGACTTGAGAACATGCGCTGGAGCATATGGGATGGAGGTGAGCTCGGAGACAGTAAAGTACTTGTAGCCGACGAGCAGCCACCAGTCATTTACATGGACTGGCAGAAACTGGGCGGAGGTAGACGCTATTACATTACTTGGCCTACCAACACGGACGGGCGTACGACGACATAAATCCCCGATCAGACTAGATGGCAAAATCTTTCAAGCAAATACAATAAGGAAACTTAAAGGATCAGTGTCCAATAACTTCCAGCTCTCACAAGCCCTTTCAGATATCAGCGTACGGCACGTGAAACTGGACATTGAAGTGCCCGCCCGCGAATCCCACGTCATTTGAAACAACAGCATTGGGAAAACTGCTGGGCATATCCTGGATGAGACGAAAGACCATATGACTTTGTCAAGACAAATAACGGTGGCGGTCAGAACCCCTTCTCACCTCGTCAGAAGACAAGCTGACTGGTACGGCCAGTCACCGCCCCATACTCTGCCCAAAACCAGTATGCGGGAACACTACGATGGCAGATCGCGGGGAAGACAGCACACGTCATGGATGGCCAACATCAGAGAATGGCCCAGGATGAATGACTCGGCAATACTGCGCAGCCGCGGACTGAGATTGCTGGAGGCGGTTCCCACCCGGCTGTATTTGTTCCCAGCCGCCCAGGACGGGTTGATGTGATCTATGTGCAATGTAATATAGCTTTTTTTTTTGTCCATTTAGTTGGTGTTCGAAGTTTTGGGTTATGTCTCTCTAGTGTGTGGTGTGTTCGTATCCGTCTGGGCCCGAAATATTCCCATCAGAATACGAAGAGTGGTGGTAGGGCGTTCGTCTATCGGATGAGACGATAACCGAGGTCCCGTGTGTTACAGACATCATTATGTAGCCACGTAAAAGAACCACGGCCCCAGGAGAGTTGTCCCTGGCTCAAAATATAGAAAAAGGCCACCTTGATAGGGACCGACATGCCGTTAGCATCCCACAAACTAAAAACCAACGGGTGGGCGAGTCTTGTGGGCCGTGCTCTCCAGGGGAGAGCCGCCCGAATGTTCGAAAGCCATTGATGCCTTAAAGTGGTATACTTGTCACACCATGCGTTTACAATTTTGCGGATTGATGGCCATGTGATTATGTTCTGTCCAGTGGTCTGATATGTTAAATCATTTTGTCTTCTAGTAACTCAATAGACATACTGTTTATACAGGATGTTGTTGTGTATTGAACGCGATCACCATGACGAAGCTACATGGCGGGAGA
The DNA here is from genome assembly GCA_028751875.1 of Rapana venosa. Taxonomy (NCBI): domain Eukaryota; kingdom Metazoa; phylum Mollusca; class Gastropoda; order Neogastropoda; family Muricidae; genus Rapana; species Rapana venosa. The sequence goes on from CM054154.1 coordinate 6,071,437, forward strand.
AGATGTTGAAGTCTATGGAACATCGTATGGACCAACACGGACCATGAGGACACCCCAGATTTTATCTTGGGTAGGCACAAGACGAGTTCTGAGTTTGATACAAACAACTTGTCTCTTGTCCCTAAAGACCTGAGTTAATCAGTTGACGTGCTTGCATTAATTCTCTATCGTTAGTTTCCTTTGTGAGGATGTGATCGTAGAGTCAACCGCCTTAGCAACGTCACAAAACTGCTCTGTTAGTAAATCAATTGTAATAATCTGAGTGTCCAGCATCTATCAGATTAGTACGTGCAGCTAATTTTATGAACATGAATAATTTCTTAACTCCACTTTGTAGTTAGGGATGAAATGAACCCTTTTATTTATGTACTTGAGCCAAAAATGTTGGTTTTAGATGTTTTTTAAAGAGAGAGAGAAGGATGAGCCAGAGAGAGCGGAGAGAGCGAGAGAGAGAAGAGAGAGAGAGGAGAGAGAGGACAGAGAGCGAGACGCGAGAGAGAATTTTTCAAATTTGAAGCTTTTTTGCCCTTATCAAGGTAGTTAATAATCATAATAATATTCCTCAAATATGGACTTATCTCGGGCATGAATCTTTGTAAAAAAAACACACCAAATCGATGCGCTAGCACTCAAAATTTACAGGCATGCAACTTCCTTACACACAATGCCAACGATTTCACAAATTTGCGGCGCCGTTGCTATGCAGCACGACCGACAAAACGCTCGCCGCACCACACACACACACACAATACACAAACACAACACACAAACACTCGGAACAAAACTTAGACGGTTGACAATGTGTTGAAAATTGGGCAGATCTTAGGGGGAAAGTCTCAGGGCGGACTAAGTGGAATTTGAGGTGGTTTTGACGGTATAAGAGAAGCTTTAGTCGAAGTGAACGAGGGAGGTCCATTCCAGGTGGTTATGGCCCGACCAGAGAAGCGCGACGGCCAACTTGGTTTGTTTGAACTCTGGGTGATTCGAAAAGCCCAAAGTATTGCGGCTGAACGAAGTAGAAACGGGCTGGAGTGTACGATGAAAACATATTATCCAGCGATTCTTGAATGTTACGGCGGGCATTTTGCCGGATGCTCGAGTTATTATTTGGAATTGCTTGTTTTATTATTTTTTTTGGAAGCTTTCAGCGTTTTAGTATTTTTTATTTTGTTGCCGTTTGATTTTTTTTTTTGCAGTTTATTATTGTTTTTTTTTTATTTTGCAGAAATTTGTGCAGATATGATGGCAGGACATAAGGCAAACCCAGAGGGGTCTAGATTTTTCTTCTCCGAATGAGAGCCCGGGCACGCCTGAGAAAAAACAAAACATTGTGGTCCCATGGACTTTTTACAAGCTAAGTGTACTGTATATAACACATTCTTTCAAAAAAAAAAGAATGTGCCAACTATGTCCACGGTGGTTTATAAGAAACACCCTTGTGAACGAAGAGAGGAACTTGTAAAAATAGAAAGTAAAAACAAGAACTGGAAATTATTTCTCTAATTATAAAGAATAATACAAGCGTTCACAGCCTCTTGTGACATGACAGAAGATACTGAAGGTATTGAATATATGGATGGATCAGTTGTAAGATAGGTGTAAAATCATTATGAGTAGGGTCATAAGACCGTGTGGGGAATGCTGGGGCTGAATTGTGAAGCCCGATGTCTCCATGCTAACCAGGCATCAGGGGGCTTCCCGCCCTCACTTGTGAAGTGTTTTGTAGCTCTGTGTGCATCGCCGAGGACCGCGTAGCTCAAACTATTGAAAACCTGTGATATAATATGCTGCTGATCAGCAGCCGCTGGAATACTGCTGTGATTTATTTTTTGATTTTGATTAAGTCAAAAGCCCAGTGTGAGTTTGTGTGTCTGACTTTGCGTATTGAACATATTTGCTGATTTTTCTTGTTAATAATGATTCTAAATTCCGTGGTGTTTTCCTCTTTGTGTGCCAAGCTTGTGCTGTGAGAGAACAGGCATATGAGCTAGACCGAGCAGCTTTTCCCTTTCTGTTTTTTAGAGTCAGTATAAACTTCAAAAAGGATGGGTGCATACATGTTACACACTAGTGGGAGTTGCTCTTTTAAAGTGCAACGATTTAGACCGGGTTGTATTGATGACACAGGTTCTAACCACTTATCTAGGATGTATCTCACGTTTGATTTACAATATTTAGGATGACTTCTTCGTTAACAAAATCTTCCCTAAATGTAAACATTTACTTTCACCATTCGATATCTCATCAGCACTTCTGTTTAAATACCCTGTTTTGAATTATTTCTATGACTCTGGCCTGACATGACTTAGCAAGGTCTGTTGATATGTATTTCCCAGTCAATCGAGTCCTTTACAGCCAAACTATTTTCGATTACATATTGATTTATTAATTGTCGAATTGAATCTCAGCCGTTTTGATTTCATGAACTCGCTTTTCCCTGTTCTTCCCCCATTACTATCTGGTTTAATACGGTCTATTCCTTAACATGCCAGGAACGAGCAAACCCAGATCGCATAATAGATTAGCAACAACAACCAGTACCTTATTTGTGACCACAATACACCAACAACATCACATGGCGGCTCATTATCATACCAAAAAACCACAAAAAACAGGAAAACTGATGACTAGCATGATACACGCATACCATTTACGCTAAGAAATAGATCCAGGTTTCTCAAAATCACATGTTTCGTTTGTGCCATGAAAAAGCACCACAACGTTTGGCAACATGTCAGAATCCCTAGCTGTTCAACCTCTTCAATAGTTAGACATTCTAAAAGGTAAATAATGGGGGGGGGAACATAAGAAACCTAAAACAAGACAGCCATCTCACAGCAAACACACGTGCAGTATGAGATGAAGGAAAACAAACAAAGCAAACAAAACAGCAAACAAAATCAATCCCTATTTATGTATCATTGCTGAGGATGTTGTTGGTTTTCTAGTTTCCGTTGGTCGTTTGTTTCTTTTTTTAGTTAGTACACTCGGAATGACGACATTAGCGCGGATTCAAAATGGAAAAAAAAAACAAGCAAGACAGAGGACACGTTACACTGCCCCAACACTATGTCATGAGTTTCTTGGCTCTTCTCGTTTAGATTGTTTTAAGACTTCATATTATTGTTTCGCCTGATCCCTTGTAATGCCGCTCTTTCTTTTCAATGTAGGTTACTTATATACAAAAGAAACAGCAAATTATTTTACCTTCTTTCCTGACAATAGCAAATGGACCTTAGCCAATTACAGTACCCCACCCCCCCCCGCAACCTACACTAACTTAAGGTAGGTTAAATGGTTGGTGAACTAGTCCACTATTACATTTAGAACTATAACTACTCTGATATGAGGTAAGAGTAATGACCACGGGAACCCTAGTCTCTATATGTGAATACCCAATTCGGATTATTGACATTTGAGCGGCATCCATTGTTATGATTCTTCCATGGCAATCATATAACTACCCTCCCACATGCTTCTGTGATCTAAACACCGGATTCCTGACAATGCATTACATGTCGTTTTTAAGCCGATGATGTCGGGGTCAACCAACACACACACAGACACACAGGTACACACACCACACACCACACCACACACACACAAACACAACAACACACACACACACACGTTTTTGGCTTCGTGTTTTTGGATGGCTGGTGGTTGGAGCGTTTGCAACGCGATCTGACGGTGGGATGATCCCAGGTTGAGCCACCACCGCAGACGGCAGTTCACCGGGATAATTCGGAACATACATCCGCGTTCGTTCCATTCCCGACAGATCTTGGCGGCGCTCTCGACGAGTTCCGTGTTGTGAACACCCCCAGATCCCTCTTGTCCACGTAACCACTGCTCCACTATCAGCAGCGTAGGCCATTGTCAGTTGGCGGAACGAGACCACATCTGCATGTACGGGGCCAGAATGCAAACAGGACACTGAGTGTTTAAGCCCCATTCGCCTCCAAAATAACAGATTTTTACTAACCGCTCAACAACCCAAACAACAACAAAAAACAAAACGGATTCTAAACATCACGGCCCTAGGCGTGTCCTGTGGAAAGAAGGGTGGGTTTATCTTAATCATCTGCAACACGACAGAAATCCACTTTTGACACTTACCTCCCTGCATTAAGCTCAGTACCCTCCAAGAAACGCCCATGGGTCGTGTCACTTTCAGTAATCTCCCCACAAAAGCCATTCGATGCTGGTGTCACTAAGAACAACCTGTCAAAACAGATATCCAGTCCTACACCACAGGCAGCCAACCCAACACAACACACACAGTCGTCCTTCCTTCATGCTGAAACACGTTGCCACACAGCTGTTCTGCTGCTCAGTGCTACAGCTGACATTCACCGCCACACCACCACACCACAACACACACACCAAATCCACAAAAAAAACTATGGTTATATTTTCGAATTTAAAAAAATAAAACAGATGCCGTCAATTGAGATAGGCAAAGAAAACGAGCACAAATTGGGTGAGGGGGGGGGGGGGGGGGCGGACAAAAAATTAACAGGGTCGGGTAGCTCCTATTCCCTACTTTATTTTTGTATGTTTCTACTTTCAAAATTCAATCAATAAAAACCCCAACTCCACCGAGATTTATTATTACCTATTTCACCTCAATGCAACAATGTACTGGATCTTAGTCACCTCTTGCTGATCAAGTATTGGATAATCCTGCACTTGAAGATTCGTAGTGATAATTTCTCTCAATGTGCTTGACTATAATCATCTGATTAAACGTTAAACCAAACACACGCGCACAAGAAAGAAAGAACTCCAAACGGACATTCGTTCACAGCCGCTCTCAGATCACTTCCCTCTAATAGAATTAAAAAATGGAGAAGTGCACAAATATGAATGTTACTCTAACCATAACTCATAGATCTAAAGAGAGCTAACCCATATCAAATTTTTGGCTTCATAATCACAACTCTGCACAGGACTTCCATGGTCTCACGAATTTGTTGTGTTTTCATAGAACCTGTTAATTTCTTCTTTTTGGGTTAAGTATGTTAAAGTTACAAACAAGAACTTATGGAAGCATGTCTATAAACGTGTAGAAATGTCTATGGGCAGATGCAGAGCATTTGATTGATTTTTAACCTCAGCATTTTTATACCAGGCTATTTGCAAAAGGACAAATGGACAGAACTCAGTGAAACTCCAATAGAAATTTGGTTAAAACTCATATTTTGCCGAAAAAGAGTACCCGTGATTCAAGAGATCAGCCAGATACAAAGGTGGCCTTTTCTATTTTTTGCTGTCTTTTGATCTTTTGTTTTGCTAACGACATCACACACCTAGTGGAGACGAGAAGCACTGTAACCTGGTAAATCACTTGATGACGCTCGTTCAAGCACATGCATGAGATCAGTGTAAACCCCACCAGTGATGATAAATTGTTGCTCTGGCTTCAGGCACTGACATAAATATAGCCAGCAAGACAATTCAATACCGTCCTAGCATCTTAACTATCTGGGGCCGGCTAGACTCAGGTGGAGATAAAAACCTTGAAATTCTATCCAGGAAGCCCAGACCACAGTGCAATGACCAACCTGGAGATTCTGGACTGACAAGAACCATTCCCTCCGCTTCAAGCTCAGACAGCTGCATTCCTCGCCTAGTCTTATTTTTGTGCGCGTATGTGACCCTAGACATTCGCAGACATTCAATAAAAGGCTGCCGGCAGAGGAGATGAGGTGCTTTCCCACCCCCTGGAATCATCATACAGAGCTCATATCAATAATGGGGCACGTGGCTACCCCGCTTTGACCCCGCACCTTGGGACTGTATGAAGCGGCTTCTGACTTCCGTGAACAAGACGCCAAATACTCAGTCGATACGAGCAGTCATCACCGACCATCTGGACTGGCAACACACTGTCTCAAGGGCCAGTACAAGGTGGAGCGAGGCCGAGGCATTAAGAAAAACCGATGGGAGACAACACAGAGGTGGATTGGCACTTAAATGGAATGAAATGCCTATGGCCATACCTTTTAGACCAGTGAGGAAACACTCCTAGTTGTTAAGCGTATTTACAGGTGCGAAGATAATGATAAAGAGCAGAGGTACCGACTATTAATCAATGGAGTTGTAAGAACCATAGTGTTTGTTATTAGTATAGAGTGAACGGATTGGGGAAAGACAAGTGCTCTTGTGGAGACCATTCAAACCACCTCAAACCATTATGGTATACATGTTCAAGTGAAACAGTTCAGGATAATGCCTAAAAGATATTAATGTCTTAAGTTTACTAGTCGTGTTCTGAACTTTTATTTATAAAATAATTTTTTAGGTCTGCTTTATACTGATCTTTGCTGTTAATACATTTCATTATTTAGGGAGTTTATTCCTTAGGTCACTGCCTGAATACAAGAGGCTCAATTTATATAGGTTATTTCTGGGTCTTGGAAATGTTAGCAAATGGTTGTGTCTATGTTGGTTTATTTTGAAAGAGTTGGTAATCTTCGTAGGTACATTTTGATTAACAACTTTTTGCATCAACCCAAATATATTGAATACAAATCTGTTTCGAAAAGTCAGGACATTCATCTTCATCATCATCAGTCCCGTGACCTTGGCGGTCGTGGAGGAGACAGGAAAGACGATGCCGTGGTAAGCCTCCTCCATCCATCTCGGTCCTCGGCTCTGCGCAGTAGTGCCTAGTCATTCATCCTGGTCCATTCTCTGATGTTGTCCATCCATAACTTGTTCTGTCTTCCCCTCTTTCTGCCATCTTCGAGTGTTCCCTGCAGTACTGTTTTTGGCAGAGTGTTGTGGCGGGTGACGTGGCCGAACCATGTCAGCTTTTTCTTCTTGACGATGGTGAGAAGGGGTTCCTGTGGACCTGCCAGCCGTGTTATTTGGCTCTTGACAAATTCATTGGTCTTTCGTTCTCTCCAGGATATGCCCAGCAGTTTTCTATGGCATTTTGTTTCAAATGACTGGATTCGCTTTGCTGTTCAGCAGTCAATGTCCAGGTTTCACTTCCGTACAGCAGGATAGTCTGAATTAGGGCTTTGTAGAGCTTTAGTTTGATTGGGAAACTGATCTCTTTACTTTTCCATATGGTGGTGAGTTTTGTCATGAAAGATGTTGCCATGGCTAGTCTGACTTTGATTTCTGTCGTCGATCGCCCGTCCTTTGTGAGTGTAGGGCCAAGGTATTTAAAAGCGTCTACCTCCTCCAGTTGCTGGCCATTCATGTAAATTTTAACAGTGGCGTTGCTCGTGCTGTTCACAAGTACTTTACTTTTCTCCGAGCTCACCTCCATCCCATATGCTCCAGCTCTGTTCTCAAGTCTGGTCGTAAGATCTTGCAGCTCTGTGTTACTTCCGCCCATGAGGTCAATGTCAGGACATTACGTTGCTTATAATCCTCAAATGTCAGGGTGCTTGATTTTAAGAAGACAACTTTTACTGCCGTTTTATATAAACGGTGAATGATTTTCAAGTTCGTTCCACTGCAGGTATCCCAAATAGTTGACGCATAGTCACTGATAGGTAATGTGACCACAAAAAATAGTTTTTCGAGAATGATTTTTTAGAAAGTGTTTTATTTTGGATAATTGAAGTAGCCTGTGAGTGAGGCGTTTACCTAGTGACATTATGTGATCAGTCCAAGTCATATTTTTGTCACTGGTAACACCTAATATTTTATGAGAGTCAACTTCTTCAACTATTCTTTTATCCAATAATAGATGTTAAGACCTATCTTTTATTTTTTTCCTTTTCTGTCTTGCTGATAGATACATACCCATTTTTGTGCATTTAAGTTATATGGTTTAATTGAGTCCAAATGATCAATCTGTCAATACTAAACTGAAGTTTGGGAGTTAAGCTGCAGGTGTTTGAATCAATACAAAAGTGGTTATCTCAGCAAACATTTCACAGCTACATGTAATGAAACAGGGTAAATTATTTACAGTGTGTGTGTGTGTGTGTGTGTGTGTGTGTGTGTTCTTCTTGGATCTCTTCACTGGCTGCCTGTCTCATAAAGAGTTAATTATAAGTTTAGTAGGCTACTCTATTTCCACATTTTGCTTTAGTTTTTATGTGGTGTTGTTACCTTGTTCCTCAATTACT
>CM054154.1:6080032-6209920 GCA_028751875.1 Rapana venosa
TCAACATGGAACATCAGACTGGGTGGGGGGCTGGAGGTGAGAGGGGCAAGAGAGCAATCTAGGGGGGGGCAGGATCCTGAATGGGGAGGGGATGTCCTGGAAAATTATTCCCCCAGGGGGGGGAAGGGTTTGGGTTTTTGGGTAGGGGTAGCTCAGACGGGTCACGCACAGCCTCGCCAGGTTGGTGGGCCCCTTTTTGTGTCAGCAGAAGATGGCTCGGACACTTGATCAGAGACGGGATATCTTTTTTGAGCCATCCCTGCACATTTCCCTTTTTCACATGACAGTTCCTGTCATATAAAAGGTGGGATTGATCATATTTTGTCTCCTCGTTCACCTAATTTTTTTTTTTACAGTTCTCCGGGGTGGGGTAGGGAGATCTGGTTGGGTCTCTTTTCACTGAAGGAAATGGTTTGTGGTTTTTTAGCAAGGTCTTTCCAACAATGAAAAGGCTGGTTGACATTTACACTGTGAGTAGCATGTGACCTAGAGGCACATGTTGAAGGCCTACACAACACACACCACAACACAACACACGCACAACACTTCAATTTTTTGTTTTTTATTTTTATTTTTTTCTTTTATACGGGGATAATGGAATAAGCACTATGTGCTTTTTTACATCGTTCCCGTGGGATCGGTTTGTAAATCCTGCATCTGTTTTTGATTGGTAGCCCAGACAGCTGGCGAGTGCAGAACTTGGAGCACTTCACACGACACCTTGGCGGCAGGGGGGGATCCAACACGTACTACAATTGGCGGGCTGATTCATCGCCAAGAAAAAATTTTGGACAAGGAATAGTTTTTTAACTATGTGTGTGCGTCGACTGTGATGGGCAATGGGCATTGGGGTACAAAAGAAAAAAAAAAACATGTTACCTTTTCACCAATATGTCACAGAAAACCACCGTTAGAAGATGACCAACAGCACGGGGCAAACCACAAATGGAAGAAGCCCCAGGACAAAACTGAATATAAAGAACAGTTCCACTTTAAAATTTAAAATTTTCTACGAGCGCAAGAAAACCGTCTTTGGGGGGGCCAGCCACACTGGGGTTCATTTGGGACACAACTTTTTTTTTTTTTGGGGGGGGGGGGGGGGGGGGTGACAAAGGGAATAGAATGTGAAAGGAGTGGGGCAAAACGGGGGAGATTGGGGGTTCTGCGTTTTCTAAAACCCTGGTAATTTGAAGCAGCTAAAGAGGAGAGGGAGCAAAGGGGAGGGGAGAGAAGGGGGAGAGAGGAGAGAAAGAGAGGAAAAAGAGAGGAAGAGGAGAGAGAGAGAGAGAGAGAGAGAGAGGAAAGAAGGGGGACAGGAGTTACAGAAACCAGTGAGAGAGAGAGTGAGAGTGAGAGAGAGAGCATTCCCATAGCTTAACAGTAGGCCTACATCAGCCTTTTGCCCCAATACATCAACAGGGAGTGAAGGGGAAGGATAAGTTCCATGCAAAACTGTGAGTTCACTAATCATACAAAGTGCACTGTTGAATTAGTTGATGATTTGCACTCATAACTATGTGTGTATACACCTTTTTCCCCTGTCTGCAACTGTGAGGTTTAACTTCATACTTCAGTACTTTTACTCCTGTCATTTCAGTCACCAATCACCAATATAGCTTTTGACTTTGAGAGAAGGAACACAGAAAACATCCCGAGTATGATGACAATGTGCCATACATCTAGCTTACTGTTAACTGCCTAAGCTAGCCATGCCATCTCTTATGAAAACAAATGACAAATAATCCTATGACACTTGAACACATCATATGGCACTGATGATTTGTTTTAGGAATATGGCATCCACATGATTTAAGAATAGTCCATAATATGTTAAATGGCACAGACTCTACTTTAAAGGTTAAAGTTATTTCAGTTGCCATGTACCCTACTTCAATGAGAGAGAGAGGGGAAGAGAGAGAGAGAGAGAGAGAGAGAGGAGAGAGAGAGAAGAGAGAGAGAGAGAGAGAGGGGAGAGAGAGAGGGGAGAGAGAGGAAAGAGAGAGAGAGAGAGAGAAAAAAGAGAGAGAGAGAGAGAGAGAGAGAGAGAGAAAAGAGGGAGAGAGAGAGGGGAAAGAGAGGAGAGAGGAGAGAGAGAGAGAGAGAGACAGACAGACAGACAGACAGACAACAGAACTCGAACTCGAACTCGAATATTTTAATGAGGGAAATTTGGGAAACAACCCAGAGGCTTCTTTACACCAGGCCCTCAGGGGGAAAAAAAGTGAAACAAACATGAAAAAACCCAAATTGATCAATAAACAAGATAATGTCAAAAAGCAAAGAAATGAATCATTCAAATAGCCTTTAAAAATTATTGACTGAAGTCATGAAATCAATGAAAGACCACAAAGTAAACCAATCAAATAAATAGACAAAACCAATTAAACACTGACAACTCCTCTTCTTGACAGCTCCCCTAAACGGGACAACCCTCCCCCAAAATCAACACACACACACACACACACGCACGCACGCACGCGCCACGCACGCACCCCACGCACGCACAACCCCACGCACGCACGCACACATCCACACACACACACACACACACACACACACACACACACTACGCGTACATATGCACGGACACGCAATACACGGCGGCTTGCACAAATCATACAAATCGTCCAGGATACAAATCCACGCCATGTACATTCCTCACATATTTAAACAGCCTTATGTCATAATCATCAAAAAACCATAACCACACATTACACCGTCAAAACAAAAAAGAACATTATTTGAAGCACGAGAAAAAACAACCCACAGACAACAAGACAAACCACACACACACACACAACACACACACACACACACACACACACACACACACACACCTTCACACAACACACACACACACACACACACAACACACACACACACACACACACACACACATACATACATACACACACACATACTCACACACATACTCACACACATTTGCGCGCGCTTGCACGCACACACACTCACACACACAGAGTTAACAGGGACGCTCACCCAATGCATAAATTTCAGAAAATTAAAAAAGTGTGTGTGGGACGCTTTTTTGAAAAATAATAGACTACTTTCTCTTTTATAATGACTGGGATTTCGTTTTCCCTAATTTGCTACCAGAATAAAAAAAGGGGTGGCATAAAAAAGATCGGTTCTTGGACGAGGAGTAACAAACACTGCTTTTGTTACGAACAGTTTTAACAGGGAACCTCTGACAAAGATAATGAGAGGGTAGTTTATTCATAATCTTTTACATTAATACACCTTTTATTAAAGACAATGTAAACTAAAAGGAAGAATTTCAACTCTTTGTAGCTATTAGTTTTAAGGAAGTAGTTCTAAGCAGAATTAATTTGAGAGAACGTTTATATACTCTCTCAAGTTGTCGTAAAAAGTTTTTACTTGCCAAATCCCAGCATGTAGATGCATAATCAAGATCAGGTTTAATGTAAGCGTAGAAGAATAGTTTTCGAGTATGCTGATCAAGAAATGTTTTATTCGGTTAAGTTGGAATAGCTTCTTAGATAATTTTTTGAAATGCTAAAAAACAGATCAGCCCATGACAAGTTATTATCAATATGTAGACCAAGTAGTTTATATGAAGCTGACTTCTTCAAATACTTTATCGTAAATCTTTATTCCATTTAGTTTGGTTTTAAAGTTTTTGGCGCTTTTGTCTTTGTTGCAACAACCATGAATTTTGATTTCAGTTGAGGAGAGCCATTTTGGTTGCACTCTGTCCATGCTGCTAGATTGTTTAAGTCTTTTTGCAAAATTTTACCTACAGAGTTTTACATCATGATCCGCTGTATGTATGGTAGTGTCGTCGGCAAAGAGTTCACAAGTGGAAGAAACATGAGAGAGAGTACAAAGGAGGGGAGAGAGAGAGAGAGAGAGAGAGAGAGAGAGAAAGAGAGAGGGGGAGAGAGAGAGAGGGGAGAGAGAGAAGGAGAGAGAGAGAGAGAGAGAGAGAGAGAGAGAGAGAGAGAAAAGGCATGCCAACGTCATACTCTGAACATGATAGAATATGCTAACACAAGAGAAAGGGACTCAGAAGCATTGAGAATAAGAGGGAAAAAAGATACACATGTCCTTGTCAAAGGGTATACAGATCATCACATACGTCAAGTTACACCCCCATTCATTAGTTTGAGTGGTATTTGACTCAATCATGGATTTGTAGTAAAGCACACAGTCATACCTAAACTCTCCCAAACCAAGAAAGTGTCAACAACACACTACCATGTACTTTCACTTTCGGTTCAATTTCGAATATAAAGGGTGTTAATTCTTCTCTGCCCTAATTATTGCAAATAACAAAAACCCAGAAACGGCCGAGGAGTATAGAACAGTCAACAGGTCAATCACGAAGAAGATGACTGAGGCCATGGGGAACTGGATGTCAGAACAATGCTCCAAGGTTGAGAAGGCAATGGCAAAAGGAGACAGCAAGGAGGCGTACCAGACCATCAAGGTACTAACCAAGTCCCAGTAGCCAAAGACCTCCGTTATTGAAGACAAAGAGGGGTCAGTCCTTACAGAGCGCGCAACTATCTGAAGAGATGGACAGAAAAATTGCGCGACTTGTACAACTACAAGCTGAAGGCTGATCCGAACAAACTTCACGAGCAAGATCCCAGACCATCAGATCCTGAAAGCCAACAGGTTGCTGGGGGAAAAGGTAGAAGAAGCAGAAGATCCTTGGAAGGAGGCAAGTCACCAGGGATTGACAACATCCCGCTGAGCTCATCAAGTACGGAGGCCCAGAGATGATAAAGGCATTAACAATCATCTGCCAACGGCATTGGACTAGCAAAGAGTGGCCTGAACAGTGGACCCAATCCATCATAGTTCCACTTCCAAAGAAGGAGACCTGAATAAGTGCCCAAAATTACAGAACAATCAGTCTGATAAGCATCCAAGCAAAGTTATGCTACGCATTGCCTTGAACAGACTGAATCCACAAGCAGAAGAAATCCTATCAGAAGAACAGGCAGGATTCAGATCGGGTCGAAGCACTGTCGAGCAGATTTTTCAACATCAGAATGCTCATAAGAAGCAGCTCCAACATCAACTACAGCTCTACAAAAACTTCATTGACTTCAAGAAGGCCTTCGACCGAGTGTGGCAAGAAGCTCTGTGGCAAATCATGAGAGACTATAACTTCGACGAGGACCTGATTCAAGTCATCCAGGCGCTGTATGACAGCCCCACAGCGCGGGCCCCTCATGGGTGGAGAAATTGGGAGTTCTTCCGGACTTCAGTTGGAGTTCGACAAGGCTGCCCGCTATCCCTCGTTCTTTTCAACGTTTTCCCTGGAGAACATCATGCGGAGGCCCTCCTTGACTTCAAGACCATAATCACAATAGGGGGGAAGGCCAGTCTGCAATCTTCGATTCGCAGACGATATTGATCTCAGGGGCCGCAGGGGAGAAGAACTCCAGGATCTCACCACTAGACTGGAAACATCAGCCAATGCCCACGGTATGGAGATCAGCACGGAAAAGAGCAAGATCCTAGTGAACAGTACCACACCGACCACTCCCACCAGCATCAAGATGAGTGGCGAGACACTAGAGGAGGTGGAAAACTTTCAAGTACCTTGGGCAGTCATCACCAAAGAAGGTACGAGCACACAAGAGGTGAAGATCAGACTTGCTGTGGCACTCTCGTCCATGACTAAGCTGGCGAAAGTGTGGGGGAAACCATAACTTTCAGAACCCACACTAAGGTCAGACTCTACAAGGCACTCGTCACATCCTTTTGCCTTGTACAGCTGTGAAGCATGACACTCACAGGCGATTTAGAACGTCACATTCAAGCCTTTGAGATGAAGTGCCTCAGGCAGACCTGAACATCACCACAGAGACCGAAAAACCCAAAACGACTACAATGGCAGCAGATCGAGGCACTGGCTAGCAACAAAAACCATTGCTAGATACAGTCAAACGGAGGAAACTGAAATGGTTTGGCCACACAAAAAGGGCCCATAACAGCCTGTCAAAGACAGCCCTTTCAGGGAATGGTGGAAGGAGCAAGGAGGCAGGGACGAACACGCAAAAGCTGGATATCCCAACATCAAGGAGTGGACCAGCATCACTGTACAAAACCTCCTGAAAGCAGCCCAGGACAGAACCATTTGGCGGTCCACTTGTAGCGTCCATGCGGCTACCCCAACGGTCGTCCCGACCAAGGGATGAGTGAGTGAGTGAACAGGTTATCTCCCCCGATAAACTTCCATCTTCAAATTTCAGGAGTCTTTGGAATACGCTGCGGGTATTTGCATACTAATATCCTAGTCTTATTATCATCCTGCATCATTAGAGATGACACATCGTTTATGCACTTTATTCACAATCATCATCATCATCATCAGTCCCGTGACCTTGGCGGTCGTGGAGGAGACACGAAAGACGATGCCATGGTAAGCCTCCTCCATCCATCTCGGTCCTCAGCTCTGCGCAGTAGTGCAGAGTCATTCATCCTGGTCCATTCTCTGATGTTGTCCATCCATGACTTGTTCTGTCTTCCCCCCTTTCTGCCACCTTCGAGTGTTCCCTGCAGTACTGTTTTTTGGCAGAGTGTTGTGGCCGGTGATGTGGCCGAACCATGTCAGCTTTTTCTTCTTGACATGGTGAGAAGGGTTCCTGTGGACCTGCCAGCCGTGTTATTTGACTCTTGACAAATTCATTGGTCTTTCGTTCTCTCCAGACAGCCCAGCAGTTTTCTATGGCATTTTGTTTCAAATGACTGGATTCGCTTTGCTGTTTCAGCAGTCAATGTCCAGGTTCACTTCCGTACAGCAGGATCGTCTGAATTGGGGCTTTGTAGAGTTTTTAGTTTGATTGGGAAACTGATCTCTTTACTTTTCCATATGGTGGTGAGTTTTGTCATGGAAGATTTTTGCCCATGGCTAGTCTGACTTGATTCCTGAATCGGATCGCCTGTCCTTTGTGAGTGTAGCGCCAAGGTATTTAAAAGCGTCTACCCCCTCCAGTTGCTGGCCGTTCATGTAAATTTTAGCATGTGGCGTTGCTCGTGCTGTTCACAAGTACTTTACTTTTCTCCGAGCTCACCTCCATCCCATATGCTCCAGCTCTGTTCTCAAGTCGGTCGTAAGATCTTGCGCTCTGTGTTACTTCCGCCCATGAGGTCAATGTCATCAGCAAACCACAAGTTGTTGAGGGATCTGCCGCCAATGGAGATGGTAGAGTGGAAGTCATGGAGGGTCTCTCTCATAATGTTTTCCAAGAACAGATTAAACAGGACTGGAGATAACAGGCATTCTTTTCGGACCCCACTGTGGTTTTGAAGTAGTCTCGACCTGAAAATTTTTCAGAAGGACTGCACTGCTTGCGGTGTTGTATAGTGCTTAAATGGTTTGCACTAGTCCTTCTTCAATGCCAAACATTCTGAGGACCTCCCCAGGCTCGTGCATACTCGTCGAAGCCTTCTTGAAGTCATGGTTGTGGAAGGTCTCTCTGATGTTGAAGATGTTTTTCCATCAGGATGTGGCATTAAAAATCTGTTTGATTGTGCTCCTGCCTGCCTTGAAACCAACTTTTCCTTGCAAGTGTTTTTTCTGCCTCCTTCTTGGTCCGATATTCCCAATACACCCATCAACAGGGGACGGGATAGTCTTTGGGGGCTAGTGTTTATGCGCTCCGTGATCTGCTGACCGAGTTTGATTCCCGTTTCAAGGATTTTTTCCTCTGGACTTACATCAGTCCAACTTCACCCTCCCCAAAAAGTCCGTCGGATAAGACTATAAAGCGAGGTCCCATGTGCGGATGCACACAGAACATCTTGCGCACACGTTAAAACCCGTTCCGTTTTTCGGAAGAGTAGGCTGTTCTTAGCTTGTGGGAATGAATGACAAAATTTACACAACTGCATACACACGGGGACTGGATGAGAAAAGCACATGAGTGCTTACTCCATTATCCTCAAAATAAAAGAAAAAAGAAAATAAATAAAAAATCAACTGTGGCTTCATAAAATCCCACGTTATTCAGAGTCACTGTACCTAGTCAACATGTTTTCTGTATGTAACCAACACCTAAGGTGTAACTGCTATGCTATATCAAGTTGTCACAAAAGTTTATACCAACACATTTTGTCACATTATTACCAACTACACCCTTCTCGCATCTTCTTCCTGCCAAATGGCCTGAACAAACTATCCACAGTTTGCTATGCACTCATACACTAAGTCCAGCTTATCCACAGCATCGAGACAGGTAAAAGTATACATTCCAAACAGCTTGAATTGCACATCGAGGACTGTACCTACGAGATCCATATTCAAAGACTGATTTTACAACTACTTACTTCTGTAGTGTAATCGATTCAGTTCTTTAACATTAATAGCCATACAATGAAAGAACAGCAACACTATATTACTATCGGAACTTCTAATTAAATTCCTCCTATTTCCAGAGGACTAAATTATTCTTAGTGTAAATTTTACAAACTTTAATTTTTACGTCTTCCCAGTCTACATAGGCTGAAAGCGGAGGACCTTTGGCTATTCAAGTTAGATGTTTTCTCCCAAAAACCAAGTAGATTTTGAGGCCCATACCAGTGTAAGGCACTGCGATATGAGAACACAAACAATATTCCTGTAGCTCCACTACATTTCCGGTGTGTGTCGCACTCTCAGAAGAAGCCAACTAGTTACCAGTGCTAGGCCAAATCATAGACGGCATGACAGGACACTAGACCTAACAGGCTATCAATAAGAAAACGATCCTGGAAAACATCATACTCACAGCCCACACAGTGTCCAGTGGTATTCAAAGACGTTGGTGCAGGAGAAGACTAGACGGTCTAAAGAGTCTTATGTACCCCTGTATTTATACAATTCTGTGTTAGTTGTGCAGGGTAAGGTGGGAGGAGTGATTGGTTTCGCCAACATGTCAATTCTAGCTGACCAATGGATAGATTTGGAAGGTGAGATTTACCAATCCTAAATGCACCTTGGAGTCAGCTGACAAACAAAAACATTTTAGGAACTAAAATCATCCAAAAGTCTAGCTACACCACAAGATGAAAGAAAGGGGGGGGAGTGAAGGAGGGTGACTGAAGAGGGGAGGATGAAGTCTTTCGGAACGTTTAGGTATGGTCTGGGTGGTTACACCATCTTTTATCATGTTGAAGTTTTTATGCCACACTGCACCACTCCAACCACAAAGCCACTATCAGACTGTTTGGCCACTATGATAGGGCTTAACTGGCTCTAGATGACCAGCATATTCCTTGAAACTTGATGAGTCACATCTACTTAGCGATGCTTAACACCAATTTGCAGCTTTCTTTGACATCGTCTCATTAACAACCTTCAACAAGGGACAGAGGAAATACCAATGAGACCCTACCCCACCTCTTGGTGATGCGGTACAAACAACTCTGGAGTACAATGCCATAGCTTACACTTCTCCACCCACTGAAGCTGGCCACTTGAAACAAGGGGATGGGGAAGGAAAAGACTCCCGAACTCTATTCTTTAAACACACCCATGCCACAACAGCAACTGGCTAGATGTATAGGGATGGACAAGAGTTGTCCAGACTGCACACCAACACCCTTCTCACTTACAACGAAACCTTAATCCTTCTTTATATCAACAAAACCCCTTCTTTATATCAACAAAACCATGAAGTTTAACCAAGCCAAACACGTTGGTCTACAAGAGAAAGGGAGAGGGGGGTTCAATTAAAAATTTATAGAGTATAAAGTGCACACTTTAACAACATTATTAGCATTCTGTGATAGATAAGATGTTTATAACACTAACAAACATCCAGTCAGGTGAACCTGTTAAACTGGCTATTCATATTGACAACCAATGTCAACATAAAACAGTTGCTCTGCATGAGGTCTTCTACACAGTATCATGGACAAACAACAACAGTGACAACAACTGGGTTGCTCAATGAGATCTTACTAGGATATTAGGCACTACAACTACTGTGCAAGGAGAATATTACAACTTCTGCACACTGGAAAAGGAGCTCTTTCGCCCAGCCGGCATCACAGCAAAACTTACCCATGCTAGTCTAAGAGTCATCTTTACCATTTACCATTCCACCACCACTTGCAAATATGCTCTGATTTGATCCACTGGTTTTTACAAACAGCTATTCAGACCCTGCTTATGATGATAATGGACAAATAACCTTAGTTGGTGAAAAGCCCATTGGCATGTCAGTAAACTCTTAGCTTTTGCATCTGTCTCAGTTAAACATAACCAGGCCCTACTGATCTACTATGAATCCTTCCACCCAACAGAGCAATGTACTGTGCATTGCCACATGCTATGTTTACTACACTTCAGTTCTAAGAGCTAAAAGAAGGCTTCTACGAAACACTGCATAATGATCAAAGATACAGCCCAAAGAACAGTTGACTGTAGTAACTTGCGTATTACACTAGAAATAAAATAATAACTATATACACACATACTACTACTAACCATGTAACACGGTCCTGTAATAATAAGAGCACCCACAACCTGCCAAACTATTGAGCTTAAAGGCCTTGGTGATTTACAAGAATTTGAGAAGGATGGTGCGATTGGTGAAGTTTATACTTTCGAGTACACAGATGAAGGATACTACAAGCGCACAGCAATAGATGAAGCTAAGAAACCTCGGTTTCCTAAACTTGAACAGTTGCGCAAAGTTGAAGCTGAAGCAACAGCAAATTGGCTCTTCAAACCAAGCATCAACTAGCAAATCAAGTTTCAGTTTATTAGTCCATACACTCTCTACACAACCGACAGAACTTTCCTAAAGCAACAAATTCAAGACCAGTAAATATAGCACTTAAATATGAATCAGCCAGCAGAAATGAATTTACAGATCATAGCATTTAAGAAGACACGTTATCTGCTTCAAGGGAAAGACTCAGTGGTTAAACCATTCACCACAAAGCTACAGTTCCTTCCAATCTTTCCTCTGGACTAACCCAAAATCTCTTTATGTACCTAGTGAAAGGATAGAGAGCCTGGGTTACAGAGTATCTAACTACTATGGATATCCCGACAAGTTCCGATTCACCAGCATTGCTTATCCTGTAGTTGGTCAGGACATTGTAAGCTTTGAGGAATTGAACCCGACCATCAGTGTATACCATCAGGATCTCAAGGAAGTCTTCCACCATAGGTGATCCTGATAAGAACCATAAAGACCTTCTGCCAGTGACCAATGAACAAACAAGTCATTATACACTCATTAGAACATATGAGTGTACTCATTGCACAGACAGTTATTGTCTCTTGGAACTGAATCCAGTGCCACTCCGGATTCAGTTCCAAGAGACAATAAAAGACTGAATCAAAAACGATGCGAGGTTTTTTCTTCTCGCTCTGTGCCCAGCAAAAGTTCTGTTCTGCTGATTGGTGATTCAGCCATCAGGGACATAGATCTATGCAGAATATCACATCAGCAAGACTCAACAAAAATCTGTGTTAGTGGTATGTCAGTAGATTATTTGTCTGATTGGTTACACCATCAACGTGGCTCTTGCTATCTCAAATGTTTGATTATACATGTTGGTGTTAATGCCTGTAGAACTTCAGGACAAGTGACCAAAGAGACCTGGTGTGACCTTATTCACCTGGCCAGTCAGGTGTTTTCTAATGCCAGGATTATTCTTAGCTCAATAATCCCAGACCGAGGCAAGCACCATCTCATTACGCTGATATCATCTTCTAACCACAACATGCAAAAGGCTTGTAAGCTGCTGAACTCGGAGTTCACTGATAATACTCCCACTTTCACAACCAATACAGGAGGACCTGTATCTGTAGGCTAACCTCATTCACACTGACCCTGAACTTGAAGCCATTTTTGTGTCCCCCTCATTATCATGTCAGTGACCAAAGACGGAATGATATTCAACCAAGATTTTAAATCTCCTCATAATGACTACCCCCAGTAGATTCCATGACACATTATCCAAACCTGAACAGAGGTGATAGGGCTAACACTATCCCACAGCAAATTGCATGTGCCTCTGATCCCACCTTCCACCCACCCCCTCCCCAATGCATGACGTCATGCAGTCTAGTCAGCCCAAGGGGAACAAAGGCTGTAGGCCTTGTGTTCAGGGCCCCACAACAAACTTCCTGTGCCACCCATCTTGCCTACCACCTACCTCCTCCTCCAATGGTTAGGCCTAGTAAGCCAATACAAGCCCAGTGGCAACCCCTTCAACACTAAATGACCATGAGGTGGCACAGGCCTAGTCCAATGCCCATTCCTATCAACCCACATGAAAAGATATTCCTAACTTCATGGCGTACATGAACTCACAACCCAACTTTATACATAGTCGTTTTAACCAATTCATGGATCTGTAAATGTTGTAGGGTACTGTGTATGCCTGCTCTGTGTGTGTGTGTGTGTGTGTGTGTGTGTGTGTTTGTGTGTGTGTGATTCAGATTCAGATTCAGATTCAGAATATTTATTGTCATTTAAGTCATGTAGACTTATTTGACACAACAAAACATCAATTATAATTATTATCTATTTTGGTTAAAAGTGATGTACACAAAACATGTTGCAGTCTACTTGTCTTTCTCTCTTTTTTCAAAACACTCATACACATATCTGATGATATCTGCTTGATACATAGCAACTGTGATTATGTAACTTAATTTATGTACACAGTTTTTGCGTTCTTTGTCTTTCGTTTTGATTTTTAATAACAAATTTTTTCTGAGTTCATCATATAAAATACATTCATTGAGTAAATGAAATTCATCTTCTATTTTGTTACAGTATCTACATTTTCTGTCTCTCTGGATATTTTTGGTGCCTCCCTTTCTCTATCATTACATTGTGAGAGCTTGTGCAAAATTTACAATAGGTCTTCTTATGGGTTTTGTTTTCATAGTTTATTAAATATGGTTCCAGTCTGTATTCTTTGGTAGCATAATCATAAAATTTTAGTTTTGCAAACTCTTTCTTCTGGTAGATTCAAAATGTTTTATCCATGTCCTCAAACTTTCTTCTAACAGCATAACTCAACAGATGAACATTAAGAGTACTTTGGTTCTTCCAGACGTGTTTGAATCCAATTGTGTTCAAAATACTTTTCACCGTGTTGATCCATTTATCATATGTATTCGTCTGATACATATAGTCGTATACTATTCTGATATAAGAGTCTGGTTTTGATTCTGTCAAATGAATCCAAAAGGATATTATCTGGCATATGATTTTAAGGGTCAGTGGAAATCTTCCTAATTCACCCAAAGTGGGTAGTACTAATGTTTTTTTATGAATGCCTAGTATTTATTTACAAAATTTTACATGAACATTCTCATACAAAAACTGATTAGATAAGCATGCCTTGAACAGTTTATTAATATAAAATTCTGTCTCCCCATTAAAACAAAAAGGAAACCAAACTTCTGCTCCATAGGTTAAAATAGGGGTTATCAGTGAGTTGAATAAACGCATTATTATAGTAGTCATTCAATTTTGTCCATGAATTGCTCTTTTAAAGGCATATATTGCTTTGTTGCATTTTTTTACTAAATGTTCTTGAGTTGCTTGAAATTTCCCATTCTGATGAAAAACGACACCTAGATATTTATAGGTTTCTACTGTTTCAATTACATGTTCTCCACATTTGAAATAAATTGGAATTTTAGGAGGTGATCTCGTAAATACTATTACCTTTGTTTTTGTTTTGTTTATCTTTAAATCCCCAATTAGAACAGTATTCTTGCAGATTATTCAGTTTAGTTTGAAAACCTATTTTGGTTGTTGATAGTAACGCTAGGTCATCAGCATAGAGTAAACAAGGAATTCTGTCTTTTGCGGTTATATATGGCGAATCTTTCTCATCAATATGTTGAGTTAAGTCATTGACATATACATTAAATAATGTAGAACTTAATGAATTTCCCTGATGTACCCCCCTTTTGACTATGATTTCATCTGTGTGTTTGCCTCGCATTTTTGTAAATATTGTTGCATTGGAATACGTTTTTAATGACATTAAAAGTTTTACCTATTACACCTATTTCGTTTAACATTATAAGAAGACCCTCGTGCCACACATTATCGAAAGCTTTCTGAAAATCTACAAAGCAGCAATAAAGTCTTTTAGTTTTTACTTTTAGTGCACTATCTATTAAATTGTTAAGTAGGAAGATATGGTCCGTTGTTCTGCATGCTTTTCTGAAACCAGCTTGTTCTCTGACAATACTATTGTTATTTTCTAAATATTCAGAAATTCTATGATTCAGTATTTGTCAAAAAAAGTTTTCCAATAGTGTTTGTCAATGTTATTCCTCTGTAGTTTTTTGGGTTGTATATGCATCCGTTTTTATAGATTGGAACATTCACTCCTACTTTCGAGTCACAGGGATATATACCCGTTTCTAATACTAAATTGAACATATTCCGCATTGTCTCTATAACATTAGATGAAACTGATTTGATCATTTCGTTTGTAATTCCATCTTTTCCAGGCGATTTGTTATTTTTTAGTCTTTTGATTGTGTTTGTAATTTCCACCGTTGTAATTTGCTTATCTAGGAATGGGTTATTAGATGCTTTTAAATCATTGAGCCTGCTTTGTACTTGCTTTTTGCGGTATAGATCTATTTGCGGTTCTTTTCCAATAAGTGTTTTTAAGTGTTCAGTCCATTTACTGCTACTAATATGATTATGATCTTTTAATCCATCATTATCGCTTTCTTTTAATTTTTGTAAAGTTTTCCACAATACACTCGGATCTTTGTCAATGGCATCATGTAGTTGTGATACCAGTGCATGTTTGAAGGTTCTCTTTTTTCTTTTTTATTAAAGTATTATATTGGGGGGTTTTCATGAAATATTTTTGTCGAAGTTCAGGTTTACACGGATTTCTATTTATTGCATTTAGTAAAGAATTTACTTCTTTTCTGGTATTGTTACATTCTGAGTCAAACCATTTTTTATTAAAATTAATTCTTCTTACAGGTTTTGACTTTCTGGTCTTCAAGCTTAATTGTGTCACTTTGAGAAAGATATCAGACAGTTGTCTAAAACATTCATTTACTACGTTTGTTGAATCAGGCTGCTTTGTACTTTGTTTTAATACTGTATTTATTTGAGTTTTTATTTGTTCTATGTGTGATTGTTATGACGGTAGTAGAAGTGTCTTTTGAAATTGTTCTTTGGAATTGTTATCCCATCCAAAACGTGTTTGTTGTGGTAAATCTTTAGTAATACACTTTGCCTGTGTGTCTTTTCCTATTTTGATAGACTTTCCCAAATGTGTTTTGTCTATATCTGGTATATTTATATTTAAATCAAGTGGACAATGATCAGAGTATTCTGTTAATTCTCTAACTTTCATATCTTCACCTCTTTTATAAATTATTTTGAACAAATGAAATAATCCACAACACTACAACTTTGAGGTTGAAAACATGTAAATCTACCCTGTAAATCTCCTAATGTTTGGCTATTTAATATATACAATTGATTGTCTATACAAATATTAGCTAATAGTCTACCATATTTCTGTACAGTTCTATCAATTGAGCACCTTTGATAGCATTGGTCATATTCATTTTCTTCAGGTAAATTGTAGTAACTTGGTTCTGGATCTATTTCTATAAAGTTAGTCAGTCTTCCTGATCGCGCATTTAGATCTCCACACAGTATTATCTGACCTCTTTCAGACAAACTTTCTATTTCTTGTTCTAAATTTTCCCATATTTTCTATGTATGAACTTTTCCAAAAGAAAAAAATTCATGAGGAATATATGCACATCCTACGAATATATTCTTGTTTGATGATTTTGATGAGTTTTCCTGCATCATTTGCATCCACACAATATCTGAATTATTTTGCAGTAAACATTTTATACTTTTTTGATAATCTTCCTTAATGAAAACTGAAATACCTCCTGAAGCACTAATAGGATATGTGTGTTGACCTTTGCCCTGGCGGCAGCATGGTTTCTGTCTCTGTGTTTGAATGCCAAGTTTTTGTGTTTCTGCTGCGTCTTTTCAAGAAAGTTTTGCATCGTTGTGTTTGTGTTGGAAGCAGAATCGTATGTTCAGAACCATTTTATTCATCATCATTGACTTTTCTAAATATTTCAATTAATAATTTTTCATCCTTTTGATATAGATATTTCTTTTTCCAAATCTTCAGTCGACTTATGGTTTGTGTTCACCTGATCGTGCTGGTCCTTGCGACCCTTTATACTCTGACCCTGCCGCAGCCTGAACTTTTCCACGTGATCCACGATTTCAAATCTCCCCCACCACCACCACCCAGTATTCGCCACCCCACAACTATGACAATAACTGTTGAAGACATAAAGGCATTGTCCTCACGTGGATTCTACCCCATACACTACGAACTTAAACAGCGTATTTCAAACTTGGGACTTTACCACCACAAAACAAGACGAGGAACACGGGCAGGCAGACGTCATCGCCTGTGTCGTGTTTCCACTACATCTGTCCCCCCCTTCACCTCTGACGTCACTGCCACAACGACCATAACCAGCCGCAACACTCCACATCCCTGCCCTCCAGATGCTCCATCCTCTGCCTGTGACTCTGCTGTCAGCAATGTGTATCACAGTGTGCATAAGACTACAGACCCTCCTGTTAAACCAGTTCTTTCACCGTCTTTCACACCTGACTCGCCATCTCAACTCTGGTCTGCTATTTATGATAAACATGCTCCATTTACTAAGAAAAGAATAAAACATTCCATAAAACCACCAAGGTTGCCGAAAGAAATCGAAAAGGAAATTAATATATTAAAATCAAAACAAAAAGATTAATATAAAAAGCAAAGAAACAAAGTCAATTCAATGAAGCGCAAAGTGAAAATAAAATACTTTTAAGATTTGCTGTTTTCATTCCAGAATCAAAAAACGATTTGAAAAGCCATTGATACCTTGCCTAATAATTCAAAACACAACACCCAAAACATCATAAAAAAAATCAGCAGAAAACCTTAACTCACTTTGCAAACATTGCTGAATCTATAATATCTAATAATAGAACAGAAATAAACGAGCTGAAACAATCAAAACATTATTTTTCATCAAAAAGCATTTCTTCTGAACTTATCATACCCACAGTCACAATAACAGAGCTGCTTAATAGCTTATCAACAGCAACTAATGTCATGGGATTTATGGTAGAGCATTTGTGGTCTTTAGCAATGGTGGTTGTTGGTGTTTTACTATTTAAGGTTGTTGTCATCAATTTAATGTCTAATCAGTCTAAGTGATATTAGACAAGGGAAATCGAAAGTGTAGTCGAAGTTAAAGAAGGGAGAAGAAGTGGAAAGAGAAAAGGTTAAGAAATAGCATCAGTGTTGATATTTTTGTGAGAGAAAAAACAAATAAACAAACAAAACCAACCTAGAAAAATAATTATAATACTTTTAAACAGGAGCAAAATATAAACTCAACAATGTGGAAACATGAAATAACAATAATGTAACTACAATAATCATTCAAGTGGACTATGCAATAAACATCTGGCAATGGCAAAGGCTAGCTTTGAATTTTCAAATACATTTTCCAGAGAATGTTCAGAAAATGTAGGTAAAAAAGGTTTTACAATAGCACAATCAAATATTATATGAGTATTGGAAATACGATCCCCACATAGACATCTAACATGTTTACAAAATTTTGTAAAGAATGCATTTAACTTCATTCTAAAATATAGTGAATTAACCCTTCTCATGGTTGTAAAACACTATTTAAGGAGCCATATAACAAGAAATATGGGCAGTGGTCAGACAACTTTTTTAAATATTGTTCCTTGAATTGATAGGTTCTTTTAACTTACCGCATGAAGTTTGTTCTAATATACAGTATCCTTCTTGTATAGATAAGGGGATATCAAGCTCTATCGATTCCATATCATGTCTTGCCCACTTTTTTGCAGCTCTGTCAGCCCACTCATTTGAAAAAATTCCAATGTGAGAAGGCACCCAACAAAATGAAACAGGAATACCTCTTACTTAAGAGGTGCATGACATATTTAATTTCAAAAATAATTCTGGAGACCTTCTTGAAGTTTGGGGATTTTATAGCATACAATACTGACTTGGAGTCAACACAAAGCAAGATATGAAAGAAGGAAAATGGAAAATCAAGAATATTGTTAAGAGCCATGAGAACTGCAATAGGTTCAGCTGTAAATATTGAACAATGTTTACCAAGATAGTATGATTTCTTAAATTTAAGTGCTGGTATGACAAATGCAGAGCCTGTGTTACGATTTTATAGAACAGATCCATCTGTATAAACTTTTAAGCAGTCAGCATACTTATTTTCAATATGCGACTGAACATCTGCAACCATGATGTTTTGATTTTCTTTTTTTTTTTCATTAATATATTCTATATCAAAACAGCCTTTATCCATCTCCCATGAAGAACATGGTAAAGCTTCTTTTAGCATTTCTAAATCATATTGATTAAGTTTAGATTTTTGAAAGAGGTCTGATACATAGGTGCCAATAGGCATTAAATGCGAAATTTGTTTAGCCCTTTTGGGAAAATTCGTTTCTGCTTGAACTTTTACTTCACTACAGAGAAAATGTTCGTCATTCATGCTCCCTAACACATATTTGGCGCATAAAAGTTGTGGATATTCAGCTAGGGCAAGTTCCCTGATTTCCTTATAAGTTCCTATGGTGGTTGCATGGAATGGTACCCAAAGTGCAAATTTGTACGCCTTACGATCTATACTTTGGAATTTTTAAAGTAAATAATTAGGAGCACTGAAAAAGACTTGTTCTCCATAAGACAGTTTGGAACTTACAAGTGACTTAGACAAGCATTTAAGAGTGAAAATATCTTTTCCCCAGGACTGTCTGCTAACCATTTTGAGAAAATTGATGCATTTCCTCGCTTTTGTTAAAATGTATGCAATATGAGCATTCCAAGTTAATTTTGATGTAAGTTGAATGACTAAAAATGTAACCATATTTGTTAAACTAATTGGCTCCCTTCCAATCATTAACTGTGGCAATGTATCTGGATCACAACCATTATTAAAAAGCATAATGTGCGTTTTTTTCTGTAGATAATGTCAGGTCATTTTCAAAAATATATTTATGTAAATTATCTAGCTCTTTTTGATATACTTTTTCTGGTATAGTTTATCATCCTCTATGTTGTAGCAGGCTTCATAGTGACATTTATCCATATACATATTATATCATCAGCATATTGTACCAGGACAACGACTTTAGACAGTTTAGTGGGTAAATCATACAGCAATATAGGAGTCCCCATAACCTATAAGGTCATAGGGGAGTGAGGCATCAGAGACCTCACTTCTCTAGGGCCAGCATATTGAGGGCGGCACCCATCTCCTCTCCCTCGCTGCTTTACCTTCCCTGACCCTAAAGAGGGCAGGTACCCATTTATAGCTGGGTGAACTGGGGGAACTGTACTGAAGGCGTGCAAACGGTCACCCATCCAACTGGTAACCATGCTCGACACTGCTTAACTTGGCTGGGGGAAAGCAAGTGCTCCGACCACTGAGCTATCCCAGCAATATACTAAACAGAAAAGGAGCTATAACTGAACCCTGTGGTAAACCAATATGCAATGACCTAAAGTTTGAATATGCATTCCCTACTCTCACTTGCATACTTCTGTTACATAAAAAGCTTTTAATATAATAGAAAAAAATGCCCCAGAAAAACCAATAGTCCAGTTAATGCAGCCATTTTAGCATGCCAAACTTGGTCGTAGGATTTTTTACATAAAAAAATGTTGCGAGTAGTTTTTTTCTTCTCGCAAATTGT
This sequence comes from Rapana venosa, assembly GCA_028751875.1. Classification (NCBI taxonomy): domain Eukaryota; kingdom Metazoa; phylum Mollusca; class Gastropoda; order Neogastropoda; family Muricidae; genus Rapana; species Rapana venosa. The sequence continues at coordinate 6,099,838 of CM054154.1, forward strand.
TGTTTGACCTGTGTTGTTAGTTTAACTAAGTTATCAATTGCTGATCTACCTTTTTGAAAGCCTGTTTGATTGACAGGAACTACCTTATTTTTCTGACAGTAATACACAAGCCTCTTTAGAACAATTTTCTTCTTAAGCTTACCAATGTTAGAAATCAGGGCTATAGGCCTATATGTAGCTTTATCAGTTTTAGGCTTTCCTTTCTTATAAATGGGAACAATGATACACTACTTCCAGTTCATTGGCATTGTACCTTTGGTCCAACATTTTTGGAAAAGTTTATGCATTAGAAGAATGAATTTTTCTGGTAACTGTTTAAGCATACAATTGGATAAAGCATCTAATCCTACAGAAGTTTTCTTATTAGGAAGGGAAAATAATACATCTTTTACTTCATTGATTGTTATTGGAGCATTGATGTATTCAGTATCATTAGAACATGGGTCTAGTTTTTTCCTTCTCCTCAGCTTGTCTGTATTTAGTACTTTTAGGTGAGAGGCCTCCAATATGCATAGACTCTGAGAACATATCTGCAAAGGCCTCAGCCTTTTCTGCATTCGTTGGAAATTCATTGGTTTTAAGTATAATTTTAAGTTTAATTGGACAAGTTGGTAAAATCACACCTTTTCTTGTAATTATGTAAGGTAAAGATAAACAAGTCTGACTACAACAAGAATGGCTGAGAGAGCACTCATCTCATCTGAGTGGCTGTCTCTTGTAAGGGGAATCACTTTTTTATTTGCTCTAAGGTGGTAGGCGTTTTTCTTCTTGTTGCTGTTGTGGTATTTGTTGGTGCTGTTGGTATTGCTGGTGCTACTGATACTACTGCTGCTTGTGTGTTTTTTACTCTTTCATATTTGCCAAGCTGCACATCATCTCCAGCTATGAGGATTTCATTGCTGTAGTTTGTAATTGTTTCTATTTGTACCTGCATGTTGGAAGGCAGCATATATAAACCATGCCCTATAGCAAAGTCTACCTTAGACCTTGCATAGTGAAGAACATCTTGATGACACTTGATTCTTGATGATAGATCAACATGTGAGCTGATACTGTCTTTGAGATTTGCTAAAAACTGCTTCTGCACAACAAAACCAGTGCTCTGATCCATGACGCTTGACCTTGTCTGTGCCTGTGCACCAAGCAAGCACCACACATATGCACAAACATAATCATTAATCCTTTCTAATCCTGGTCTTGTTAATCTATTGCCACAACACCAACTGGCTAGATGTATAGGCATTAACAAGAGTTGTCCAGACAGCACTGACACTCTTCTCACTTACAAGGAAACCCTAATCCGTCTTTACGTCAACAAAACCATGAAGTTTAACCAAGCCAATCAGTCTACAAGAGAAATGGGGGAAAAGGGAAGGGGGTTGGGTGGGAGAGGGGATTTCAATTCAAAAGTTATAGTGTGCAAAGTGCACACTATAACACACATGTCTCCAGTTGGACATCATTCAGACAGTTGATTGTTTACCTGTATACATGAAAGTAAAGAATCATATGCTGCTGTTAATAAAACAAAAAATATTCCTTTTATACCATGACTTCTGATGCAGTCAGAAACCAGTTTATTAGTATTGGATACAGATGCAATGAAATTTAGAACAGCACTTGGTAATGAGCGAGTCTAAAATATTAACTGACCTGTGCATTGATTTGCTTACCAGCTGGAAAAGAAAGAGTTTGGCAAAGGAGAAGACTGGTTGTCAAAGTGGAAGTCAAAGGTACTGAGAATGATAGCTTATTGGGAGAGAAGCAGTAGTAATCATGGAGTGGTTAAAAGTCTTGAAGGAAAACTGAAGATGTTATATTGATAGTTTAGTTACCAGATGGATGGTAAAGGCAACAGAAAGTAATAGAGTGGTCAAGTTAGTTGAGGTCGAGTTCACAGACTTCAAAAGATTCAGGCGAGAAGGGAAGGGAGTGGCAAATAAAAGAAAGAGATGGATGCAGAGTGTCTTTGTAGATGATGGCAATGCCACCTCCAGGGACAGTTGGGAGAAAGAAAGAGTCTTGCAGCCAGGTGGTGTCAGCTGTTTTATCTTAGGCTCGTGGTCTTGTGGTTTTAACCAATCTTATGTAAGTAAAGTTATGTCTATGTTTTGCTCAGAAAATGTCCCCCCCCCCCCCCCCCACACAAAAAAAATCAGCCTTTCCATCTGGGCAGACATATTGTTTATTGTACAGACAGATGTGAATAAGATATGAAGGAGTCAGAGAGGTTGAAGAAGAAAATGGTGAATTAGGACAGCAGTAAGAGGAAGAAGATGAAAGGGATGGTAGAGATGTGGACAGTGGGAGAACAGACAAGAGTTTGGATTGTGAGTCAGGTGTGGAGAGTGTAACAGACCTGTGTCTGTTCCTTTGGTATTGTTTTGCAACTGTGGATATGTTTAATTTTTTTCTTTGCTTTATTGAGTAGGTGTCAATGATAGCTGTAGTGAAGTGTTTCTGTCATAGCTTGACATTTCATCTTCTGTCCTGGTCAGGGAAGGTTGCAGCTGTCTGAGCTGGCCTTTGGTTGTGACATCTAGTCACTTCACCTAGATAAAGTGGTATGTTGATAAAAGATTGTTTTTATAATAAATAAATAAAAACTCTTTTGTTTTAATTTAAGAAAGTAGTGCAGTGCATGGACTACTGTATAGGTTTGTGAGTGTGGTGGGTTCAGTGTTCTGGGAACAACAAAACTCAAGAAAAAAAAGGTAAGGAATAAAAAATATATATCTATTAATACTGGGTACTAGTAGTGGGGGTTCTTTTCTGCTATCTGTGAAGGCTTTTAATTTTGCCCCTGTACTGACCCACTTGGGGAGAATCCCAGTAGCTGACCCAGTCCTGTCCAGTCCCCTAGGACAACCCCACCCTACCTGAGGGATAACGGTGTGACGGTGTAGGAGGCCGGGGCTGGAGCAGACGTCAGCAGTGAAAGACCTCCTTCAAGGAAAGGTCGTCAGTGATTTTTGTTTAAATGTGTATAGAAAATTACAGCCAAGTCTGTGTTGTTGTTTTTTCTGAAATAGTGCCAGAATTAGACAAGAAAAGATATATGTGTTTATCTGAGCCAGAGAGCTCAAAACTGTCTTGTCTATAAGGACTTTGTGAATGGTATTAATTAAACTTCACTGTGCTAGAGAGGCAGGAAGTTGATGGACTGTGGGTAACTAAGTTCCCTAGTGAACTAAAATATAATATTGTGTTGACCCGGATGAAGTGAACTGGAAACTGTTTTGGGTTGAATGAATTGTAAATATTGAATATACAATTAGTTTCTGCTTCTTTTGATTATTGAAAATAATTATTTGTTGGACAGATTGATGTAATAATAGAATAAATAAGAGTATATAATTGAAATCTTGAGTGTGACTGTAGAGTGGAAAGAACGTGCGCCTTTGTGAGATTGTTGCTTCCCTTTATTCAACTTATGTATTTCATGTGACTGGAGTGGGTTTGCGCCCTGTTACAGAGAGTGGTAAAACAAACTGGGTCAGGTAGGGGTCTTGAATGTCACACACAGCATGAAACACATTATGATCAGGGAAAGTGTTGTCAGAGTCACGCATTGGCCTAGAGGAGAAATCAACAACTGAGGGAAAGGCAGCATGGTCAGTGATTACTGTAGTTATGGATATGACGTCAGAGACACCACAGGTAATGACATATGCTTGCATGGGTTCCTCTCCTGGTTTGAAATATGTTGGGGTTTTGGGGTTGCTGGTTATTTTTATCTGCATCATGTCTGTTCTGTTTGGGCTTAATTCACTTAAGTAGAATACTGTCAAGTCTACAGGGTAGGGGATGGCATAGCTCAGTGAAAAGAGCACTCACTTTCCCCAAGCTAAGGTTAAGCAGCATCAAGCATGGTTACCACTTGGATGGGTGACCATTTGTTCGCCTTGGCTTCAGAACAGTTCCCCCAGTTCACCCAGCTGTAAATGGGTACCTACCTGTTTAGGGTCAGGGAAGGTAAAGCAGTGAGGGAGAGGAGATGGGTGCCACCCTTAACATGCTGGCCCCTTGAGAAGCTGAAGTCTCTGAGGCCTCGCTCCTATACGACTTTAGGTTATGGGACACCTTTACCTACAGGGGTGCCTGTCATTGCAGTTGAGCGTGGAAAACTGGATGGTGGTGGTGGAGGTAGTTTAAATTCGTGAAACACATGCAGTTTATCATGCTGCCACAGGGTCAGGTTAGATGGAGTCACAAAGATTAGAACAGTAATGCAAACACAAATCATGTCTCCATCTTTTAAAACGAAAATATTAAAAAGAAGATTTTTTAATGGAATTGAAATACTTCACAAAATAAGCAATGCCACTGTTCTGACCTTTAGATTTTAGACAAAAACACAAACATGATGATATAAAAATGTCTTTGCAGGATGGCAGGAAACACACTTTTACACAGAGCCACACACCATGCTGCCACCAGGTGCAAAAGTGAACACTCATGTAAAGCTGTGTAATGAGAGATAGAGAGAGAGATAGAGAGAGAGATCTTTTAATATGCAAGCATTTCAGCCCATTCACATAAGTAAGGGAATCAAATAAAATAATCAAGATTAAACCATAAACATTTCCCTTAGCAAATCATCATCATTGAAAACCAAACATCCAAAATGTTCAATAGTCATATCATCATCACACCCACAAGGAAGCAATACTGAAAACATTGTGATCACACATGATCTGTTATTATCTGTGTGGCAGAGATGTATGTTGTGCTATGTACTTGTCAAAATCATTTTCATTTTCCAAAATGGCTAAATGGCTGTGAATTCAAACTGTGACTGAATTTACCCATGTTCCGATCTAACTGCTCCAAACGTTCCAGGATTTTCCTGTAATATTCATGAAAAAAGTGGCTTGGGATAGTTCAGTAGATGAAGTCACATTGTCTTCCTTATCAGTGCTCCAGTCCTCTGTCCTGTCTTCCTGTCCTGTCTTCCGCTGTCCAATCTTCTGCCATTGTCACAAATAATGTTGGAAGTTCATCATCACATTCATCAGAACAACTGTTAATTTGATGTTTAAGCTTTGACGAGGTGACATCCCTGATGGGGGTTACGATGTCAGTGGGACTAAAAATAAACTGATTGGGTTGGACTCGGGACAACAAGAACTGAACAAAAGGAAGCAAAGCCAGAAACAAAGAAGAAGCTTACCTTCACCTACGAGCCAAACTGTACCAAAAACTGTATACACTGCATACCACATGGTAATGATGCCAATCTGAAACATTGCAAACAAACCCCCTTCTTTTATCATACAAGTATGATAACATTTACTAAATCATATTAAAGGTTTGTTATGAATATAATTATAGAATTAAAAACAAAACCAAGCTGGATGACCATGGCGGATGAGTGAAGTTGCGTGTGCCGCCAACAAAATAATGGAAGATTTTGTGTATTCTCAAGAAGAATCTGTTGTTGTTGACTTCAATTTTAGGTCTGTTCACTTCTACTGATATTAGTCGAGGGAAAAAAACGGGAGGGGCGGGTGTCTTATTCAAACACATGGTTAAAAAAAATCTCACAGAGAAACTTGGCAATGCAACAGGAATTATAAAAACAAATAAAACAAGTTATTAACGTTATTACAATTATAATAAATGCCCTATGGCACAGTGACAAAGACCTGTCACAATTTCAAATACCAGTTTTAAATTATCGATTATCCTGGTGAGGGAATTTACAGAAAATTGAGGTATGAAAGGTTTTACACTCTGGCAGTCAAAGTTTATGACCGCGGCCGATAATTGTTTCGTTCCACTCTGGGAGGGTCTGGAATCAAGTACTGGCTGACCACTGCAAGCTGAAGCAAACTGTTGTCAAGTCAAGTCAAGTCAAAAACACTTTAATCATCCCATGAAGGGCAATTACAATACTGACAGGCAGATTGATACCTATAATTATCTCTCAAAACACAAGAAAAATACATTTCAGATTGTTATAAGCATTCCAAGATAGCTTAAAAAAATTATCATACCAAACACAAACCCAGGTGCGTGCGCGCACACACACACACACACACACACGCGCGCCAATGTAGGAATACAATTTTGTGAATACCATTGATTGGAAAAGAAATTAAATTTATTTGTCTTGTTGCGTGCACGCACGTGCACATTCACACACGCGCGCACACCAATACATACACACACCAATATATGAACACAGTTTTAGCACGCAACACACACACACACACACACACACACACGTACACCCGCGCACCATAATGACCCTTATCTAGTAAAGACATAAACACACACACGCACGCACACACACACACACACACACATTACACACACACACACACACACACACACACACACAATTTAGAAATCATTCTTGAAAGCCAAAAGCAAGGTACAGGAGTACTTATCTTCATTATCATACACACACACACACACACACACACACACGCACACACACGCACTTGACAATCAGGGGGGTATATCAGAGAATGTAAAACTGTTTGGTCAGTGCTGTTTTGAATTTAGAATTCGAATGACTCCTGGAACAAAGGAATTTCTTTTTCTATTTGTTTTACTATTGGAGCACCGAAAGTGGCGTCCTGAAGGCAATAACTGAAATTCCGAAGACATAGCATGGGATGGATCAGCCAAGATGGCAGTCGCTTTGCGCACAAGCTTCTGATTGCAGTACAGCTTGAGACGAGCAAGTCAACATTCACTCGTCCTCGCCGACTGGTCCTCTAACGGCAAGATTTTGGCGAAACTAAAGAAGGGCGGGACACTGAAACTTGATATTCAAATGGTTATCAACGCTGAGGTGACCAGAGTAATGTGAGAGAACTGACTGTGCCTTACTTTGGAATCATTCATTCCTTCATTCCTTCATTCATTCCTTCATTCAATCTTTTTCTTTGCATCTGTTCCTTTTGGTGAGATCCCGGGAGTGTTGTGGTGAATTCGCTTTCTGATTACTGGGAGGGGTGGGGACAGGGACCCCCCCCCCCCCCCCCCCCCCCTCCAAAAAAAAAAAAAAAGAAGGATCGTTCTGGGAGGGATTTCTTATCAGACTAGTGGAGGGAGTTGGCCTGTTGGTCGGTCTCCGAGGTCTCCTGAGGTCGTGGCTTTAGTAACACATGTATGCTTATACAGGTCGTATAATCATACGTCTATTTGGTCCTTTGATTTAACTGTTAGGATATCCATACTATTGTTCATTAATTAATGGTCCTGTTTTATTTTCTTTGTTTCTCTTTTTTCCTCTTGGGGGGTTTTCTTTCTTGCCTGCCTGCATATATTCTGAGTGGGTCAGCGCCCTCCCCTTCCTTCACATCGTAGTTCATTTGGTCAGGAAGGATTGTGTAGAGCTGCTGGCTCATGTGGAGTACTGTAGGTTCGAATCATGTTTTTGCAATGTCGAGAATTGTCCGGGATGCATGCTTATTGGTCTGTCTGGCTGTATCGTGGCATGGGTCTAGGAATGGGTTTGTTGTCTGTTTGATGAAGCTGGGAGGTGACCAGGGCGTTCTGTCCTGCCCCATCCCCCTTTTTGCCACGTTGTGTTGTCTGGGAATCAATTGAGATACTGATTTGTTTGTGGTCTGGAGAGAGGCGGGCCAATTGTTTACTAGTCTGGGGCAGTCTGTGACTCTGAAAGAGATGGACTCAGCCAGAGTGGTTTGCCCAGTCTGCTGCGGGCTGTGGTAGGAGGGGGCAGTGTAGGCCAGTGCAAAGCCTTGACAGCCTCAGGGGCAGTGGACAGGTTGGTGGCTGCCTGGTGGGGGTGGGCTGGCATGGTGACAGAATGCCTGTGTCATTGAAGATCAGTGGAGATCATATCATAAAAAGTATCCATCACTCTTCACACCTACGTGTTTGTATACTGTTCTGAGGTTTTGTGCACATATGTCATTTGGAACTTCCTTTTTGTTTTGTGTTGCTCCATTTCTAGAACTGGTTTAGATATTCAGTAATTTTCTGAGTTCTGGTGCAGTAGTGTAACCAAGGAAGGAGGCCGTAAGGGCAAGCTCTACATGTGTTCTCTTTTCTTTTGCATATCAACTAGGCATGGTAAGGGTCATCACTGGCCAGACCTATTCTCAAATGACAATGACAAATTCTTTTATTTCGAGGATAATGAATAAGCACCCATGTGCTTTTTTACCTCCAGTCTCCGCCCTTACGGATATATAAGAGAGACGCTTTAACGCTTTAACAGTTTATTGTCACTGCCCAACTAGGCCTTTTGACAAGGGGGGTAACACAAATATGTTTGTCAAACAGTAAATAAAAAGTGAAATACGTGATCAGTACAATTAAGTTTGGCAAAAAGAACAGGTCCATCCACGTATAGCGAACTAATTATAATGATAACATTGGCGTATATACATTTACAGTACATAAAAAGTGAAATACGTGATCAGTACAATTAAGTTTGGCAAAAAGAACGGGTCCATCCACGTATAGCGAACTAATTATAATGATAGCATTGTCGTATATACATTTACAAATTACCTAGTTAATACAAAGAAAAGAAAAAGGAAAATCAAACTGCAATGTAAAAACAACAATCGAATCGACCATCCATTTAAATTACAAGTGATATATGTCAGCCTTTTTAACTCTGCTTACTTGAGGATACATTGCTCTTTAAGGTGACTATATCATTACATGTTTATATAGTTGGTGCTGACATAATAATAATAATAATAATGTATGGAATTTATATAGCGCTGAATCTTGTAAGGCAACAAATCAAAGCGCTCAGATGTTATTTCATACCACTTTAAGTCACGCAGATTTCTCTTCGTGAAATTCGGGCTGCTCTCCCCGGGGAGAGCGGGAGAACGCGTCGCCACTTAGCGCTGCGCCACCCTTTCACCCTTTTTTTTTCTGCAGCTGTATTTGTTTCCCTATCAGAGTGGCTTTTTTCTAAGAATTTTGCCAGGGACAACTCTCTTGTTGCCGTGGGGTTTTTTACGTGCGCTAAATAATTACGTGTAACACACGGGACCTCGGTTTATCGTCTCATCCGAATGACTAGCGCCCAGACCACCACTCATGGTCTAATGGATGGGGGAAAAATTTCCGGTCCAAACGGGGTACGAACCGCCGCACACTTCAGACCCGGACTTTTCGCTTTCTAGACAGGCGCGTTACCTCTAGACCACCGATCCACCGTGGCATGGCTTTGTCTTAATTTTTGTGCTTCTGCAATAAACTTACCTACAGATTTAATTACATGTTCGTTTTCAGACGACAAAATAGAAATAATATCTGGACTTTCTGTTTCTTGTAGACTTAGGAAATTATGTTTCTTTCGTACAGTTTCATATGCTTTACATTGAAACAAAAAATGAATTTCATCGTCAACAGTATGACCACATAATGGACATGGTAATTGCATGGCTGTCTCAATCTGGAACCATCTTTTGTTTGCATTAAAACCCAGTGTTCTTAACCTGAATCGAGCATAATTAAGTCTGTGCCATTTGTCAGTAACTATTGATAGATACTTTTCTGTCTGGAATACAGATTTGAACGAAAAGAACCAGCTATATTTATTTTTACTTTCCAAATCTGAGTGCCAGTTTTGTTTAAAGGAGCAAATAAGCCTATCTTTAAATTCCGAAAGAAACTGGCGCTCATTACCTACCTCCTGAGACATCCATACAATCCCTAAGCCATGCTCTGACAAAACTCTTTTAACTTGATATACCCAGTTCTCTTTACCCAATTCCATCTGTATAATTAACATATCGTAAGACTGTCTACATAAACGTGTTTGTGGAAGTTTCAATAGTTTTAACCAATATCTAATGCATTTCACAAAGGTTCTTATATATAAAGGATATCTTCCTGTCTCTCCATATAGTATAGTGTTAGATGAATGTATTGGCACATTTAAAAAACGTTTCATTGCAAATGTGTGAACTTTTTCCATGTGCGTATTTACATATAATCCCCATATTTCTGAAGCGTAGGTAAGCATCGGTTCTATCTGTGTGTCAAATAATTTCCAGAATAGGGAACAGTCTATTGAGTTTAGCTTTCGTAATGTTTTTAGGATTTCTATTACACCTTTTTTCCCCTTCCTACAAGATTCTTGCCATGCAAAATTTAGACTTAGCTTTGTTGAAAACATCATCCCTAAATATTTATACGTATTAATTATTTTTACTTCAGCATTTCCATAAAACCCTTTTTCATGAACTGATAAATGACCACCCATTCTAAAAACAATAATGTTTGTTTTTTTCCATATTTACTGACAAATCAAAATTATCTGCCTCCTCTTTTAAGATATTTAACTGATGTTGCAAACCGATAACAGTCTCAGACAAAAGAATAATATCGTCAGCAAAAAGTAGTAAGAACACCTCGATTGCACCAGGAATTATTTGAATGCCATGTTTTCCTTTTCTTGATAACTCAATAGCTAGCTCATTTATAAAGAACGAAAACATCTGTGGGCTCAAAATACAACCCTGCTTCACTCCCTTGGGGCATTCAAAGAAATCTGAATATTCATTTCTTGCACGCACACACCTAGTACTGAATTATAAATAGCTCTGAGGGCCATATATAATTTACCATTTACACCATTTTTTCGTAGTACATTCCACAATATATTTCTATTCACAGAATCGAAGGCCTTTCTAAAATCAACAAAAGCAACATATAATTTTTTACTGGACAGCAAATGTTTTTGAACGAGAGAGTAAAGAGTAAATATATGATCTACAGTGCTGTACTTCCCTCTAAATCCTGCTTGCTCTTCAATTAATTTTTCTTCGTTATCTGCCCACTGAGTTAATCTCTTATTCAAAATGAAAGTATAAAGTTTACTTAATACACTGGTGAGAGCTACTCCGCGATAGTTATCAGCATTATTAACATCTCCTTTTTTATGTATCGGAATTATTACTGATTTGGCCCACTGCAAAGGGAAATCACTCTTTTCAAACAGAAGGTTAAATAACTGAACAAGAAAAGTAATTACAGCTGAGTTTGCATATTTCAGCATTTCTCCAATTATTTTATCAGGACCAGCACTTTTTCCTGTTTTTAAATGTTTAATAGCATCAATAATCTCATTCTGAGTTATAGGATTGTTAAACAATGGTTCAAACATATTTTCATCTTCTTGTAGTACTTCCACATTATCTTGTGTTTCTGCACAATTAAAGTCATTAAAAACCTTCAAAAAATGATCATACCATTGTTGAATAGTGATGTTATTATAGACTAGTGACTTACGACTAACGGATCTGATGACGGACCAGAACGTTTTGGAGTCCTTAGACGAATCTTTAAGTTTCTCTAATCTCTTTTCGTCAAAGTCTTTTTCTTTTGTTTTTCTTAGACTGATGTATTCTTTTCGTGCGGTAGCGTACATTTGTCTTTTTTCTGGTTTATCTACATTCGTTTTACAACGTTGAAATCGTTTTAATAGTCTCTTAACTTCTTTTTTCTTTTGCTCACATTCAGCATCAAACCAGTCGTTACATTTTTTTCTACCTTTTCTAACTGTTCTGACCATGCATGCAGCAGCCCCACATAAGGCCTTCACAAAGTGATCTACACTGTTATTCACATCGGTGTTCAATAGCTGAGAGGTATATATAAGAGAGAGAGAGAGAGAGAGAGAGAAGAGAGAGAGAGAGAGACAGAGAGAGAGACAGAGAGAGATAGAGAGAGAGAGAGGGAGACAGAGACAGAGACATAGAGAGAACTCGAACTCGAACTCGAATATTTTAATGAGGGTAAATGGATAAGCCAGAGGCTTCTTTACACCAGGCCCTCATGGGGAAAAAAGTGAAACAAACATAAATAAACCAATTGATCAATAAACAAGATAATGTCAAAAAGCAAAGAAATGAATCATTCAAATAGCCATTCAATTATTGACTGAAGTCGTGAAATCAATGAAAGACCACAGAAGTAAACCAATCGAATAAATAGACAAAACCAATTAAACACTGACAAACTCCCCTCCTTGACACACCCTCCCCTAAACAGACAACCCTCCCCAAAAACAACACACACACACACACAACACACACACACACGCACGCACGCACGCACGCACGCACGCGCGCGCACGCACACAACACACACACACACACACACACTACGCGTACATATGCACGGACACGCAACTACACGTGCGAGCTTGCACAAATCATACAAATCGTCCAGGATACAAATCCATACACATGTACATTTCCTCACATATTATAACAGCCTTATGTCATAATCATCAAAATAACCACACATTACACCGTCAAAACCAAACAATGAACATTATTTGAAGAACGAGAAAAAAACAACCCACAGAGCATCAAGACAAACCACACACACACACACACACACACACACACACACACTTCACACACACCCGCATACACACACACATACACACACATACTCACACACATTTGCGTGCGCTTGCACGAACACACACTCACACACACAGAATTCAACAAGCACGCTCACCCAATGCATATTACAGAAAATTAAACAAGTAAGTGTGGTACGCTTTTTTGAAAGATGATAGGATACTTTTCTCTTTTATAATCACTGGGATTTCGTTCAATAATTTGCTACCAGAATAAACAAGGGATAACATAAAGAGATCGGTTCTTGGACGAGGAGTAACAACACTGCTTTTGTTACAAACAGTTTTAACAGGGAACCTCTGACAAAAATAATGAGGGGCTAGTTTATTCATAATCTTATACATAAATACACCTTTATTAAAGAGACAATGTAAACTAAAAGGAAGAATGTTCAACTCTTTGTAGCTATTAGTTTCTAAGGAAGTGGTTCTAAGCAGAATTAATTTTAGAGAACGTTTATATAATCTCTCAAGTTGTCGTAAACAGTTTTTACTTGCCAAATCCCAGCATGTAGATGCATAATCAAGATCAGGTTTAATGTAAGCATAGAAGAATAGTTTTCGAGTATGCTGATCAAGGAAATGTTTTATTCGGTAAAGTTGGAATAGCTTGTTAGATAATTTTTTGGAAATGCTAAAAACATGATCAGACCATGACAAGTTATTATCAATATGTAGACCAAGTAGTTTATATGAGCTGACTTCTTCTAATACTTTATCGTAAATCTTTATTCCATTTAGTTTGGTTTTAAAGTTTTGGCGCTTTTGTCTTGTTGCAACAACCATGAATTTTGATTTCAGTGGATGGAGAGCCATGTGGTTGCACTCTGTCCATGCTGCTAGGTTGTTTAAATCTTTTTGCAAAATTTTACCTACAGAATTTACATCATGACCCGCTGTATGAATGGTAGTGTCGTCGGCAAAGAGTTCACAAGTGGAAGAAACATGGAGAGGAAGATCATTGATATATATTGAAAAGAGGACAGGCCCTAGCACGGAACCTTGAGGAATACCATACTTCACTGGCAAAAGGGACGACATAATTGAATCTTGATAAACAACTTGTCTTCTTTTATCAAGAAAAGAGGTAATTAGTTTTAGTGAGTCTGCACATAAACCATACATAACCAGTTTCTTTACTAGGAGGTTGTGATCAATGCAGTCAAATGCCTTGGCAAAGTCTACAAAAATTGCTCCAGTTAAGATATTATTGTTAATATTTAAATGCGATTGCTCTATGAGATTGGTGAGTGCAGTATGACATGAATGATTTTCTCTAAATCCACTTTGATTAGGATGAAATAAGTTATGTTTAGTAAAGTGTGACAGAAGATGTTGCTTTAAATGCTTTTCTAAAGGTTTAGATAAGATAGATAGAATCGAAATAGGTCGATAGCTGGAAGGGTCATTTGGATCTCCAGATTTAAGAACAGGTATAACTTTGGCATCTTTAAACATTTGAGGATAGCAACTTTTTTCAATACAGAGATTATAGATATATGTAAGATGTTCAGAGATTACTGGCTGCCTGTGCCACAGAGGGTAAACTATAAGATCTGTACCCTCTGTTACAAATGTCTCCACAAAACGGCACCTTCCTACCTCTGTGAATGTCTTGTACACTCCTTCTCGTTCCCTCCGCTCTGCTGCAGATACCTTGTGCTTAAGAATACCTAGATTCAACCAGTCCACTGTTGGCCATCGCTCTTTCTATGTTTCTGGTCCAGTGATCTGGAACGACCACCCTCTCTCCCTTCGTCAAAAGCCTACTTATGATGCTTTTAAATCCAGCCTAAAGACGCATTTATTTCAAACCTAAGATTCTCTCCTCTTGTTTCATCTCATTTCTGTCCCTGCCCTCAATAACCAACTCCCCCCCCCCCCCCTTCCCCCCATTAGCCTGCCCAAGTGTACAACTTTTGTGTGTGTGTGTGTGTGTGTGAGCGCGCCCGCGCGTGTGTGTTTACATTTGTATTTGTAAAAAAAACTGTTAATTGTGCGCGTGTGTGTGTTTACATTTGAATTTGTAAAAATCTATTAATCGTAACTGGCTGCATGTGAAAGAATAGGATGAATGAGAGCGCTTTGATTTGTTTTTTGCAAGATTTAGCACTGTATAAATTCCATGTATTATTATTATTACTTGCGCGGAAATCTTCAAAATTTTGCTGTCTAAAGTATCTAGACCACGAGAGCTTGTTTGCTTTAATGAACACAATTCCTTATGCACTTCATGCACACCAATATATTTGAAGGACAGTTTAGACTTTATTGACTTGGAGTTACAAAGTTCCTGTAAAAGAGGTAAGTCGTTGAATTCTGAGCGGTCAATGTTTACAATTTTTTTCTGCAATAGAACAAAAGTGTTTATTGATCTTTTCTGCAGATAGACCCATACATGATGAAGCACATGGTGAAGATGTTTTACCGTCTAACTGATTAATTGCTTTCCAGAGAGACTTTGTGTCCTTCTTAGATGATATTAACTCACTAAAATATTTCTTTTTTGCAATTCGTTTCATAAATGTCACTTTATTACGCTGCTCCTTAAATTTTTCATCTTTTCCTGTTGATTTTAATAAGTTATCTTGGACAGCTATAGCTTTAGTGATTTCATCAGTTAACCAGGGTGGTTTCTCTCTAGCTTTTACACGTTTGATTCTAAGAGGGGCATGACTATCAAAGATTGACGAAAAGATACTATACCAAATTTCAAGTGCTTTGTCTGGGTCAGTGAACTGATAAACATTAGAGAAGTTTGCTTTACATAAGTCGGACAAAAAATTTTCTGCATTAAACGTTCTATAGCTGCGAAAAGAAATGTATTTGTGTTTGCATCTGGGTATTTTAGCACCTTTTTTAGACCATGTAATACATACAGGATAGTGATCGCTAAGACCATAGACAGGTACAGACAATTCTACAATATTAGATGGAGTGGTTGTGTAGATATGGTCAATCAGTGTTTCAGAATGTAGTGTTTTCCCTGTGGGAGTGTTTACTAATTGCGACAGATTATACACCTCAAATATTTTTGTTCCATTTATCATTAGGCTTAAGTAGATCAATATTGAAATCACCGAGTAAAATAATTTCAGTTGAATAGTTACAAACATCATCCATCATTTGTTCAAAATTATCAAACCAACTAATCGGACTAGTATTGGTTTGGCGCCTTTGAGGCGTACTTCTAGCCATATGCATTCAATGCCATAGTTATCAAATAATGTTATCTGCTTATAATTTACTGACTGATGTATATAAGTTATTAACCCTGTTTCTAATTTGGTTTTGGCATCTCGTCTGATAGAATTATAGCTCGGAATTGATATTATATCATCTGCAACACTATGTGACAACCTCGACTCAGAAAAGCCAAAAATATGAAAGGGACTATTTACATATGACAAAATGGAGGGCAAGTCTGAAACTTTACTTAGCAGATGACAAACATTTAAAAAGCCTACTTTGAAGCCATATGCAGTTAGCCAACCATTGGAATTGGACAGTTTTGTCATAGTTTGTAGAATTAGTCAAAACAATGGAAAATTGATACATTATAATGATCTTGTTCTGAAATCTCACAATTTTAGCAAACTACAATACACAGTTTCAAAAGGAGACTAATAATTAATGCAAAAATATATCTCCACCACACTTTCTCCACCAACAAGCACACGCACAAACAAGCAGAGATCAAAATTTGAAAGTGAAAATACCAATACAATACAAATTTAAATAAGCAAAGAAAGCGAAGCAAGCACAACTTAAAAGTGAATGCAAAACAAACCACAAACTCTGAGTCAATCCAAAAGTAACGTTGATTGTCCAGTATAAAACAACATCCATCAACTCTGTCAAGAGAGAATACTCTTGTGTGACTTAATGATTTTAATCAGTTTATTGTAACATCCCGCTGAGGCAATGTCCTGTTCACACACAGACACACAGACCACACACACACACACACAGACCACACACACACACACACACACACACCTGACACACATACACCCATATCCAATCAAAACATGCACGTGCCCGTCACGAAGCACTGCTTGCATGCCTTCCCTAGGATTTGCACCCTGCACGCACTGTCCAGCCTGCACAGCACGTGTGCACCCCCAGGGTGCACAACATACATGCGTCTCTCGCGAAAACAACGTGCAGCGTCCCTCAGGGTGCACATAAGGCATGTTCCACAGGGAAACACCCCCCTCAGTAAGCCCAGCATGCGGACCCCCAAGAAGCACACTGTTCCTGTACATTTCAGGAAGCACAGCATACATGCACCTCCCTTCAAGAACAGCATACATCAGCCACCCAATACATGCACGTCCCTTCCACTAAATACAGCAGGCATGCACCTAATATAGGCACCACAGGCATGTTCACATGGATGCACACACACACACACACACACACACACACACACACACATTCATCTAACTGTCAGCTTTTTGCAGAGTTAACCAGTCTTGAAGGTGCAGAATAGTATACGATTTTCTTCTAGTTCTTTTGTTTTGTTTTTGTTTGTTTGGGTTTTTTGCTAAAGCATGTTTGTTGCCACTCACAACTTTTGACGTTGGTGGCTTGCACTTCAAGAGTTCTACTTTGGGTGAATGCAAGGAAAGGGACACAATCAATGCATTGTGGTTATCCTTTATTGAGGGGGAGAAGAAAGTTTTCATGAGGGTCTACACTGAGAGAGGATTTGAGATGCCATATTAAGGAGTTGGTAAGCATATTGTCCTGGTTGGGACACCAGACGGGGGTCAGGACACTGGCTGCTAGGTAATGGCACTGGTGCAGCTACAGTCTGGAGAGGCTGGGGAGGATAGGGAGGATAGGGATACAGATAAGGGGGTATGGAAGTGAAGGGGCAGGATTCCATGGGGTCTGGAAAGGGTAGGGGTATGGTCTGGGAAGAAGTGGAATGGGAACATCAGAGGATTGATGAACATTTGCATTTTCACTGTTATGACGCTGGGTTGAGATAGGTGGTTGGAAGGTCTGACTTCTGGAGTCAGCCAGTAGCTCTGAAGAGACCCAGTCGGCAGGGACAGGACCATCAGGCAGAGGTGGCTGTCCGTTGATCTGATGACCCCTCCTCCGGGAAGGCAGCATGGGGTAATGCGTCATGGAGGAGACGGCAGGTACTCCTGGTCCCCGAGTGTCATATCCACGGGACGGGCGGGGTTCATTATAAGACATCGTCCTGCCTTGCCTCATGTTGTCAGTTGCACTGAGGTGTTCTGCTGGCTGCTCATGCATGAGCACACCACCAGGCGGACCAGCCTCCTCATGATGTTGATGTGAGTGAGCTGGCCGAGGGAGGAACTGCTTGAAGTTGACAGCTAGCCTGGCCACTCCCTTCAGGCTGGGGTGAATAAAGTCTTTATAAAGTGCCTGTCTTGGGGCACCATTCGGCGTCAAGAAAGTGTCCTGGTTATTAATCAGATTTACCTGGGCTGTGGCACAGGCTGTTGGCAGATTTTTGTTGGAGGGCAAGATGGCATTATTGAGAGGATGTCGTCCCCGAGCTGGAATAATCGAACTGAAGGCTATGTTTGCTTCAGGGAAGGATTCTTTACAGTGCCATCAGCTCCACCCATTGCTTGGCAGATATCAGTCCTGCAGGACAGTCATTTACGCCAACATGGAATATCAGTTTCTGAACATGTCTGCATTTTGCTGGAAGTGTTGCAAGCCATTTGGTCAAGTGCTGTAGTGTCACACCAGGTATGCACAGCTTGAACACACGATTCTGTTGACTTCCTGACCATCTTGTATCAATGTGTCTTATGCCAAAATCTCCTACAAGGACAGAGGTGGAATTATCTGGAATTTTTATTATTTGAAGAATTTCCTTCGGGGTTTTTTCTCAGATGTCTTCTCATTGAGCAGAATTTGTTCTGAAGCATTTTGAGTGTCAGAAACAGCCATACCCACTTTGTTACTATTGAGATCAGGTGTCCGTGTGTTTGATTTACGGTTCGATAATGAGTCAAACCGATTTTGTATCGACACAGGTGATGTTATGTGGAGATGGGGTTCAGGAGTTTTAGTTATACCTTCTGTTGCAGTGAATCGTTCTTGAGTGTCTGTTTTAACACTACTGTCAGCACTGGTTGAAACTGTGCATGTGTTGTCTTCCTCAAGTTCTGGACGCAAAGAATGATCTGGGGCTCTGGCAGCCTCAAAGGCCTGCTCATCTGCTTTCATCCTCACCATGTCTCACTGGGTTGAGCTTGTCATGACTGGAGCTTTGTTCATCAGGAGTTTTAGTTTTGATTGAAGCGTGCCCACATGTGTTTTTAATGAATGATTTTCTTTGTTTGTGGTATTGATCTGGGTTTCCACTTGAGAAATATACTTGTTAAGGTTTTCCAATTTATGCTCCATACTTTCTATTTTACTTTTCAAATGTTGCTTGATTTCGTTTTTGATGGAAACCTGTACATCATACAGTTGAGAGGTGAGTCTGTTTTCAAGGTCATCAAGTTGCACTGTCACAAGCTCGTGATTTTCTTCAAGGAGTTTCAGTTTTAGGTCCATGGAGTGGTCAAGAAGTCTTTTAGGACACATTGAGCGCCTTCTACTACGTTTGCTGTGCGTTTGCTTGTGCAACTTGATGGTTCCAGACATCGCATGATGAAGGTTAGAAGCCAGGCCTACTGAGGAGTTACCCTCATCTTTTGTTGGAGTTGACTGCAGTGTTTCTTGATAGCCTCTGACTACATTCTCCTTGGAAATATCATTGGATTTTTCTAAAGGGACAGCTGCCTTGAGTTCAGTGTCAGTCTCGTCACTGAAACTGCTAAGGAGAGAGGATGTAGGGGTGAGCAGGATACAGGCTGTGGAAGTCATTCGTACAGGAGGAGAAAACTGGATAGAATGATAAACATCGTCAAGGAAACAAATAGGATGAGCTATCAGCTGAGATTGCAAACGGTCAGTGTTATCATTCAGACAAAAATCGGACACAAGATCTCGAAGAAGTTCACATTCTTTTTTGTCCCACTGCCTGCAGTCATTACCTTGACAGAGTAAGGTGCCTGTGCCTTCCTTTTTAAAGTATAGAGACAGGGTTATTCGTTTAGAGTCCTCCACGTAAATTCTAATGATTGATTTGCAGAGACCTGTGGGAAAGGGGTAGCTGATCCAGTTGGGAAGAGAAATAACATTGTCATCATCATCGAAATCAGTTAATTCAATTCTGACAAGTTCTTCTCCTACAGCAGAGTATCTGTAAAATAAGCTATTTCGCCATGCAGTTAGCTCTTTTTCAGGGCAGGAGAAACGTTTTTGAATGGAGTCCAAAGTCGCCTGAAGTTTATTTTCCTTGACAGATGGCGGGTGTTCCATAATTGAAGGGAATCATCACTTTCATCACATCCACTCTTTCAATCACAGACATTGTCTCGTGGGATTGCTGCTTCAATTCATAGTTCTATAATTTCAATTCATCTTTTACAACATTTTTGTCAATTGGTGTTTATTTTCTTGATAATAATATCAGTCGAAGAATTCAATTTTGTGTGGTGCCTGTGTTCATCCAGATTTCAGCAACTTACGCCCCTTGATAAACAACAACAAAACCCCACGTGTATAAGCTCAACTTGCACGTGCACAGAATAGGAACACATAGGGTGGACAAGGAACAGCTGTGTGATTATTGTTTATAATTTTGAAGTTCAAATGTTCTTCTTTAAGTTTACCAATTATTAATTACTTGGTTACGCACCTTTGGAAAGTCTCAACCACACTTTGACTTCTTAGTCACATGCAACAGGGCTTAACACACCAGTTCACAAAATTTCACATCTTTTGATAACTTTGACCACCATCAAATTAAGTATTACTGACGAGCCACGTCAAACACAACCCACCATTCCAGGTCAGAGAGAGAGAGAGAGAGAGAGAGAGAGAGTGTGTGTGTGTGCGTGCGTGCGTGCGTGCGTGCGTGTGTGTGTGTGTGTGTGTGTGTGTGTGTGTGTGTTGGGGTGAAATTGAGCCTAAGATTGTTCGAGTTTTTGTCCACCTCATAAACGTAAGTGTGCCTGTCCATGCATGTGTACGTAGAGGTTCATCTTAAAGAAAAAAACAAAATGATAATAATAGTGATAATAAAGGTACTGTACATCAGCGCACTTAGGGAGAGGCGACATTGGAAAAAAGTGAGGGAAAAAAGACGGGAAGGGGGGGGGGACAAATACTGCATGGACAACTAGCAGTGTGTGTCAGCAACTCACAGAAATGAGAATGAATGGTACATACCACTGAAAAGAGATGAGAAATGAAGTTATTTCATGTAGCCTCTGAGAGTGTGGTGTAGTAGTAGTTCTTCAGTTTAACGTCCTTCCACTAAATAGTGATATCAGACGGGAAAGTGTGTGTATGTGCGTGCGTGCGTGTGTGTGTGTGTGTGTGTGTAGGGGGGGGGGGGGGGGTATGCACATAACTAATCAATTACAATAAACAACTATAATGAAAAAAGCATAAACAAGAATTCTGAAAAAAACAAAAACAACAAAAACATAAAACAACCCCAAAAACATCAAACATCAAAAATACTAACTTTCCAATTCATATAACTTGAAGCTCTCCTTATATCAGAGGAGTCTGAAAAAAGGAGTATGGCTTAATGACAATGCAATTTCTTTCATTAATGGAATGTCTTTTAGAACTCGCTGTAAGCTACGGACTGGGAAGGCAGGTAAGGTGTTTTTCAGATCTCTGCATCGTAAAAGAATGTGATCATTGGTACGATTTTCACCACAGTTACATGTTGCTTTTTTTAAAATTTAGTTCCAAAAGCATTGAGCTTAAACCTGTAGATAAGAGATACAACATTTCTATATTCATGTAAATTACGATATTTGATCTTATCAAAAGATAATACATGGGCTATATCATCACTCCAGGAATAACCAGTACTTTGTAGTTTCTTTTTAACGTGTTTCCAACATACATTTTGTAACATGCTATAGCCCTCATGGATGGATAGAGGAACACTTATGCTTCAAGACCCATCGATATGCTCAGCTCCACATTTTGCTTTTCTGTCAACTTTTTCATTAAAGTAGATACCACAGTGCGAGGGTATCCAGCAAAAGGTAACACCAGTGCCTCGTATCATCAGAAAATGAATTAGATGACTAATCTCAATTATGAGATCTTGTCTCACTTTTGAGCTGAAGTTTCTCAGGGCAAGTAAGACTGACCTGGAATCAACCCAGAAAAGCATTTGAAATATGTCTTTTGGAAAATCTAGAAGATAATATAAAGCCATCAAAATAGCAGACAATTCAGCTGTAAAAATAGATCGATTTTTTCCTACATAAAATGATCTCTCTATTTTCAAAGATGGTATGACAAACGCTGCACCCACCTCATTATTGATTGTTCAAAAGGGAACCATCTGTGTAGATTTTTAAATGATTTGGATGTGTAGTTTGTATATATTCTTTTACCAATGCGCTAAGAATATTTTCATTAGCTTTTTTCGTTAAAGAGGAATAATTTAAGTCAAAATTACCTCTCTTAAGTTCCCATGGGGGACAAGGCGAAGAGTGAATCTTTGATTTAGCTATTTTTGTGGGAAATATATCTGCTTGATCAAATAATTGAGAAGTATAGGTTCTAGCTGTGGTGACTGAGCAAATAGAATGTGCTCTTTTTGGAAAGTTGACATCAGATCTTATACTAATTTCATTGTCCACATTGGTTTCTTGTGTTGAACAACGTAAGAGATATTTAGCCACAGCCAGTTGTTGATATTTGTCTAATGGCAAAATTCCTATCTCCTTATAGGTACCCATTGACGATGCATGAAAAGGTACCCCCAGAGCTAATCGAAAAGCCTTCCAGTCTAGTCTTGTCATGTTCTGTAATACATATTTGGGAGCACAGAAAAATGCTTCCTGGCCATAAATGAGTCTGGAACGCACTAAAGATAATGCCAAATGTTTTAAAACAGCTACATCATAAGCCCACACTTGTTTACTAATAACTTTCAGGAGATTAAGACTTTTCCGAGCCTTAGTATTTAAATAGTCAATGTGATAATTCCAACTTAGTGTAGACATAAAATATACTCCTAAAAACTTCACCAAAGTTTTATATTCCAACACTTTCCCATCTATTTGGAAAACAGGTAGAACTGGGGGGTTGGTGACATTATTGAAAAGTACGAGATTAGTCTTTTCAGGAGACAATGAAAGACCATTCTCAAAAATGTAGTCTTTAAATTTTGTTTAGCTCAAGCTGATACATATTTTTTATATAGTTTAGATGCTTTTTTGGGTGTTTTCTTTTTTCATCGTAACATTCATCCACATACAAATGTCATCAGCATACTGGTGTGGATGGCATTACTGGAAAAGGCATGAGGAAGATCAAAAGAAGAATATTGAAAAGATGTGGAGCGATAACTGATCCCTGGGAATACCCATTGTTGGAAACCGTAAAGTAGAATGGGAAATTTTCCCAACTTTGGTCTGCATACATCTTTCTGAGAGAAATGCTTTAATATAATGATACTATTCCCAGAAAAGGGCCAATAGTTTTAAGTTTATATAGTAATCGTTTATGCCAAAACCTGATCATATGCTTTCTTTATATACGAAAGGTGGCAAGCACATTTTCCTCTAGCAGTTTTTGTGTTTAATTTGCGTACTGAGTTTAATCAGATGATCTGCTTGTGCATCTACCTTTTCGAAAACCTGCCTGGTAATGGGGATTATTTTGTTTTTATCCAATAATGCATTAGTCGGTTTAAAATTATTTTTTCCATAAGTTTTCCTGTGTGAGAGGTTAACGCGATAGGTATGTAACTGTTTTTATACTTTTAGGTTTACCCTATTTTGGGACTGGCACTAAAATGGAATGTTTCCTTTTATGCTTGGAATGACCCTTGGACCAGCATTTTGAAATATTTTGTAATAACATTATCCAATTTTCTGGCAGCTGTTTTAACAATTCCTTTGAAATAGCATTCAATACCAACGGATGTTCTTTTGTTTCAAGCGATAGGGGGAGCATCTTTAAGCTCTTGCAAGTTAGAGGAGCATTTAGGTAATGATTATATTTCCCACAGGGTCTTTATACATGTCTTTCTGTGCTTCTTTATTTCTATACACTTTGCATTTTTCTGAAAAACTTTTATCACTCATTGTGTCTGTAAACATTTCTATGAACGATTCAGCTTTCTCTGAATTAGATGGAAGTTCCTTGTCTTTAATCTTAATGGGACAGTTAGGAAGCCTAACCCCACTTTTCATATCTTTAAATTTACTCCACACCTTTTGCATATCATTATAAGAGTGTGGTGTTGTGTGTGTGTGTGTGTGTGTGTGTGTGTTTTGTGTGTTTTGTTTGTGTGTTGTGTGTGTGTTTGTGTGTGTGTGTGTGCGCCCCGCGCGTGTGTGCGTGCGTGTGTGTGTGAGTGGGGTGCGTGTGTGTTTGTGTGTGTGTGTGTGTGTGTGAGTGTGGTGTGTGATCATTCCATACATCATGGCCTTTGTTTCTATTAAATCCATTCTGTGTGATGATTGTGAGGAGTTCACACAGGGGGTACTGGAGGTGTACTGGTACAACAGTGTGTATGTGTATATAAAAATATATTTGTTTATAAATATTTGTTCTTGTTGCCTTGTCCCTCCATTTGGAAAGGCTCGGTCTGACTGTGGGGTGTGTGCCGTGCAGTGGTGGAGTCCATGGTTCCTGTCAGTGTGGAGTCAGCTGGTCTCCTGCTTTCTGTGCACTTTATTCAACGTGCCTGCTTTTGGTGCTATGCTTGTTCAAAATTGAAGGCGATATTTTGTGCCTCACCCCTTACTGATGTGTGGATGTGTGTGTCTTGCTGGTGTGCCTGTGTGGACGCGTGCTTGTAGGTGTAAATGTTTATGTGTGCGTGTGTGGAGCGTGCATAGTATATTTGAAGACTTAATCATACTTTCTATAGGACGATGGTAGAGGCTTATTTTCAGATTCATATTCAGATTCAGAATATTTTATTGCCCTTTAAGTCATGTAGACTTATTTGACACAACAAAAACATCAATTATAATTATTATCTATTTTGGCTAAAAGTGATGTACACTAAAAACATGTTGCATTCTTCTTCTCTTTTTCTCTTTTTTGAAAACACTCATACACATATCTGCTTCGATTTGTTTGTTTATTTACAAGATTCATCGCTATATAAATTCCATATGTTATTATTATTATTATTATTATTATTATGACATCTGCTTGATATATATATATATCAACTGTGATTATGTCACTTAATTTATGTACACAGTTTTTGCATTCTTTGTCTTTCGTTTTGATTTTTAATAACAAATTATTTCTGAGTTCATCATATAAAAATACATTCATCGAGTAAATGAAATTCGTCTTCTATTTTGTTACAGTATCCACATTTTCTGTCCTATCTGGATATATTTTGGTGCCTCCCTTTCTCTATCATAAAATTTTGTGAGAGCTTGTGCGAAATTTACAATACGTCTTCTTATGGGTTTTGTTTTCATAGTTTTTTAAAAATAGGTTCCAGTCTGTATTCTTTGGTAGCATAATCATAAAATTTTAGTTTTGAAAACTCTTTGTTCTGGTAAATCAAAAATGTTTTATACATACCACAGAGAGTAGATTATAAGATCAGTACCTTCTGTTACAAATGTCTCCACAAAACTGCACCCTCCTACCTCTGTGAATGTCTTAACCTGTTCACTCCTTCACGTTCCCTCTGCTCTGCTGCAGATACCTTGTGCCTACGAATACCTAGGTTCAGCCAATCCACCGTTCGCCGCCGCTCTTTCTCTATTTCTGGTCCATCAACCTGGAATGAGCTCCCTCTCTCTCTTCGCCAGAAGCCTAGTTATGACACTTTTAAATCCAGCCTCAAGACATATTTATTTCAAACCTAAGATTTTCCCCCTCCTGTTTCATATCAGAAACTTTACACCTTCACTAAACCCATGTCCTATCACCCTGCTAAAGAAAACGACCTGTGTGAGTGTGTGTGTGTGTGTGTGTGTGTGTGATGTGTGTGTGTGTTGTGTTGTGTGTGTGTTGTGTGTGTGTGTGTGTGTGCGTGCGTGTGTTGTGTGTGTGTGTGTGTGCTTTTGAAAAACATTTAACTATTGAAATTTTATTTCATAGATTTTGTCTGCAGCGCACCATGTTTGTAATATATATTTGTTTAAACTATTGATTATTTATCATTGATTGCATGACTGTGTCAGATTAGTTGAATGCAGGCGCTTTGATTTGCTTTGCAAGATATAGTGCTATATAAGTTCCAGTTATTATTATTATTATTATTATTATTATTATTACTATTATTATTATTACTATTGCTATTATTATGTCCTCAAGCTTTCTTCTAACAGCATAACTCAACCGATGAACATTAAGAGTACTTTGATTCTTCCAGACATGTTTGAATCCAATTGTGTATAACATATTTTTAACTGTGTTGATCCACTTATCATATGTATTCGTCTGATACATATAGTCGTATACTATTTTGATATAAGAGTCTGGTTTTGATTCTGTCAAATGAATCCAAAAGGATATTATCTGGCATATGATTTTAAGGGTCAGTAGAAATCTTCCAAATTCACCCAAAGTGGGTAGTACTAATGCTTTTTTTATGAACGCCTAGTATTTGTTTACAAAATTTTACTTGAAAATTCTCATATAAAAACTGATTAGATAAGCATGCCTTGAACAGTTTATTAATATAAAACTCTGTCTCCCCATTAAAACAAAAAGGAAACCAAACTTCTGCTCCATAGGTTAAAACACAAGGGTTATCAGTGAGTCGAATAAATGCATTTATTATAGTAGTCTTTAAATTTTGTCCATAAACTGCTCTTTTAAAGGCGTATATTGCTTTGTTGCATTTTTTTACTAAATGTTCTTGTGTTGCTTGAAATTTCCCATTCTGATGAAAAACGATACCTAGATATTTATAGGTTTCTACTGTTTCAATTACATGTTCTCCACATTTGAAATAAATTGGAGTTTTAGGAGGTGATCTTGTAAAAACTATTACCTTTGTTTTTGTTTTGTTTATCTTTAAACCCCAATTAGAACAGTATTCTTGCAGTTTATTCAGTTTAGTTTGAAGACCTTTTTTTGGTTGTTGATAGTAATGCTGGGTTTCATCAGCTAGAGTAAAAAAGGGGAATTCTGTCTTTGCGGTTATATATAGCGTTTCTTTTTACCCCAATATGTTGATCAAATGTAAATTAATATACATTCAATAATGTAGAACTTAATTTTTTTTCCCCTGATGCCCCCTTTTTTGATTTTGTTTTTTAAACCTGTGTGTTTGCCTCGTATTTTTTTTTAAATTTTGTTAAATTTGGGAAATTTTAAAAGGGTTTTTAAAAGGGAATTTAAAAAATTTTTTTCCTGTTATTCCTTTTCGTAAATTTTTAAGAAGCCCCTTTTTCCTCCCCAACTTTAAATTCGCAGCTTTTGAAAATTTCTTTAAAGCAGCAATAAAGTTTTTATTTTTTTACTTTTAGTGCACTATCTTTAAATTGTTAAAAATGGAAAGATATGGTCCGTTGTTCTTCTTGCTTTTCTAAAACCCAGCGGGTTTCCCCTCTGAAAATTTTTTTTTTTATTTGTTATTTTCTAAATTTCGGGTTTTTTCTATGATTCAGTATTTGAAAAAAAAGGGTTTTTGATAGTGTTTGCCCAACCCTTTTTTCCCTCTGTAGTTTTCGGGGTTTTTAATTATGCATCCGTTTTTATAGATTGGAACTTTCACCCCAAATTTCCCGTCACAAGGATATATGCCGGTTTTTAATACTAAAAATTGAACATATTCCCTTTTGTTTTTTCTAAAACTTTAGATGAAACTGATTTGATATTTCTTTTTGTTTTTCCCATTCTTTTCCGGGCAAATTTGTTATTTTTGAGTCTTTTGATTGGGGTTGGGAAATTTTCCCACCTTTGAAATTTTTGCTTATCTAGGAATGGGTTATTAGATATTTTAAACATTGACCCTGCTTTGTACTTGTTTTTTTGGCGGTCTGGATTTTTTTTGCAGTTCTTTTCCAAATTTAAGTTTTTTTAAAAAAAAAAAGTGTCAGCCCTTTTTACTGCTACTTAAAAATGATTATGTTTGCTTTAATCCTTCATCTTCGCTTTCTTTTATTTTTTGAAAAGTTTTCCCCCAATATCCTCGGATCTTCGTCAATGGCATATGTAGTTGTGATGGGTGAATGTTTAAAGGTTTTCTTTTTCTTTTTTTTTTTTAAAGTATTTTTCTGTTTTCTTTTCATAAAATATTTTTGTCGAAGTTAGGTTTTTTAAGGATTTTTTATTTTTTTGCATTTAGAAAAGGTTTTTATTTCCCTTTTTGTACTTTTACTTTTCTGAGTAAAAACCATTTTTTTTATTGTTTTTAATTCTTCTTACGGGTTTTGACTTTCTGGTCTTCAAGCTTATTTGTGCCCTTTGAAAAAGATATCAAAAAGTTGTCTGGAACATTCGTTTACTACGCTTTTTGAGTCGGGGTGCTTTGTACTTTTTTTTAAAATACTTGTTTATTTGATTTTTTATTTGTGTATGTGTGACGGGTTTTAAATTTGTTTTGGTTTAGTGAAGTGTCTTTTAAAATTGTTTTTTGGAATTTTTACCCCCAACAAAACGTGGTTTGTTTTTGGAAAAATTTTGTCTGTGCCTGTGTATCTCTTACTATTTTTTTTAAAATTCTGCAAACATTTTTTGGGTCTATTTCTAGAATTTTTTAAAAGATTTTCGGTTTGGGGGGGTTTCTTGCTATGGTAACCAGGGAAACCCAAGTACAAAATGTTAAATGTGGGGGAGCCAAACCCCGCCCCAAAACAACAGTCAGGAGAGGGATGGGCTCCACTTGCCCTGAAATGTTTTAAAGACTGTCTATTTGGTTTTGCCACTATAGCATTTTGGGGAAAGGAGGGTTTCCCTTTCCTCAGGTATGCAAATTTGGGGACACCGGCGGAGGCGCGGGGGAAAAACCCTAAATGGTTCAAGGGGAGAAAAAGGGCAGTTACGACTGCGTGGGGAAAAGCGCCAGGGAAAAGTTGAGGCACAAAGATAATTGGCCACCCACTGCATCCGGTTCCTTAAACAGTCGTCTTGAGTCATTCTTGCCACTGGACTTGGTGGTCTCCGACAAGAGATTGGGTGGGGAGGGAGCATAACTCTTCTTCCCCAAAAAAACAAAGAAATTTCTTTGCAACTCACTTTCATCCTTCATCCCCCATAAAAAGGGCCCTGTGGCGACAGGAAAGCGGCAAACGGACAGGTGTGGGTACACTGGCAGTCTAGTTGAAACCCCTGCACAAGGCGGCTCGGGGCTTTTAGGGTTGCAAACCTACTGATGGAGCGGGGGTAGGTTTCAGCAGCCGTCGGAGCGACTGAGCACCCCCTCTTAGGAAGCACTGTCACCTCCTTAGCAGGGGGGAAGGGGGGGAAAAAAGGTGCCAAAAAACATTGCCTGTAAACACCACCCTGGTTTAGTTTACCGCGGTGGGGGGCCCCCTCCCTCAAGCGGTCGAAACATAGGGGAAAAAAAATCAAGAAAAAAGAATGGAAATCAGTTTTCTAAACCTTGAAGTTGGAATGTGTGAACACTTCTTGGGGGGAAAGGGAAAACCCCCAAGACCCCAGAGACGCCCGAAATTTTTCGCAAGCGAACCGCCGGGTAAAACATCGAAAATTGTCCCCTTAGTGGGACCAGGCTAGGGGGCCTTTGGGGGGAATTATGCGAAAAAAAGGACAGGACATTTTTTTTTGGAGTGGGGCGGGGGCCTGAAGTTGGGACGTAAAGGCGGGAAAAGGTTGGCTTTTTGGCCAAGTAAAAAAAACCCAAACGTTGGGGGAAAGCTGCCCCAAACCCCAAAAGGTTTATTGAAGTTAGACTTATGACGATGGCCTCCCCCCTTATCTTTTTGGGAAGAATTTTGTACCCCTTGTCAGGGCTTATGCTCCCACCATGCAAATCCAGAGGACATCAAGAAAAAGTTTTTTGAAGACTTGATGTGTTATCCCTTCCCCGTTCCCAAAAGCAGAAAGAAAAATCTTCCTTGGTGCTTAAAAGCCAGGTAGGCTGTGACTGTACGGTGGGGAATTTTTTGGGATTGGAAAGCATGGAGTTGGCAACTCCCAACGCCAAGGGGCCCTTACTGCTCCTAAAAGACTTGCGTGGAGCATGACCACTGATCAAAACCCGATTTTCAACCTCCCCCACAGTAACGAAAAAATTTTTTGGAGGCTTTCCCCGCTCTAGGACTGGTTTTTTGGGACTATGTAAATCACCGGGAAAAAGGGGGGGA
Source organism: Rapana venosa (assembly GCA_028751875.1). Taxonomy (NCBI): domain Eukaryota; kingdom Metazoa; phylum Mollusca; class Gastropoda; order Neogastropoda; family Muricidae; genus Rapana; species Rapana venosa. The sequence goes on from CM054154.1 coordinate 6,129,571, forward strand.
CAGGCAGGTTGTTATGTCAAAAAGGGCCCAAAGTTTTGGAGCAGATGCGGGGAACAGCCCACCGTCTATCGTCTTAAGCTAGGTTGCAGGGTAAAACCCCAAGGGGACGGCCAAGGCGTAAAAAGGGCCCCAAAAACGCCTGAATTTTCAACAAGATGAAAAAACGACACAGTTCAAAAGTCTGGGGGCTCCCCGCTTGGAGGAACGCCTAGGGGCCCCATTGTGCTGGTTAGCGAAAAAGGGGAAATCAGCTTTGGGGAAAAACCCCTCCGTGTTACGTGTTAAAACACAGCTTTTTGGAGTCCCTCGGCCCTATTTCCCGGGGTGAAAAAGGGAAAGGGTTTTGATGAGAACTGGGGAAAGAGATCAAAATTTTTTGGAAAAAACAAGCGCTTTTTCCCTTTAAAAAAGCCCACCATGTTAAACCCAATTCAACAGCAAAAGAAAGATGCATGAGGAACAAGGCGTTAGCCCCACCCAGTAAAGTTTGCGTCAGCTGAAAGACTCCTGGATCAGCAAAAAAAAGGATGGATCCAAGGATATGCTGACGGAATGCAGGGAGAACTTCTTTGGGGAAATTTCAAACAGATTTCATCAACGATTTCCTTTTTGTTATTGTTTTGGCCCCCTAAATTTGGGCTGTTCTGAAGCCAACTTTGAAAAGGGCAGTTTTGGACAAGTTCTCTGAGGTTTGGGGCTTTTTTGGGGGTTGACAATCGTACCAAGGACTGGGGTTTAATGCCCCAAACCCACCCCAAGGGGAAGCTCTATTTTTAAAAACCAAACATTCCGTAAAATGAACATAGACTCAAAGCAGGGCCCAAATTTACTTATTTGGCTCCCCTCTCAGGACAGTAGAATTGATGTTGAGGAAAATTACAGCCCCCAAAAAAGGCGTTTGCCTTTGGCAGACTCCGAAAGAATTTTGTGGGCGGGAGAGGCATCTAAAAAAAAAACCCCAAGACCCCAAGGTCACAAAGCGGTAGTGCTAAACCACCCTGCTCTATGGCTCAGAGTCATGGACAGTTAAAAAACGCCATGCAAAAAAAGTTTTAAACCCAAATTCCCAACACCCCTTTTTGAAAAAATTTTTTTTGGCATAAAGTGGCAGGACAAGACCCCAGCACTGGGGTTTGCTCACCAGAGAAAACCCCTTCCCAGCTTTCCACCCCATCCTGTTTCCCCGGGACCCACCTTGGGGGCAGGCCATGTAGTTGCATCCCAAAGCCCAAATCGGCTTTTCCAAGAAATTTGTTTGGCAAAAATTCACCCAGGGAAAAGGCCCCAAGGGGGAGGCCCAAGAAGAAACACTTAAAAGGACCTCTGAAAGCCTCATGAAGCCTTAAATTTTTGAGAAAAAAACTCATGGGAAGCGGCAGCAAGGGAAAGAGGGCCACAGTGGCGAGCAGTTTTTAACGTAGGGGCCCCAAAGGCCCCCCGAAGCAAAAAAAATTTGCAACACCCTGAGCAACGCGGAAAAGACAGGAAAGTTTAGAGCCTCCAAGTCCCCAAAAAAACCCAGCCACTTTCCCCTGTCCTTTACTGCTAAAAGAACTTTTCAAGCGCGGATTGGCCAAATAAGTCATCTTCGCTTCCACAAAAACCCGCCCCCTCCAACCCCAGGTGAATAGAGGGTTTCATCATCGTTTGGGACAAAAGATTTTTATTTTTTTATTCCTAAATAAATTTGACAATGATCGAGTATTCCATTAAATTTTAAAAAATTTTTCTTTTTGTTCACCTTTTTTTAAAAAAATGATTTTGAAAAAATGAAAAAATCCAAAACATTTAAAACCTTTTGTTTTTGAAAGCATGTAAATCTACCTTTTAAATTCCTAATGTTCGGCCTTTTTAATATTTAAATTTGATTATCTTTTAAAAATTATTAGCTTTATTTCTCCCATATTTTTGTAAAATTCAATCCATTGGCCCTTTGATAGCAGTGGTCATATTCCTTTTCTTCGCGTAAATTGTAGTAAACTTGGTTTTGGATCTATTTCTATAAAAGTCGTCAGTCTTCCTGATGCACTTTTCAGATTTTCTGAAAGAAATTAATCGGGTGGATCGGTGGTTAGGGGTTTTAAACGCCCCTGTCTAAAAGGGGAAAAAAGTCCGGGTCTGAAGGTGCGGGGGTTTTCGTCCCCCGGGTTTGGGGCCCGGAATTTTTCCCCAAACCCATTAGACCATGGGGGTGGTTGGGCGCTAGTCTTTCGGTTGAACGAAAAAACCAAAGGCCCCCGTGTTTTTACACGAAATTTTTTTAGGGGCCGAAAAAAAACCCACGGCAAAAAGAGGTTGCCCTGGCAAAATTTTAGAAAAACCCTTGATGGGGAAAACAAAAAAAAAATCCAGTGCAGAAAAAAAAAAAAAAAAAAAAAAAGGGTTTAAAAAGGGGGGCAAAAGCGCTAAGTGGCGACGCGTTCTCCCGCTCCCCCCGGGGAGAGCAGCCCGAATTTCAGGGGAAAAAACTGCATGACTTAAAATGGTTTTGGGAAAAAAAATCCCGACGCCTTTTATTTGTTGCTTTACCAAAAATCAGCGTATATAAATTCCATACATTATTATTATTATTTTTATTTTTTTTATTTTTATTATTTTATTATTTGACCCTTTCGACAAAAAATTTCTATGTCTTGTTCAAATTTTCCTATTTTTTTGTGTATGAACTTTTCCAAAAGAAAAAAATTCAGGTGGAATATATGCAAATCCTATGAAAATTTTGTTTGAAGTTTTTTATGGTTTTTCCCGCTTCATTTGCATCCACACAATTTTTTGAACCTTTTTTTGGTTTAAAATTTTTTTACTTTTTCGATTCTTCCTTAATTTAAAAAATGAAAAAAACCTTGGGAAACACTGATAGATCTTTTTTTTCCCTTTGGGTTTCGTGGCACGAAAGGGCCCGTGGGGAGGTCCTCGGAAATTTTTGGGATTTTAAGAAAGGGGGGTGCAAAAACCCAAACAAGCACTATAACACTGCAAGCAGTGCAGTCCTTCTGAACAATCCCGGTCGGGGACTTTCTTTTAAAAACCCCGTTGGGGTCCGAAAGGATGCCTGTTTTCTCCAGTCCCGTTTAAATTTTTCTTGGGGAAAAAAAATTTTTAGAGAGGGCCTCCATGACTTCCACTTACCATCTCCTTTTGGGGGCAACCCCTCAAAAAACTTCGGGTTTTTCCGGGAAATTTTTTTACTTTTACCCCAGGGGCGGGGGAAATAAACAGAGCTGCAAGTTTTTAAGACCAGGGTTGAAAAACGAAAATGGAGGGATATGGGTTTGGGGGTGAGCTCGGGGGAAAAGTTTAAAAAACTTGTGAACAAACCGAGCAACGCCCTGCTAAAATTTACATGAACGGGCCAAAAACTTTGGGGGAGGTAGGGCGATTTTAAAAAACCTTGGCGCTTTTTTTTCACAAAGGACGGGGATCAAAGACAGAAATCAAAGTCAGAAATTTGCCCCTGGCAAAAATCTTTCCCTGACAAAACTTTTCCAAACCCTATAGAAAAGTTTAAAAAGATCAGTTCCCAACAAACTAAAGCTCTACCCAAAAACCCCAATTCAGAATTTCCTGCTGTACAGAAAAAGAAAACCGGGCATTGACGTTTTAAAAAAGCAAGCAGTCCCGTTTTTTTGAAACAAAAATTTCCATAGAAAAAATGCTGGGGTTTTCCTTTGGGGAGAAAGAAAGACCAAAAGAATTTGTCAAGAGTCCAAAAAAACACGGCTTGGGCCCGGGCCCCCAGGAAACCCCTTTTCCCCCATCCTCAAAAAGAAAAAAATGGGCATGGTTTGGCCACGTCACCCGCCACCCAAAATGCCAAAAAAAAGTTCTGCAGGGAAAAAATCGAAGGTGGCGAAAGAGGGGAAGGGCAGAACTAGTCCTTTGGGGGGACAAATCAGAGAATGGACCAGGATGAAAAGATCGGGGATACTGCACAGAGCCCGGGCTGGATGGTTTGGGGGGGTTACCCGGCTTTGTCTTTTGTTGTTCCCCCCGAACCCCCAAGGTCAAAGGGTCTGATGTGATGTTTTTGAGTGACATAGTATATCCTGGTTTTGGTTACGGGTTTTAAAACTTTTTGGGTCTAAATGTGTTTCTTTTTTAAATTTTTTAAATGTATATTCAAAATTTTTTTTAGTTAACCCCTTTTTGTTTGTTTACATTAATTCCATCCAAATTTTCCCTAGTTTCTTATAATTTCCCTGATAAAATTTTCATTCAAAGTGTGTTTTTATTTTTTTTGTTTTTAAACGGTGGTTTTTTTACATCGTGCTCTCCCCTCCCCCTTTTGTTTTGTAAGTTTTGTGTTTTGTGAAAATAGTGCTTGGGGGGGACATTCATTTGGTGACATCTGCTCCGTTTTGGTATTCAAGTCTTTAAGCCCTTTTTAGAACTGTCTTTCCTTTTTAAACAATTCCCCCCCTTCATGTCTCCGCCCCCCCCCCCCTCTCCTCCTTTTTTTTTGTGTGGGGGGGGGGGAAGTTCGAGGGAATAATTTTCAAACTGAAGTTTATGTACGTAACTTTCCTTTTTTGTTTGGGGTTTTGTTTCCCTTGGGGGGTTTGGGGCACTGCGATGGAAAACAGGGGTTTTCTGGGAAAAGGGGGTGGGGGGGTTTTTTTTTTTGGCCCCCGATAATAATAGGTAATTTAAATTTTTATTGGGCTTTGGCGCTTTGAAATGTGCTTGCTTTTTTGCTGTTGTTGTTTTTTTTAATGGCTGACTGATTTTAAACGCCCTTTTTTTGGTTGGGGTTTTAAATTAAATGATGGTGGATTTGTCATCCTCCCCCCCCCCTCCAAAACCCCCACAACGCCCATGCTAGCTGCAATGCTTAGGTGGGCGTGTGTTTTCAGTTCAACAAAAGGGAAATTTTTTTTTTAAAGATTAGTTTGTTTTTGGTTTTGTGCTGGTTTTTTTTTGGTTTTTTTTGAATATAAGCTTGCTGGTGCCTTGGTTTTTTGGTCCCCACCTCTCCCCCGTTTTTTGTGGCAATTAAAATGATGGTTTTTTTACTGGATGTTTTGGCCAAACGAACCTTTTTGGGGTTTAGCTTTGGGCTTAAATTAGTGAATTTGCATGAGGGGTGTAATTTGTGTGCCTTTTTTTTGTTGGCATTTTCAATTAAAACCCGGGGTTTGTGTGTGTTTTTGGGTGTGTGTTTTTTTTTTTTTTTCCCGGCCCTGGGAATCTTGGGGGGAGGAATAAATTGAAATCTTCTGTTAAAATAAGAAAACCCCTGAGGAGGTGTGAGGTGTCTGAGGGGCTTGCAAAGGGGTCTCTCTTTTGGGTGTGTGCTTTCTGGGCCCCAGGGTGATTCCCGGATAGGAATTTAGGTGGTGGGAAATGCGTGTTTGGATTGTCCCCGCTTTGTTTGTGGTGTGTGTTTTTATGTTTTAAAAACCAAATGTAGTAGGAAAATTTTGGAGGGGTTCCCGGTTTTCTGTGCCCGCCTCCCCCAAAAAATTTTTCTTGACTTTCCCTTTATGTCTGCTATAAAATTTTTAAAAAAAAGTCGCTCCTTCCATTCCCGTGTTGCGAACGATGTCGATGGAAAATTTTGCCCATTTCCTATTTTTCGGTTTTTTTTTGTGTGTGTGTTTTGGGGGTGGGGGTGTGGACAATGTTTTTGTCCTTGTTTGTTTTACTATTTTTTTGAAAAAACCTTTCTGTTTGGGCCCTTTTTTTTCCCAAAAATTCTTTTGGTAGGGACTACAAAATTTTTTGAGCTTTTTTCCATGATCGAACTGTTGTGGGGAAAAGTTTTTCAACCATGTACTTTTTAAAGCATAGAAAATGTAATTATGGGCAGTTAAAGGACACCTTTCGAATTGGGGATCACTTAATTTTCAAAGGGCTAGGGGGGTACAGAAATGTAAAAAATGTTTTTATTATTCTAAGGCAAAAAAAAGTACTTCCGTATTAAACCCGAAAGGGTCGAAATTTTTATATTTAAACTGAAAAGGTATGTACATTCAGAATTTGGGGTTTCAAATGTTTCTTTGCCTTGTTTTTGGTTTGAATTGTAGAGGGTTTGGTGTTTTGTTCTAAATGATTTTGAAAATTTTAAAGGGAACCAAAGTTGCAAGGGTACAAATGGTAATTTTATTTGGTTTTTTTTTACTGCTTTTGAGGGGAAAACCTTTTTTTTGGGGAATGTTTTATGGTCCCCAAAAAGGGGTGACCCCCATTTTATGTAATTTTTTAAAAAAAAAAGATTTTTAAAAATTTCAATTTAAAAAGAAATTAGCGACTTTACGCTTTCTCACGGAGGAGGAAATTTTGTGCAAAACCCCCCCCCTTTCCCATTGGGGGCTTTAAATTTCGGTTTTGGCCCCTGAGTTCACATCAGTGGTAGAGAGAAAAATGGGCCTGTGCTTCAGTTGGGAAAAAAAGAATATGTAGAGGGCGCAAAGGGATTTTCTTGTGCAGTGAGGACTTGTGGGTGTGTTAAAAAAAGGGGGGAAAAAAAGGAAAAGGCTTTGTGCCTGGTGAAGTTTCACTAAAGGGATGTTTGTCTTTGTGTGGGCGGGCAGAAAAAAGAAAAGAACTTTATGAAATAGATGCTACGTTTTTAAAATTGCCTTTTCTTGGGGAAAAAAAAGGTTTAGAAAAAAAAAAAAGGAAAAAAAAAATTTGTGTTCATGCCCTTTGGGGATTGTGGGGTTTTTTTTTGTTGCTTTTTTTCAAAACTAAAAAAACCAAAATAAAAGTGGGAAAAGGCACCTAGAGGGCAAAATCCAAAAGGGCAAGGGAAAAGAGCCCCCAGACCAAGCAGCAGTCCCCGGGATGCAGACAAAAATTACTACAAACCCCCTGTCAGGCAAGGGGACAAAAGGGGGTGCAGGGGGGGGAGCCTTTCGAGCAAAAAAAGAAAAATAAGCAAACCCCCCAACCCCTCAACGCAAAAATAACTTTTTTCCCGCTTCAAGAGGAACACAAAAAATAAAATTTAAAAGGGGGTGAGTGGGCCCTGTGCGAAAACCCAAATGGACTCCCGTCCTTTATCCAGTCATGGGAAACTCTGAAAAAAAAAAATTGAAAGGGGGTGGGAAGGAAAACAGGAAAAAGGGCTGACGGGGAAAAAGTCGGAAAATAAAAAATGTCCTTTGGAAACTTCATTGGAAAAAAGGGGAAAACCCCTTTCTGAGAAATAAAAAAAGGGAAAATCTGGAAAACCGTGTCAGGACCTGGCGGATGATGTCAGTCGACTTCAAAAAAAGAGCAGGAAAAAAAAAAGAGTTTAGGAAAAAGTCTTTAACGTACCCCCCCAAAAGAAAAGAGACAAATTCAAAAAAACCTTTTAAAACTTCCGGGGGTTCAGCACGGGAGACAGCCCCGAGGAGACAGGAAAAGGGAAAAGAAGGCAGAAAAAAAAAAAAGGAAAAAATTTTGGCTTAAAAATAAATTTTTTTCAAAACAGGGGGGAAAAGAAAGAAAAGACCGAAAGGTTCCCCCAAAAAAACAGAAAAAAAATGAACCCGTTTTGGAAAAAAAAAATTGGGTTTAATTAACAATGACCCCAAAAGGGGGGGAAAATTTTCAAAAAAAGTTATTTTTCGCCTAACAAAAAATAATGGCAGAAAAAACGAAAATTTTTTAAAACAAAAAAGGTTTATAAAATTAAATTTTTTTCATATTCCCAAGGAAAACCCTTTTGGGGGTTGCAAGATTTTTTGGATTCCTTAAAAGGCGGGGTTCCCTTTAAAGATCGAAGATGGAGAAAATACAGAAGATCGAAAGGGGGGCGATGCTGCAGTCCCCCCATCTGCAGAAACGTCGGGCCACGGCCTTTTTACCCAAAACCAGGCTGGCGGAGCGAAAAACCGCACAGGTCCGGGGAGGGGGGGGAGGAGGAGGAGGGCGGGAAAAGGGAAAGGCGCATCCTGTTTGGGGGGAGCAGCCAAAACCACCAGGCGGACATTTGTTCCGCGTCCTCCACTGCCACAGCCCTTTCCCTTAAAAGGGGCCCCCATGCCAAAGGGGTCCAAAAGGGGGGCCGGGGAGTGCAGAAAGGACGACGTGTCAACCGGGAGACGGGCGGGCGGCCGTCCCCAAAAGGGGGGCCCATTCCGGGAGAGGACAGGTGCGCCGCTGACAGAAAAACAGATTTGTGCAGGGGTTTCAAGTGTAAGGGAAAGGCAGCGTGCAAAACGGGTTTGGGGTACCTGAGGACCTTCCCAAATTTTGAACAGGGAAAATGGAAAAATCCATGTGGCCTCAGCAGCATGGAAGTTTTCGAAGATGATCCTTTGCCTTTTAAGGGGGGGGGGAAAAAATGAAAAATTCCACGCCCTCTTTCCCCCGGGCAGAAGCAAAATCTTGGGAACCTGAGTTTGGCCCGGTTTGGCCCCCCCTTCGGGGAGGGGGGAAAAAAAAGGGGGGGGGTTTTGACTACAAAGTAAAATGGGGATAGCAGTTTTAATTGGGAAAAAGTAATTTAATAAATTCCCGGAACAGTGTCTTAAAAAAGGTTTCCAAAAGGGGAGACAGTTAAAGGGTGTTTCCCGTGTTGTTTTGTTTTTTTTTTTGTTTATTTTCGGATGTGTGTGGGGTGTGTGGTTTTTTGTGTTTTTTGTGTGTGGTGTGGCGCGCAAAGCGGGGTACGTGTGGGAAGTGTTTCGTTGCGCGGCGCGCGGGCGTGTGTGTTTTGGGTTGGTTTGCGCGCGCACGCGCGTTTTTGCGAGCGTTAGTATTTGTGTGGGGCGCGCCTTGTGTTAAAGTGTGTGTTTGTTGTTGTTTTGTTGTGTGTGTGTTTTGTTGCTGTGGTTTGGGGGGAAAAATTTTTTTTATTTTTTTTGTTGTTTTTTTTGATATGTTTTATTGTTTTTTAAAGGGGGGGATTTTGGTTTGGGGGGGTTTTGGGGGAGTCTTTATATATTTTTTTTAAACATTCATTTTTTTTATCTTTTATTTGGTTTTTCTAATTTGTTTGTTATTTTTCTTTGTTGTATGTGATGTATGGAAAGGGGAAAATGGGGGGTTTTTACAAAAAGCGGCAAGTATGTGTCAATGCATTTGTTTATTTTTTTTTTTTGTTGCATTCTTTTGTGTTCCGGGCTTCCATTCTGTTTTCGTTGTTAGTGTTGTTTCTTTTTTTTTGTTAGTCCCTTTACAGCTGAAGAGGGGGGTGGGGTTTTTTTATTTTTTTTCAATTAAAATTTTTTTTACCAAACCCGTTTTGGTTTTTAATGTTTAAAAAGTGCCTACGGGGGGAAAAGGGCTGGAAATTTCAACATGTTCACTCTCTCTCGGGTTTTTATTTCTTTCTGTTGTTGGTTTTTTTGTTGTTTGGTGGTGGTGGTGGGGGGGGGGGGGGGGGGGGGTTTTTGTTGTTAGGTTTGTTTTTTTCGTTGTTTTTCTTTTGGGGGAAAGTCTTTTTTTTTTTTTTTGGTGTTTTTGTTTTGCCGGGACAGGATACGAATTATTGGAAAGTAAAAGATTTAGTCAAAGACCCGTTTGCAGTTTTAAAAAAAATTTAAAAGTTCATTAAAAGGGTTTTTTTTTGGGGTTATTTGTGTTTTGGTGGTTGGGTTTTTTGCTTGGTATGTGGGGGTTTTTGGGTTTTGGTTTGTTCGTTTTTTTTGTTTGGGGTTGGGGGGGGGGGGGGGGGGTTTTTTTGTTTTTTTTTTTGGTTTTTGTTGTTGTTGTTGTTTTTTTTGTTTGTTGTTGTTGGGTGGGGGTTTTTTGGGGGGGGGGGGGGGGGGGGGGGGGGGGGGGGGGGGGGTATCGTTGCGCCCTTTTTGCCAACCGCTGGGTGGTTGTTTTCCCTTTGGGGGGGGTGGGGAGGCAGCGCCGCTGTGACGTGCTTTGTGGGGTTTGCCCTCCAAAGTTGGGGAGGGGGGGGGGGGGGGGGGGGGTAGAAAGAGGCACAGCATAATGGCAAGGCGTCTTCAAATGTGGCTGTGTTTATACGCGTGGTTGGGCTGGGTGAGTGCGACGGCGTAGGTGGTGAGAACGGCTTCGATGCTATCGCTGCCCCCACCCCTACTAATTAATAATGATAATTACCCTGGTGATCAGGGTGGAGGTGTGTAACATCACCAATAGGGGGAAGGATAGGTGGAGGAGTTAGGGATTAATAGGGAGAGACGCATATTATAAAGGTATCCACATTCTTTGATTTCCCAACTGTTTTGGGGTGAATCCCTCCTTGCCCTGTTTTTCACCCTCCTTCCAACTTTGTGCGGGGTGTGTGTGTGTGTTGTGTGTGTGTTGTGTGGTTGTGGGGTGTGTGTGGGGTGTGTTGTGGTGTGTTGTGAGTGTGTTGTGGGTTGTGTGTTGTGAGGGGGGTGTGTGTGTGTGTGTGTGTGTGTGTGTGTGTGTGTGTGTTGTGTTGTGTGTGTGTATGTGCGAGTGTGTGTGTGTGTAGGGGAGGAGGGGTGATAGAGGTGTATCTTTGTTAGTTTGTTAGGTCTGTTTTTGTTTTTCTTCGATGTTGTCTTTTCTCTGACCATCCGGTGGGTTTTTCACCTGGTGTGACAAATCTGTTTTTCAGATGCTGGGAATCCATTCTTATATGCAATTTTGTGTTGTACTTTACCACCTCGTGTGGCGACATGGGCAGGGTCAGTAGGCTGGGAGAGGAAGTTGGACTTCTGAAAATCTCTGGCCATTGGATATGAGTTTTGACTAGTGTTATGTTTTTAATGCTGTTTTGGATTTTTTTTTCCATTTTTTTCCCTTAAAATTTAAGAAAAAAAAGGTTTTAAAAGGGGGAAAGGGGTTGGTTTGGTGTGGTGGGGGTTTGTGGGGTTGTGGGTTGGGGTTGGGGTTTTTGTGCCCCCCTTTTAGGGGGGTTGAAAGCTTTTGGGTTTTTTACCACTTAAAAAGGGGGTTACGGTCTTTGATTTATTAAAGGTTTGTCAAACCCCTTTTTTTTGTAAGTTTTTTTTTGCTTTTTTGGGGGTTTTTTCACGATTTTCAGGAGAAGGCCTTTTCAGGGGGGTAAATTGGGGCAGGGGGAATGTAAGTCGGGGCTTTCCTTCTAAAAAAAACCCAAAAAATTTTGTCCAAACACTTTTTTTTTGCCTTTTATTTTTTTGTTTTTAAAAGGCCCTTTCTCTATTATTACTGATTGTTTTTTGTTAAAAATTGTGATTTCAGAAAGGTAAAAGGGATGAGATCTATATGTTTTTTAAAAACCAATAAAATAAAAATTGCGGGAAATTTCCACTTTTTCGTTTTTCCCATTTAAAACCCGAAAAGAGGGGAGTTTTCATTTTGAACTTAATTTGTTAAACCCCCTTTTAAAAACCAGAACCGCCCAAAGTCGAAAAGTTTTTTTCTTTAAAATTATTTTTGAGGTTCCAATTTTTTAAAAAATTTTTGGTTCAAAAAAAAAGGGGGAAAAGAAAATTATGGTACTTTAAGAAAATTTTACATCAGGGGGTTTTGTATTGCGTTAATTTTAGGTTTTAAAAAGAAACCCACAGCCTTTTTAAAAATTTTTCAAAAAAAAACCCAAATATCAGGGGGGGGGCTAACCCTTTTGAAACCCCCTCCTTTGATTATGACAACTAAAACCCCAAAAACCCAAAAGCCAAAAGGTTCGGGGAAAGGAAAAGGAATTAACCCCAAAAATAAAAACAAAATATTTTGGGAGAAAAACCCCCAAAAAAAATTAAAAAAAAAGGAAAAAAAAAAGTTTTTTCGGGTAAAAAAAAATAAAAAAAAAAAAAAAAGGAAAAAAATAATTTTTTGAAAAAAAAATAAAAATTGTATTTAAAAAATAATAAAATAAAAAAAAAAAAACTATGAATTTAAAAACTAAAAAAAAAAAATTTTATTTAAAAAAAAAAAAAAATATATTAAATAAAACACAATTTATAAAAAAAAAAAATGAAGGGAGGGGGCCCTTGGGGTTGCCAAAACCAAAAACCTTTGGCAAAACATAAATCCTCATCCAAAAGACAAAAAACTTGAAAACTCACCCAAAGCATTAAACTAAAAATTGACTCCCGTCACCAAAATTAAATCCGCAAAAAAGCAAACACAAAAACACCCAACGAAATTCAGGAAACATTGATTACCACCCTAACTAAACAAAAGCAAAACAAAGCAAAAAACCCCAGCAAAAAAAAAACTAAAAAAAAAAAAACCCAACATGGTTGAGATTTCCAAGCCAAAAATTGGGAGGAAAGTTCCCCGCACTCCAGCCATCGACAATGATGGGGACACACTAGCCAACAACATCAAAAGAAGTGCTATAAGGCAGAAGAAAATTAGGAAGAAAGAACAAAAAAAACAACCCGGGTGACAAATGAGGGTTTTGACCTCTGCGACAAAAGAAGAGACTAAGAAACAAAAATTCACAATCAAAAGCCAACAAAAATCATGAATAGCCCCAGGAAGTGGGAAAAAGATGAGAGAAACCCAAAAAGAAGTGTGGATAGAAGAATAATGCCACGCTCGAAGTTGGGAAAGGCCCCAAAGGGAAAAAGCAAAACAGCTTCGACACTCTGAAATCACAACGAAAACCACCAGCCCAAAACCTTGTTATTGAAGACAAAAAGGGAAAATTTTTTAAAGGGAAAGCAATGCCTCCTCCAACGTTGGACGGAATACTGTGAGGGTTTTTAAAACTACCCACTACGCCCAGATCCAACAAGTTTCTGAAAAATTTAAAACCCGAAAAACCAAAAATAAAGCCCCCCAAAACAAGGTGGAAGTAACACAGCATTAAACAATTTAAGAAAGGGAAAAATCCTGAATCGATAAAATCCAGCGAATAATAAAAAAAAGGGGGGAAATGAAACGCAAGGCGATTCACAGAACTTTGTCGAAATTCAGACACCAAAGAATGGCCAGAAGATGGACACGTCTTTGAATACCCCCACCAAAGAAAAGGGAAAAAAACAAGCTGCCAAAATACAGAAAACCCTCATCTCATAAGCCTCCAGCAAGATTGCTGGGGTGCCCACAGACTGAAAAAACCCGGGGAAAAACTCCTGCAGAAGCAGCCGTTTAACCCCGGCCTTGAAAAATTTTCAATTGAAATTTGGGGAAAGGAAAAATTTAAACAAAAATTGTATCCTTTCTGCTTCAAAAAAGGTTTTGCAGGGGTAAAGGTGGGTTTGGCGACCAGGCCTTCACTTGAAACTGCCCATGGTCATCAAAAATGTAAAGAACGCAAAATTTCCTTTTTGAAAAATACATGGGGAGTTTTAAGCCACGGTTGGGGCCGTCAAGGTGCCTTCAACTTTAACCTTTTTTCGAAAACTTTGCAGGAAAATTCAAAACCCACACTTCCTGTCATTTGGTGGAGACCCCTTTGCAACCTAGTTTGCGATGAATTGCCTCATGGGCAGCAGCCCCAAAAAAAACGCAAAACCTCACAGATAGTCTTCGATGACAGTGCATACGGCTGGAGGGAGTACGAGAAACAAGATCAGGTCACGGAATAAAGATGAATGGAGAAATATTGGGAAGAGGTGAGCTAATTCAAATACTTTGGCTCCATCCCCAACAAAAGATGGCACATCAAACAATGAAGTGAAAACTCGTTTGACGCAAAATTTTGCTCTAGCCCGATCGAGAGGATTCGAAAAAATATTTTTAAAATATACCTTAAAACCTTGATTCTACTCCATAAAGGGGGAATTTGTTGTACGATAGAGAGAAAACCCGATTGAGAAAATTTTCCCGGTCCCCTTTTTCAAAACACCACCAAAAATATGTGAAAGAAGAAACAAAAGGTGTGGGCCCCAAAAACCCCCTGCCCCACCTAAAGAGGAGGGAAAAAAGTGGGTTTGGTCACCCCCAAGCACAAACCTTAGCAAAAACCATCTTGCAGGGGAACATTTTAAGGCAAGAGAAGAAAGGCCGCCAAAAAAATCATGGGTTGACAACATCAAAGTGGACCCCCCAAACCCCGCAAAACCCTTTTTAGCCACAAAGGATGTGAAGCTGGAAAAAGTCTCGTTTTTGTCTTTCTCATGTCGCCCCACGTCCTTTGGGGCATGGGCTGAGTTTAGTGGTGACAAAGGAGAGAATCAACCCGAGTGTAAAAGGTTCATGGCGAAAAACCCCGCCCTTAAAAAAGTAGATGATTTTTTTTACTATTGAATATTTTATATTTTCTGTGAAGAACCTGACATTCCTAGGGTTTCAGTCAGATCACTCTATGGTTATTTTTATTAAAAGTTTTGGGGGAAGGGAAAAACCCTTAAAAAATACGGAAAATTTAACAGTTCTATTCTTAAAGACCATTTTTTATCAATGAAGTAAAAATGGTGATTACAAAAAGTTTTGAAGAAAATGCAGAGACCCCTGACAAAGCAAAAGTCAAGGAAAAACCCCGCTCTGATCTGAATTTACTGTTCCTGAACGTTTCCTAGTTTTTTTTTTGAGAAAATCAGAGCGAAAACATTTCTTATGCCACAAAAAAAAAAGAGGACGGGGAAAAAGAACTTAAACTAGAGAACGAAATTCGAGAGATTGAAAAATCAAGTAAAACAGAACTGGACGTACTTAAGGTAGCGATTTAGACGGAAAAATCACACATGAAGTCAAAATGGGGGAGGGGGTTCACTAAAGGGCAAGGGGAAGGGGTAGCAGTTTGGGAAAAAATTTCAAAGTATTTTTGTAAAACCTAGAAAAAAGAAACTATTTTAGTAAAAACGTCCAACTAAAAGTAAAATAACACAGTAATGTCCTAAAGAAAGTGGTCAGGGGTAAACCTTTTTATGAAAAATTTGTATAGAAAAAGGAAGGTCGAAGACTGTAATGAAAATCTGTATCAGATTTACCAAAATTATCAGAGAAGAACAAAATTTACTGGGGGGGAAAAATAACACGGACGGGGGCAACACCCCTTTGGGAAAAAAGAAAATGGAAAAACCCGGGATCAGATGGTTTTTACAGCTGAATTCTTTAATATTTTTTGGAAAAAATTTGGGAGTGTGGTTGTTAGAGTTTTAAATAAATCATTTGCATTGGTGAGATGTCCAGTACACAAAACAAGGAATAATTACCTGCTTCCCAAAAGGAGCAAATCAAAAGAAAATATAAGTAACGGGCGCCAAAATCTTTTTAAACGTTTTTATAAGATTGGGTCGTTGTATAGCAAATAAATTTAAAAAACTGTTTATCAAAATTTGTACGGAAGGTCAGTCAATTTGGGCAAACGGTAATGGGAAAAATATCAGGCTAATATATGATTTTTTTCACTATTTAAAAAGTAAAAATTCCGGGTTTCTTATATGTGCGATTTGAGAAGGCGTTGATTTGCTAAATGGTTTTTTATGTTTAAATATTGAAATCTTTTGGTTTTGGTAAAGTTTTATCCAGGGGTACTACATTTTATAAAGATACAAATCTGTAGTACAAGTAAATGGAAAAACCTCTTCCTGGTTTAAATTAAAGAGGCTGTAGAAAAGGGTAATCCGATCTCCCTTATTTTTTTTCCCTTTTCAGCGGAAATTTTTAGCCATTATGATAAAAAAAAAAAAATATAAAGGAAATTAAAATCAATTCAGGGGAACTAAATGGGTACAATTAAGATGATACACAACGGGGTAAAAGGGAGTTTAAAAAATCATTTGAAATGCATGTTAACATTAAAATCACTTGGTAAAGTTTGGTCTATATTGAAGTTAAAAAACAAAAGAAATATGGCTTTGGAAAGAACATTTTCCAAATCAGTAAGCCCCCTTTTCAAATGGAATGGAAAAAAAAACCCCCAAAAATTTTTTCAAAGGGAAAATTTTACCCCAAAAAAATTTAAATTTAAAGAAAAATTTGCAAATCCCTTTTTTTAAAATTTTTAAAAAAACCCCAAATTAAAAAAAAATTTAAACCCTTTTGTTAAAAAAAAATTTTTTTCCAAAACCCCCCCAAAATTTAAAAAACCAAAGGATTTTTTTAAAAAAAAAACAAACAAAACCCCCCAAAAAAAAAAAAAATTTTAAAAAAAACCCTCAAAAATTTTTCCCCAAAAAAACTTTATAAAAAACAAGACTATAACCCCCGGAAAAATTAAAATATTTCTTTTAAAACACCTAAAACAAGACTTTAAACCCAAAAAAACAAACCTAAAAAAAAACAACAACGTTATTTAAAAAAGACAAATTAACCGAAACCCTTTTCCGGAAAAAAAATAAAAAAAAAAGACAAAAAACCATTCAAAAAAGGGTACAAAAAAAATTTTTTTTTTTCTTTTTAATTTGAAACCCCCCCCAATGAGAATTAAAAAAAATAAAAATCAAAAAAACACAAATTTTCCCAAAAAAAAATTTTTGGGAAACATTTGATAAAAAAAAACCTGCACATTAAAAACAGGAAGGGAACAAAACCCTTTAAAATTCAAACCCAAAAGCCACCTTTTCCCCCTTTTTTTTACATTCAATTCCTTTTTTTTCCCAAACCCCAACCCCTTTAACCCAAAACCCGTTGCTTTTCCAAAAAAAACACCAAACCCCCCCTTTCCCCCACTTTCCCCCACAAAAATAAAGACCCCTCTTAAAATTTCCCCAAAAAAACACCTTTCCACCCTTAATTTTAAAAAGAACTTTTACCCCCCGCAAACCCCTTTAAAACCCAAAAGGGCCCCCCTCCCCCCTTTTTTTTCCAAACCAAACCCCTTCCCCTTAAAAAACAAAAAAAAAATCGGCCCCAAAAAAAATTTTTTTTAAAACCAAAAACCGCCCCCCCCCCTTTACTAATACCCCCTTTAACCCCAAAAAACCCCCCTTCAAAAATTTTAAAACCTTTGTCACAGCAATAAAAAAATTTCATGGCATAACGGTGTTGATGGAAAAATTTCCCCCAACCCCCAGTCATGCTACATCAATTACAGCGTATTATGCAATTCAAAATACTGTTCATGTGCAACACCCAAACTTGCACATCTCTCTTCTTTCAGTCTGGACTATTGCAATTCTTTTTTGGCTGGTCTGCCGATCTCATCTACCCCCTTCAACGCTTCAAAACTCTGCGCTTGACTTGTTCTCAAAAGAAAAAAATCTGAGCTATATCCTCACTTGCGCTCCCACTGGTTCCTGGACAGAGATTTTAAGTAAAGATCTGTCCCCTCTGTACAAATGTCTCCAAAAAACAGCACCTCCTACCTCTGTGAATTTTTTACCTGACACCCCTTCTATTCCTTCGCTCGCTGCAGATCCCCGGGCTTAAGAGTCCCTAATTCAACGCCCACCTTTGGGCGCGCTCTTCTCTGTTTCGGGTCCATCAACCTGGAATGACTCCCTCTCCCCCTTCGGGAAAACCCCTATTACAACACTTTTAAATCCCCTCAAGACATACCTTTTTAAACCAAGGGGACCTGCCCCTACAGTTTTCTAATTTACTGTCCTTCCTCAATGGCCTTAAAACCCATCATTGCGAAGCATAAATTTTAACCCGTGTGTGTGTGTGGTGCGTGCGGCGTGCGTGGGGCGTGCGTGTGTGTGGTGTGTGTGTGTGTGTGCGCGTGCGGTACGTTTTTGGTATTTGAATTTTTTTAAACTATTTCTTGTTGGTTGCTGTGTAAAAGGGGGAAAGGTCAAAGTGTTTTTTTGTTAGGATTATCCACGGATATTAGCAAAAATTTTTGTCTTAAAAAGAAATAACAATAAAAATAATAATAATAATAATAATATTTAAAAAATGGAAATTGCGCTGTATTGCACAGACAAAACAAAGCGCTTGCCCCCAACTCACTCTTTCAAGTCTACAACCAAAAGCAAGTAACGTTCAACAAGTCCAAATGCACACAACACCACAAAACAGGCCACACACCCCGGCAGGGTGATGGAGTTTTTGGGGTTGAAAAAGCCGGGGGGGGACTATTTTTAAAAAGGGAAAAGGGGGGGAAAAAACTTAGGTTTTAAACAAATTGTTTGAGGCCCGGGTTTTAAGTGTACAAGAAGGCTTTGGCGAGAGGATAGGGGGGCCATTTCCAAATCAATGGGCCAAAAAGAGAAGAGGAAGCCCACGGGGGATGGGTGAATCTAGGGATTTGAAAGACAAGGGAAACTGCGCAGAGGGGAGAAAGAGAAGGGGTGAAGGGCAGAATTCAAGGGTAGGAGGGGGGCTTTTTTGGAGCATTTGAACAAGGGTAAGTTTTTTGTTTTTTCTTTGGGCACAGGGAGCCCGTGGAGAGTCGCAAAAAAGGGGGAATGCGCTCAGATTTTTTTTTTTTGAGGATAGTCGAGCTGCAAATTTTGAAAACGTTAAGGGATGGTAGAGATGCTGGCAGACCATCCAAAAAAGAATTGCAATAGTCCCGATGAAAGAAAGAGAGATGCCACGATTTTGGGTTTGCCTGTGGACAGGTACTTTTTAATTGCATAATACGCCGTTTGAAAGTAGAAAAAGGGCAGGTTGGGTGATAAATTTTTTTGATAGAGAGTGTGTTTGTAATGCCCCCCCCCCTAGATATTTCACACAGTGGATAAGGGACTGAGCATTGCCGAATTTTTTGAAGCCGTTGTAATGGAAGAGATTTTGGTTTTTGGGCCCTAAAGCAGGCTTCAGTTTTTCAGTGTTTAGTTGTGCTTTTTTCTCTATTCCAATTTTGGATATTTAAAAGCAGTCTTTTTGTAAGGGAAGAAGGGCAGTTTTTCAGGAGTGTCGCTGCTTAGAATTGGGGATCATCTGCAAAAAAGTGAGGGTTGATCTGTGACGGTTAATTATGTGCGGGGGAGGGGGTGTAGAGGTGAAAAGAACAGGGCCCGAACTTATCCCTGCGGGACCCCAAAACCCAATCGGGCAGGTATGACTGAATCTTTTTACGGCTGTCTGGAACGGTCGTCAGGATGAGCAAACCCAGGGGGCTGTACCAGAAAACCAAACGATCTTGAAGACGGGAAGAAAAATAGTGGTCATGTGTCGAAGGCCGAAAAGTCGAGTAGAGTGGAAGGGGATTTTCCAAGTCAGAAGCAAGTAGAAGCGTTTTAAAAGGTGTGGACTAGTAAGTCAAGTCAAAGTCAAGTCAAAAACACTTAATCACCCATAAAGGGCAATTCAATACTGACAGGCGATTGATACACATCAAATATACAAAGACAAAAAAGCTAATTTATTTTGGGTTTTCAATAAAATGTCACGAAAAACACACACACCAACACACATGCGCGAGCGCACACACACGAAAAAACCCCCCGCACGCAGCAACCATCAATTGGAACAAAATTTTAAAAATCCATTGCTAGAAAATAAAAATTTTTTTTCGCACGCATAACGCCAGTACACCGCCGTACGTGTGTGTGCGAACACCCCCACGCACACCCACACCATACACCAATTATGAATTCAATGTTTTAAGCCCGTTGACTAGAAACAGATTATTTCACACACCACGCACCCACCCACACAACACACATAATTATGTTTTGACTTCACTCGTGAAATGAAATCAGCAGATAATTCGGGAAAAATGTAAAAACTAGGTAGTCACATCTTTGTAAATTTCAGAATTCAAATGCTTACGGCCAAAAAAATTTTTTTTTTCGTTTTTTTTGTGGGGACACTGAAAACGGCGTTCCGAAGGAACATTTGAAATTCTGGAAACAAAGGGGAAGGATCAGCCAAAACGGCGGGGGCTTTGCGTAAAAGCTGTGACAGAACGACATGAATCCTTTGTTTTTTTCCCAAATTTTTTTTAGCAGTTTCTTACAATTTCTGCAGGCCATTTTGTTTTTTAACCTAGGTTTTTATTGCCCAACAAAAAAAGAAAAAACTTAAACACTCTCTATGTAAATTGTAAAAAAAGGAAAGGATTTTTTTGCTACAAAAAATGATTCAGTTTCCTCAAAAAAATAAGATGTTGTTGCCCCTTTTTGAAAAGGTCGTGTTAACGCCCCATTTTAATTGTGGCAAAAACAGTTCCCGATACTTATATTAAAAACTTTTTAAAATTTCTTGATTTTGGATAAAAATTTCTTAGGAGTATCCCCCTGATTTTGAAGTCGATGGGAGGTCTTTAGTTTAGAAACATTTACCCCATGGCCTCGTCCACCATGTACAACTCGGTGAGGGCTGGACCGTGGTCTAAGATGACCCGGATAGAGGGAAAACAGACACTTCGTTGAAAATTTACCCGAAAGGAATTTCCAAGTTGCTTTGCAATATCTGTGTATAGAATGTACAGAATGGTGAGGGACGAACCCCGCGGGGGAAACCCGTGCGGGAATCTAACCAAGAAGTATTTTTTTTGGGGAAAACCCTGTGGTCTGTTGGTTAAAATTCAACAGCCAACAAACAAGTTGATTGTCTACGTCAAATTTTTTAAATTTTTTTGTTTAAACCCGAACGTGAGGCTGCTTTTTATTTAAAGCTGAACTAAAGTCAGCGAAAAATTTTCTGGCATGAAGGGGAGGTGTTTTCCCAAATGGGTTTTCAAAGTTCAAAAGAATTTTTGGCATCTTTTAACCCCTTCGAGACCTGTATGCAAATTGCGTGGGTCAAGGCTTTCTCTGTAGCAGAAAGAAATGGAGATTTTTCGCCTTTTTTAGATTTTCATCACAAGAGATGTGGAGCTACAATCTAAAATCGTTAGGCCCAAAAAGGATTTTGGGGTTTTTTTGGAAAAAGGTATTACATCGGAAGTTTTCCAAAAAACCGGGAAATTTCAAGTATCCAGTGAGGCCCCGGGGAAAGGTGTTTAAAAACACGGGAAGCTCAGTAGTGCAGAATTTCAGGGTTCTTCCCCCAAAAACCTCTGGGCCCGGGAATTTGTTAATATTTATTGCCTTTAAGTGCTTACAGATAATTTTTTCAATTGTCAGAAACTAGGGATTTTCTTTAGTCATTTAATTATCTGAGAAATCATGCTTTTCAAAAGGGGTAAAAAAAAACTTTGATGGGTTTGGGAAGTTTTTTAAAAATATCCCGAAATGATCTTTGACCATGTTGGGACACACCAATTTACTGCAGACTTTTTTGATACCTGCCATGCAGCAAAAAAATTGTTCCCCCCAAATTGTCTTCTATCTTTTTTTTTTTTATCGTCTTTCCGTGCAACAGCAGCTTTGATTTTTTATTTACTTCCTTCTTTTTGTTCTGTGCCTTGTAAAATATATTTTTTTTTGTTTAAAAACGTTTTAATCCTTTTTAACCCAAGGGTTGTTATTGGGGGGAAATGGTTATCCCTTTGTTGGGAAAGACACAACTACACAAAATGAAATATAAAACAAATAACACAGTGAGCTCATTCAATCAAACAACATCATAAAAATATCCCATCAATGAATCAAGCGCCTCGCAGATACTATACTACACGTCCATTTTTTTTTTTTCCTGATTAGGTTGAAGGGGCCGAAACACTGAATGGTTCATGGGGGGCAAGAAAAACGCAGTTGTGGTCAGATGATCCCCGGGGGGAAAGGGAAAGGCAACAACTTAGGGGCCCTCTCAGTCCCCTGCACAAGTCTAAGGTCTTTTTTCTTCCCGTAGGGCAGGTCACATATGTTCTAGTTCTTCAGTAGTTTAGTAAGGGAACAGTCATTGAATCACCCCGGATAAATTTGGGGATCAGGGGGTATAGAATCGTCACATGGGGGTGATCTAATATAGTTCAGTTTCTAGCCACTCTTGCTTTGGGGGGATGTAAACTAAAGTAAAAAAAAATAGTTGCGGGGAAATTTCCCCTGGTAAGTAAAAAGGCCGGAGCGAATAGAGAGCTTCAATTTCCTCCACGGATAGCTGTTCAAGGACTAGGGGGTTTCTGCGGGGTTGCGCGATAGGCGTTGAAAGCAGGAAGAAGCTGTTGGAGAGAAGGTGCTTGTTGACTGTTTCAGAAAAAATTTTTTTCAAGGACTTTAGAAAAAATGGGGGGTTGGAAACGGGTCTGTATTTCTTCAGAATGTTGGGGTAAAGGGTCAGCTTTTTGAGTAGGGGTTGACAAAAGCGTTTTGAGAGCTAAAGGGAAAATTTCCCAAAAAAGAGTGATTAACTTTTGGATAGTGGGTATAAGCTGTGGTGGGCACTGTGCAAAAAGGGAAAAGCAGGTAGGGGTCGAGATGCATGATTTTATAGCATTCTTTCAGAATTGTCTCGTTTTTTTCTCGTTCTGGATGAAAAAACAGGGAGGAGGGGGAAAAGAAAATTGAGGTCCAAATGCAGGGGGAAAGGATCTGACCCAAGTTAGAGCGATTTTCGGATTTTGTCAGAAAAGAATGCAGAAAAAAAAAGGAAGTTCAGAGTGGTTGTAATAGAAGGGAGAGGGCAGCCCCTTCGTAATCCAAGAAGAGTGATGTGAGGGAAAAAGAGATTTCATAGTTGTGGCATCAAAAAATTGAGAAAGTAGTACTTTGTTTTTGTGAATGGATTAAGGTTTTTATTTGGGATTTTTTTACAAAGAAGCTTTTGTTTTTTTTCAGTTTTTTTTTTTTCGCCCTTGCCCTTTTTGTTGCGGCGTTTGCGTTTTGCGACCAGGATGTCATGGGTGTACCATGGTGCACAGGGCCTATAGGCAGAAAATGGTCAGTAGGAGGTGATGCTCTCAAGGAGTTGTCTGAGGACGGATTGTATGTTTGAAAGGGCGTTGGTCAGGGGTTTTTGATAGACTTCAGCAGCTTGGAAAGAAAACTTTTTAATATCTAGGCCTTGGGGTTTCGAAGTAATGCATTCTTCTTTCTGAAGGTTTTTCAATGTTTAGGAGAAAAGAAAGGTAGAATGATGGGATCAGTTCGTCAGTGACAGATACAGACTGAGCTGTGACTAGACCTTGTGAAACATCAGTGATTTAAACCAGTCTAAAATGTGACCAGATCTGTGTTTTTGGTTTCGTTTACCAGCTGGGAAAGAGTGGGTTAGACCCAAAAAAAAGAGAAAGACGCTTTAAAATCTGGAGGGTTAATGGGTTTTCCAAAAATGGAAATTTTAAAAACACCAAGAATATAAGTTTTTGGGGAAGGCTGTAATGGTCAAGGAGGGGGATTGAAAAATCTTGGGGGAAAATGAAGACCTCAAAAATTTTTTCAAAGTTTGGAAGATGGACGGTAAAGGGAAAAAAAGTACAGGGGTGGCCCGGTAAGGTGGGGGTTGGGGTTTACAGACTTTTAAAAAAATTCCGGGGAAAAAAGGGAAAGGGGGTAAAAAAGATAGAAAGAGTTGGATGCAGAGTGTCCCTTTTTAGGGCGATGCAATGCCAACCCCCACGGAAGTTTGGGGGAAAGGGAAAAATTTTGTAGCCAGGTGGGGTAACTTTTTTTTTCTTTGGGTTTGGTTTACCAAGTGGTGTTAGCAAGTTTCTGTAAGAAAATTTTTTGAATTTTATGTTATGTTCAGAAATGAAGTCAAAAAAAAAAGTCGGCCTTTTCCATAGGACAGACAGTTTGGGGGTTGAGAAGCAATGTGGGAAGGTTTGAGGAAGGGAAAGAGGTTGAAGGGAAACAAACGGGGGATTGACTATGACATCGAGGGAAAAGGTTTAGGGGGATTGGGAGGGGATGTGTGCGTGGGAAAAGGAAACCCAAGGGGTTTTGGGTGGCGAGTCAGGGAAAGGAAGATGGTTTAAAAAAACGGGGGCCCGTCCCGGGGGTTTATTGTTTCATGAAAATATTACACACATCAGGGACAGAACCCTTAGGTAACAGACAAAGGATTTAAAAACCCGGAGGAAAGACAGGGGGAAGCAGTTCTTTGGGTGGTGACAAATTTTTGGTTTGGACGGCAGAGGTGAGGAGGGAGCCCGGAAAGTCAGGAAACCGCTGCAGTCAATGACGTATGCCTACACGTGTTCCTCGTCTGGTTTTCCCGCGGTGTATTCCAAGGTTTCCAATATGCTGTTTGAGTTTATTTTGCATTTGATGAAACCCACGTGAGGAGAAAGCTTTAAACTCTATAGCAGTTAATGTCATTTCCGAGTAGTGACAAATGCTGGGCAGTGGTGGTGGGGGTGGTTTTGAGTCGTGAATCACGTGCAAATGTGCATGCTGCGGTAGGGTCACAGTACACAAGGTCACAAAGACCAACGCATACCCGTAAACACAAATCATAAAGTCAATGAATTTTCGAAAACGAATATAAAATAAAGAAAGATTACAAATTGAAATATGTCGAAAGTCAAATCATATCAAAGAAAACTGCTCTGACATCAAAGAAAACTGCTCTGACACTAATAAGTGCACATTCTGCAAATCCGAAAGAGAGACTAAATTTAAACATCTATTCTATTCATGCAGGATTTCTACCATATTTTGGAATAATCTTCAGAATTTCTTAAACAACAATTGCGCTAATGTACAAGATTTGTTTTTGTCAAGAGAGCTAATACTGTTTGGAACTGATTCACCTTCACAAACACATGATACGCTTGATTATATCATAGTTTCAGCAAAACATGTTCTCTATAAATGTAGAGTTGACAATAGGTATCCTGTGTTTCCTGATTTCAGAAAGTTTCTTAAATTTAAATATAGAACCTAGGAATACATAGCAAAAACAAAGATGAAATATATTGATTTTGAATCTAAATGGCTTTATTACAAATCACTGATTGACGATTTGTAAACATTGTACAGCCAAGCTTAAAATACATGACGTTACTTTGCTTTGCATTTTAAAATCAGCCTCGTTTTTCTTACAGGTACTGCGAGGAATGTGCGCTATTGTAGTTGGATTAAAAAAAATTAAAGAGAGAGAATGTGTGTGCGTGTGTGTGTGAATGTGGTGTGTGAGAAAGAAGCTATGAATTCAATTATTATGTTTGGCCGTATCATGTTTGAATTTTTTGGTTATTTTGTGGTGTGTAGCTACATTTCTTATAGGCATATATTACTTTGTGTGTGTAGGAGAGAGGGAGGGAGAGAAGGGGAGAGGGGGAGAGAGAGAGACAGATACAGAGACAGAGAGACAGAGAGAGGAGAGAGAGAGGGGTGTGTGTGCGCGCGTACATGAACATATATAATACAGTTTATATAATAGATGTTTTGTATGTTTAGTTACATTACCTTATGTGAAAAAAAATATTATTTGTTTATATTGTATTAAAAATGAATTTTAAAAAAGTTTTTTTTAAATAACATCATGGCAGTGGGTGATTGGAATGTGGCATTAGATTCTGATATTGATTGTCATAACTATTTACATGACAACAATCCCCAAGCAAGAGAAGAAATCGAGGGCCTAGTTGAAGAATTTGGTTTAGCAGACGTTTGGAGAGAGAACAATCTAGAAAGTAGGCGTTACACTTGGCTTTAAGCAGCCAGCCCAGGTAACTTCAGCAGTAGGGTACACAACACAAACCACTCCACAAAACACAGCACAAACACCACATCCACACCCTGTGCAGAGGCAAGTTCTCCCTCCCTCAACAGAAAGCAGGGTAGAGATCAAACCACACAGTCCATCTAACATTCAGTCCAAAAACAGCACACAAAACACACTCTCCATACAGTGCAACACGTTCCAACATCAATTACCCACTTTCACCAAAAACCACGTCGCTTTCCTCATTTCCTGAGCAAACAGTTATCCAAATATCACAATGACTGAAGCAAAAGATACACACACTGTCTTGCTCAATCCAAAAAACCACAAGAGCATTGGGTTCCCTCACCAAGACTATTCTCAAACTTCAAAAAGAAAACCATGACTTGAAGTAAGAACTCACGCAACTGAAAACACACACTATCAAAAGCACACACACAAAAACACTCAACCTCACACACGAAGTCAGATGAAGAACAGAACTCCTTACTACCATTCTTTCCCTACCACCAACAGATTTTCTCTTCTCTACCACGACGACGAAAACACAAACAAATGTACACATGACAACACTGACCAGAAGCCAACCCCTCCTGACTCAACAACTTCACTACAAGCCACGGACAATACTGTCAACATCAACAACCAAACAGACTGGCAAACAAGCATCCGACATTACTGAAGAAATCAACAACCAAGTCACAATCAACACTGCCAACACTGTCGGCATCAACAACCAAAACAGACTCTGGCAAACAAAACCCTGACAACACCGAGGAGAAAGACCCAAACCCAAATGTTTGAACAACAATCCCTCAAAGAAAAAGAAAAGACAAACTGCAATCACACACTTCTGAAGCACCTCAGACTACTACCAACAACACCCTCACACCACGCCAACAACTAGCAGTAGAAGGAGTACACTCCAGCACAACGAATCATCATCCTGATTGACTCAGTGACACGACACATCAAGTCAGATATTCTATATTACAAAGGCAGAAATCAAAACATCAGCATCTCAGGTCTCACAGTTGATGACCTTATTCATTGGCTTCAACACATTCCCTGCAACAAAGAAGTACAGCACCTCATTTTTCATACTGGAATCAACACATGCAAATATACATCCATCACAGACAATAAATGGACACAACTTAACATAAATATCAAGCATGTGTTCCCCCAAGCCAGGCTGCTGGCATTGTCCATTATCCCCCCTAAGCGATGCCATCCTCTAAAGAAGACCATCAACCTATCGAATATGTCCCTTGCCAAAGTGTGTTCTGCAGAAAACATCACGTTTGCAGACCACACTGCCATACTTACAACCGCTAGTGGGGCCCCACGCAAAGATTTATATTCTGACCCTTTCCATCCCAGCCCCAAAGGTGCAGACAGGTTAGCGTACAGCCTCAAATACGCCGACTCCCGACACCAACAACAGCCTCTCCTGACGACCCCAACTACACGGCCAACTGACGTACAGAGGACGCAACCCTTACCTCTGCTTCAAAAAGGGTATCAACTAGATTCCAGTGTCCCTGGATACCCTTTTTCATCGCGGATGTCAGAAAGCCAACCCACCCCTCAACCCCTGAATGACGGTGTCTGGGCCAACAGACAAACTCCCCCACGTCAACGATATGTGACGACCCTACCTCCTCCCCACCGCCAGCCCCCACCCTACCCAGCAGTGTCCACCACAAGACTTCACCCAGCTCCAACTTTTCTGTCTAGGGTTACACTAGAAACTCTTGTGTGATGAATCCACACCTACCAATACTCCACATTAAGGTTGTGTGTTTATGTGTGTGTGTGTGTGTGTGTAAGTGTGTGTGTGTGTGTGTGTGTGTGTGTGTGTGTGTGTGTGTGTATGCAGGTGCACCTATGTGTGCGTATGTGTGCACGTACGAGTGTGTGTGTAAGTGTGTGTGTTGTGTGTGAACAAAAATATGTATGTGCGTTCATATGTGCATGCATGTGTATGAATTCTTCCTTTAACTAATCATTAGTTAGAAGCTGCATAACATCTTACAAGGACTTATTCCTGTGTTCTGCTACCCATGGCCTTGAAATGTCAATTTGGTGAAAGTTTACTTTTATATTATATATCTCTATTCTGTGCTGGAGACACGCCCACCCAGTGCTGCAGTGTGAAGCAAACAGTGACAGGACACAACCGGTGACAATCTCCTACACTAGGACTAAGCTTTCTGGAACAATGCTGATTGTGCTCATCACTTTCTTTCTTTTTTCTTTTTTTCTTTCGTTTTTTTTTTAAATCGTATTTTCCAGGAACTGTGCTGATTGTAGTTGTGCTTAATATTCATATTCTGTTATCTTTTATTGACAGGTGCTTTACTGTATTGTCTGGCCTCGCTTGTTGAGGGTGAATTGGTTGCTTTGTTGTTGTTTTTTATCTCCCTTTCTCTCGGTAACCAGCCACGCCACCTGTGATTTTTTTTCTCCCCAGACTACTGTCGGACTGATTGAGTTATACATACATTGTGTGCTATAGAGTGGTAATTGATTCTACTCCTTTCTTCACCCTTCCACCCCTATACCCCTATCAAGTATTCACCTCCCCCCCCCCCCTTTTATTATTATTCATCGTCTCTCTTTTCTTCCTTATCTTCACCATTCTTGTACACATTAATACATTCCTCACAAAACTAACTTCAATATATGTATTCAAGACACAATTCATGGTCCCCCAAGGATGGCTTACGAATTTGCCACCTAAATATAAACCATGCAGTCAATAAAATCGAAGCTATAACAAGACTCATCACAAACCAAAGCAAACCATTTCATATACTAGGGCTTTCCGAGTCAAGACTTTCAGAACACATACCTAACACTGACATTTCCATTCCGGGATATAAAATCAAGCGAAAAGATCTGCAAAACCCCAAAGAAACAGGTATCTTATTCTATATTAGTGAGTATGAACGTACAAACATCTTTTCCATTTTGAACGTTATGAAGTAGAATCCATCTGGATCGAAGTAGCTATAAAAGGTGCACCACCTATTATAATGGGATTTTCTGCTACAGAAATCCAACAACAAGAAAAAATTGGATAGACACGTTTGACTCCAAGATGAATGTACTCCTATTAGAATCTAGGAAAATTATCTTACTAGGTGTTTTTAATATTGACCTAGCAAAAGTAAACAATCAATGGACCCAACTTATGAACTCATTCAATCTTCACCAATTAGTTACTTCACCCACAAGGGTCACATCAAATTCTAATAAAATTATTGATCACATCTATGTATCAGACCCTAAAAACATCATAGAAATGTGTGTCCCTGTATATAACTGTAGCTATCACTACCCAGTCTGTACCACATGGTCAAAAAAAGGAACAATAATTCCTTAACCTGGCCATAAAACTATAACTTATCGCTCTTTTTCAAAATTTAATGAGCTGCTTTTCTTACTAGAGTTAAGCAGTTCCATGCTCTCGGAAACATTCAATATTACTGATCCAGACCTGGCCATTGAGTTCTGGATAAAAGTTTTACTTAAATCTATAACAAACATACCCCATTAAAAACCATAAGGATCAAACATGTCCGCAAACCGCCTTGGTTTACAAAGGAACTAGAAGAAGCATGCTATCTTAGAGATTTCTTAAAAGAACATAAATATTATGAGGAGTCAAAAAAATTAAGAAATGCCATAAACTCACAAAAACGGCGAGAGAAAAGGAAATATTTCAAAGATCCACTATCATCCAAACAAAATTCAAAGACTGTATGGAAGGCAATCAATCAAATAACAAATAATCAATTGTTTTCAAAATCTAACGTAATTAATGATATTTTCTGCTGGAAAACTTAACAATCACTTCATTAATATTTCTTCTAACATAATTAACAATCCATCAAAACTCCATATATTATTCATATCTGTTTCTGAGGTCTATAATTATCTGACTCACCTCAAACAAATCAAGAATGCGTGGTCTTGATGGAATAGATGGCAGAATACTGAAACTCTCAACTCCAGTTATTACAGATACTCTGACATGTATCTATAACCTTTGTCTTCATAAGTACTATTTCCCCAACGCCTTCAAAACTG
This sequence comes from Rapana venosa, assembly GCA_028751875.1. Classification (NCBI taxonomy): domain Eukaryota; kingdom Metazoa; phylum Mollusca; class Gastropoda; order Neogastropoda; family Muricidae; genus Rapana; species Rapana venosa. The sequence continues at coordinate 6,158,818 of CM054154.1, forward strand.
CTAAGGTGATTCTGATCCACAAGTCTGGAGACTCTTCCGATCACTCAAACTATAGGCCAATCTCTTTTATATCTTGCCTTTCAAAACCCTTGGAAAAACATATAATAATAATAATAATAAATGGAATTTATATAGCGCTGAATCTTGCACAGACAAATCAAAGCGCTTGCACTCAACTCATTCTTACACAGTCATGCAACCAATAGCGAGTAATAGTTCTAACAAGTCCATATGCGCGCGCGCGTGCGCACACACACACACACACACACACACGTTATACACTTTGGCAGGGTGATGGAATTTTGGCTGTTGAAAAGCAGGGATAGCTATGAAATGAAACAGGAGAGGAAATTCTTAGGTTTGAAACAAATATGTCTTGAGGCCAGATTTAAAAGAGTCACAAGAAGGCCTTTGGCGAAGAGAGATAGGGAGGCCATTCCAAATCGATGGACCAGAAACAGAGAAAGAGCGACGGCCAACAGTGGACTGGTTGAATCTAGGTGTTTGTAAGCACAAGGAATCTGCAGCAGACGAAAGGGAACGAGAAGGGTGTACAGGTGGAGACATTCACAGAGGTAGGAAGGTGCTGTTTTGTGGAGACATTTGTAACAGAGAGTACTGATCTTATAGTTTATTCTTTGTGGCACAGGCAGCCAGTGGAGAGATCGAAAGAGAGGGGTAATGTGCTCAGATTTTTTCTTTCTGAGGACTAGTCGAGCTGCAGAGTTTTGAATACGTTGAAGGGAGTGGATAGATGATGCTGGCAGACCAGCCAACAGAGAATTGCAATAGTCCAGACGTGAAAGAATGAGAGATGCCACGAGTTTTGATGTTGCCTCTGTGGACAGGTACTTTCGAATTGCACTAATACGTCGTAATTGATAGAAGCAGGACTGGCAGATCTGGGTGATGAATTTTTGCATAGAGAGTGTGTTGTCAATAATGACCCCTAGATACTTTACAGCAGTGGATAGAGGGACTGAAGCATTGCCGAATTCTATTGAAGCTGTTGTAATGGAAGAGAGTTTGTTTTTGGTCCCTACAAGCATGGCTTCAGTTTTATCAGCGTTTAGTTGTAACTTGTTCTCTATCATCCAGTTTTGGATATCTTGAAAGCAGTAGGTCATATTCATCAAGAGGGAAGGGAGATTTTCAGGAGTGTCACTGCTTAGAATCTGAGAGTCATCTGCATAAAAGTGATGGTTGATCTGATGACGGTTAATTATATGTGACAGTGGAGCGGTGTAGAGAGTGAAAAGAACAGGGCCCAGAACTGATCCCTGCGGGACTCCACATTCCAGTCTGGCAGGTACTGACTGAATCTTGTTTACTGTGACTGTCTGGAATCGGTCAGTCAGGTATGATCTAAACCAGGTGAGGGCTGTACCAGTAACACCAAACGTTTCTTGAAGACGGGAGAGAAGGATAGAGTGGTCAATAGTGTCGAAGGCTGCAGATAAGTCGAGTAGAGTGAGGAGGGAGATTTTCCCTGAGTCAGAAGCAAGTAGAAGTATGTTTAAGGTGTGAACTAGGGTGGTTTCAGTGCTGTGGTTGGCACGATAGGCAGACTGAAACGCAGGAAGAAGACTGTTGGAGAGAAGGTGGTTGTTGAGCTGTTTCAGAACTACTCTTTCAAGGACATTAGAGATAAAAGGTAGGTTGGAAACAGGTCTGTAATTCTTCAGAATGTTAGGGTCAAGGTCATGCTTTTTGAGTAATGGTGTGACTAAAGCAGTTTTGAGAGCTGAAGGAACATTTCCAGAAACAAGAGATGAGTTTACTATCTTTGTGATAGTGGGTATAAGCTGTGGCAGGCACTGCGCAAAAAGAGAAGCAGGTATGGGGTCGAGGTCGCATGATTTTATAGTCATTCCTTTCAGAATTGTCTCGATTTCTTTCTCGTTTGCTGGATGAAAGGACAGGAGAGGAGTGCCAGAAAATTGAGGATCACAAATTGCAGGCTGGAAAGGAGTCTGATCCAAGCTAGAGCGAATGTTGCGGATTTTGTCAGAAAAGAATGCAGAAAATATGGAAGGAAGTTCAGAGTGGTTGTAGATAGAAGGCAGAGGGCTAGCCTTCGCAGATCCAAGCAGAGTGGATGTGAGGGAAAAGAGAGATTTCATAGATGTGGCATCAAGAACTTGAGAAGAGTAATAGTTTGTTTTTGCTGAATGGATTAAGGTTTTGACTTTGTTGATTTGTTTACGAAGAAGCTGTTTGTTTATTTCAGTTTTTAGTTTTACGCCATTGCCGTTCTAGTTGCCGGCGTTTGCGTTTTGCGACCAGGATGTCATGGGTGTACCATGGTGCACAGGGCCTATCAGGCAGGAGATGGTCAGTAGGAGGTGCATGCTCATCAAGGAGTTGGCTGAGGACGGTATTGTAGTGTTTAGAAGGGTCAGTATGGTCAGGGATTTGTGACAGACGTTCAGCAGCTTGGGAAAGAAAACTTTGAATATCTATGGCCTTGAGGTTGCGACGGGTAATGCACTTCTTCTTTCTGATAGGTTTTGCAATGTTTAGGGAGAAAAGAATGGTAGAATGATCGGAGAGCAGTTCGTCAGTGACAGATACAGACTGAGATGTGACTAGACCTTGTGAAACATTGGTGATAAGCCAGTCTAAAATGTGACCAGATCTGTGTGTTGGTTCGTTTACCAGTTGGGAAAGAGAGTGGTTAGACAAAGAAAGAGAAAGACGCTTAACATCAGGAGAGGACTGGTTGTCAAAGTGGAAGTTGAAGTCACCAAGAATGATAAGTTTCTTGGGAGAGAGGCTGAAATGGTCAAGGAGTGATTGAAACTCTTGGTGGAAAACTGAAGACCTCAAATTGTTTCTACGGTTGGGAGGTGGACGGTAAAGGCAACAGAGAGTAACAGAGTGGCCAGGTAAGATGAGGCTGAGTTCACAGACTTCGAAAGATTCGGGTGAAAAAGGAAGGGAGTGACAGATAGAAAGAGTTGGATGCAGAGTGTCTTTGTAGACGATGGCAATGCCACCTCCACGGGAGAGTCGGGGGAAAGAAAGAGTTTTGTAGCCAGGTGGCGTCAGTTGTTTTATCTTTGGTTCGTGACCAAGTGGCTTTAGCCAAGTTTCTGTAAGAAAAGCTAGATCTATGTGGTGTTCAGAAATGAAGTCAGAAATTAAGTCGGCTTTGCCATCAGGACAGACAGATTGAGCGTTGAGAAGACACATATGGAGAAGGTCTGAGGGAGACAAAGAGGTCGAAGAAGACAGTGGTGATTGACTATGACTATCCGAGGAAGAGGCTGAGGGCGATGGTAGAGATTTGTGCACTGGGAGAGTAGACAAGGATGGAGAGTCAGGAATGGAAGATGGTAAAAGAACAGGGTCAGTCAGGGGACTTATAGTCTCACAAAAATCATTACACACATCGAGGACAGAACCATTAGAATCACAGACAAAAGATGAAACATCTGGAGGACTAGAAATTGAAGCAGTGTTGTGGCTGGTGACAGTTGTGTGGTAGTGACGTCAGAAGTGAGGAGGGAGGCAGATGCGGGGGAAGCACGCTGCAGGCGATGACGTATGCCTGCACGTGTTCCTCGTCTGGTTTTGCGGCGGTATATTCCGAGGTTTACAATATGTTGTTTCAGTCTATTTTGCATTTGGTGAAACCCACTTGAGGAAAAAGCTTTTAATTCTGCAGCAGTTAGTGTCATTGCCGAGTAGTGACAAATGCTGGGCAGTGGTGGTGGGGGCGGTTTCGAGTCGTGAATCACGTGCAAATGTGCACGCTGCGGCTAGTCCTAGACCATCATATAGATAATAACAACTTACTTCACCCAAATCAGTCTGGATTTAGAAAAAAACACTCGTGCCATACGGTATTGACTAGTCTTATAGACAACTGGCTGTCAAACATTAATGACAATAAGTTTTGTTGAGTATTATTTGTAGATTTCAAAAAAGCATTTGATACAATTGACCGCAGACTTCTCATTAAAAAAAAGTAGACCTATATAATCTCTAATACTACAAATACTTTAAAACTTCTTGCTTCTTATCTTACAAACAGGCAACAGTGTGTCTCATTAGCTACGTCCACACTAAAACCCATTCATAATGGAGTACCACAGGGATACATCTTAGGACCAATTCTCTTTTCATTATACATAAATGACCTTCCTCTCCATATCAAATCCAAATGCAAACTTTTTTGCTAATGACACAACCATACATACAAGCCAAACCGACATTAACTCTCTTGCAAAGACATTGCAAAAAAGAACTGATGATCTTATCAAGTGGAGTGAGCTAAACCACATGTCTATACACCCCCTAAAAACAAAATGCATGCTTATCACTACCAGACAAAAGCGACAAAATCTATCACATAAACTTTCTCCAATCCATACTAAAAAGGAAGCGATTGAAAAAGCCTCTCACCACAAAGCTCTAGAAGTAACAATTAATGAAAATCTCAGCTGGTACCGTCACATATCCCATCTGTGCAAATACATGTCTCAAGGAGAATACCAATTGACTGAAATCAAACATTTTCTTGACTTTCATTCAAGAAAACTATTCTTTCAAGTTTATATACAATCTTCAATAGATTACGCTTCAACCATGTGGGATTCTTCTAGTGCAAACCCCATGAAATCATTATTAAGTCTGTATAAACGTGCTCTTAAACTGGTCTTTCTGAAGAAAACAACCTTACTAAAAATGGATTATACTCAGTTACATATTCTTCCCCTACACCAAAGACTACGGTTTAACAAAGGCCTCATGATGTTTTAGATAATAACTGGAACTGTTCCCTCATCCTTAAAAGACAAGTTCCCAATGAATCATTCCAGAAATACTGAAAAGCCGTGTGTCCCAATCCCAAGAATAGATTTGTTCAAACCGAGCTTACTTTACTCAGGCCCTGTGCTGTGGAACTCCCTTCCTGATTAATTTAGACAAACTCAATTATTTAAATCTTCAAAAGTCATCCACTTGATGCATCAAAAATAAAAATCCACACTTGATCTGTTGGAAACAAAGTAAATATATCCTCCCTTACATTATACCAAATTATCCTCTCTCTCTTTCCCCTCCTCCTTACGCCCTTCTCTCTCTCTCCTCTCTCTCTCTCTCTCTCTCTCTCTCTCTCTCTCTCTCTCTCCTCTCTCTCTCCTCTCTCTCTCTCTCTCTCTCTCTCGTCTGTCTGTCTGTCTGTCTGTCTGTCTGTCTGTCTGTCTGTATGAGTGTGAATGTTTTACTTATTTACTTATTTATTGATTGATTGATTTATTATTTCATATCGAGGATAATGGAATAAGCACTCATGTGCTTTTTTACATCCAGTCCCCGTGTGTATGCGGTTTTGTAAAGTTTGTCATCTGTTTCCACCGGCACACAATGGCCTACTCTTCAGTAAAGCGGAACAGGATTTAACGTGTGCCAAGATGCTCTGCATGCCTTCGAACACGGGGCCTCGGTTTATAGTCTCATTAGTCTTGTATATCGCTATTGTGTTATTGCAAACTGACTTCTAGAAATAATTGTTTCCACTATCCTACTTCTTAATCATGACTCTAGGACGATCTTAACATGTACAATGTTAAACCATAGTGAATGATAATGGTGATAGTGTTGATGAATTGAAAATTGTATGCAATATCATATGGATTTAAAATGTACTGTGTACTCTCTCTCTCTCTCTCTCTCTCTCTCTCTCTCTCTCTCTCTCTCTCTCTCTCTCTTCCTCTCTCCCCTCTCTCTCTCTCTCTCTTGTCCTCTCCGTTTATTGTTTTACTTATAGATTTAATTGTCTATTTACAATTAGTATCCTGTTGAATGTTTTTTTTCAGATTTACTATTTCAGTTTTATTGCGTAAGTTGACCGTATTTGAGATTTAGTGAATGTTTTATTTTGATATCTTGTTTTGAGTGTACCAATTATGTATGGCTAATTCCAGTGTACATATGTCCTTTTTTATGACTATACATGATATTCATAAAGATTTGATTTTGGCATTGATGCATGGTGTGCGTGCATGCGTGCGCACGCGCGCGCGCGCGTGTGTGTCTGTGTAGGTGTACGTGTGCATGTGGATACAAATTGCTTGTGCATAATCTTCTAAGTCTGCTTATACAATATTTGTTTTGTATAGTTTACTATTGCTGTTGCTTCCCATAAAGCACAATCAATTTGTTGACATTTCTTTATGTTAGCCAAAATGATATTATTTACGTGGTTTGTTATCCTTTATATTATGGAAGTTTTGCTTTGTTTGATTCTGTTTGGGGTTTGGGGGGGGGGGGGTTATTTTGGAGGGGGGAAAGATCGGTTGTCCCCTCTCCCCTTGTTGCTGTTCACGCTTTTGCTTTGCTCTTGGTTTTTTGCCTTTTTTTTTAAATGTATTTTCTGTTTTGCTTTCTTTCTTATTTGTTGTTGCTTTTTCTCTCTCTCTTTTCAGTGATTTTTGTGGGGGCTTTGTGTAGATATTTTCCCCATACACTGTGTGAGTGTATTGGTATGGGCTTTATTTTATTATCATATATATCCCTAAGGGCGGGGACTGGACGTAAAAAAGCATATGGGTGCTTATTCATTATCCTCGAAAATAAAGAATTTGTCATTGTCATTGTGTACACGCTCTTGACTCAAAGAAAATCTCCCTTCTGTCTCTTCTGGACTTATCTGTAGCCTTTGACACTAAAGACCACTCAATTCTTCTCTCCCTCTCCCAAAAAAGTTTGGTTTTAAAGGTACAGTCCTCCTCTGGTTTACTTAATACTGTAGCATCCCATTCTTATGAGTGATTTGCTTCCCTTGGGATTGGAATACATCAGCACTTCCAGCCTAATCCAGGGTCCTGCCAAAACGAATACAAAGAAATTTGTGGGGTTTATAACAGATTTTCCCAGACTTTAATTAACGTACTAGTCATTTGTAGCATTCCTACAATGGTGACCCCAATGCCAAACAATGAAAACATGGTACAGGAATCAGCTGAAGTAGGTATTTTGGAAACTTGCTTAGGCAAATGTCAGCTCTTACAAGTCAACCTGCTCATGACGTCAATGCCGTATCTGTCAAGCTTCCAGAATTCTGGATCAATTCTCCTGAAGTATGGTTCACAAGGATTGAAGCTCAGTTTGGCACCAAAGGTGTCACCCAAGACCAAACGAAATATGACTTTGTTGTCAGTGCATATGACATAAACACTGCAGAGGAAGTCCCATCAATTCTCATCAATCTCCCAGCTATGAACGGATATGACACTTTAAAGAGTGCTCTCATCAAAACCTTTGGAAAATCTCAGGCCCAAAAGGATGCTGAACAACTCAACCTAAATGGAAATGGTGACAAATGCCCTACTTCCCTAAAGCACAAGATCAATACACTCAATGATGATCCACAGATGCTGATGCAGAACATCTTGTGCACTTGTTAAATCCTGTTCCGCTTTTTGGAAGAAAAGGCCATTGTGTGCTAGTGGAAACAGATAACAAAATTTACAAAACCGCATACACGCGGGGACTGGATGTAAAAAAGGCACATGAGTGCTTATTCCATTATTCTCGATATAAAAGAATAAATAAAGTAAAATAAATAAAAATAAACGTGCATTGTTCCTATCCAACCTTCCTGCGGACATGCGAAGCATCCTCACAGGACATAACATTGCTAATATAGAGGAGCTTGCTGAAGCTGCAGATGATATCTGGGAAACACGCTCTACAGGTATTCAGCAGATTTCAATGGTTCCTCCTGACACACATAGTGGGACCATGAGCCCATCTGTGGACGCTGTAGCTCCCCCTAGAAGAGTCCAACAAAACCTCGGTTACTCCAACAGAGCCATTCAAGTCCAGTTTCATCTTTAACAGTGCCATCCTCTGTGCATTTCTACCATCAGAGATTTGGACCAGAGGCTCATCGATGCCAGCTTAGCTGCAAGTTTGCATCCCTTCTAAAGAATAAATCAGTCACATCAATGACGGGAAACGACAAAGCCAGCCGCTAAATGTGGTAATGGCTGGCATTTTCAAATCAAACACATTCTCCATTAAATTTTGGATCACTGCATTGGCCAAGCCTTCTTGATAGACAGTGGTGCTGACGTGTCAGTGTACCCTGCCTCTGTACAAGACAGCAAAACCAAACCACAGTCTGCACCCCTTTCTGCTGCCAATGGAACCTCCATAAAAACCTGGGGCAAATGCTTCATCCTCTGGAAATCATCCCATGATAAATCTATTCCCACAAATTCTACCTTGCTGATGTCACCCGTCCAGTTCTTGATGCTGATTTTTTCATTGCTCGCACACTGATCATTGGTCTGAAGGGCAAACGTCTCCTGACCCTGGACAATGTTTCCACTTCTCTGAAAAGGGAACAACACACTTTTGTCTGTGGCAGGCCTTTCACTTCTTCCCCACAACATGTACTCGGATCTTTTTCAGCTGTCTCCAGAGCTACTCACCCACATTTTCATCCCGCCATCAACAAGCATGGTGTGCGGCATCACATCATCACACGTGGCGCACCACTTCATGCCCTTGCCCAACGCTTAAATCCAGAAAGAAACTTGCAGCTGCCAAAGATGAATTCCTGAAAAGTGAAGAGATGTGAGCAATCTGTCAGTCCCAATCACTTTTGTCTTCACCCCTACATGCAGTTCCCAAGTCAAATGGCCAGTGGTGACCCTGTGGTGACTACAGTCACCTCAATGCTGCTACCAAATGTGATTGATATCCCTTGACTCACATTCATGACTTCAATTATTACCTGGCAGGATGCACCATCTTTTTCAAGATTGACTTGGTCAGGGGCTATCATCAGATTCCAATGGCACCATCGTCAACTGACAAGACTGCCACCATCACACCCGTCACAGCCTTTGGGGAATTTCTTCTGTATACCTTTCGGCCTTAAGAACACAGCTCAGGCTTTCCAACGCATCATGGATGGAATATTACATGACATTCTTTTCACCTCGGTCTATGAAGATAACATCCTTGTCGCCAGTCACTCACATAAACACCTTGTGCACCTGCAACAACTTTCCCAGCTCCTTTCAGACAATGGACCTGTCAACAACAAAGGCAGGTGTGTCTTCGGTGCCAGTGAGTTGGACTTGCTTGGACATCACGTCACTGCTCAAGGAATACCTCCACTCCCTGACCGGGTGGCTGTGCTCTGTGACTGTTCTGCTTCTGCTGACTGCACCAGCCTCCAGTGATGTCTGGGATGATGAACTACTACCATCGTTTCATCCCCCACGTTGCTGACACCCTGTCTCCACTGCACGCTCAAGCAAGTGGTGCAGGAAAAACCACTGAGTGACCTGCAGAATGCCAGTCTGCTGCATCATCATCACCCTCAGACAGACATGCCGACAAGTCTTACAGTGGATGCATCAAATACTGCTGTAGGTGATCAACTTGAACAACAACAACAACAAGGCCACTCCTGGGTACCTATTGCTCTTTAAGCCAGGAAACGTTCTGAACCAGAAAAGAAGTACAGTGCCTTCGATCATGAACTTCTTTCAGCTTACACAGCCATAAAACATTCCAAGCATTATTTTGACGTACGACCTATAACACTGTACATGGATCACAAACTCTTGACGTCAGCTCTCAAAAGTCAAACTGACTGCTCCCATCAGCAGACTAGACATCTTTCCTACATTGCCGAGTTCACCACTGACATCCGTACATCCAGGGCAAGTTCAATGTGGTATCTGATGCTCTTTCACATTTCAACACCAACTCCACTTCTTCAGAACACTCCATCTCCCCTGTGGGTGACTCAAATCGCCTTGCTAAAGACCAGGTCCAGTCAGGTGAGATGGAAGCCTATCACAAAGCCACCACTGGTCTCCAACTACAAGATGTTCAGCTTGGATCAGTGACCCTGCTCTGTGGCACATCCACTGGTGTCCAGAAGCCAAAGGTACCAAAACCGTCTCTGACCAGTGCTCACGTCGGGGACGGACGTGTTTTGGTTTGGCCTCTCCATCCAGTGCTATGCACAATGGCTATATTTTTTTTTCCACAAGTCATTGCTAAGTGTGAAATTTGTTCGGACTTAAATACGAATTTCAAAAGCAGGAGTGGGCGCATAATAATTATGCTGTGAAATATACCAGTGCTGTGAAATGGCGTCAGTGTGTTAACGTGCTGCAGGAAATTCCCTGAAGAATAATGTTACCAAGTAAGTAATGTCTAATGAAATGAAAAGAAGCTACATTGCAACATTAAGTATTCCATGTAGGTACAGAGCTGAGCTCTTCATATATAAACACAATTAGACACATTACGCGACTGGATTCATCTACTTCAAACAGACCCCCAAAAGAACGGAAAAAAAGAACAACAGTTTTGCAGGTTTTCACTGTTGAAGTTACTATAGTTACTCTTAAACAAAATACACAATAAAAAGATCCAAACAAAATGCACAGTATCAAGAGAGCATGACAAGCTCACTGACAAAGTATTTTGTGGGAAGAGTTTCAGGTAAGAGGAAGAATCCTTCCGCTTCCTCCACAAGTGATTCCTGTGCCAGCCCCGAGCAGCCCAGCAGCAAGGGGAGACAGGAGGAGGAGAGGAAGAAGAAGGCAAGGACAGGCAGTGTGGGCAGTGAGGACAGTCACATCATGGGCTCTGAAGAGCTCTTAGAAGAAATTAGACAAAAACTGTGCAACGTATCAACAAAAGAAGATATACAAGAAATGAGGGATGAAATAAAGCAAATGAGAGAAGAGATGAACATTATGTCTACGGCACTGAACTTAAGAATGGACAAGTTGGAGTGTGAGATATTTGACATAAGAAGTGAGAGAGATGCGCTGAGTGGGGAGGTGGGGAAGCTGAGGGAGGAGAACCGGGAGCTACGTGGTCAGGTACAGCAGTGCAGAAGAGAGGACAGTGAGCTGCGGAAAGATCTGAACGACCAGGAACAGCATGGCCGGCAAGTCAAACTCCACGTCTACGGGGTGCCGGAGGTGAGGGGAGCTGAAGAGACAGTGGATGACTGTGTACGGCAGTGCACCGACATTTTCACCAAGAAAATCGGGGTGAAGGTGTCTACAGCAGACCTTGAAATTGCCCACCGTGTGGGCAAGCCAGGAGGAAGCAGGCCACGCCCCATCATAGCACGCTTCTTCTCCAGGAGGCTGAGGGGACAAGTTCTGGCGGACCGCCGCAAGCTGAAACAGTCTGGTGTGTCGGTGGGAGAGGATCTCACTCAAACAAACTATAAACTCTTAAAGAAAGCATCCGATCATACGGCAACTATGGCAGCAGGGTCATCAAATGGCAAAATCCTTGCTAAAATGAAGAATAGACGGACTCTTAAATTAGATATCACAATGAACGTCAATGAAGTGCTGTCTAAGGCCATGAATTAACACACCTAGCTGAGAAAATGGAAATGACATTGATTAAGTTATCTGAATACATAGAGACTGATGGAAAAACCCCAAAAGTAACTAAAATTAAATACGTTTGGGATGAGGAAAAGGCTGTTGAATTTAGTTCTATGTTTTTCACAGAAAAAGTGTCTGTTCCTGGTCTACCACAAACCGTGTTTTAAGTGAAGAATTATGTTGCAAGAAAACAGTTGTTAGGTTTTAGGTTAGGTGTCTCACCATTGAAAACTCATAAGTATTGACATGTTGCTAAATCAGTAGACATCTTACTTTGTCCATTTTGTAAAGATGCTCTTGAATCTGAAGTTCACTTTTTGTTGGTGTGTCCAGTATATTGTAAAATTAGGGGAAAATGCTTACCTCATAATTTTTTCTCATGACCATCAGGGTTTGCAGCAACACTTCTGATGGCCAGTGAAAAACATTCTAAAGCACTTGCATGGTATATACTCAGAGCTTTTCAAAAGAGGCGAAATGAAACAGAAAAACCATGACAGACTTCCTAAATCAACCAGCATGTTTATTGTTTTGAGAACGTCGAAGATCTTGATTATTTCAGTTTTGAAATGTCATTTGTATATTAATGAGAATGAGCTTATTTGCATTTGAAAGGGCATGTGTGCATGGTGTGTGTGCATGCATATATGTTTGCGTGTACATACAGGTGTGTGTGTGAGTGTGTGTATGTGTGTGCGTGAGGGAGAGAGAGGGAGAAAGAGAGAGCGAGGGAGAGAAAGTGCACATTAGACTGATCTATACATGCAACCTTGAAATTGTTGACAAATTAATGTTAAGAGTTTTGCTTTCAATTGTTTTGCTTTCAAGATGTTCTGAACCTCATTTCATGGGCATATGGCCTGGTATATTAAATGTTCTGAGTTCAGAGTTCTCTCTCTCTCTATCTCTCTCTCTCTCTCTCTTTCTCTCTCAGCACATGGCAAAGACAGAGTGCTGATGTCCTGAATATCTCTCGTTTGAATGAAAATTTGTGCATAAAAAAGTGGATGGATCTTCCTCAATTTCGGCAGACATGTGTCTAATGACTTTGTGCTCTAAACTGTGTATTTAAATTAGTCAAAGGACCCGTCACTAATATGTAAATAGTACTTGAAAATTACATGGAGAAAAGAAGGACTTAATTTTATCTACAAGTTAAGACTTCATGACATCCCCCTTCACTGGCATTGTGTCTCCAGTTGCACATGCATAAACTTTCTCATTCACGTGAGGCAAATATGTTGTTGGGTGAGTACTGACATTTGTGATGTGTGTATATTCAACCTCAGAATACTATGTGAGCGGTACCTTCAACATCAACAAGACCTTTACAAGACTTTTACCATATATTTATCGATTTTAAGAAGGCATTTGACAGGGTGTGGCATGCAGCTTTGTGGGCAACTATGAATTTGTACAGCATCAATGCAAACTTGATCAGAGTCATCAAACAGCTGTACAGCGAGGCCACCAGTGCAGTGTACTACAACAACAACATTGGAGAATGGTTTCGAACAACAGTTGGAGTAAGGCAGGGCTGTCTACTCTCACCCACTCTTTTCAACATCTTCCTTGAAAGAATCATGGCTGATGCACTAGAACATCATGAAGGATCAGTCAGCATTGGTGGCAGAACGATCACAAACCTCCGCTTCGCAGATGACATTGATGGAATAGCAGGATCAGAAAAAGAGCTTGCCAGCCTAACAGAACACCTGAATAAGGCCTCCAAAACATACGCCATGGAAATCAGTGCAGAGAAGACCAAACTGATGACTAATAACACCAACGGCATTAAGCTGATATCAGGGTTAATGACCAGAAGCTGGAAACAGTTCAAAGCTTCAAGTACCTGGGAGCCATTGTATCAGACCAGGGATCCAAGCCAGAAGTAGTATGCAGGACTGCACAGACAATAACAGCACTGTCAAAACTAAACACCATCTGGAGAGATAAAAATATCTCACTTATCTCCAAGATCAGACTAATGCGCTCCCTTGTCATATCCATATTTCTGTATGCGTGTGAATCATGGACCCTGACTGCAGATTTGGAGAGAAGAGTACAGGCGGTGGAGATGAGATGCTTTCGGAGATTCCTTGGCATCTCCTACAAAGACCACATAAGCAACGAAAGCGTGCATAACAGAATCCAGCAAACCATTGGACCCTATGAGAACCTTCTACCGATCGTGAAAAAGCGTAAACTTAAATGGTATGGGCATGTCACAAGATCCAAAGGACTTGCAAAGACAATTTTACAAGGCACTGTCCAAGGAGGAAGAAGACGAGGCAGACCAAGGAAGAGCTGGGAGAATAACATCAGCGAATGGACAGGCCTAGAACTCAACAAAACCCTGAGAAAGGCAGAACAGAGAGAGGAATGGAGGGAACTGGTTGTTGAGTCTTTGAGGGTGTCCCCACGGTCGTCAGACTACGGGACAGATAGATAGATAGATAGTATATGCAAATTGTTCAGTTCTGACCTGTACCCCTGTTCTCATGCTCTTTGAAAAGATAGAAACACAGGCACCTAAACATTTTATATAAGTTGTTTTTTGTGTTTTTTACAGTAGGTAGTAAGCATTGTATTCCTTCTCTTTTCATACTAACACAAACACAGGATGTACAGTAAGTAGATAGCATTGTGTTCCTTCTCTTTTTCATACTAACACAAACACAGGATGTACAGTAAGTAGTTAGCATTGTAGTCCTTCTCTTGTTCATACTAGCACAAACACAGGATGTACAGTAAGTAGATAGCATTGTGTTCCTTCTCTTGTTCATACTAACACAAACACAGGATGTACAGTAAGTAGAAAGCATTGTGTTCCTTCTCTTGTTCATACTAACACAGGATGTACAGTAAGTACATAGCACTGTATTCCTTCTCTTGTTCATACGAACACAAACACAGGATGTACAGTAAGTAGATAGCATTGTGTTCCTTCTCTTGTTCATACTAACACAGGATGTACAATAAGTAGATAGCATTGTGTTCCTTCTCTTGTTCATACTAACACAAACACAGGATGTACAGTAAGTAGAAAGCATTGTGTTCCTTCTCTTGTTCATACTAACACAGGATGTACAGTAAGTACATAGCACTGTATTCCTTCTCTTGTTCATACGAACACAAACACAGGATGTACAGTAAGTAGATAGCATTGTGTTCCTTCTCTTGTTCATACTAACACAGGATGTACAGTAAGTAGATAGCACTGTATTCCTTCTCTTGTTTATACTAACACAAACACAGGATGTACAGTAAGTAGATAGCATTGTGTTCCTTCTCTTGTTCATACTAACACAGGATGTACAGTAGGTAGATAGCATTGTGTTCCTTCTCTTGTTCATACTAACACAGAATGTACAGTAAGTAGATAGCATTGTGTTCCTTCTCTTGTTCATACTAACACAGGATGTACAGTAAGTAGATAGCATTGTGTTCCTTCTCTTGTTCATACTAACACAGGATGTACAGTAAGTAGATAGCACTGTATTCCTTCTCTTGTTCATACTAACACAAACACAGGATGTACAGTAAGTAGATAGCACTGTATTCCTTCTCTTGTTCATACTAACACAGGATGTACAGTAAGTAGATAGCATTGTGTTCCTTCTCTTGTTCATACTAACACAGGATGTACAGTAAGTAGATAGCACTGTATTCCTTCTCTTGTTCATACTAACACAAACACAGGATGTACAGTAAGTAGATAGCACTGTATTCCTTCTCTTGTTCATACTAACACAAACACAGGATGTACAGTAAGTAGATAGCACTGTATTCCTTCTCTTGTTCATACTAACACAAACATAGGATGTACAGTAAGTAGATAGCACTGTATTCCTTCTCTTGTTTATACTAACACAGGATGTACAGTAGGTAGATAGCACTGTATTCCTTCTCTTTTTCATACGAACACAAACACAAGGATGTACAGTGCTTTTTTGTTTATGGTTTGGTGGGGGTTTTTTCATTTCCATTTTTTTGGCACTGAAATATAATGGCCTATAATTATTCACACAATAGAAAAGACTTTTTTAAAATAAAAAAGTGCCCTTTTTTCCAATGGTTCTGTCGAATAGATTTCTTTCTCTTTTTTTGTGGCGCCAACAAGATCTATTTTTTTCAAATATACAACTCATGCATTTAAAAAAAATACTTCCTGAAAGTATGAAATTCATTATTTTCATATTAGCCAAAAACCTGAGTGAAGAGATTGACAAAAAAGAACCTTTTGAAAAACGATGGTGGCATTTTCTTTTCTCCTTTTTTTAATTAAAAAAAAGTTTTGTACTGATGGGTGGTTTTTTTTAATCTGTCTCTCTGTAACGAAGCTCACGGTCAAAGATAATGATAATGTCAAATGGAGTGCTGTACCTAACTATTCCAATACACATTTTAGAAATCAGGATTAGTAAGTTGATGTAACTGTTTACAGGCTTATTTCTTTTATATCCATCAAAACCAAATAGTACTTTCTGTAATGTTAATTTTATGGCTATGTTAAATTTATGTAGTATTTTGTGTTCAACATATTTCCAAATCTCTTATATTTTTTTACACTCATAGAAGAAATGTTTAATGTAGTCTATCTCTTCAGTGAAAAATGTGCAGTGTTTACTATTAGCTACGCCTAACTTGTTAAGCAGTATGTTAGTAGGATATATATTGTGTAATATTTTCCAGTGGAGTAACCGCAGTCTAGTTTCAGTGGTAGTTTTACTGGCTGTGAGCCATGTTTCAGGCTGAATTTCAACACCCAGCTTGTTTAACCAGAATTTAGTTGCCAGCGGTTGAGTTAAATCTTTTTTAGTTACAAAAAGGCGAAACTGACGGGGTGTTGCCAGAGTTTTCAGACTCGAGTTATTAGTTTCTATCTTAGCTGTCTGGTTAGCATTTAATATCCTTTGGCCTGCAGTTAATGCAGTGCATATAGCTCCATATTCAAAGGTCCGAGTGGGTTTGTCACCAACAATCTCACATACAGAGGCAACGTTCTTTATGTGGTCATCTTCCATTAAGTCAGACACATGTGTTCCACCAGCTGTGATCCAATCTTTCTTAAAGGAGTTATACCTTTACATTTGATATCTACATTGTTACATAAGCACTGATCAAAATAATCAGCTTTTAATAACTTGTCGGTATTTATTCCATGCAGGTTATCCAACCAGGTTTTTAATACCTTTTTTCCAGAACAAACTATATATCAGCCCAAAGCATTTGAATGCATCATATTTAACATAAGAGATGAGACAGGATAGATTTTTACCAGTACGTGACAGTATTTCATGTGGAATACATTTCCATTTCTGCTCATGGTTGCTCATCAGTTTTGTGGCCCAGGAGAGGAGAAATGAATTCTGCATATCAATAATGTTGATCATATTTAGTCCTCCCTTATCAGTTGTTTTACAAATGATTTTTCTTTTCACCTTTTCAAAGGCTTTAGTATTGGAATACTTTTTCATACAAATAAATCTATATAACATTGTGTCTACTTTCTTAAAGCAATCTTCTGGTATGCTAAGTGCCTGCATCACATAAACGACCTGTGTCAAAAGAATACATTTAACAACACAAACCTTACCCATAATACTTAAATTCCTTTTATACCAGGCACAGATCATCTGGTGGATGTTATCTATCCGGTGTATCCAGTTTTCTTCAATTTCTGAAGCACACACAATGTTGCTAAAGTAGATTCCCAGAATTTTAATCCTTTATTGCCACTTAATATCATAATATGCATCTTTGCGATCTTTGTTCAAACTGAGCCACATGGCCTCACTCTTGTCTGTTCATAGATAATCCAGAGAAATTTGAAAAATAGGAGATCAGTGTTAGAGCATGTTTTAGGTCAGAAATATCCTCTACAAATAAGGTAACATCATCTGCATACATCAGTACTTTAAGAATACAATTGAGGGTGTTAGTTGATAAATTTGGGAGCTTAATTCCTTTGATATTTTCATAAGATCTAATTTTTATGGCCAATAATTGCAGGGCCAGAATGAAGGCCATAGGTGAGAATGGGCATCCTTGTCTTATACCTGCATTAATCTGGATATTTTCAGTTAGCCAACCCATATAATTTATGCTGCCGTTAGCATTTTGCATGAGAACTTCAATCCATTTAATGTATACGTTTCCAAAGTTATATCATTTAAAAGACCATAATATGTACTCTTTAAATATTGTGTCAAAGGCAGCTTTGTAATCAAGCACAAATAAAATGCCAGGTTTCTGTTTGTGCTTCAGATAACCTACAGTGTCATCAATTAATCGAACTATATAACTTATATTTCTGCCTTTCACAAAACCTACCTGGTCTTCAGAAATGATGCTTGATATAACTTAAGAGAGCAAATAGCAAATACTTTTGTCAAAAGTTTATAATCACTGTTTGTTAATGTTATAGAATGCTAGTTGTTTAAGTTGCTTTTTGGTAGCTTCTTCCCTTTATGGATCAAAACTATAATTGCTTTTTTCAGTGATGGGGACAATTCTCCTTTAACAAAGACAGCTTTTAAAGATTTCAAAATCAAGTTCTTCAATTTTATCTTGAGGAATTTTACAAATGCTACAGTTAATCCATCTGATCCTGGAGATGACCCATTGTTCATACTCTTTAATGCCTTCAAATCTTAACATTCTGTGATGTCCCCATCCATTCTGACTTGTTGGTCTTCAGATCACTGAGGAATGTCTGTATCTTTTAAAATGTCTTTGACAGTATCCTCCTGAAAATCTACTTTTCTCTGGTGCCTTTGTTAGTAGAAATAAATCAGCTCTTTTATTACTTCATTCTTTTCTGTTATAATTTCGCCATTTTCTTTTAAAATCTGGTTAAGAATGCTTGTGTTTGATCTATTTTTCTCAATGTTGAGAAAATATTTTGTGTTTTTTTCACCTTCCTCAATGAATTTAACTTTGGAGCGGATTTCAGCGCCTTTTGCACTTTTTAAGTTGTATAGTTCAAGCTCTATTTTAATCAAATCTTTTTGTTTAAGTAATTCGTATATAACAGTATTAAATAATCCAAAAACAAAAATCCACAGGTTTTGGAAAATGTCACAAAATATCCCTGCTCCAGTACCAGGCAACATGTTTCATTTCATTGACTGGCACTTTGTGCAAATGTAGCAAAGTCTACAGCAACACTTAAATGGAATGAAAAACGACATGGATGACAAATTCGGCAATTTGGAAAACAGCCTGTCATGCTTCCTAGCCCAAATCAGTGAACTGAAGGAAAATGTTGTTATCAATACAGGGGACATTAAAGGTTCAAGAAACAATTTTGCAATGAGGCGTTTAGAGACACGGGAAAGGTTTTTGGAATCAGCAAAACAAGACAAAAAGCTTCAATCTGAGTTAAGGGGGGGGGAAGCGGGAAGGGAAGATAATAACAACAAACAAATCTCATTGCTACTAAATGACTTCCCCCTGCACCAAGGGGGCGCAAGACGAATCTCCAGAGTTTTTTCGCACTGGGAGGCCACAGCCAACAGTGACAATGCCCCCCTTCGGGTCAGGTTTTGTCGTTTTGCTGCAAATTAGAAATTCTGTAAAAGAGAGGAGAAAAATTTAAAGGACAAGGGCTTTAAAAGGGGCTGCGCCCTCAAAAACACGTCAAGAAACATGTATATGTCACTGGGGGCAAGGCAAAATTGCCTATATATACAAGGGGAAAGCTTTATTTCAAGACAGTCGTCCCCCAATTTGGGGCCAACAGCAACAATGCAGATTCCTGCATTCTAACAACGGCGGGATCTAGGAAGAAAAGGAAAAAAATTTAGGGTCAACCCATGGCCCAAAGGAGGGGAAGAGGTCTCGTACGCTACGTGAGGCCTCAAGGACTCACCCTGCACCCAACAGGGCAGCTTTGGGCAGGGACGGCGCATTTCGGAACCAAGCCCCCATCACCCAACCAAAAGGGAATGCGGGCGGGAAAGGGAATAAGGGAATCTCCCCAATCAATCAAAGACCGGGGGGCGGGGAACAGGATACCCCCCCCCAGGACTACGAGGAAAGACAATGTGCTTTTCCCCCCCGGACACGTCTGTACATAAAGTGCCCAATTTGGTCAAACCAGGGGCTGACTGCTACAAGCACACGGGTGGTGATGAAAAAAAACAAAGTCAAACCCCCAAAGGGCGTTGGACTTAAAACCTAGTAGAACCGGGAAAAACACCTGACAATTTGCGGGTCATCACAGTCAGGGCACCTATGAGTGGGAGGATGAGCACACACTTTTGCCCACAATAAAAACCACAAGAAAGAAGGAGATTTTACAACCTGTCCCAAAAAGAAAAAAGACAATGTAATTTACTATGACAAAGAACAAAACAAAGGGACAAGGGGATGAAACGGGTGATCCCATTTTGTGAGGATAAAAAACCAAAAAATCAACATTGGTCTCATGTAATTGACAAATTCAAAAAGGGTTTGAAGGAGAATAAATAACCCCCAAGTCAAAGTAAAAACTAACTGCCCAAAAATAAAAAAACAAAATACTGAAAAATAGACTCGGAAGACAACTTAGGCCTTGTAACCTGACTGAGACGTCCAAAAATCAGTGCGGGAAAAGGCGTAACGAAATGAAAGTGGACGACCCTAAACCCCAAAGTCAGGTTGTGATTTAAACAGGTCTGACAGAGTGGGGGAAAAGGGCCCGGGCCCCCTTCTTCCCCTGATTTTCGTCAAGGCGGATGCATTCAGCCCGAGTCACATACCCGGGGAAGCAAACTGCGTAAGACATAAAAATCAAAACTATTTCGACCCCACTCAGAAAAGACCCCGGGGAAAACTAGGGGGTCAGCATCAACCCCCCCCTCCTAGATGCCAGTTGGAAGAATGGGGCCCCCCCAAAACCCAAAAAATAGGAAAAACGGCCAGGCCATAATACAAAGTAGCAACCCCTTTCAAATTTGGGGCCCTTGACTAATTCTCATGTACATATGTAAATGAAAACTGTTAAATTTCTGAACTAAAGTTAATGACCTTTGCAAAAGTTTGAAAATCGACTTTATTTATTTTCTATTTTTCAGTAATTCTAATTCAAACCGAAAAATTCATACTTTTTGTTTGATCTGCTTTTTTTTAAGATTTTTTAAATTTTACTTCCAAAGCAAAGAACTTCCCATTAAGAAATATCTGGTGGATTTTAATTGTTATGATAAAAAAATCTTTGCTGATTTGTTACACGATCCAGGGAGGGCAAGAAAAAACCCGTAAATTTTTCAAAAAACAGACTTTTTTTTTGCTAAACAACATAATGATGATTTGTTCATACATCCCACCCACAATTCTTTTTTTGGAAGTCACAAAAATGGCGTATATGGGGTTAACACTAAAACCCAAACTTGGGAACATATAAACAATGGGGATTCTTCATTCGTCTAAGGGAGATTTTAATGAGAACTGCAATGGGGAAAAAGTAGCTTTAATGGAGAACCGGTTTCGAACAAAGTCAATTTCGGGCTAAATCATTTTTTTCAGAACTTCAAAAATACTTTAAACTTTTGGGGAAAAAATATTTAAATGGTAATAGAACCTGAAAATATTAAATGGCCTTGTAGCCAGGTTTTGTGATAGCTGTACTTTTTTTGGGTTCTGGGGAAAGTAGGTGGACTCTTTTGTATTGTGGACTTTTTTTCATTAGTTTAATTCCAGCTTTAGAATAAAGTATTGTTTGAGTTAGACCATTTCCAGTAAGTATGAAAGTAGAGTCAAAACCTCAGGAAAGGGGGTTTATAAGAGAAAAACAAAATGGGAATAAAGTATTGAAAAGTTCTTTTTAAGAAACATAGAGATGGTTTTTTTAAATCATGAGAAAGCAAAGATATCGAAAAAAAATGAGATCCCCTGAAGGATTTCAAAATAGTTCTTCAATTTTATCTTGAGGGAATTTTTACAATGCTACAGTTAATCATCGATCTGGGTGACCCATTTTTCATACTCTTTTAATGCCTTCAAATTTTAAAACATTCTGTGATGTCCCACCTTTCTGACTTGTTGGTCTTCGATCACTGAGGAATGTCTGTATCTTTTAAAATGTCCTTTGGACAGTATACCTGAAAATCTACTTTTCTCTGGTGCCTTTGTTAGTAGAAATAAATCAGCTCTTTTATTACTTCATTTTTTCTGTTAAAATTTTCGCCATTTTCTTTTAAAATCTGTTAAGAATGTTTTGTGTTTGATCTATTTTTCTCATGTGAGAAAATATTTGGGGGTTTTTTTCACCTTCCTCAATGAATTTAACTTTGGGAGGCGGATTTCAGCGCATTTTTGCACTTTTTAAGTTGTATAGTTCAAGCTCTTTTAATCAAATCTTTTTGTTTAAGTAATTCGTATATACAGTATTAAATAATCCAAAAACAAAAATCCACAGGTTTTGGAAAATGTCACAAAATATCCCTGCTCCAGTACCAGGCAACATGTTTCATTTCATTGACTGGCACTTTGTGACAAATGTACAAAGTTCTATGCAGAACTCAATTAAACTGAGAATGAAAAATCGACATGGATGACTTGATTTGAGCTTTTAATTTTTCCAAAAGCAAGTCATGCCTATCTAGCCCATAATCAGTGAATGATGGATATGATGTATATCATTCAGAGGTACTTACAGAGATGGCAAGAAAGACCAAATGTTTGCAAATGATGGACTGTATTTGCGAGAAAAACAATGAATATGGAAACCAAATTGTTGGAAGTCCACATGCTAAGAGCAAAATGCTTACAATCTGAGATTCAATGGTGTACCTGGAATCTTCGCGTAAGGGAAGATTTGAATATAAATCAAGACAAATATCATTGACATACTCAACTGGTTCAACACGTCCAATTGCACTACAATCACTTTGGACTGTCAGAGAAACTTCAAACTTTCAGAGCTTTTCGCAATGGGAGGAAGCACCAATATTAAGGCCTAGCAGGTTTAGATAGTGACAATTGACTAGGCCTTATGGTCAGTGGTTTATTGTTTGTGATTTGCATGATCAATTCCAGCTTTAGTAATATTGTAGAGTAGCATTACGTAGAGAAATAGATCAAGACTCAGGAAAGGTTTATGAGAAAAACAAAATGGGAATAAGATGTGAAAAGTTCGAAGAACATAGAGATGTTGTTAAAATGAGAAGCAAGATATCGAAACAAATGAGAGCCATGAAGGATGAGAAGAGATTGCAGTGCCTTGAAATATTTGTAAATGTCTTAAGATGCCACAATGTAGGTTAAGCAACTGTTTTCACAAAAAAGAAAATATAGCATGGTTTGATGATAGGTGTTAAACATGAAAAAAGAAACAGAAGAAGCTTAATCACTTTCGATTTACCCGAAAGAAGAAGATAGAATTATGTTCTTGAAGCAAGAAGAGGTTAAGCAGTTGCTAAAAGCAGAAATCACTTTAACAGCAACAAACTGAAAGTTAGTAAATGAGGTTAACAGTTTTCTAGTTTTGGAAGGAATCGTCGATTGGCTTGGAAATAAGAAAGAACACAAGCAACATTACCACAATGACTAGTTTACAATTAAAAAATATCTTCAGGTAATAATGATGAAGAATGGATAATTGACATTGTAAATGATTTATCAGAAGTAGACCACGTGTAATAAAAAGATACAGAAGAAGAAGTTAGTGCTATAAGAAGACTGAAAAACAACAAGCAAGTAGATTGTGAAATTTCTGCAGAAATGCTAAAAAAAAAAGGTGGTTCGAATAGTAATTCGGTAAAGCTAGTTAATGTATTTTTGACCTAGGATACAAGAATGGTTTAAAGCCATAATTTTCTTCATATAAGAAAGGATCCGTGATGATGTAACTATAGGGATGTCCTTTTCAGTATGTACAAATGTCATCATTGAATGCTCGATTTGTAACTGGTTAGAAAGCAATAGCCTTATTTCAGAATATCAGGAGGTTTCGTCAACATATCAACATTTGATCAGACATTTACTTGTTCGCTGTATTTAAGCATATACAAGAAAGGAAGAAAATCGTAGTTGCCTTTGTAGGTTTAAAAGCCTTTGACACAGTTGAACATAACGGTTATTACGTTATATCAAAGAGCAAGGTGAAGAAAGTTTTTGTACCTAGGATGATGTCATTATCACAGTTACAAGCAATCGAATAACTATTGTTTCAACCCAGGTACAGGATGGTGTCCCCATGTTTTCATGTTATCACAGTTACAAACATTATGATTTGAGGAGCAGTCATATCCGTAAACCCTTGCGAATAGTATTATTCACAGAAAAAAGAAAAAAGGTAAGTACCCAAACCCTTACTGGGAAGGCCCACCACAAAAGGCCCTTCCTTCCTTCCCCTTCCCCAATGGGGGTCCTTAACATGCTTCTAGCCCAAATCAGTGAACTAAAGGAAAATGTTGTTATCAATACAGAGGACATTAAAGAGTTGCAAGAAGACAATGTTGCAATGATGGCCCGGGATTAGAGACACTGGAAAGGAATGTTGGAAATCAGCAGAACAAGACACAAATGCTTAAAAATCTGAGATTCATGGGTGTGGGCTGAAGCTGGAAGGGAAGATGAATATACAACAAGACAATCATCATTGACATACTCAAGGGATCATTCCCCCCTGCACCAAAACTGGCGTCCAAAAAACGACCACTCCAGAGCTTTTCGCACTGGGAGGCCACAGCCACACAGTGACAATGCCAGGCCCATTCTGGTCAGGTTTTGTCGTTTTGCTGACAAATTAGCAATTCTGTCAAAGAGATGAGAGACAATCTAAGAGACAATGGCATTAGAGTGGCTGCTGACCTCACAACACGTCAAAGAAACATGATATAGTGTCACTGTGGGCAAGGCAAAATTGCCTATATATACAATGGGAAGCTTTATGTCAGAGACAGTCTGTCACCCAACTTGGCCAGTACAGCAACAATGCAGACTTCCTGCATTCTAACAACTGGCAGGATCTAGGAAGAGGATGGCACAAAATTAATGGTCAGCATCCCAGTGGTCCCAAGGATGGAAGGAGGTCTCTGTCACGCTACAGTGAGCAGCCTCAAGGACGTCACTCTGCAGCCAGACAGGGCAGCTTTGGAGCAGCGGACAGGCGGCACTTCAGGAGACCAGAGCAACCCCATCACTCCAGACCTATGAGATATGCAGATGAATCTGAGGAAAGGGAAGTAAGGAATCTCCCCACTATCAATCAAAGACCGGAGGGCAGAGACAGGATGACCCACCGCCACCAGGACTACGAGGAAAAGACAAGTGTGCCTGTCACCCCTGGTACACGTCTGTACAGTGAGATGGACCAGATTTGGTCAAACCAGTGGACTGACTGCTAGCAAGCACACTAGGGTGGTGATGGTAAAAAACAGAAGTCTAAACCCCAAGGACGTTGGTAGCTTCAAACCTAGTAGATACCAGGGTAAAACACCTGAGCAATCTCTGCAGGTCATCAGGCAGTCAGTGGCACCTACTGAGTAGGAGGATGAGCACAACACTGTTGACCACAATGAAAACCAGCAAGACAAGACAGTGACTGACTTTTCACAACCAGATGTCTCACATAATGAACACACTGACAATGATGACATTACTGATGACAAAGAAGATGACAACAAATCGGACAGAGAGGATGAAGACAGGTGAGTCCCAGGTGTTTGTGAGGATGAAATACCAGAACAAAATACAACATTGGTCTCATGTAATATGACAAATGTCAACAAAGAGGTTTGTAAGGAGAATACAATAACTCACAGTCAAAGTCAAAACATAACTGACACAAATAAACAACAAAATACTGAAGAAATAGACTCGGAAGACAACTTAGGCCATTGTAACCTGACAGATGAGACTGTCCAAAAAGTAACAGTGACAGAGGAAGCGACAGTAGACGAAATGACAAGTGGACATGACTCATGACACAATGATATCATGGTTGATGATTGTAACAGGTCTGACAGAGTGGGGGATACGGCACAAGGGACTCCACCTTCTTCCCATGATTTGCGTCAAAGGCGGACTGCATTCAGCTCACGAGTCACATACCAGGGTCAGAGCAAAACTGCTGTAAGACATAAAAGTCAAAGCAGTATTACTGACTCACTCAGAAAAGACTCTGGGAAGCAACTAGGGGATCAGCATCAACCCCAGCCTCCTAGATGCCAGTCTGGGAAGAATGGTGCCCCACACACCAACAAATAGGAAAACGGCCAGGCCATAATACAAAGTAGCAAGTCCCGGTATCAGAATTTGGGACGTTGACTAATTCTCATGTACATAGTGTAAATATGCAATCTGTTAAATTTCTGAACTATAATGTTAATGACCTTGTGCAAAAGTTAGAAAATGCTGACTTTATTGATTTTCTATTGTCATGTAACTTCTAATGTCAAACCGAAACATTCATAGCTTTTGATTTTGAATCTGCTTTGTTTGATGACTTTTTAATATTTACTTCCAAAGCAAAGAAGCTGTCCCATTAAGGAAGATACTCTGGTGGATTAATTGTTATGATAAGAAAATCTTTTGCTGATTTCGTTACACGCATCCAGGTAGGACAAGAAAACACAGTAATTTTACAAATAAACAGACTTTTTTTCTGCTGACAACAACATAATGATGATTTGTTCATACATCCCACCTTACAATTCTTTGTTCTGGAAGTCACAACATGGCGTATATGGAATTGAACTACTAGACCAATGCTTGGCAGACATATATGAACAACATGGTGATTTTCTTCATTCGTCTAAGTGGAGATTTTAATGCTAGAACTGCAATGGAAAATGATAGCTTTAATGGAGATAGCCGTGGTTTCGAACAAATGTCAATTTCTGACTATAATCATTATCTCAGGAACTCTCAAGATGATAACTTCAACAACTTTGGAGAACAACTATTCAAACTGTGTAATATGCATACCTGAATAATATTAAATGGCCTTAGTGAGCCAGGTTTTGATGATAGCTGTACATTTATTGGATGTACTGGTGAAAGTATGGTGGACTACTTTATTGTATCTGTGGACTTTATTCATTAGTTCATATTCCAGCTTTAGAAGTAGAGAGTATTGTAGAGTTAGACCACTTACCAGTAAGTATGAAAGTAGAGTCAAGAGACCATCAGGAAAGGGGTTATATAAGAGAAAAACAAAATGGGAATAAAGTATGTGAAAAGTTCTTTTGGAATGAAACATATAGAGATGAGTTTGTTAAATCATGAGAAAGCAAAGATATCGAAAACAAAATGATGATAGCCATGAAGGATTGAGAGAGAGATGTAGACAGTGCCCTTGAAATATTTGTAAATTGTCTTAAAGATGCCAGCACATGTATGGTTAAGCAAACTGGTTTTCACAAAAAGGAAAATATTAGCATGGTTTGATGATGAGTGTATAAACATGAAAAAAGAAACTAGAAGAAAGCTTAATCACTTTCGATTTACCCGAAAGGAAGAAGATAGAATTATGTATCTTGAAGCAAGAAAGAGGTATAAGCAGTTGCTAAAAGCCAAGAAACTCACTTATAACAGGCAACAAACTGAAAAGTTAGTAAATGAGGTTAACAGTTATTCTAGTTTTTGGAAGGAATTACGTCGATTGGGTCTTGGAAATAAGAAAAGAATCACAAGCAACATTACCACAAATGACTAGTTTAACAACTTAAAAAATATCTTTCAGGGTAATAATGATGAATGAATGGATAAATGTGACATTGTAAATGATTTATCTCAGGAAGTAGACCACGTGTTAAATAAAAAGATAACAGAAGAAGAAGTTAGTCATGCTATAAGAAGACTGAAAAACAACAAAGCAAGTAGTATTGATGAAATTTCTGCAGAAATGCTAAAAAAAAATGGTGGTTCGAAAGTAAATGTATTTGTGGGGTTTAAAAAGGCCTTTGCACATTTTGAACATAACAGGTTTATTCGTTATATCAAAGGCAAGGTGAAAGGGAAATTTTTTTTTGTATCACTTGGGGCTATGTATAAGTCATTTTCAGATGTATACAAGCAAATTCTAAATAATAATATTTTTTCAAACCCCCATGGGAGTAAGGCGGGAAAGTGTGCTAAGCCCCCTTGTTTTTCTATTTTACCAATCAGTTACAAACATTAATGAATTATAAAATGAAAAAGTAAGCAGGTGCTCAAATATTTCCAGATAATTTTTAAAATTGGGTTATCCCACTATTCCCTGATGATGATAATAATTTCAATTTAAAAGTAAAAAAAAAAAAAAAAAGGTAAAAGTGTCCCCAAACCTATTTAAAAAGGTCGTAGGGGGGGGGGGTTCGAACCTCATTCTCTGGGGCCGCATTTTGGGGGCGGCGCCCTCTCCTCCCCTCACTGTTTACCTTCCCTGACCCGAAGTGGGGCAGGCCCATTTACAGCGGGGTGAATGGGGAAACTTTACCTGCTTAACTTAGCTGGGGGGAAAAGCGAGGCTCCGAACACTGAGCTCCCCGTCCCCAATTTAATATACCAACTGGTTTAAAAATCAATTAAAGGGCTTAGAAATTTTTTAAAAATAAATTAAGTTTAAACGTAGGGAAAACAAAAAATTACGGGGAATCAGAAAAGGGGGGATACTTGGGCAACAGAAAAAATGGTTCTTTGTAATAAAGGGGGTTAGAGGGATTTTAAAATTATTTCTATTTGGGATTTAATTTTTCGTTATGAAAAGGCAAAGAAAAGGGATATCACATTTGGGTTCAAAGGCAAAAAAACAGTTGCATGCTTTACAAAATTTTTTTTAGAATTGAAAGGGAAAGACGCAAAAACCTTTTTAAAAAATTTTTTTGATACCAAAACCCCTCAATACTGTTTTAATTCACTGAAATTTTAGATAATAAATAGCTTCCCAGAAAAAGTGCATCAATCGCTTGTAAAAGATTCTTTTGGGGTGCCTGCCAAGACACCAAATAAAATGGGTATGGAGATCTGGGCAGGTACCCCTTTTTAAAGTAAATACATTGTTTTCAGGTAAAATTCTGGTTGAATATTTCACTGATTCTAAAGAAAAGCCACATAAAAACTTATTTTATGTTGTTAGGGTTAAAATAGAAAAGGGAAACAAATTTGGGGCCCCAAAAAACAGGGGAAATACTATGAAACGGGATAAAATCGTTTGGTTGAACCCCGTGTAGGGGGCAAAAATGTTCTTTTATGCCTTAAAAAAGAAACTTGTAGTTGGTTTTCCCCGGAAGGACTGGGCCCATAGGGGTCGTATTAGATATGTTTTTTTAGAAACTTTAAAACGTTTTTACGGAAAGAAGAATATTTTAATGGATTTAAAATATTTTTTGGTTGCAGTTTCCCCAAACTTCAAAGTTCTACCCCCAAAAAAAAAAACAGTCGCTATAATATTCAAATGAAATAAGCGATCCCGTTTTTTAAAACCAAAAAGAAAAATGAAGAACACTTTTTATTTAATGTCCCCTTATGAAGATTTTAGAAAAAAACTTCTAAAAGATTCAAAAAAATTTCCTTTGCATTAAAGCACAGTATCTACTGTAGACATAATTTATCTCGATTTTTTTTTCCCTGAAAACCAAAAAAGAAAAAAGATACTTTCTAGAAATTTACATTTTATTGAGAAAACTACATTTACATTCAAAACATTGTCGCATGATGACGTGATTATTTTGTGATAAGTTTTCAAGATATTGTGGATGAAATTTCTTGTCTGCAATTTTTTTATTTATATACGTGAAGT
Source organism: Rapana venosa (assembly GCA_028751875.1). Lineage (NCBI taxonomy): Eukaryota > Metazoa > Mollusca > Gastropoda > Neogastropoda > Muricidae > Rapana > Rapana venosa. The sequence goes on from CM054154.1 coordinate 6,187,927, forward strand.
ATATGTTTAAACTTAATCAATGCCCGCTCAGTATGCAATCTTTTTTGTTTGTGGGCCTAAGGCCGAGACGCAAAAGCTGAAGTTTAAATCTCTCTCTCTCCCTTTTCTCTCTCTTCCCTTCTCTCCTCTCTCTTTTTCTCCTCTCTCTCTCCCCTCTCTCTCTCTCTCTCTCCCAAAAGTTGCATTCTTTCCTCACAGCCCCACACATGGCCCAAACTATCCAAAACTTCACTAAGATTTCACAGTATAATTATTTTAAAAAGAAACCATCAAAAATCAACATAACAATCATTTACATTCACATTCACACTGGTTTGATATTAAGAACTGTTTTTTCTATCAAACTTTTCCCCCTCTTTCCCCGCAATTAATTTTCTAAAACACTAAAAACCCATGCTTCAGGCCCAAGGTGGAAGTTATCTGGGCCGTCTAACAGCAGGATCCCTTGCTCCCCACACTGTCTGCTGCATAACACATTAATGTTCTGGTGGGAACAGATGACAGAATTTACAAAACCACATACACACGGGGACTGGATGTAAAAAAGCACTTAAGTGCTTATACCATTATCCTCAATATAAAAGAATACTAAAAAAATCTTTTCTAAACGTACATCTGGTTTAGGATACAAACTATCAATATACAGTATTTCAAGTAACTGTCTGTCAATAACATTTTTATTATCCATTTATTATTATTATGAAGAAGAAATATGTTACACGTCGCAATCTTAAGGCCTTAGACATTCATACTTTCTCTTCACAAGCTTTCAAAAAATTTTCACAAACCTCTGACCACATTGACCTCTCTGAATACTATAACACTGTCTTCCGCCAATTGCTTGATGAGCATGCACTTCTTAATGACTATCTCCTACCTGACAGATCATGTGCACCACGGTATACTCAGGACATCTTGATAGCGAAGCACAAAGGCTGGCAACTAGAACAGTAGTGGAGTAAATAAAAAACCGAAACCAACAAACAGCTTTTCCGAAAACAAATAAACAAAGTCAAACTCTTAATCCATTCAGCAAAGACAGACTACTACTCTTCCCAAGTTCTCTGCGCTATATCTACAAAATCTTTTTTCCCTCACCTCAAATCTCCTTGGATCTGCAAAATCAACTCCTTTGCCTAACACCCACAGCCTGTCCATTTTTTCGTCCTTCATTTCAAAGTCCGCAACATAGCTCCAGACTGGATCAGACTCATTTCCAGCCTGCGCTTCCTGATCCCCAGTTCACTGGCACTCCTCTCTTTTCCTTCCATCCCACAAGTGAAAAAAAAACCACATGACAATTCTGAAAGAAATGACTATGAAATCATGTGACCTTAACTCAATGGAGTTGCAGTGAAATGGATCCTGCCATTTTGTGGCGACGCATGATTTTGGCTATATTTGAAAAATTCAGCAGACTTACCCAACATAATAATGACATACACATTATACATCATTAAAAAGTTTATAATGTCTACTTTTGAGATTATTTCAAAGTTTTTTAATAGATGTCTGTATTTTTTTTTTTTACAAATTTTCAAATTATGTCACTGAATGCTGAAAAATAAAAAGTTTTGAAAATTAGGGTTGCGTATCTTACATGGCTTGAACTGTTCATCAACTAGTCCCCTTGAAGCAATGTGATGATTTTTCACTAAAGTAAAGTTTCCTAAAGCTAGCTGAATCCATCTGATGTCACTTTTTGTACAACAGATTTTTTTTTAAAGAATCATAATACTGGAGAGCCTGAAATCCCAAAGATATCACTTGCTGATATGTCAAACAAAATTAGCCAACAGACAAAAACTAAGCAAGCTTATGGTCAAGGAAAGCAACTGTGTTTAGAAAAATGATTGCCCTACAGGCCAGAGTACTTTCCTTTGAGTTAAACATCACTTTGTGTTGTTTTTTAAAAAATTCATAAGTCTGCGGATTCTTAAGCTTCGGCACGTCACAGTAAAGGAGAGGTGTGCCGAAGCTTAACCTCAATGAGTTAATCCCATACCTGCTCCTGTTTTCTTACAATGCCTTCCACAACTTGTACCTATTATCACTAAAATAGTAAACTCATCTCTTTTGTCAGGAAATTTTCCATCAGCTCTTAAAACCACAATAGTCATATCTCTACTGAAAAAGCACAACCTCAATCCCAACATTTTGAAGAATTATAGACCTGTCTCAAACTTACCCTTTGTCTTTAAAGTACTAGAAAAAGTTGTTCTCAAATATCTCAACAGTCACATTTATTCCAATGATCTCCTTCCCCCTTTACAATCTGCCAATCGCCCCAACCACAGCAATGAAACCACCCTAGTCCACTTTTTAGATGCACTTCTACTTGCTTCTTGTTTAGGTATTGTTTGGTTTGGGCAAAAATATGGAAGAACAGGACCCCGAGCGAGAGCCATGTTAGCTATGCATAACGGGCAGGCAGCCGGTTTGTTTTAGTCAATTTTTATTATTATTTTATTTAGGCCCATCACTCCCTCTGGAGCATAGGCCGCCGACAACAGTCCACCAGAGTTCTCTGTCCTGGGCTATTCTCTCCAGCTGTCTCCAGGTATATCCCATCTTCCTGGTTTCTGCCTCAAGGTCGAGTCGCCAGGTGTTTCTTGGCCTTCCCCTTTTTGTTTTTCCTGGGGGTTCCATGATAGTGCCTGCCTTGTGATGTTGCCGGCTGGCTTTCTCCGGGTGTGCCCGATCCATCCCCATCTCCTGCACCAAATTTCATTCTCGGCTGGCAGCTGGTTGGTATGTTGCCACAGGTCTGCGTTGCTGATGGTGTCGGGCCAGTGGATATGAATGATTCGTCTCAGGCAGCTGTTGATGAAGGTCTGCACTTTCTTGATGGTGGTCTTTGTTGTCCTCCATGTCTCCGCTCCATATAGTAGGACTGACTTGACGTTGGAGTTGAACAGCCTGATCTTTGTGCGGGTCGACACAACCTTGGAGCTCCAGATGTTCTTCAGCTGCAAGTAAGCTGCCCTCGCCTTGCCAATTCTTGCTCTGACGTCTGCGTCTGTGCCGCCCTGCATGTTAATGATGCTACCCAGGTACGTGAATGTCTCCACTTCTTCCAGCTCCTTCCCATTTAGTGTGACTGGGTTCTCACATCTCAAAAAGGGGAGATGTTTAGGTATTGTTTGGTTTGGGCAAAAAGACGGAAGAACAGGACCCGAGCGAGAGCCATGTTAGCTATGCATGACGGGCAGGCAGCCGGTTTGTTTTAGTCAATATACGAGTTTATATGTATCACTTGACTGAAGTGGAATTTGTGTGAATGAGAAACACAACATGGTGTCAGAAGTGACGAGTATTCTGCCTTCGTGTGCCTGCATTCAAGACCCTTGAAGTAAGTCAGTGTAGATTAGAAGGAAAAACTTAAAAAGCATCAGGGTTAAATTTCTTCATCAAAATGCAGAATTTAGCAACCCCCAAACCATTTTCCTTCCGACCAGAAGAGTGGCCAGAGTGGATACTTACGTTCAAAAGATATAGAAATGCTTCCAAACTGTCAAAAGAAGATGGTGAAGTTCAAAGAGACACGTTATTGTATGTGATGGGAGATGAATCTGAGAAGATTTTCAAAACCTTCACGTTTGGGACAAGAATGGAAGGAGAAGGCAAGGATGCTCATGAAGTTTATGCTGACCTCAGTGGAATGTTTATTCATAGTATGTGAGTACTAGGTAGAGCTTAGTGCATGAGGGAAATTCCCCACTAGGGTGAAATGACGTCAGGCGGGCTGGGGTGGGTATAAATATATGCCAGCAAGCGGACAGCCATGGGCTATGGTGGGGAAAAAAGGGGAAAGGGTTAATCCTATTATTAAACGGATTGAAATTACTATCAATGGGCAATGAGACCTGCAGCTCAGATAGCACACCCCTAAACTGATAGTACACATGAAACCTGTACACAGACTTACTAACTGGTTCGGATTGTTCATGTGGTCAGCATATGACACTCTACAGCATGTAGTTGCACAGTGGATAGCAATGTTTAAGTGGTTTTGATAGAACTGTATACGATTAGACAACCATGCTTTTGCAGTGGCATCATCTTTGATGGATGGGTTTAGGTATGATTTCAGTGCATTGGGAACCTTGACTTGAAACAATGCCGTTTCTGTCACAGCAACATCTAGCTCATCAAAGGTAATAGCCTTTCGGTTATAGTGAGATCCAGCCTCGTATTTTGCATCCTTATTATATGTATACATTATTAGTTTTCTATAGTAGATAAAATGTTTATTACACTAACAAACATTCAGTTGGGTGTACCTGTTAATCTAGCAATTCCTATTGACAACCACTGTCAACAAAAAACTGTCGCCCTGCACGAAGTTTTCTACAGAGTATCATGGAAAAACATGGACAGCAGCAGCAACAACTGGGTTATTATAAGAGATTCTAGTACTGGTTTGTTCAATCTATTTACTGTGCAAGAAGGTTATTACGACTTCTGCACACTGGAAAAGCTCTTTCGCCCAGCTGGTATCACAGCAAAACTCAACCAAGCCAGTCTCAGAGTCACTTTACAGTCATCTTCACCAATTTTTATGCCAGAACCACTTGCAAAAATGCTTGGGTTTGACGAGATGATGATTATAAATAGCATTAAAAAGCCTATTGATGATGATGATGGAAAAATAACATTAGTTGGTGAAAAGCCCATTGACATAACAGTAAACTCTTTGCTTTTTGTGCAGCTGTGTCAGTTAAACACAACAGAAAACCAAGTGGTGATGAAGGCTTTTTCATCATCAGTCCCTTCTGATCTGCTTTGAATCCTTCCACTCAACAGAGCAATGTACTGTGAAACGCAGCACAATAACTTTACTACACTTCAGTTTAAAGAGCTAGAAGAAGTCTTCCATAAAACACTTTGTATAACGATCAAAGATGCAGCACAAGGAACATTTGATTGTAAAAACTTACATATTACACTAGAAATAAAATAATAACCATATACATACATACATACTAATAACCATGTCACGTGGTCCCGTAATAAGAGTGCCTGTAACCTGCCCAACTATTGAGCTTAAAGATCTTGGTGATGTACAAGAATTTGAGAAACATAGTGAGAATGGTGAAGTTTATGCTTTTGAGTACACAGACGAAGGATACTACAAGTGCACAGCAATAGAAGATTCTAAGAAACCTGGTTTCCTAAACTTGAACAGTTGCAAAATGTTGAAGCTGAAGAAACAGCAGATGATATTACTTACAAAGTAACGCATAAAGGTAATAAATGGCTCTTCAAACCAAGCATGGACTGGCAAATCAAGTTCGAGTTTATCAGTCCATACACTCTTTATACAACTGAAAGAACTTTCCGTAAAGCAATAAATGCTGGACCAGTAAACATAGCACTTGCGTATGAATCAGCCAGCAGAAAGGAATTAGAGATCATAGCATTTAAGAAGACACATTACCTGCTTCATAGGAAAGACTCAGTGACTAAACAATCAACCACAAAGCTACGATTCCTTCCTTACTTTCCTCTGGACAATCAGTACACAATGGTGTTTGACCTTGTTGCAAGGGAAGAAAGAGCTACTTTCTTGTTCATGGATGGAATTAGTATTAACTGGAAAGACCTTGACATTGAAGCCCTGAGATTTGCTATTGTTATTCAGAATAATGGTGACAACATTGAAGGGACAGTTTCCAGTAATAAAGTCAACTTGCTCCTAAATCCCCCACAGCTGACACAATTAACGTCTTTCAATCTACACTACATTGACCTTATAGCCATCTATTACGCTAATGCTGTACTACCTGACAATCAACTACAATACTTAATGGCAAAATACCAATAAAAAATTACCCATGGTTTTTTAAACAGTATAAGAAGAAGATGACGACTGTTAAATATCCTAAGGTTCCCAGTGCATTGGATCCTGAAACTCCTAATGCTGCTAATGCTAATGCCTTTCGTTTGACAAACATTACACAGATGCAGTATGACACTGAGCAAGAACTAGCAAAGTATACAAAATGCAGGTGCAGGCACAGATCAGTATTTAGTGTGCTGAGCTCTGTTACTATGGGTACAGTAACCCTGTCAACAGTCACAGCAGGAACAGGCATTGCTCTCTTGGCTAATGGAATTGGAGCACCTGCATCAGTTGCATTGGGCTCTGTTTCAATAGCAGCAGGAGCCTGTTCATTTGTCACATAAGTCTTTTCTAAGAAGGTTGTGCGTAAACTAGAAAAACATGATGCTATTGTTGCCCTAACACTAGACAAGCTAAGCTCATTCAGACTCATTATTAGCAAAGCTCTAACAGATGCCACAATATCAGAAGAGGAGTTCAAACGTCTTCAGGCTGACTACGATGACTACAAGCACCAGAAATTTAACCTCCAGAACAAAGCACGCAATGCAATGCCTGTGAACATTGACTCAATGCAAAAGGAATATATAAAAAAGGGGTATCTGCTTGGCAAGGACAGCATTCAGCTGAGTACTCTATTAAGGAACTAAGAGTTACCTGTGGTAGATTCACTGCTTCATACCATAGCAAAACAAAAAAACAACAAGCAATTAATGAATTAATTAATGTTTTTCTTACTATATGAGTTAAATATTTTAGTTGAGGCTCAGTGTGGACAAAGTGTTTCAGACAATAGAGCTAAATATTACACAACCACAAAACGTGGTGCAAAGCATTAAAGATGCAATCGCACAAATACCAAACAACTTAAACATAGATCCACCTGTAAAGGTGCAGTTGGTTGCTGTAATTCTATACAACACGGCAAATAAAGACGAAGAATTAACTGTTCATGTGTCAACAACACAACAAGCACTGAACTCGTTTGAAGAGCTCAACACAACATGGGCAGATGAGATGATGCGCAACTTCAAACATTCTGCAAAAACAGCAAGAATGAGGGGATCAGGATGGACAGTTGGTAAGGTTCTTCACATAGATCTAAAGCAAACAAAGTTTCATCCCATCGTTGGTAGAAGCTACATTCCCTTGCTCCCTGATGTTGTAGCAAAACAGAACAAAGACGATAAGTGTTTTATGTGGTGTGTGTTGGCTAGTCTGTACCATGTGGCAAAGAATGCAGAGAGAGTTTCAAACTATCATGAACATTGTGACAAGCTTGACTTTACAGACATTGATTTTCCTGTGGCTGTTAAGAGCATTCACATGTATAAAGAAATTAAACCCAACCATCAGTGTGAACATATACACCTGGAAAGATGCAGCCCTATGTCCACTACGCATCTCAAGAAAATCTCCCACTGTAGGTGATCCTGATAAGAACCATGTAGACCTCTTACTAGTAAATTATCATTATACACTTAATTAGAACAATGAGTAGACTAATTGCACAAACAAAAAAACATCAGCACAAACAAGAGTTTTGCAGATGATGCTTGGTTCATTTACCGCCTTTGCAGGCAGCTGACAAACACAGAAAACACAAGAGTGAGACTGAAGCAATCACTGAACTTGTAACACCACAGCCATGAAGCAAGGTGTACTTCAAGAATATAAAGAAGCTACAAAAGAGTCCCTATGTAGTGTATGCTGACTTTGAGTCTATCATTGTACCATACCAAGGGCCAGCGATGGAACATATTCCTAAAACAGTCTTACTCAGCAATCATGAAGTGTGTTCCTTTGCTTATGTTGTTATTCGATCAGATGGTGCATACTCAGAGCCATTCTTGTATCGAGGACCAAATGCAGCAAAGATTTTTCTTGAACACATGAAAGCGAATCATGGATACTACTCTCAACAGCTAAACCTACAAGAGATCATTATGACTGATGAAGACCAGGAGCAGTATACCTCCACCACACATTACTGGATCTGTAGCAAACCCTTAACACGGCAGGTAGCATACAATCCCACAGTCAGAGATCACGACCACATCAGCAGTAAGTTTCGCCATGCAGCACATAGTAAGTGTAATCTGCAACTAAAAGTAGATCCCAAAACATGGAAGGTGCCAGTCTTTTTCCACAATCTAAGAGGTTACGACTCGCACCTGATCATGAAGGCAGTGACTGATGAGTATAAAACCTACTGCATTGCACAGTCATCAGAGAAGTACCTGACTTTTGCACTAAATAGCCTGTCTTTCCTTGATTCTGCACAACATCTGATGGGATCTCTAGAGTCCTTGACTTCATCACTAAGTACTTGCCCTATCACAGAAAAATACTTTGACACAGAGCTTGCACAAAAGGCGTGGGGAAAGCTTTGATGAAGAAGAGTTGCCACCAAAAGAAGCTTTCTTCAGCAGAATGATGGGTAAAGGAACCAGTGATGATGATTATCAGCATGCTCAGTGGGCAAGGCAAAATATGCAGTGTCAGACAATGGGTGACTACCATGATCAGTATCTTTTGGTTGATGCGTGTTTGCTTGCTGATGTTTTTGAGAACTACAGAAAGACTGGCATGAAGCACTACAGTCTAGATCCATCACATTATATTACAGCACCAGGAATGTTTTGGGATGCTTTCTTAAAGTTTACTGGGGTGCGGATTGATTTGTTGTCTGACCTTCCCATGCTGCAAATGATTGAAGATGCTTTGCGTGGCGGTATCAGTATGGCATCACACAATTACTGTAAGGCCAACAACAAATATTTAGAAGACTATGTATGGGTGGGTGTGGTGTCAGTCACTGCCATTGCGAAACTTTAAGATGTACATTGGCCCTTTTGTTGTTGATGAGGTTCTAAAAATGCTATCACAAATGACACCTGATCAAGCACAGGGATGGATCTTGAAGTTGATTTGATATATCCCAAATAACTACATGATGCGCACAATGATTATCCAATGGCTGCAGAAAGGCTAAAAAAATCACCAAAAGAACCACCAAAGCTTGTTCCAAACCTGAACGACAAGAGCAAGTATGTATATCACTACAGACTGCTGCAGTTCTACCTAAGGCATGGATTAATTCTTACTGCTGTTCATCGCATCATTGTGTTTGATCAACAGCAATTCATTAAACCATACATCATGAAGAACACTGATCTGAGAACGAAGGCAACTGGTGCATCAGAAAAGGATTATTTCAAGCTCATGAACAACAGCTGCTTTGGCAAAGCAATGGAGAACCCACGCAAAAGAAAATGTCAGATTAGTCACAAAGGAAAACAAGGCCATAAAGCTGACATCAAAGCCAAGCTACCAAGACTTTAGGCAATTCCATAACACTCTATATGGTATCATGATGAAGAAGTTGCAGGTTAAACTAGATAAGACAGTATCTATTGGGTTCAGTGTGCTAGAGCTGTCCAAGCTGTTGATGCTGGAGTTCTTGTATGATTACTTTAAACCTAAACATCCTGCGATAAGGGTCTTGTACACAGACACTGACTCTTTCATCCTAGACATACCTACAGAAGATATATACAAAGACCTTGCAGAAGATGTGGTGCTGAGATCAGAGCCATGGTATGACACCAGTGATTATCCAAAAGACAGTCTCTTGCATTGAACAGTTAACACAAAAGTTATCGGCAAGATGAAGGATAAGATGAACAGCACTATTATCAAAGAATATGTTGGGCTAAGGGCCAGTATGTACAGCGTGACAAGCCAGACAGGTGTCATAAAAAAGGCAAAAGGCGTTGGCAAACAGGTGGTCAAAACAAGCATCAGTCATGATAACTACAAAGAGGCTCTGTTTGAAGGCAGGGTATTTCATCAGGACAACCCAAAGCTCAGCTTAAACCTGCACCAGATTAACACAACTGTGGTTAGAAAAAAGACTCTGATTGCACAGGACACAAAACAAGTATATTCTTCACCAGAGCACTCATATGCACTTGGACAGTGAAGAACAAAGTAATCAATTAATTATTTTTTTTTCCTATTAATATGGAAGTTAAAAATTTTGATTGAGGCTCACTATGGATTGTTTACTCTTTATCAAGTCCTATAGCAGTGGTACAATACCTCGTCTCTGCTTTTACAGCCATGACATAATAGAAGACTATGGCAATCAAGTAGAAATAAAATGAAGGAACAAAAGAAAATGTGTTAGGTAATATTCTAGGAGTTGTCACCATGATGAGAGAGTGTCCAACCCACTTCAGTGTTATCAAAAGCGTGCCAAAGTGTCATATTAAAAAACAGTTAGATGAGACCATGCAGTCACTTACTTCTGATGAAATAGTAGCCTACCTTACTAAAGCGGGACAGTATTAGGTGGCACTAGCTGCAGTTCCTCTCTAACAAAAGCTTGCCATAGTGCAGGCAGTGACAGATAATAAATTGGAGGATCCATTCCCACAACTTTTTTTTATTTTATAAGTGTCTATACTCCAGATGGGATCTGTTGCTCACTTGTGACTGTTGCTGGCTTCTGCTTCTCCAGGAGCATACAAATATCTAAGTATTTCCCAAAGGGTATTAGTGGTTGTTTAGAAGGTGTTGTTTGGTTGTGCTGCTGTATTGTTTTGCGTTTGATGGTGTCAACAGGTTTTAACCCTGTTGCTTTAGTTACCTCAGAGTTCATTGCTCTCAAAACTGCGGGCAGTCTTCTTGCCCACTCTGTGTTTCAAGTGCCTGGGGTCATGATTTCTTGGTGGTACTGATATACAGTCTTTCTGATAACAGTTTGTTAAAGCTTTCAACCAGTGCTTGAGATCTGTGGTTGCCTGGTATGCCTCTTTTTACTGCTACTCCATGCTTCAGTAACAGCTGATTAAATGTTCCTTTAAACTCTTTTCCATCATGGCACTAGATGAGTCTGGGAAACTTTAATGGGCTGCGTCTATAGATCTCCTGCATAGCAGCTGTGGATGCAGTAGCACTCTTTTCAGTAAGTGGCTCAGCATCTTTATACCTAGAAGCTACGTCCACCACAGTCAGTGCATACTTATACCTCTTTCTTCTGATCGTGTCATGGGGTAAATATAAAAGATCTATTTGATGAGTATCATTTGGCTTTATGTGATGAAGGAGGGTTTTGTAATGTGCCTTGAGCAGGCAAATAGATCTGCCCTATTGCTTGTTAAACCACCACTTTTTTAAAATACCTCAGAACTTACTCCTGCTGCAATGCTCAGTTTGTTAATAGCTGCCTGTTTTTTCCAGTAGCCTTTTGGCGTGTAGTAGATCTTAGAGAGTTTGGCATCCATTGTTCTAATATAATAAAAAAAAAATGTGCCTGTTAGTTAACCAACCTTCTGTGCTAAGAAATATACAATTGTCATGCCCCCAACAATAAAAGCAATCTGGCCTGTCCTTTGAACTTCAGAGGGCTGATAATAATCCTGAAACTGTGGTTTAGTAATAGGAAATTGTTGTCTGCCTGTCACATTGTAGTACTCCTTAATTCCTCCATCAACATCAGAAAAGGTTTTTGTGGGATGTCCTTGTTCACGAAGTTTTTCGTTAATAATGTCTAACTGAGCAATTCTTTGTCTTTCAAAATCTGCCTGTGCTCTGTTCAGTTGTTCTATTGCTCTATCATGTCTCTTCCTTTCTTTGTCTATATGAAGTTTAGAAAACAAATAGTTGCTACCTTTAAAAGCAAGTGCATTAACTACAGCACCACCAACCATCGTCACTAAGGAAGCTATTTCTTATTATGGACTAATATTTTCTGGTATAATTCCCTGCTTAACCAAGAAGTCTTTTGAAGCAATGGATGCTGTTACAACCACAACTAGCTTGGCGCTGTCCGCAAAGTCTAGTTTTCCTAGATCATCATCATCATCAGTCCCGTGACCTTGGCGGTCGTGGAGGAGACAGGAAAGACATGCCCAGCAGTTTTCTATGGCATTTTGTTTCAAATGACTGGATTCGCTTTGCTGTTTCAGCAGTCAATGTCCAGGTTTCACTTCCGTACAGCAGGATAGTCTGAATTAGGGCTTTGTAGAGCTTTAGTTTGATTGGGAAACTGATCTCTTTACTTTTCCATATGGTGGTGAGTTTTGTCATGAAAGATATTGCCATGGCTAGTCTGACTTTGATTTCTGTGGTCAATCGCCCGTCCTTTGTGAGTATAGCGCCAAGGTATTTAAAAGCGTCTACCTCCTCCAGGAGAGATTCCGACAGATATGAAGAAGTCCATCTACATTGCAATCCATAAGAAACTGGGTACAGCTGAATGTGACCAACATCGTACAATCAGCCTGATGAGTCACCTCACCAAAGTTCTTTTACGAATACACATGAAGAGAATGAGAAATAAAATACTCCCAGAAATATCAGAAACGCAATTTGGATTCATGGCAGACAAAGGCACCAGAAATGCAATCTTCACATTGAAAACTCTTATGGAAAGATCTATCGAGGTCCAGAAAGACCTGTACCTCTGCTTCATTGACTACTCAAAAGCGTTCGACAAAGTACGACACTCCGACTTGTTTGATATTCTGGCAGGGCTATACATCGACGGAAAAGATCTTCGAGTCCTCAGAAACATATATTGGGAACAGGAGGCAGCCATTAGAGTCGACAATGACATCAGTCAATATAGGCCAATCTGCAGGGGTGTGAGGCAGGGCTGCGTGCTCTCGCCTGATTTATTTAATATATATATAGTGAAATAATTCTACGAAATATGAGAATCATGAGGAATTAGTGTAGGTGGCCACAACATCAACAACCTGAGATATGCAGATGACACAGTCCTTATCGCCGACTCTGAAGAAAAACTGCAAAAGATTTTAACAACAGTAACAGACGAAAGCGAAAAAAAAGGATTACAGCTCAATGCAAAGAAGACAGAATGCATGGTGATCTCGAAAAAAGCTGTTATACCACAATGCAACATAGCCTGTAAAGGAGAGAGAATCAGACAAGTAAACACCTTTAAATACCTTGGTTGTACTATCACCCCGGACGGCAAGTGTGACACAGAAATCAAGAAGAGAATCGGTCAATCTAAGGCAACTTTTAACAACATGAAATGCATTTTTACCAACAGTAAGATAAGCCTCAAGACAAAGATCCATGTTTTGAGAACCTACGTATGGTCCATTCTTCTGTACGGATGTGAGTGCTGGACCCTAGCCAAGGACACAGAACAGCACCTAGAAGCAGTGGAAATGTGGTTCATCCGGAGAATCATGAAAGTCTCATGGACAAAAAGAAAAACAAATGCAGAGGTAATGGAAATGGCTGGGTACAAGAGATCCCTTCTCAACACCATCAGAGAAAGACAGCTCAAATTTTTCGGCCATATAATCAGGGCTGACGGACTAGAGAAACTATTATGGAGTGGCAAAATCTGTGGAAACAAGAGCAGAGGAAGACAACGCACAAAATTCACAGACAGCTTAAACAAATTCGCAACGAATAAAGAGAGCACCAACAATGAGCTCATGAGAGGGACCGAGAACAGGGAAGAATGGAGAGCCATGATCGTCGATGTCTGCAGGACCAGACTGGACACTTGAAGAAGAAGAAGACCTCCTCCAGTTGCTGGCCGTTCATGTAAATTTTTGCAAGGCATTGCTCGTGCTGTTCACAAGTACTTTACTTTTCTCCGAGCTCACCTCCATCCCATATGCTCCAGCTCTGTTCTCAAGTCTGGTCGTAAGATCTTGCAGCTCTGTGTTACTTCCACCCATGAGGTCAATGTCATCGGCAAATCGCAAGTTGTTGAGGAGTCTGCCGCCAATGGAGATGGTAGAGTGGAAGTCATGGAGGGTCTCTCTCATAATGTTTTCCAAGAACAGATTAAACAGGACTGGAGATAACAGGCATCCTTGTCGGACCCCAACTGTGGTTTTGAATAGTCTCCGACTGATTGTTCAGAAGGACTGCACTGCTTGCAGTGTTGTATAGTGCTTGAATGGTTTGCACTAGTCCTTCTTCAATGCCAAACATTCTGAGGACCTGCCACAGGCCTTCGTGCCATACTCTGTCGAAAGCCTTCTTGAAGTCGATGAAGTTGTGGAACAGGTCTCTCTGATGTTGAAGATGTTTTTCCATCAGGATGTGGCAGTTAAAAATCCGTTCGATTGTGCTCCAGCCTGCCCTGAGCCCAGCTTGTTCCTCTGAAAGGTGTTCTTCTGCCTCCTTCTTGAGTCGATTCAAAATAACTTTGAGCATGATCTTGCTGGCGTGGCTGATGAGGCTGATTGTTCTATAGTTTTGGCATTGGCGTAAATTCCCCTTCTTGGGCAGAGGTATGATGAGTGATTGTGTCCATTCTGTTGGCCACTGTTTTATCTCCCAAATCTTCTGACAGATAGCTGTAACATGTGTGATAACTGTTTCGACACCATGCTTGAGCAGCTCTGCTGGTATGTTGTCTGCTCCTGGGGACTTTCCTACTGGTAAACTGCGGATGGCTTCTTCCACTTCTTCCCTCAGTATAGGTAATGGCGAAGGTACTCTTGATGTTGCTGCTTCCTCTTCTATTATGCTCTTGTCAGGTTGGATTGGGTCGTTGTATAGGTCTTGACAATACTCAGACCACCTGTTCAATGCAGCTGAGCTTTCTGTGAGGAGGTTTCCGGAGCTGTCTTCAATGACTGATGATTTGGTTTGAAGTGGTTTTGTGAGTTTCCTCAGGGTGTCGTATGCCTTTTTACTGTTGCCCACTTTCATGCTTTTTTTTTTATCTCATCACATTGATCACTGATCCACTTCTCTCTGGCCTTTAACATTGACTTCTTCACAAGATTGCTGGCCTCCCAGTATTCTTTAGGGTTGGAAGACCTGGTTGGTTTCAGTGCTCTTCTTGTATCGCAGAGGTCCATGATGTCATTGGTAGTCCATGGCTGATGTTTATTCCTCTGACGACCGAGTACATCCTCTGCTGTTTCTCGGACTGCCTCATTAAGTTGTTGGTGAGGTCATTGATGTCATTGTCCAGGAGGGTTAATGCCGCAAAACGTCCGCCAATCTTAGCTTGGAAGATCTCCTCGACATCTGGATCTTTCAGTTTGTCCACGTCAAATTTGATACGTGGGTTTGCAGGCTGTTTGTTTTCTTCAGCTTCATTTTGAATACCACCAGCACAAGGTCGTGGTCACTGCCTATGTCAGCTCCAGGGTAGGTTCTTGTTCTGGCTCTGTTGATGCTGGATTTGAAGTGCTGTGGTGTTAAGATGAAATCTATTTCGTTATGGATCTTGCTGTTTGCCGCATGCCAGGTTGTCCTCCTTGACTGCTTGTGGGGATAGAGGGTATTGGCAATGGTAAGTCTGTGGGTGCAGGCAAACTCCAGCAGACGTATTCCCCTGTCGTTGGTCTCTCCAGTTCCAAACTGACCAACTGTTCCAGCCCATTGTTTGTAAGGGTCAGGACCTACTTTGGCATTAAAATCCCCTTGAATGATGATGATGTCTTTCTTGGGTATCTTCATAATGGTCTCTTCAAGTTCTTCATAAAATTCTTCTACTTCTTCATCTGCATGGTCAGATGATGGTGCATAGATTTGTATGATGGTGATGTTTCTTGGGCTTGGCCGACACCCGGATGCTGATAATCCTGCTGGAAGCCGGTGTACAGCTGATAATGCACCCCACTACTTCCTTTCTGACAATAAATGCCACTTCATGTTGGTGATGTTTCTCTTGACCACTGTACCATATCTTGTTGCCTTCTTCAGTCATTGTCTCACCAAATCCTGTCCATCTCACTTCTCCTAGTCCAATAATGTCCCATTTATAGCGGCTAAGCTCATACTCTAGTTCTTTGACAGGGTGGAAGTGACAAGTCAGCTACTGGAGTTAAAACGTTCATAGATCAGCATGCTTCATTTTCAGAAGGCTCTTTCCTAACATGGTATAGACAATGCTAAGACCACCAATAACGGGGGCGTGGTAGACCAAATTAACTGCTGTCTTTTCTGTACTCATATTTCTACTATAAGTATAAATTAAATATTTATATAATGATATTAATACATTTTGAATGGGTTGCTGTCAGGCTGTTTGCTTTGCAATGGTTGTGGCTGTGGCTGTGGTTTTGGCTTTTGTTCCTGTAGCAGTTCTTGCTTTGTTGGTCGCTTGTTGCTCCATACTCTATAAGCTGTATAACCAATGCCAATAACAGTTATGCTGTATAACAAGTGTAGCCGGGTGGACACCCGGCTACACTTAACTTAGGTTCAAACAGCGAAACCAATACTAGCCTTGTGGTCAGTATATATTCAGCTTTCTCAACTCTCTATGTAAACTGTCATTATTATGCTTAGGATATATTTATATTTTTATATTAATACGGCCCGAGTTACCTCCCTTAAATGTGAGCGTTGGTCTTATCTAGGAAAGAAAATCAATAATAATTACTTTATTAAGTCATATTGTTTGCTCATATTCATGGGTATGATTGTTGAAATACTGATCTTGACTCGATTTATTTCAACCACAATGAGAGTTCTCTATTTTGTTGTAAATCAATATTTTTCGTCTATTGCATCATATAAATCATAATTATTGTGCGATTGAAGAATACGTGGAATAAACTCTATTTAGATCAATAAAACAGCTCATATTAAGTAGTAGTAGATTGTAAGGCTTAAGGTGTACAGGATGTGCGAGTCCTAAAAGTTAGCTAACTGCCATTCTTTGTTGTAAACAAGTTTGAATTGTCGAACTAAATTCTACCAAATGCAGACATAAAAATATAAATATATGGTATGCTTTGGGTTTCATCATGAATAAAACAAATGCCTGTTCAGAAAACACGAGATTGAGTTTCTGGGACACAAGGTGACTGCCAAAGGTCTTGACCCTGCAAAGGATAAGGTTGAAGCTGTGACCAACGCCCGTGAGCCACAGAATGTCAGTGAAGTGAGGAGTTTTCTTAGACTAACAAACTATTGTGCACACTTCATCCCAAGCTTCACGACATTGACTGAGCCCTACCCAAGCTGACCAGAAAAGCTGAAAAGTTTCATTTTGGCCCAGAACAAAAAGAAGCATTCAAGTCCTTGAAAGAAGCCCTAGGTAGCGCAAAGACATTAGGCCACTATGATGCCAAGGCACCAACTCAAATCATCTGTGATGCCACACTGGTTGGAATAGCTGCAGTGTTAGTCCAGAGACAAACAGAAGGACCCAGAGTCATCAGCTATGCAAGTCAAACTCTGACCGCTGTGGAGAAGAGAGACTCGCAAACAGAAAAAGAGGCTCTTGCAATTGTCTGGGGTTGTGACAAATTTCATCCATACATCTACGGACTGAACTTTGACCTTCTCACAGACCACAAACCTCTCCAGACCATCCATGGTCCCCGCTCAAAACCAAGTGCTGAGATCAAGAGATGGGTACTGCGACTCCAAGCTTACCAGTTCCGAGTTGTGTACATCCAGGAAAGACAAACATGGCTGATCCGTTGTCCAGACTCTTGCCTACCCAGACCCTTCACCATTCTCAAACCTTTCTGAAGAAGCTGAAGAACACATCCGATTCATCACAAACAACACAACACCATGCACTGTGACAATGGCAGAAATGGAAAAAGCATCAGCTGAAGACAAGGAGCTGGAGACAGTCAGACAGTGCATAGAGTTCCCGCATTGTTATCCCAAAAACGTTGAGACCTCACATTCTGACACTAGCCCATGAAGGACATATGGGTATAGTCGGAACAAAACAGAACCTAAGAACCAAAGTTTGGTGGCCTGGCATGGAGAAACAAGCCGAGAAATACTGCCAGACCTGCTATGGCTGCCAAGTGGTAAGCCGAGCTAACCCGCCTGAACCAGTGAAGAGCACCAAACTACCAAATGCACCATGGGAAGACCTAGCCATAGATTTCCTAGGACCGCTACCATCCGGACATTCAGTACTTGTAGTCATAGATTACTACAGCCAGTACTATGAGATTGCCATCTTGAAATCTACAACAGCTGAGAAGACTGTGGCAGTGCTTAAGACAATATTTGCCAGACATGGAATGCCGCTCATAATACACACTGACAACTGGCTGCAGTTCAATGCAGACTACATGAAAGAGACTTGAACCAAACACATCAGAGTTACACCTAGATGGCCGCAATCAAACGGTGAAGTTGAACGCCAAAATGAATCGCTTCTGAAGAGAATGAAGATCGAACAAGCAGAGGGCAAAGACTGGACGGATGAAATTCTTAAATACTTTTGCAAGTATACAGAGCATCTCCACATCCTTCAGCTGGAAAGAGCCCAGGAGTATTATTGTTTGGACGAAAAATCCAAACAAAGATTCTCCAGTTTCCCAGCGACTTCACTGAACAGGAAATCCAGGACCGTGATGCTGAAAAGAAAGGACTTTCAAAGTTTGCCTGCTGACCAGGAACGAGGAGCAGCCGAGTGCAACGTCATGCCCGGAGAGAGACACCGTCCTGCTGAAGAGAGACCAGAAACAAGGAAAGCCGGACACAACCTTCTTGCCAGAACCATATGAAGTCATCCAGAAAGCAGGCAGCAAAGTGACAGTGCAGTCTCCAAGCGGTGTGAAATTCTCCTGCAATTCATCTCATGTGAAGAAATTCCACAGTCCAAGTACTGATGATCCCAGCAGTCCAAGGGAGGCAACCCAGTTCACTGACCCTCCAGCAGCTGACAGTGAAACCCCACCCCAACTCCATCCCCTAGCAGAGGCCCCACTCAATTCCAGATGCCCTACTCCATCCCCATCTAAAGTCTGTATCCCATGGAAGGCATGAAGACAAGACACAGAAAGCTTGATGATTATGTGACAAGTTGAGAATGAAAAAGATTTGGAATGAATGTGTGTGCCAATATATTATCATTTTTTGTAGGAGAGACAGTTCATTTAGTGTGTTTCATTTTCAATTTATTTACCACAGTAATAACACACTCAGGACAGTGTTGTTTTCCTACAGAATGTTGGACATTGGTTTACTTTTTTGTTTTTAATTGCTTAAACAAAAATAAAAGGAAAGAGAAACAGGGACAAGCTTTTAAAGAATGTGATAGAGAGAATGCATAAGAAAAACAAAGACATTAAAAGTGTTCAAGATTGAAAACGACACAATGATTTCATTTGTCAACTCTTGTATTCAGTTTGTGAGAATGACCGACTGAATATGGATGAACAGAAATTTGTTTTTTAAATCAATTTCTTTATTGTTCATGTTCATGAAAAACTAAACAAACAGACATTGCAGTTAGTTTTTGATGTAACCTACTGTATGTCTCTCCATCCCTCTCGGAACCAAGGTAAAGTTACTAAACGCGCTAGTCACCTCAATCATGCTATACGCATGTGAGACATGGACACTGAACGCAGACCTACATAGGAGGATCCAAGCAGTAGAAATGAGATGCTTCAGAAGGCTCCTTGGCATCTCATACAAGGACCATGACACCAACAATGAAGTCCGCAGAATGATCACTCAACAAGTGCGGGACTATGAAGACCTACTGACCACGGCGAAAAAGAGGAAACTCAGATGGTATGGGCACGTAACACGCTCAGAAGGACTTGCAAAGACCATCCTGCAAGGAACAGTCCAGGGGAAGAGAAGACGGGGCAGACAGAGGAGAAAGTGGGCCGACGACATCCGTGATTGGACATGGGAGGACTTCAGTGTCACCCAGGCATTTGCCCACGACCGCGCTAAGTGGAGCCAGCTGGTCCACCGTTCGTCCACCATGCAACGCCCCTACGACCCTGGCGGGTTACGGGACCAGTGAACAGTGAACTGTATGTAGGTAATTGGAGAATGTTGAGAGTGAGTTACTGAGAGAAAAAAAATCATAATTAGTTGAGTATTTTCAGGATAGGAAGATAGGATTTCTTGCCTATAAAAAACCAACCCAATATCTTTTTGTGTTATAAATTTGATGTTAATTATTACCAGTTGATATGCATCAATTATCACTCGGTTAAACTCAAGAGTTTATTAATGTAAAATCAATCTTTTATCTGGTGATAAATATCACAGAGTAAGACTCGGAAATTTATTAATTCTGTTTTTATGTCCATTGCGTAATTTTAAACTGATTCTAAATTCAAGTTAGGGAGGGATGTCCTATCTGCATGTGTTTCATAAACAATAACAATGCAAGGGAAGTAACTGCTCTAAAGAGTAAAAGGAAACAAGAAGCGAAACCGGTAGAGTTCTGTATCATTATGGTGGATTAAACCAGTGTAAACGTAATAAGTTGTTTACTGAGTGCAATGTGAATGATAGCACATGAATAAAACAGCAACCATCCACGCATACATGCACACAAAATACAGTTAAGACATACTCTATAAATGTCCTCTGCATTTGCTCTGCTATTATAGGCTACTAGTCCATCATGTATTGTTTGCTTGCCCTGTGCTCTGTGCATGGTATAAAAACAAACAATAGGTTTAAGTAAAATAAATGGAAATATCGAAAGTTTCTGTAATGATTCGAATTCCATGTCATAGTATCAGTTGCAGTTTATTTACTTGTCTATTTTATTCTTTTATTTCAAGAATAATGGAATGAACATTCATGTGCTTGTTTACATCCAGTCCCCATGTGTATAGGCCTACAGCTTTTGTAAATTTTGTCATCCATTCCAAACCGTAGGCAACAGCCTACTCTTCAAAAAGCAGAACTGGTTTTAACACGTGTGCAAAATGTTCTGCGTGCATTCGCACACAGGACCTCGGTTTATAGTCTCATCTGAATGACTTTTGGGGAGAGTGGGGTCAACTTCAGGGGAAAATATTCCCTTGAACGGGATTCGAACTTGGGTCAGAAGATCACAAGCGCAATGCGCAACACTTTAACCACCAGGCTTTCCTATCCGGTTGCAGAGAGGATTTCATCATCATCATCAGACCCGTGACCTTGGCGGTCGTGGGGGAGACATGAAAGACGATGCCGTGGTAAGCCTCCTCCATCCATCTCGGTCCTCGGCTCTGCGCAGTAGTGCCGAGTCATTCATCCTGGTCCATTCTCTGATGTTGTCCATCCATGACTTGTTCTGTCTTCCCCTCCTTCTGCCACCTTCGAGTTTTCCCTGCAGTACTGTTTTGGGAAGAGTGTTGTGGCGGGTGACGTGGCTGAACCATGTCAGCTTTTTCTTCTTGACGATGGTGAGAAGGGGTTCCTGTGAACCTGCCAGCCGTGTTATTTGACTCTTGACAAATTCGTTGGTCTTTCGTTCTCTCCAGGATATGCCCAGTAGTTTTCTATGGCATTTTGTTTCGAATGACTGGATTCGCTTTGCTGTTTCAGCAGTCAATGTCCAGGTTTCACTTCCGTACAGCAGGATCGACTGAATTAGGGCTTTGTAGAGCTTTAGTTTGATTGGGAAACTGATCTCTTTACTTTTCCATATGGTGGTGAGTTTTGTCATGGAAGATGTTTACCATGGCTATTCTGACTTTGATTTCTGTCGTCGATCGCCGTCCTTTGTGAGTGTAGCGCCGAGGTATTTAAAAGCGTCTACCTCCTCCAGTTGTGGCCGTTCATGTAAATTTTAGCGGTGGCATTGCTCGTGCTGTTCACAAGTACTTTACTTTTCTCCGAGCTCACCTCCATCCCATATGCTCCAGCTCTGTTCTCAAGTCTGGTCGTAAGATCTTGCAGCTCTGTGTTACTTCTGTCCATGAGGTCAATGTCATCGGCAAACCGTAAGTTGTTGAGGGGTCTGCCGCCAATGGAGATGGTAGGGTGGAAGTCATGGAAGGTCTCTCTCATGATGTTTTCCAAGAACAGATTGAACAGGACTGGAGATAACAGGCATCCTTGTCGGACCCCAACTATGGTTTTGAAGTAGTCTCCGACCTGATTGTTCAGAAGGACTGCACTGCTTGCAGTGTTGTATAGTGCTTGAATGGTTTGCACTAGTCCTTCTTCAATGCCAAACATTCTGAGGACCTGCCACAGGCCTTCGTGCCATACTCTGTCGAAAGCCTTCTTGAAGTCGATGAAGTTGTGGAACAGGTCTCTCTGATGTTGAAGATGTTTTTCCATCATGATGTGGCAGTTAAAAATCTGTTCGATGTGCTCCTGCCTGCCCTGAACCAGCTTGTTCCTCTGCATTTTCTTCTGCCCCTTCTTGGTCGATTAAAAAAATTTGGCATGCTTGCTGGC
>CM054154.1:6210420-6298846 GCA_028751875.1 Rapana venosa
TAAGGGGTATTGTATGCTTTAAAAAACCCTTGTGGTACAAAAAAAATTTAAACTTTGGGCATTAGAGATTAATTTGTCATACCCTTTTTTAACCTTGAAGGGCAAAAAAGCCCTTTGGGTGGGGGATTCTCATTTGGACAAAAATAACAACATTGCACGTCCCTTTATCATTACAAGAGGGCTAATTATTGAACAAACATCAGGGGGAAAAAGGTCACAGAAAGATCACCTAAAAGAGAGATTTCTAAAAGATCTGTCATCAAAACGATAAAAGCAAGAGTGGGAGCCTTCTAAGCTTGCTCAATATTTTAAAACAGTAAAAAGAGTGATATTTTGTTTTTATAAAAAACTTAAGCATTCGTAACCCAAATTCAGTAGACCGTAAATTTCTGTGTGGGGGGGAATATTTCAAAACTCATATAATATTTGAATGTAAGAATACAAAAGTTTTTTTTTACCCAATTTTTCTAAAACTCCTTAAAGCATATTCAAAAATTTGAATTTGGCTTTTTGATTTGAAAAGGCCCGGCTGTCCTTAACATTTGTTTTTTCATTAACGTTAACACTTTTTTTTTTTTTTGTTTGGTTTTTTTTTTTTTAAATTTGTATCTTTTGTTTTGTGGGTTTCTTTTCTGTTTTGACTATTTTTTTCCCCCTCGCTTTTTTCAGTAGGGCCTCCCCCACCACCTAAATTTCTCATAACCCCTTGTTATATTTATTTTTTTTTATTCTCTTTAAATATCACTGAGAGTGAACAGACTAAAATCGAAGAAAAACAAACACACAGACAAAAAGGTAGACAGGCGACGCCCAGCCTCACCGTCACCTATACGCATGGTGGTTTATCTTTAGGGTTTCCACTGAAATAATGCAACGCGCTTTCCCCTCTTGCGATCTTCACTGGGTCCTGTGCCACCAGAATTTAAAAAATTAAATGTACCCTCTTTACAAATGTCTCCACAATTCCCCCATCCTTTCACCTCTGGAATGTCTCCAACTGTACTTCCTTTCTGTTTTCCCTTCGCTCTGTGAGATTCCCTTTTGTTTTCGATACCTAATTAGCCATCCACGTCGGCCGTCGCTCTTTCTCTGTTTTGGTCCTCGATTTGGAATGGCCTCCTTCTCTCTTCGCCCAAAGGCCTTCTTGTGCACTTTTAAACCGCCCCCAGACTATTTTTTTCAAATAAGAAATTTCCCCCTCCCGTTTTATTTTCTGTGCCCTGCTTTTCAAAAAGGGAAAAGCTCCCTCCCCTGCCCAAAATGTATAACCGTGTGTGTGTGATTCGATTCAGTTCAGAATATTTTATTGCCATTAAGTCAAGTAGACTTATTTGACACAACAACAAAACAAGCAACTCGATATAATCATCTCTTTGGCTGAAATTGATGTCCCACTAAAGCACGTTGTATTTACTTCTCATTTTCTCTTTTCTTAAAACATTCATACACATATTTGATGATATCTGCTTGAAATATCAAACTTGTTATGCCCACTTAATTTATCTTACAAATTTTACGTTTTTTTGTCTTTGGTTGTAATTTTTAATAACAAATTGTTCTGAGTTCTTTCATATGAGATACATTCATCAAGTAAATAAAATTTTCATCTTCTATCTTGTTATAATATATACCTTTTCTGTCCTCTCTAAGATATATTTTGGTGCCTCCCTTTCTCTATCATTAAATTGTGACAGCTTGTGCGAAAATTACAATACGTCTTCTTATGAGTTTTGTTTTCATAGTTTATTAGTAGGGTTTCAGTATTATTCTTAGGTAGCAAAATCGTAAAAAATATTATTATACCACGGGGTGATGATATCAGGCCAATGTTTGCTGGAAGCAGATTTGCGCAAGACAGACTCACCTGTATGAGGTGGTCCTTCTTGTTCTACTGACTGCTCCAGGGCTGTGTTCACATTGGCTGACGCCCGTGTAGTAGTGATGCTGTTCAGTCACCCCGGCACGGATCCCTCAGATTCCGAATCCTTTATGGGGCGCCTTCGTCAGAGTTTTGAATAAAGAAGACTGGTGGCGTCCTTCGCATTTTCTGACCTTTACGTACACACACTTGATCTTGTGGTATAAGATTCAGTTTTTTGAATCAACAAGAATGATGGCGTTCTTCGCATTTTCTGACCTTTACGTGTACACACACACTTGATCTTGTGGTATAGGCTTCAGTTTTTGAATCAACAAGAATGATGGCGTTCATGACATGTTCTAATCTTGTGTTTCTTTACGCAGTTGCTTGTTTTTTTAAAGCATTCCCAACCCTAAAAAAGAAACATGATCTGGTGAGTGTGTAGATGTAAGGTCCTTCCTATCCAGCGTGGATCGGTGGTCTAGAGGTAACGCGCCTGTCTAGAAAGCGAAAAGTCCGGGTCGGAAGTGTGCGTGGTTCGTATCCCGTCTGGGCCCGAAACTTTTCCCCCATCCATTAGACCATGAGTGGTGGTCTGGGCGCTAGTCTTTCGGATGAGACGATAAACCGAGGTCCCGTGTGTTACAGAAAATTATGGAGCGCACGAAAAAGAACCCACGGCACAAGAGAGTTGTCCCTGGCAAAATTCTTAGAAAAAAAGCCACTCTGAAGGGAAAGAAAACAGTTAAAAAAAATAAAAAAAAAAGGGTGGCGCGCTCTTGTGGCGACGTGCTCTCCCGGGGAGAGCAGCCCGAATTTCACGCAGAGAAATCTCGTGACTTTTAAAATTGGTATAAATAATAAAAAAAAAATAAAAATTTGTAGATCGGGTTTTTTTCATTGTTCTTAATGCTTAGTGGGGGGGGGGGGGGGGGGGGCTGGTAAAAGGGGAATATATTTTTATATATTATTTTTTATATTTATTTTAACTTTTTCTGAATGAAGTTTCTGCTTCTGTTTATAGAAAAAAATGTAGACTTAATCTGTAATTCTTTTCACATTACCCGTCCATACTGTATGATATCTGTATTTCTTTTCCATTACCCGTAATACGTCTGATTTATGTACTTCACATTACCCCGTCTTACTGTATAAAATCGTACTTCTTTCACTTACCTATCAATACTTATGAAACTGTACTTAAATTTCCCATATTACTTATGATATCTGTACTTCTCTTCAATTACACCGTCAATACTTTTTGAAATCTGTACTTATTTTTCTTTACACCACAATACTGTAGTAATGTTTTTCTTGCATCACACCATCAGTACTGTATTTGTATTTACATTCCACAGTAAATACTTATAATCTGTCTTCCCATTACCCATCCCTGTTGATATTGTATTTCTCGTCAGGATAAAAAAAAACGAGTAAAGCTCAACGGCCTTTTAAAAATTTACCTATTTTTTAATAAAAACCCCGCAAATTTGGGCCGATTTGTCTGCGCCTCATCGGCCCAAAAAGTTGCCATGTTTTTATAAAAAAATAGGTAAGTTTGAAGGCATTTACCTTGATCGGCTTTTTCCCTATCTCTCTTAAAATGAAAGTAATATAATTTTTTTTTTTGAGGGTAAAACTATAAAATTATGGGGAATTTTTGTATACAAATCTTTTCAAGAATTGTCAAGAATTTTAACAACTTATCAAGAAACTTGTCAAGAACTTTATTAAAACTTATCAAGAACTTATCAAGAACTTATCAAAACTTATCAAAAATTACCAAAAACTTACCAAAAAACTTCCAAGAACTTTCAAGAACTTATCAAGAACTAAAACAAGAACTAATTAAGAACTTTTCAAGAAATAAACAAGTCCCATCAAAACTTATCAAAAAATTTTCAACAATTTCAAAAACAACAATAATTTTTTTACACAAAATAAATTTATAAAAGTAGCAACATAATTGCGACGAACTTTTGTTGATGACATCCTGGTTTCAAGAAGAAAAAAAACGAGGAAAGTCTCTGGATAAAAGGAGAAGTTTTCTCTTTCGTTGTGGAAAAAAAAAAGTTTACTTAGGAAACCAAAATAACAGTTGAACAGGTGCAGGTTATCACCCCAAGGCTTAATGTGTTTTTATGGGTTAAAAATCTTCTGGAGCAAAAATATTAAAAACCCGGGGGAAAAATACTTTTAAAGGGAAACTTTTAAGAAAAAAAAAGGGGGTTTTAATTTTGGGAAACCAAAAAAAGGACTTGGGCAAAAAAAATTTTAAAGTTTTCCTTTTTTTTAAACGTTTGGGGAAAATTTGTTTTTTATTTCCTTGGCCCTTTTTGGTTTTAGGAAAACCAAAAAACCGGGAAGGGAAAAAAAATAAACTTTTAAAAAACCAAAATTAAAATTTTACCACCTTTGAAAAGGGAAAAGACACCGTTTTCGACCCAAACAGGAAAAGAAGGAAGAAATTTTTGGCCAAGAAAGGGAGCACCCTTTTTTACCAAGTGCCTTTGTAAAAAAAAAATTTGGCGGGTTATACTAAGGGTTTAGAAAAAAAAAAAGGACCAAAAAAATTTTAGAAAAAAAACAAAAGTTTTTTTTAAAAATTTTTGGGGGGGGGAGGGTTTTATTGGGGGAACAAGAAAAAAGGCCCAAAAAACAAACATTGGGTTTATTTTTTTGTATTTAATTTTTAGGGGGGGTTTGGTTGGTTTTTTGGGGTTGGGGGAAAACCGGAAAAGGGGAGGGGGGTTTTGCGGGAAAACCCCCCACCCCTTTTTTTTTGGGGCCAAAGTCCCTTTTTTTCCCCCCTTCTGTTTTTTTAAAATAAAAAATTTTTTCTTAAATTATTTAGTTTATGGGACAAAAAGCTGCCTTTGGTTAGGGCCCGAGCGGGGTTTAAATGTCAATCCTATTTAGGAAAGGTTTTAAAAAAATGAAGCCTGTTTGATTTGGGAAAAAACTAGACTTTGAGGATGGGGCCGCAAAGCTAGTTGCGGTTTTTTTAAAAGCATCCATTGCTACAAAGATTTTTGGTTAAGCGGGGAAATTTTTTTCGGGAAAATATTAGTCCTTTAAAATTAAAAAAAGGGCCCTTTTTTTAAAGTGATGTTTGGTTTGGGTTTGGTGCTGAGTTGACGCACTTGCTTTTACGGGCCCGGGAACTACTTGTTTTCTAAATTTTTCAAAACAAAACGGAAAGGAAGGGGCATGATTAAAGAAAATAGAAAAAACCTGAACAGGAAACGGCCAAAATTTACGAAAGAAAAAAAAAATTTTTTGCTATTTTGGGAACTTTTTTTAATGAAAAACTTCTTGAAAAAGGACTTGCTGAAAAAACCCATTTTTTGTGTTAAACGCGGAAATTTAAAAGAGTACTACTTTGTGACAGGAAAAACAAATATCTCCTATTACTAAGCCACAGCTTCGGGGGATTTTTTTTAAACCCACTAAAACCCCGGGAAAAAGGGCCCGAGATTGCTTTTTTTGTGGGGGGGCATGACAATAGTTATTTTTAGCACAGGTTTTTTTAAACCCAAAAAAGGGCAATTTTTTTTTTTTTTATTTTTATTAGAAAAAAGGATCCCCAAAAACTTCTTGATTATACACCCCAAAAAAGGGTACGGGAAAAAGGAAGGCAGCTATTTTTTTAAATTTTTGGGGGTTTTGGGCAGCGGGTAATTTCCCGGGAGTAGAAAAGAATTTTGGGCTGTCAAAACAAGAATATGGGATCATTTCCCTGCCCCCAAGGCTTTTTAAATTTTGGGCCCCTTCCTTTAAAAACTTGAAAAAATTGAATATTCCTTTTTAAAACCTTTTATACTTCCCCAAATGACACAATCGAAAAAAGAGGTGAGTTTTGCTTTTCTGTGGTGGAGGGTAGCTTTTTGGTAAAAAATTTTGCGGCCCCCTTTTCTAAAAAGGGGGGCCAAACCGAAAATTTGCAGTTGTTTTGGGGAAATTTCTATAGCGGGGGCCCTTTTAAAATTTTTCCCAACTTATTCGTGTGATGATGGAAAAGATTTTAAAAGGGGCTTTTAATCGTTGGGTTCTAAAGCTTGGAAAGTAGCAAATAAAAAAGGGTATCCCAGGAAACCAACAGTTCCCCGAAACTGGGGGGAAATTTTTTAACAAATGTTAGCAGAAAGACGGGTTTGGCAAAATATTTACCCCAAAGAAATCAGGGCCCCCCCAAAGGCTTAACA
Source organism: Rapana venosa (assembly GCA_028751875.1). Taxonomy (NCBI): domain Eukaryota; kingdom Metazoa; phylum Mollusca; class Gastropoda; order Neogastropoda; family Muricidae; genus Rapana; species Rapana venosa. The sequence goes on from CM054154.1 coordinate 6,216,487, forward strand.
AAAATTCAGACTGGGTGAAGGGAAATTGCCTCCCAGTTTTGGGCAATTAAAAAACTCTGAGTTTAACAAAAAGCCACAGGGGGAAAAACCCTTGGGGAAACGTATAAAGGGCAAAAAAATTACAGCACCCAAAACCAAAAAAACCCACCTTTCAAAGGGAAACCATAATCCCCTTTTGGGAAAAAGAAACTGAGATATTCGGTATGCCCCTGGAAAATTTAAAAACCCAGCGGTCACAAACGAGAAAAAAGATCCTTTCTGGGGCTTTTGACACTTTTGAACCCCTTTAAAAAAAGTTGTGGACATGGGTCCTCCAATTTTTATTATTTGTTTTTTCCTGCACCACAACGGGGGGCTTTTTTTTGAGGGAACGGGTTTGGGCCACCAAATACGTCCCGTTTTTAGTAAGGTAGGTATATTTCATCAAAATTTTAGGGGAAAAAGGCATTGTTTTTCTTTTTTTTTTTTGTTACTACTTTTTTTAGGGGGAACCCCTTTGGGTAATACGGAAGGGGGTTTGGGGGGCCCATTCTCACCCCATTTACAACTCCTAGAATTTTTTTTTTGACCTTTCTTTTTTACCATGATAAAGTTTTTTTCTATCTTGTGGCCAAAGTTTTAGAAGGGAAAAGAAAGGGTAAAAAAGCGGGGACGGGGCCCCATTTTTACCCTCCCCTAGTTTTTGAAAAAAGAGGAAAACAATCCATTGGGGAGTTCAATCAAAATTTTTAACTGGTTTAAAAATTTTTTTTTTTAAAAAAATTTTTTTAAATTTAATTTTACTTTGTTTTTCCGGGCCCAAAAAAGGGCGAAATTGAGTGTTTTCTGGTAAATGAAATATACCCCGTTTTGTACCCTGCGAAATCAATGTCTTTTTTCAAACCACAGTTGTTTTTGTTTGGGGTGCAGGGTTTGGCGGGCCCTTTGGGTTTTTAATGATAAAAATTCTCTACCTTTTCAAAAAGGGGGCCTCTTTGTGGGTTTTCAGGGACTGTTTGCTTTTTTTGGGGCCACCTTTTTTTCCCAACCCCCTTTTGGGCCTTTTTTTAAAACACCTTTTTCGGGGTTTGCAACCGTTTACATCTTGGCCCTCAGCCCAACTTTATTCTTTGGGTTTGTCCCGTTCTTTCCCCTTTTCCTTTCATTTCCCAAATTTTAACCCTTTTTTTTTTTAAATAAATTAAAATGAAAGGGGAGGGGTTTTTTTTGGGAAAAACCCTTGGTGTCTTCCCATGACTCTGCCCCAGCCCCCTTCGTCCTCTAAAAGGTCTTTGTTATTTTTTCTTCTGTGGGTGTTTTCTGGGATGAAAGATTTCGGGTGTCGGTGTAAAAGGGCCCCTTTAAAAGCAGGATTTTTGGGTTTGGGAAGTAATCTTACGGGGAAACTCCGAATCAAAAAGCTTTGCAGTTTCCGGGCCACAAAACCCAATGAATACTGGTTTGTCTATTTTAAACCTCAACTTCTTCATTTTGATGCCTACGGGGAGGGGTCTTTGGAATTCCCTTTGGTAGTCTTGTTTGTTTGGTTTGTTTTTTAGTTTTTAGGGGCTTCTTTTTTTTGGAAAATTTTAAAAAACATTTTTTCCCCCTTTTTTTGTGGGTTCCCCAAATTTTTTACCAAAGAAAGCTGTTGTTCCCATGGGCTTAAATTTAACCCATTTTCTGTGCTCGGTTTCCCTTCGTTCTCAGATCGTTTTTTTTTCTTATGTAGGGTTTTCAGGGGAATTTGCTTTTTGGTAAAAAAAACCAATTTTGATAGAGGAAACCCGGGTAAAAAATTAAACCCCAGGCTTTGGGTTTGAACGGTAGCGGTCTTTTGTGAAAAAAAAATTTTATTTGGGCTTTGTCTTTTAATTTTTTGGTACAAGCTTTGGGGGTTTTTTTGGAGATTTTTTGGCCCTTTCTGCAGCCTTTGGGGGAGTCATTTTCCCAAAAAAGGTAGTTCATGGGGTTTTGACTAAATCAAATTTTTAAGTTTAAAACCTTTATTGTTTTGATCGGGCACCTTTGTGACAACGTTTTTGGTCTCTTTTCAACAGAAAAAAAGGGCTTTAAAAACAAGGGAAATTTTCTTATGGTAGTGACGGGAACTTTCGCCCATTTTTTACGATTTTTTGGGTCCAATTTTTACATGATGTAGTTAGAAGCTTTGCTAGGATCATTGTCTTAAAAATTTATTTGTTTTTGGGTTTTTCCCGAAAGGGTTTCCCGTTCCCTTTTGATGCCACCACCCCGGGCCCATCCTTTTTTTCTTTTGGGAAAGGCTTTGGGGGTTAAAACAAAAATAAAATCTTGCCCCCCAGTAAACTTAAAGGGAAAAGAATCCCTAAGACATTCCGGTGTGTGTTAATAGTGTGAGGGGTTAGTCCGTTTATGTTTAATTTGGGTCTTTCGGGGTAGTTTTTTCAAAGCCCATCGCAAGCAAAATGGAATCGGAAGTGGGTTTACTGTTTCATGGTTTTGGGCCCATCGTCCGCCCTGCTTTTTTGGGGTTTTTGCCCACTGGCATGCTGATATTATCCCTTCACTGATTCCTTTACCCGTCAGTCTGCTAAAGGGTTTGTTTTTTTGGGGCAGCTTTCTTCATAAAAGCTTTCCATAAAGGTCCTTTACTAAAAGGAATGGGACGCCTTTTTTTGCAAGTTTTGTGTCAAATTTATTTTTTTTTGTTTTTGAGCAAATTTATCAAGTGATAAAGACAAGGATTTAAAAGGGCCCCCAAAACGTTGTTGTGCGAATCAAAAAAGGACAGGCTTTTCCATTTGTAAAATTTCAGGTACTTCTTGGGGAAAAGGGTGCAAGGCGTGGGCCCTTAAAACTCATCGGGTTACTCCCTGATTAATTAGGTGTGAGTCGAAACCCTCTTAGATTGGGGGAAAGAAGACTGGCAGTTTCCCAGGGTTTTTGGGATCTATTTTTAAAGGTTTTAGATTACACTTTCTTTGTTTTTGTCACGAAAACTTTCCACTGTTGGGGGTTCCTAATTCTGTTTTGTGTGTTTTTTTCTGCCCCCGGGGGTTTGGTTAAAAAAATTCCCAAAAATTTCACCCAATTTTGTGGCAAGAAGCTTTAATTTTCCCCTTGTTTCTTGTCTTTAATAAAATCTTTGTGGGGTTTAAATGCTGTTGGGGTTTTAGGGGTTTTTGTTTTTGTTTCCCATGTGTTAAAGGAAAAGCTTTCCCGGGGTTGGCCCCGATAAAAGGAATGGCTCTGATTTGTCCCCAACCATCCGATTTTAAACAAACAAAATTAAGCAAAAGATAAGATTTTGGGTTGTTTTAATTGGTTTTAAGGGCTGTTTTAGGCTTTTTTTCCCGGTTTGGTTTTGGCCCTTGGGTTTAAGGGCCCACAATGAGGGGACTCAAAGTCGGCTTTTTAACCTTTTTTTTTTGGGGCTCTTTTTTTAGCTTTTTTTTTATTTTTAAAATTTTTCCCCCTTGCTTTCCTGGTTGGTTTTTTAAAGGGTTAAAAAGGGGTTTGTTTTCGGTCTCCCCTTTTTAAATATTTTCTGTTTTTGTTTTTGTGCCTGTAAAAGACGGTAAAGGGAACCAAGCTTCTTTGGGGCAAAATCTTTTTTTGTGCTGTGTTTTTTTGGGTCTTTTTGCCAATAAGTCTACTCATTGTTCTAAAAAGGTTAATGATCATTTATAAACCCTTTAAGGGTCTTTTTTGGTTTTTTTTGGGGTTTCACCTACAGTGGGGAGGCTTCCCTAAAAATTTGCGTAGGGGGTTTTGGGGGTGCATTTTTGGGTGTTAACTTTCACCTGTTGGGGGGGGTTTTTATTTCCCTCAACTTTTTCAATGCCCCTTTAAACACCCCCAAAAAAGGTCACCCCAAGTGAAGTCAAAGGGCTTGCCCGGGATTCAGGTTTTAGTTTGAAATTCTCTCTGCATTCTTTTTTTACAGGGAAACCCCTTTCCCCAAGCCCCACACCTTTTTAAAAACACTTATTCTTTGATCTAAATTTTTCCCGCAAAAGCACGTTTTTTTTACAACATCGGGGGAAAAGGGTAAATTTTTAAAAAAATTTCCCTCCCCAACAAGGGGAGGGAAAAAACTTTTTTGCTTTAGTTTCTAGGGCCGAAAAAACCTTCCCCAACTGTCCATCCTGATCCCCTCTTTTTGCTTTTTCTGCAAAAAATGTTGGGAATTTTGGGCATATCCTTTCTGCCCATTTGTGTTGAGTTTTCCCAAAGGAGTTCGTGTTTTTTGTTTTTTTTTTTGGGCCCACATAAAAACATTTTAAATTCTTCTTTTTTATTTGCCTTGTTGTATAGGAATTTCCCCAAAAAAAACTGCACCTTTACGGGTTTGGATCATTTTTTGGTTTTGGGGGTTTTGGGGGGGGTTTGGCTTCTTGAATGCTTTGGGTTAACCTGTTTTGCGCTTGTTTTAAATTTAGCTCTATTTTTCTGAAAAAACATTTTGGGTCCATACTGAGCCTAAACCCAAAAATTCTCAAAAATCATATAGAAAGAAAAAAATTAAAATTAATTAATTATTTTTTTGTTTCTTGTTTTTTTTTTTTTTGCTAGGTATGAAGAAGTAAATTTAAAACCGAAAGGAAATTTTTTTTGCCCCTTTTAAATAAAAGGTACTCACCCTGTTTCCTTTTAAAGCCCTGTTTTGGGGCCAAGCGATCCCCCTTTTTTTATATATTCCTTTTTTTTTGGGAAAAAAATGTCCACAGGCTTTTGCTTTTTTGTTTTTTTTTCTGGAGGGTCGAATTTTTGGCGCTTTTTAGTCTTTTAGTCCCTAAAGGGCCCACTTGAACCCCTCTTTGTATTGTGGAAATCTGTTAGTGCTTTTTTTTTAATAAGACCGGAAATGGTTTTAGTTGGCTAATGTAAAGGCAAACAAGGGCTTTTTTTGTTTTTCTATTTTAAAGGCCCCAAAACCTTCTTCGGAAAAGGCTGATGTGAAAAATTGCAGGCTCCTGTGTTATTAAAAACAGAGCCAATGTTTTAGATGCAGGAGCCCCCAATTCCCAGAAGCCAAGAGAGCAATCCCGGTTTCCCTGTGGGCTTTTAGCCGTGTTGTTGTTTTTGGTAGTAATAAAAGCTAAAACACAGAAAATTGTTAAATCTATCCCTTTAAGGCCTGAATTTTGTTTTTTTGCTAGTTGGGTTGTTTCAATTTTAAAGGGCTGCATCTGGGGTAATGTTTTTAAACAAAAGGAAATTTGTTTTATTAAGAGGTTAAGGATTGGTGAAATGGAATTTTTGGATTTTTAGCGGTGTCTTCTTTTTCCCTTCTTTTACTTTTTTTAAAAAAAACGTGTGTTTTAATTTTTTTTTTGGTTTTTATTCAAAAGTTTGTTTTTTGTTTGGTCGGGCAGTTTTTTTTGGGTTTTAATAGCTGCTTTCGGGTTTCAATGGGGTTTTTTTTTTTGAGGGATGCTTTTTTGTGTCAGCTTTTGGGGTGGGTCAAGGACCCAAAGTTAACTTTATTACGGGAAATTTTCCCCTTTTCAATTTTTTTTGGGTCACCCCACTGTTTGAATGCTTTTGCAAATCTGAGGGCATAAACGTCGGGGGGTTTTTTCCCAAAGTTACTTGTAATCCCACCCCATAAACAAGAAAGGAAAGCCTGTCTTCTCTTGCAACCGAAAAAACCCAATGTGAAATGTTTACCCAGGGGAAAAAGTAGGGGGAAGGAATTGTAGCAATGGGGTTTGGGATGGTTTTAGTAAATGAGTTTTTTTTCTTTGAAAAAAGGTAAGTGCCTTATTCTGAAATTGCTATTATCTTTTCTTAAATTTCCCGCTGGTGTTAATTTTGCAAATTGTTTAGTTTACGGGTCCAGCATTTATGGTTTTTCCGGAAAAGTTTGGTGGGTTTGCATAGAGGGGTGTATGGAAATAAATTTCAAATTGATTTTTGCCAGTCGATTTGTTGGGTTAAAGTGCCTTTTTAGCTTTTTTTTGTTCCCTTTGTAAGTAAAATCATCTGCTAATGTTCAGCTTCAAATTAGCAATTTTTCAATTTTGGGAAAAACCGGGTTTTTAGTTCTTCTATTGCTGTGCGTTTTGTAGTATCCATCATTTGTTTTACTCAAAATTTTTAAACTTCCCCAAATTTCCCCCCTTTTCTTCTAAAAACTTTTGGGTACATCCCCCCAAGATTTTTAAAAGTTCAATGGGTTTGGGGCCCTTTGTTTCAGGGGTTCCTATTGGGGGGGCCCTGCGGGGACAGGGGTTATGTATGTATATTATTTATTTATATTATTTTATTTAAAAAGGGAAATTTGAAAAATTTTTTACGGGTTAAAACGGTTTTTTTTTTGCTGGTTTTTTGGATTGTTATAAAAGATTTGTTTCTTTAAAAGCCTTTTTCCCAAAGCTTTTTTGATTTAAAAAAGTGTAGTAAAAGCTATTCAGGAGACAGCTTTGGGGGATCCTTGGGAAAGAAGGAAAAAAAAACCCCAAACCGGGGGGTTTTCCCAAACGTATCCTGGCCCTTTTGCGCCCAACGTAGGGGGTAAAGCCAGGGGAAAAACCCAAAACCCAGAAACGGCCAAAGGGAGTATAAAAACATTTAAAACGGGTTCAATAAAGAAAAAGATGACTGAGGCCGGGGGAAGGGGGATGTAAAAGAACAATGCCCCAAAGGTTGAGAAACAAGGCGGAAGGGAGAAAAGCAAAGAGGGAAACCAGCCCATAAAATGTACAAACCCAAAGGCCAGAAAACCCAAAAAGCCTCCTTTGGGGGAAGAAAAAAAGGGGGGGTCGTCCTTACAGGAGTGCCACTTAAAGAAGAGAGGGAAAAAAAATTTATTGCATGGGGCCCTGTAAAAAACTAACAAGCTGAAGGTTTGACCCAAACCCAAACTTCACAAAGCAAGATCCCAGCCCATCAGACCCTTTAAAAAGCCACAGGTGCTGGAGGAAGGGGTTTGGAAGAAGCGTAAAAATCCCTAAAAGGGGAGGAAAAAGTCCCCCGGGGTTTGGGGAAAACCCATCCCGGGGGAAGTTTCACCCAAAAAAAACGGGGGGGCCCAGAGATGATCAAGGCATTAACATTCATCGCCAACGAAATCTGGCCAGCAAAGATTTGGCCTGAAACAGTGGAACCCAAATAAAATTTTATTTCCCCTTTTCCCAAAAAAGGGGGGAAAGACCTGAAAAAGTGCCAAAATTACAGAAAAATCAGTCGATAAGCCATAAAAAGCAAAGTTATGCTAGATTGCTTGAACAGATGAAACCACAAGCAGAAGAAATCCTATCGAAAACAGCAGGATTAGCCAGGTCAAAGCACTGTTTAGCAGTCTTAACATCGAATGTCATAGGAACTCTCCAAATCAGCTCAGCCTACAAAACTTCATTGCTTCAAGAAGGCCTTTCGCCGAGGGGCAAGAAGCTCTGTGGCAAAGTCATGAAGTATAGCTTCGCGGGACCTGATTTAAGTCATCCAGGGCTGTATGGCACTCCCCCCATGCGTTTTTCATGGGGGAAATCGGGGGGTTCTTTTCCCCCGGCTTCATTGGGGGTTCGCAAGGCTGGCCCCCGCTAGTAACTTCAATCCTTTAATAGTAAGATTTAACATGAAGGGTATGAGAGGCTGTGAATGAGTTTAATATTGATTCTAAGACTGCATTGGCATGTATTGACATTTGATATATTTCATTTATAATTTTCTTCATTTGCTATTCATTTTCAAAATTTTCATTGATGATGATTTGTGTTTACTGGATTGTGCATGTCTTTGCAACCCTTCATACCCTGACCCTGCGCTCAGCGTTGAACATTTTCACGTGATTCACGATCCAAACCCACCCCTCCACCACTGCTCTGTGTTCCTTATCCACTCAATGACTCTAACTGCTATCAGACTTGAACAGCTTTGTCCTCACGTGGTTTCCACCATATGCAAAATCGACTCGCCAGCACATTGTAAATCTTGGCAATTTCACCACTGCAAAACCAGAAGAGGAAACTTAGTTATCGCCGCTGTACATTGGCGGCGCCGCTGCATAAACCACACTACGTCATAGACTGCAGGCGTGATTCCCGACATCTGTGCCTCCCCCACTTCTCGAGGTCACTACCGAACAAACTGTTACCAGCCACAACACTGCCTCGCTTTCTGGTTCCTCCACCTGTTTTCAACATTTGCTCTGCATGTGACTCTAAACTCCCCGAACTGCTCCTGTTCTTTCACCTTCTTCCACCCTGACTCACAATCCAAAAACTATCGTGCCCTTCCACTGTACAATTCTATCATCACCCTCCATCCTGGTCCTCAGCTAGTCATAGTCACTCACCACAGTCTTCTCTCCAAACCTTCTGTCCCTCAACCCTTCTCATATGTGTCTACTAAACGCACAATATGTCTGCCCTGATGGCAAAGCTGACGTCATTTCTGATTTTTATTTTTGAAACACAACCTAGATCTAACTTTTCTCTACAGAAACTTGCGCCTAAACCACTAGGCCACGAACCAAAGATTTAAAACAGCTGACCTCCACCTGGCTACAAACTCTTTCTTTCCCCGACTCTCCCGTGGAGGTGGCATTGCCATTCATCTACAAAGACACTCTGCTCTCAGCTCTGTCTCTGTCACTCCCTTCCGTTTTTACCCGAATCTTTCAAGTCTGTGAACTCAACCTCACCTTACTGGCCACTCGTTACTTTCTGTTGCCTTTACAGTCCACCTCCCAACGTAGAAACAATTTGTACATCATCAGTTTTCCACCAAGAGTTTCAGTCACTCTTTGAACCATGTACGCTCTCTCCAAAAAAACTTATCATTCTTGGCAGGACTTTAACTATCACTTCGACAACAGTCATCCCTGATGTCAAGCGTCTATTTCTCTTTCCTTGTCAAATCACTCTCTTTTTTTTTTTTTTTTTTTTCCCAGCTACGTAAAGAACCAATCACCACAGATCAGGCCACCATTTTAGACTGGCTTATTACCGACATTTCACTAGGTCTAGTCACTTCTCAGTCTGTATTCTGTCATGATGACCTGCTTTTCCGATCATTCTGCCATTTTTTTCTTTCTCAACATTGCAAGCCTTCTCCAGAAACCAAAAAGTGCATTACCTCGTCGCAACCTCAAGGCCATTGATATTCAAAAACTTTCCTTTCCAAGTGTTGAACGCCTATCACAAACCCCTGACCATTCTGACCTTCTAAGACTACAATACCAATCCTCCAGCCAACTCCTTGTGAGGCATGCTCCTCCTACTGACCATCACCTGCCTGATAGTCTGTCACCATGGTACACCGTGACATCTGGTCGCTAAACGCAAACGCCGGCAAACTAGAGCGGGCAATGGCGAAAACAAAAACCGAAATAAACAAACAGCTTCTTCGTAAACAAATCAACAAAGTTAAAACTTAATTTCGCTTCAGCCAAAAACAAAGTACTACTTCTTCTCAAGTTCTGATGCACGTCTATGAAATCTCTCTTTTCCCTACATCCACGTTTCTTGGATCTGAGAAGGCTAGTCTCTGCCTTCTATTCACAACCACTTGAGCTTCTCTTCTATATTTTCTGCTTTTTCCTGACAAAGTGCCAAATTCGCTCCAGTTTGGATCAGACTCCTTCCAGCCTGCAACTTCTGATCCCAATTCTCTTTGGCACTCTCTCCTTTCCTTTCATCCCGCAAGCGAGAAAGAAATCGAATAATTTTCTGAAAGGATGACTATAAACTCATGTGCTCTTGACCCATTACCTGCTTCTCTTTTGCACAGTGCCTGGGCCACAACTTATTCCACTAGTAGAAATATAGTACAACTTATCTCTTGTCTCTGGATATGTTCCTTCAGCTCTAACAAACTGCCATTAGTCACCACCTCAACTCATTAAAGCATGACCTTTGACCCCCAACATTTGAAGAACTATAGACCTGTTTCCAACTACCGTTTATCTCTAAAGTCCTTGAAAAAAGTAGTTCTAAAACAGGTCTCAAAACCACCTTCTCTCCAACAGTTTCCTTCCTGCGTTTCAGTCTGCCTAATCGCGTCAACCACATAGCACTGAAACTACCCTTGCCCATACCTTAACACACTTCTACTCGTTGTTCTGGACTCAGGCGGAAAATCTTCTCTTCTTACTCTACTCGAACTTATCTGCAGCTTTGACACTATTGACCACGTCTATTTTCTCTCCCGTCTTCTAAAAAAACATTGTTGTTACTGGTTACAGCCCTTACTGGTTTAGTTCATACCTTACTGACGATTCCAGACAGTCACAGGAAACAAGATTCAGCGCAGTACTGCAAGATTGGGAATGTGAGTTTCCACAAGGGATCTGTTCTGGGCCCCTGTTCTTTTCACCCTCTACACTGTCCACTGTCACCATTAATTACGCCATCAAGACAAACCATCATTTTTCTGCAGATGACTTCAGATTCTAAAGCAGCGACACTCCTGAAAATCTGCCTTCTGTTTTACAAAATATGGCCCACTGCTTTTCAAGATATCCAAAAATTGGATGATACAGAACAAATTACAGCTAAATGCAGATTAAAACTCAAGAAACCAGGCTTGTAGGGACCAAACACAAACTCTCTTCCATCGCAAACAGCTTCAATACAACTTGGCAATGCCATCAGTCCCTTTATCCACTGCTGTGAAGTATCTAGGGGTCCAATATTGACAAAACACACTCTCTAATGCAAAAATTCATCCTCAGACCTGCCAGCGTGCTACTATCAATTACGGCCGTATTAGTGCAATTCGAAAAGTACCTGTCCACAGGATGCAACATCCAAACTTGTTGCGTCTTTCATTCTTTCAACGTCTGGACTATTGCAACTCTCTGTTGGCTGGTCTCTGCCAGCATCATCTATCCAATCCTTCAACGTATACAAAACTTCTGCAGCTCGTCTAATCCTCAGAAGAAAAAAATCTGAGCATATTACCCCTCTCTTGGCAATTCTCTCCACTGGTCTGGCCTGTGCCACAGAGAGTAACTATAAGATCAGTACCCTCTGTTACAAATGTCTCCACAAAAACAGCACCCGCCTACCTTGTGATGTCTTCACTTGTAATACTTCTCGTCTCTACGCTCTGGCTGCAGATACTTGTCCTTACGAATACCTAGATTCAAACCCAATCCACCATCGGCTCGTCGCTCTTTCCTCTATTTCTTGGTCCATTAATGTGGAATGATCTCCCCCCTCTCCTCGCCAAAAAGCCTTCTTATGACACTTTTAAATCCAGTCTCAGACATACCATATTTATTTCAAACCCTAAGATTTTCCTCGCCTGCTCATCTCATAGTTTTTTTTTCCCCTGCCTTCACAACCAAGATTCTATTGCCCTGCAAGGGTGTGTGACTGGTGTGTGTGTTGTGTGGTTGTGTGCGTGTGAGCAAATTGGACTTGATGGAACCTATTGCTTGTACACTGGTTGTATGACTGAGTAAGAATGAGTTGAGTGCAAAGCGCTGTTTGATTAGTGCTCTGCAAGATATAGCGCTATATAAATTCCATTTATATTATTATTATTATTATAATTATTATTATCAGGACAGCACAGGACAAAGAATCATGGCCTGGAAATCTGAATTTGTGGGGTGTGTCACAGGAGGTAATAACTATGACTTGGTCGCCTCCAAATACATCTTTCTCACGTGGTGCAAGAGTTGTTCTTGGTTCAATAAAAAGCAAATTGCACATGTCATGCATGGACGACTTTTTCTTGATACGAGTTGAAGGGTTAACAAAAGACCAGGATTAGAGAGGATAATGGACTCTGTCGGACCGTGTGTGGTGCTTGTTGGTCACAGGCACAGACAAAATCAGTAAATATTGGTGGCATGGGTTTGCTGTAAAGAAGCAGTTTCTAGCAAAATTAATTTTGAAGACAGTATTAACTCGGCTGTTGACCTACCATCAAGCATCAAGCATTATCAAGATGTTCTTCACTATGCACGGTCTAAGGTAGACTTTGCTATAGGACATGGTTTATATATGCTGCCTTCCAACATGCAGTTACAAATAGGAACAATTACAAACTACAACAACAATATTATTATAGCTGGAGATTATGTGCTGCTTGGAAAAAATGAAAGTATAAACAATACACCAGCAGCAGCAGCAGTTTCAGTAGTAAGTCCGACACAAGAAACAAGGGAAAGAACTACTACCACCACCTCAGAGCAAACAAAAAAAATAATTATTCCCTTTGTAAGAGACAGTCACTATGATGAAATAACTGCTTTAACAAGTATACTTGTTTTAAGCGGCCTTGCTTATCTTTATTTTAGAAAGAAGAAAACCAACAACTAAAACCAGTAACGCCCACAAATGTTCGAGCCATAAACTCCCACAACTTTACCTGCTGTTGATATTAGCCGCTAACAACAGAACACAAATTATACCAGGAGGTGCGAGGCCAACTTTGTAGGCTAATTTTTTTAATAGGTCATCTAAGTGGCTGAGTTGTTTCCTAACAGGCTGGGCCTGTGGAGGTGCGGGAAGGTCGGTGGTGGTGGTGGTAGTGGCCGGTAGTGTGCTTCTGTTCAGGCTATTACCAAGTGTGCTAATAGCGAAAACCAATGCTGTAATGATACTGACAAGTGTTCTGCTTGCTCGCGAAACAGAGTAGGTTCTATCCACTAGTGTTGTGTTTTCATAAAGAATTGCGGTGGAATTGTTTCTTTTATTCTGCTACCTGAAATTGAGTTGTTGTCTGTTATTGTTTTAAGACCTCTAATCTTGCTTGGCGTTCATCTTGCAGGATTTTGAAGATGCTGTGTTGATTCTTACTTTTACTTCCTGAGTCAAGATTTGTGTCATCTGCCTCCGCTAGCTTCTTCTTTCAGGTCTATGGGTGGTCTAATCGCCCTAGCTTTGCTTAAATTATTTATCAGTTCACCTCTAATACTCTTTAGGTGTTGATTGAGCCCATTATTTCTCGCATGGGTAGGGGTTGTTCATTTATTGTTTTCAGTGCTGTGTCTTCCGTCTGTTGTGTGAAGGCTAGTTTCTCAACTCTAGCATAGTTTCAGTTTGTTGGGTTTTGCCGACTGTGCTAGGTCTTCAAGTGGTAGACTTTCAATATTTGTTGGTAGGTTTTGTTCAGCATTTTGTAGTTGTGTAAACAGCTTGCGTGGGCAGGCTGTTAGTAGTTAGTGCATCACTAATACCAAGTTTTCTCTGCATAGCAACACTTAGTCTCTGCCCTAGAGTGTATTTTGCTACAAACTGATGGGGTGTTATTTTTCTTTGTTAATAAAACCTTTTGTCCTGTGTCAGTTATAGCATACAGATTGTCTTTGTGGTCCATATCATTAGTCAGTTGGTATAGTAGTATTCAGGTGTTGGTTTGTCCCAAAACTTGTGTGAAAATCTTTACTCTGCTTTCTAATAATTCTCTCTGATGAATGCAAGGGTGCTCCAGATGCTGCGCTTCACCCATATCATTCAGGCTGGCGTAAACATCACATATCTATATCATAGTCTTCAATCTTCGATTATTGTTTTTTTATTTTGCACTTATAGAAACAAGATGCCGCAACAAACATTTGAGCATCCTTGATCATACGACGTTTAAAAGATCCCTTAGCAATTAAAGGAACAGGACAGGAAATTCGTTATTACACACAACCCTCCACTATTGATGAAAATCAGATTCTGGACTGTTAGGTTTCCTAATTTAGGAAAAGATGCTGTCATTGATTCAGCACAAACTAGGCTTGCTTTTCAGATTGAACTAGAGTCTGAAGATGATCCAAACAGCGAAGTGTGGTAGCAATCTTAGGTAGGGCTATTATAAAAAGATTAGTGTTAAGCTAGAAGGCCGAGAGGTGCTCTCACTAAACAATTTCTGACATATTCTTGATATATACTGATTTTATGGATGACAAAAGGGAAAAGAGATGTCTCCTCCCATCCCCCCCCTTTACCCCCCCCCCCCCCCCCCCCCCCCCCTACAACGGCATACAGGATGCTGAGGGACTAAAACCACAGAGTAGGTTCTGCTGATAAGGGAAACAGGAAAAAAAGATGCTGCATAACAAAAGCCTTGGGTAACAGGTTTTGTAGTCCTCTTGACTTTGAATGCTCAGCTCTCACATGCTTACTTCAGGCGCCCTCAGAGAAGACCTGTCGTTATGAGTCTGACCTTTAAGACCGGCTCGTGTTATTACAACCACTGACGCTGTGCAAAGTACAAATAAATAGGTATATCTTAGAGTATGATGTTGTCAATCACCAGAGCTTGCCACGCTTGATTGCACAGCAATATCAGTCAAGGCTTGCATATCTATTATGAGAGTTCTCAACCATAGCACAATTAATGAAGAGTAAAAGCAGATACTGTGTGGAACTAAAATCTGAACATCCAGCAAGAACGTTAAAGGAATATTAATGCTGTTTGAAGAACCAGCCCACCCCCTTTTCCAGATCAAGTGAGAGGTTTAATAATCCGGGTATTAAACATTTTATCATGTACTATAGAGGGTCAGCCAAACTCAAGTCTACGCCTTAGGTTATTTACCATATAAACATTTTGATGAGGTAAGAAACTACTTTGGTTCTGGTCAACACAATGTAACTATGGTGTTACAAGCAAATCTTTACATCTGCATGATGTTAGGCTATGAATAACCTAACCATCTATATATATGCATTGTGGGTTGACTTAAGTTCAACAGATGATGTTAAGCTGCATGGTTTCAGGAAGACGCTTTGAAACGGATCAGACGGAATAACTATACAATAGAGAAAGAGCAAGAAAATGATGAGCCCAATAAAAATATATCTATTTGTAGTGATGGACTGCACAGCTCAACATAGAAGGAAACAGACTAAAAGAAGTTTGTTTACTATTGGACCAGCTAAGTTTTTACAAAAGAAGCACGCTGCTCTCTAATATGCGGGCAGATGGGCTGTGGCAGACTGTAATTTGTTTTAGATTTATACAAACAGTGTACAAAAATCATATCGAGTTCAGTGTTATATTTTGTCCAACACTGCAAACAATAAAACATACAGAGAGAGAGATAATTTATTTGGCCAATGAGAATATAATTAATTGATAATCCACTGACAGGTGCTAGCGAGTGTTTTTGAATACTATTACAGGCTCTTTGAGAATAGGCAGACCCTTTTCTTAATAGGACGATTGCTGATGCTCAGCAGAGCGTGGACATTGTTAAGAAAATGAATAGTTTGTCTAAGCCTTGCTTTCAGTGGGAGACATGCACAGATCATCTGTTTGGTTGCTGACACAAAAATATAATAGAATATTAAAGATTACCTGAACAAATGTCAAAGTCGTTGTGATTTTACATGTGACAAGACAGAGATGGGTTTAATAATTGCCTTCAGGGAGAATGATGTTATTACAGGCGGACAAGAAAGAGAAAGAATAAAACTAAAACTCAGAAACTCAAAGCATAGTAAAGTAATACTCAAAACATACCAGCCGACTAAATACTGTGTAGTGTAAAACCCAATAGCTTTTTTTTTTTTTTTTTTAAACACACACAAGAACATGCAGAAAGCCAGACACACAACATACATACATACACTCTCACACACAACCACACATAATACACTGTGCTATGAGCTGTAGGCCTACTGCTGTATGTTGTATTGGCAACATGCCACAATCTTTTGCTAACACAGGTGCAAAATGGGAGTGGCTCAAGAATTGCACCATCAGATAGGAAGGTTTATATATATTAATTTTCACTCTTTTCTATCAACCTTGGGGCAGCCCAGTGCGGGACAGTCGGAATGCGTTTAGACTGGACAGGCAGGGCAGAGGCATGCAGGCACGGGTTACGAAATCCCGTTAGGGGTAGCAGGAAGGCTACGGTCCTATAGATACTATTTATGTGTTGTGTTGTGTCGTACTATGCTTTGTGGCTGTTAAGTGTTTGTGTGTTATGTCCTTGTTTGTACTATGTTGTGTTGTGTGAGTGTGTGTATTATGTTGTCCTGTTATGTGTTGTGTGAATGCGTGTGGTGTGTGAATGTGTGTGTCGGCATTCCAACAGTCGTGAATGCCGGAAATCTTCTCCACTACCCAAAGCTCCGTTGCAGTGCCCTCCAAATTGCTTTCCTTCTGTAACGGAGCCTGGGTAGCGGAGAAGGTTTTGCACTTTTTTAAAATAAAAAATTCAGCATAAATCAAATAATAAAGAAGAAGTATTAGTTTATTTTTTTAGTATATTTGTATTAGTTCTTGACAAGATATTGTTTAGCAAAAATTCCCATAATTTTATATTACCCATCAAAAATAAATAGAAACAATTCATTTTAATAAGTTCTTGACAAAAAATTTTATTAGATATTAATAAGTTGTAGATAAAGTTCTCGCAAGTTCATATAAGAATTGTTTAAGCATAAAATTCCCATATTTTATTATAGTTTTCCCATCAAAAATAATTTAGTATTACTTTCTGTTTTAGTAGAGAGATAGGGTAAAGCCGAGTCAGGTAACAACTGTTAGTTTTTATATAAAAACTATGCAAGTTGTTTGGTAGGAGTGAGCGAAGCCCAATCATACCAAACAGTTGCCTGGTTTTGGTATAAACGAAAGTGGTGAGCTTGAACAGGGGGTCTTTTACCCTATCTCTGGGTCCTCGACTTCAATAGTCTATCCGGAGGAACTTGTGTGGGTATATGAGCTGAATGAAAAGAGTGTTGTATGGGTGAGCGCGTGCGCATTTGCGTGCGTGACATGTACGCTTGCAAGTGTCTGTGTGTGTTGTGTGTGTGTGTGTGCCTTTCTGCCTGCTCCAACAGAAGATATATTATTCAAGAATTATAAGGATTGCTTCAATTCTTCCCCAACAATTTCCCCTTCCCCTCTCTATACTTTTCTTCACCTCTCCCTTTTTGCCTTTCATTTTATTCTTTCTTTCTTTTCCAGTAAATTAAATGATGTTGATCAATGTGTGCTGCTGTGTGGTTTCATAAATCTTTGCCTGACTGAAGCAATTTGATTTTTGTGACTAACAGCTACATTGCTGGATTTTAAAGCGTCTTTACTGTAAAAATTACTTTTGTGACTAGCAGCTATTTGCGGGTTTATAAAAGAGTCGCTTGTTGGGAAAATTGACTTTTGGGGGAGCGCTTTTTCACACCAGAACCCTAGCGCAACGGTTTTTTTTGGGAGAAAATTTGTTGATTTTTTTTTTAAATAAATTCTTATTTATTTTTTGTACTACTGCTTGTGACGTTTTTCGTTGTTTTGGGAGTTTTATAGAATATGATTGTGTAAGTAAGTTATTGATTTAGAAAAAAAAGAAAAATTTTTGTATTTCTTTTTAAAAAATTTTCTCCTTTAATGTACGTGTGGTATATTTTGTCCCTTTAGTGTATGAAATTAAAGGGCGAATTTTAAAATTTTTGTTTTTAAACAGATCGATTTTTTGCAGTCCAGGCAGCTTTGAAATTGCCCTTAGTATTGTTTCTTTTTTTTGGGGTTTCCTCTTTCAAATTATTTCTCCGTTTGATTATTAAAATAAAAAACCTACTAAAGGGTCTTCTTTTTGAAGTTTATTTAAAACTACAGAACAAGAAAAATAATAATTACCCAAATCAATTACATATTTTTTTTCCTAACTTAAACAAGGGCCAAAAAAACGGGCCCCCGAGTAGGCTCCGAATACAACACAACAAACAAAAAAGAACATTGCAACCATCTATACAAACAGGGGAAACATTTCTTTTGTTTTGCCTGCTGAATCCCGACTTTTCCAAAAGTTACAGATGCACACAGAATATTCCAGGGTCCCAAATTTTCCTGAAGATCCCAAAAACCCAAGTCCCGGGGTACTTACATATTTAGCCTCCCGCTCAGTTGTAAAAGAATATAAAACCCTTTTGAGGTTTTATGAATTTTTGAATCCATTGGTTTGAAAAAAAAATTTTAAAACACAATAACCAATATTAATAGGATTTATTACAGAAACCCTTCAGAAACCAAGACTGGCTAGAAAAATTCAATCCTTTATGGAGGGGGGGTAAACTTTTAAACAATAAAAACAATTTTTCTTGGGGATTTTTTAACATAGACTTTAAAACCTAAACCAAAATGGAGCCAAAAATTTATATGTTTCCCCTGAAAAAACAATAGATAGCCCAATATAAAAAAAATAACTCTAAAACATTAAAGTTATCTAACTCAAAAAACAACACTAACAGAATATTGCCCCCATGTGGTGCAGGATCAAACCCCAGTGGCTTTATTTGGGTTTTAAAAAAATCGAAAAAAAAAAACCCCTAAAGTAGGCATAAAATTTTTTTTTAAGGAATTTAAAAAATTTTAACGAGCAAGATTTCTTTTCAGACTTAAAAACTCCCTTTACATGCTTACCAAACCCGAAACCCTGATAAAGCTCGAATTTTGGGATTAGGACATTTAATTCTATATACAAACATCCCCTTCATAAAAAAAAAAAGTTAAAAAAAATAAAACCCACCTTGGAAACAAAAACTAGAATGAAATACACTAAGAGACTATTAAAAAACCATGGTTCAAATGACATTCAGGCACAAAAAACAAAATAACTTCCAAAAGCAAATCAAAAAGTGATTAATCAAAAATTTTTATTACAACACCCACTCCGAAAGTATGGGAAAACCATCAATAATTTGAATAAAACCATATCAAAAAGCAACAACAGTTTTAAAAATATTAGATGTAATTAAAACCACTTCCCCAAAATTTTGGGAAAAATAATTCACAGACGCAAAAGAAAAAGATCTCCATTTCTTAGACAAAATCGAATCAAAAGAAATAAAATTTCCCCTTTAACTACTGCCCAAGGGCAACACAGACTCTTGGGAAAAACCCTTTTCTTCAAAAATTTCCCAAACACTGGGTTTTGCAATCTAAGAGGAAGAAAAATTTTAACTTTGTGGGAAGGGTTTAAAACTGGAAAAACGACAACTTGTATAACTTGTCATAGGAAAAAAACTTTCCCGCCCAATTTTTAAAGCAAAAATCTACAGTCCAAAATCAGGGATACCCTTTCCCTTTAAATTTCAACCAATTTCAATTTGTTTTGTCTTATCTAAACCTTTTAAAAACCCAAACAAAAATTCTTATTCCTACTTTGTAAACAACAAATTAAATGAAGATCAGCTTTTTGAAAAAAAATTCCCGCACCAATTTACCAAAAAAGCCCGTCCCTACACAAATCAAAGAAATAAAATCAGGCCCTTCTTTTTGTGACTTTGAAAAAAATTGATGTAAACAAACTTCCCTTTTTATTGCGTAAATTCCTTGTTTAAACCGAAATAAATTTTTTGAAAATTTTTGCGAATGGCACGCTAGTAAACCCAAATAAAAACATCGAATAGTACTTTAAACATGGAGAAACCCCAAGGGTCAATATTTGGGCCCAACTTTTTCTCTATGAAAAAAAAATTCCCCAATTCAGAATGTAGCTGGAAATGTTTTCTGATGAAAACATCCTTTTGTAGTGATTTGACCCCCAAGACTTACAATCAAACTTCAACACAATATGACAGATTGGTTATTGGCTAACAAACCTATGTCCCCAAAAAACCCAAAAAACAAGTGTAGTAGTATAGAAACAAAAGAACAAAAATGAAAGATAAAACCAACCTCTGTTTTAGATAAAAAGATAAAAGGGAAAAAGTTTACTCCCCCGAATTTGGGTGTAATTAGACAAAATTACTTGGCCCCCATGTTTTGGCGCTAGGAAAACGTTTTCTTACAAGCACTTATTACAAAAAAAAAACTTTTCGAATAACACCTCGCAACTTTCTTTTTCGGCCAATTTTTTTCCTAAGTTGACTATGTTCACTCTTTGGGACAGCTGCGTGATACAAAATTTTTAAAAAGATTCATAATTATATAAAGAGCACTGAAATTGTTCTCTAAAATCAAGCTCCCTAACCCCAAGTTATAGAAAACAAAAATCCTAACCCTTTAAAACAACTTTATCTAAATAAGCCTATTTGTCCCGAAATTTTTAATGGAAAAAAAGCCCCCCCAAAATCACCAATAGCTTAAAATCAATAAAAAGACAAATCATCTCTACATTTCCAAACCAAGAAATAAATTTTTCAAAACAACTTCCCTTTTACTAGGAGTGACTAGGGGGCAAGCCCCAAAAAGCTTAAAAATTTCAAAAAAAAAACAGTTCAAGACACAGCTAAAAAGCCACAATGCATGAAAGCCTAGGGAAATTACAAAAAAAGGGAAAACAACCCTGATTAAAACGGGAATTCAACCATACTTCATTTCCACAAATGGGGATTCCCTACAAACAAAAAAAAAATTCAAGTATACCTTAATGTGTAAAAAACTACAGCCCACCTGATATGTTGGGGGAGGGGGAGGGAGGAAAGAGGGGACACAATTAAAAGGAAGGTAACTATGCAAACAGTAAAAATCTGCAAATTTTTAAAAAAGTGAAAAGGAGGAATTTTTTAAAAAAAACTTTTTTTGGTAAACCCGATAGCTTTATAGTGTGTCCTTCTCTCTCTCTTCTCTCTCTCTCTCTCTCTCTCTCTCTCTCCTCTCTCTCCCCTCTCTTCTCCCCTCTCTCTCTCCCCCTCTCTCCCCTCCCCCCTCCCCCCTCCTCTCCCCCCTTCCTTCCTTTCCTTCCTCTCCTCATGCCCTTTTGTCTTGTCTAAACATAATTTTTTATCGTGGATGTTGTTTTTATTGCAGTTGGAGAGTTATTTACTATTATAAGCTAACGTTTGTTTTATATTGTTTTTTGTTTTTTTTTTGTCCATTGATTATGGGGTTTTGAAATTTTCTACGATTGGGGGGTTTTAAATTTTTTTGAAAATGGTTTAAAAAAATTGATATTCTCTATTGATTGAAGGTGTTTTCCCCCTTTCCCCCCTTTATACTCCTCCCCCCCCCCTTTCCTTTTCCCAAGCTTTTTTGTTATCCTTATGTTTTTTTCTCAGGGGGAAGGGGGTCATTTGTAAAATTGTGCTCATTGGGGGTGTTTTTGTTTAATTATCTTTATAAAAATCATTATTGTAATTTATTTACTTTTCTTCTTTGAAGTTTTGTGTGAAAGGGGCATTTTAAAAAAGCGCATTTTAAAAGTAAGGGGCATAAAAAAAACACACTTGCTGGGTGGAGGAGGGGAGGAGGGGGGGCATTGAAGGTAATATTTTCAGTAATGACGAATGCCTATATTTTCTAACGTTTTTTCTGTACCTTTTTTTTTTATCAAAAGTATAAACGTGAAAAAATGGATAAAACGAAGTGAAGTTTTTTTTGTCCGAGTTTTTTGATTTTCTTTTTTTTTTCTTTAAAACATTTTTTTTAAATGTGTGTGTGGACGGGGCGCGCACGCGTCAGTGTGCATGAGTATGTGTGTGGGGTTTTTATGTTATGTGGTAATTTGTTTTTTCAATGTATTTCCTTATCGTTTTTTTTTTTTTTTTCTTTTTAAATTTTTTTTTTTGGGTTTTTTTTAATGATAAATTACGAAATAATGTGTGTTTGAAAAATCATTACAAATTTGTTCTTGATAGATGCTTGTGAAAAAAAGCAATGCATTCTTATTAATGTACCATCTGGAAAAAAATTTTTTGACGGATTTAAACTTGATTTGACCCAGGACCAGGCAATCCCCCCCCTGTTTAAACCTTCATGGGGGGAAGCGAGGCTTGACCCCCCAATCCCGGTTGTTATTTCTTTGTATAATTCTAAGGTGAGTGAAAAAACGGGGAAAGGTTTATTGTCCCTAACAATTGAAACAGTGGTACGTGCGGCTTCACAATAACGATACAAAGACCTTTTAGTGTTTGAAGACAGGGACTTCCTGAGAAGTCTGAGTGTCAGGAGTACGAATGATACAGCATCTGTTTTTAAAAAAAAACCCACAGGTGTTACATCGGGTTGTTTAGAAAAAAATTTAAAATAATGCAATTTTAAATCTTTTATGTAGAAAGGAGTACAGTTGATACACTTTTTTGTTATGTAGAAAGGGTACAGGTGATACGACATTTGCCATATAGAAAATGTAACGTCACACCATTTATTTGAGAAAAGGGTACATGTGATACATTTGTTAGTAGAAAAAAGTACAGATCATAACAACTTTTAATAAAAATATACAAATAATACATGTGTTTATGCAGACAAAATACAGTTTGTGCATTTGCTAATTTAAAAAAAAGTATAAAAATAAGAATGCTTTGCCTATGTAAAAACAATTGTAATTAGATTTTTGCTATACAAGACGTAAAAATGATTCAACATCTGTTAGGTAAAAAAAAAAGTAAAAATGATACACATTTGTTAAGTAAAAACAAACAAAACAAAAAAAAAAATTGACATAAAATTGGTTAAGTAGAAAACAAGAGCATGATACAACACGTGTTATGTGAAAAAAACGCAACAGAAAAAAAAAGATGATACGTTTTTTATGAAGAAACTTTACAGATGATACAAATTTGTTATGTACAGGGAGTGATTGGCTTTGCGCCGGATGGCGCAGGTGTGTCTCTCTGTGTTTGAGTGTTGTTTCTGTGCTTTTTTTCTCCATTCAGCAAACCAATTTGAACCTGCTTGTTTGTGTTTCCACCGTGCAATTAACTGGTCAAAATTTATTTTTCCTTAATATCATTTACATTGAATAAACTTTTTTTAATTTCATTTTCTGATAAATTTTTGGGAGATTAAACCAACTGTAGAATTATGTTTAACTGACATTGCTGGTCCTTGTGACCCATTTTACTGTAACCCTGCTGCTGTGGTGAAAATTGCATGTGAAAACATAAAACTCAGATCCCCCCCCCAACTACCCAGTGTTCC
This sequence comes from Rapana venosa, assembly GCA_028751875.1. Lineage (NCBI taxonomy): Eukaryota > Metazoa > Mollusca > Gastropoda > Neogastropoda > Muricidae > Rapana > Rapana venosa. The sequence continues at coordinate 6,239,218 of CM054154.1, forward strand.
TCCTTCCACTGATATGACACAAACTGCCGAAGACATGAGAGCTTTGCCTTTCACATGGGTTTTACAACATCCATGCAGACTTAAGCAAACATTTCAACCTTGGGAACCCAACCACCGCAAACTGGGAACAAGGTACCCATGGGCAGACTCATCGCCTGCAGCCTCCTACATCCCTCTCCATCCACATTTCTGACGTCACTACCGCTACCCCCTAACCAGGAAACAACTCTGCCTTGCTTCCCTCTCATCCACCTGCTTCTTCCTGTGTTTATGACTTTGGCAAGTGTGCTCTGAAAAAGAGTATCATGGTGTGTTTGAAACTGTAAATCCCCAAATTTTCCTAGTTCTTTCTCCAGCTTTACACCTGACTCTAAATCCAAACTTTTGTCTGCTCTTCCACTCTCCACATCTTTACAATTGCCTTCATCCACTTGCACTGACAGTTTTCCTAATTCCCACAGTTATCATCAACCTCTCTGCCCCTTCTAACATCCTTCACAATGTGCTTGTTCAACGTGCAATCTGTCTGCCCAGAAGGTAAAGCTGATCTCTTTTCTGATTTATTCTCTGAACAAAATATTAAATTCAAATTTTTCTTACAAAAACCTGGTTAAAACATCACAGTCAGAACAAAAATAAAACAACTGACACCAACCTGTTTATAAACTCTTTCTCTTCCCCGACCATCCTGGAGGTGGCATTGCCATCGTTTATAAAGATACACTCGAACCTGCTCTTTCTTTCTGTCACTCCCTTTCCTTTCTCACCTGAATCTTTCGAAGTCTGTGAACTCAACTTCAACATACCTGGCCACTCTATTATTTTCTGCTTTTTGTACCATCCACCTAGCTGTAAGAGTAATCTGGCATCTTCCATTTTCCATCAGAGTTTTAGTCACTCTGGATCACTACGGCCTCTTTCCCAGAAAGCTAAATCATTCTCGGTGACTTTAACTTCCATTTTGATAACCAGTTTCTTTGATGTCAAACGTCTTCTCTTTCTTTGTCAAACCACTCTCTTTCTCAGTTTGGGTGAACAAAGCAACGATAGATCATGACATATTTTAGACTGGCTAATCACCGATTTTTCCCAAGATCTTTCATATTTGTATTGTATCACTGATGGACTACTTTCTGATATTCCGCTGTTCTTTTCTCTTTAAAACATTGCAAAACTATCAGAAAGAAAAAGTATGTCACCCCTCGCAACATCAAGGCCATAGATATTCAAACTTTCTCTTCACAAGGTGCTGAACGCCTATCACAAACCTCTGACAACAATAACCCCTCTAAACACAACATTGAAGTTCTCAGCCAATTGCTTGATGAGCATGCACCTCCCACTGACCATCTCCTTCCTGATAGGCCATGTGCGCCATGGTACACATAAGACATTCTGGTCGCAAACCACAAACGGAGGCAACTAGAGCGGCAGTGGTGAAAATTAAAAAAAATGGAAATTAATAAGCAGCTCTTTCGAAAACAAGTAAACAAAGTCAAATCTTTACTTTTTTTCAGAAACAGCAAAGTATTACTCTTCTCAAAGTTCTTGATGCCACGTCTTAAAACTCTCTTTTCCCTCACATCTACTTTCCTTGGATCTGTGAAGGCAAGCCCTTTGCCTTCCATTCACAACCACACTGAACTTCCTTCTATATTTTCTGCATTCTTTTCTTAACAAGTCCATAACGTTCGCTTCAAACTGGATCAGACTCCTTTCCAACTGCATTTCCTGATCCCAATTCTCTGGCACTCCTCTTATTTTCTTGATTCTGACAGTGAGAAAGAAACCATGACAATTCTGAGAGAAATGGCTATAAAATCATGTGATCTTTATCCCATACCTGCTTCTCTTTTCACAAAGTGCCTACCACAACTTATACCCACTATCACGAAAATAGTAAACTAATCTCTTGTTTCAGGAAATGTCCCATCAGCTTGCAAAACTGCTATTGTCACACCTCTACTCAAAAAGCATGACCTTGAACCTAACATTCTAAAGAATTATAGACCTGTTTCCAATGTACCTGTTATTTCTAAAGTCATTGAGAAAGTAGTTCTTAAAAAGCTCAACAACCACCTTCTCTCCAACAATCTTGTTCCTGATTTTTACTCTGCCTACCGCGTCAACCACAGCACTGAAATCACCCAAGTACACACTTTAAACACGCGTCAACTAGCTTCTGACTCAGGGAAAATCTCCCTTCTCACTCTACTCGACTTATCAGCAACCTTCGATACTATAGACCACTCAATTCTTCTCTCCCGTCTTCAAAGAACGTTTGGTGTTACTGGCATAGCCATCACCTGGTTTAATTACCTTACATTACCGACCGAATCCGGACAGTTGCAGTAAACATGATTCAACCAATATCTGACAAACTGGAATGCGGAGTCCCACAGGATCAGTTCCTGTTTTTCTTTTAAAAACTTTACACTGCCCCACTGTCAAATAAAAAAAAAATCATCAAATCAACCATCATTTTTACGCAGATGACTCTCAGATTCAAAGCAGTGTTACTCCTGAAAATCTACCTTCTCTCCTGACAAATATGGCACATTGCTTTGAAGATATTCACAACTGGATGACACAGAACAAATTACATCTAAATGCAGATAAAACCAAAGCCATGCTCGTAGGGACCAAACACAAACTCTCTTCCATTACAACAGCTTCAATACAACTCGGAAAACATCAGTCCCCCTATCCACTGCTGTGAAGTATTAGGGGTCATTATTGACAAAACCCCTCCTTTGCAAAAACTCATCACCCAGACCTGTCAGTTGTGTACTATCAATTAGGCATATTCGAAAATACCTGTCCACCGAAGCAACCTCCAAATGTCACTTCTCTCATTCTTTCACGTCTAGACAATTGTAATTTCTTTTGTCTGGTCTACCAGCATCATCTATCCACTCCCTTCAACGTGTACAAAACTCCACAGTCGACTAGTTTTAAAAAGAAAACAAATCTTACCACATTACCCCTCTCTTGCGATCTCTCGACGGGCTGCCTGTGCCACAGAGAGTAAATTATAAGATCAGTAAATTCTGTTACAAATGTCTCCACAAAACTTCACCCTCTTACCTCTGTGAATGTCTTAATTTGTACACTCCTTCATGTTCCCTCCGCTCTGCTGCAGATATCTTGTGCCCACGAATACCTAGATTCAACAAATCTACTGTTGGCCGCCGCTCTTTCTTTATTTTGGGTCCCATCGACCTCTCTCCTCGCCAGAAACCTAGTATGACACTTTTAAATCCAGCCTCAAGACATTTTTATTTCAAACCTAAATTCCTCCCTCCGTTTCATATCAAAAACTATCCCACCTTCACTAACCCATGTCCATTAACCCTGCTTAAGTATACCCCTGTGTGAGTGTGTGTGTGCTTTTGAAAAACATTTTATTATTGAAATTTTATTTTATAGATTTTGCCTGCAGTGACCATGTTGTAATATCTGTTTGTTTTAACTATTGATTAGTTATCATTAATTGCATGACTGTGTAATATTAGGTTGAATGCATGCACTTTGATTTGTCTTTTCAAGATTAGCTCTATATAAGTTCCATTCATTATTATGTAGAAACAAAAGTATCTCAGTTGAGTGAGCTAGTATCACAGGAATAATGAGGCTTGTGTGTTTAAAGGAAAGCAGATAGAAAGAAAAAAACAAAACCTGCAAATTCTTACAAATATCAAATTTTACAACGGTCTATTTGAAAGGACAACAGTCATCTTCCATTGTGGGAGACCATTTGTCATCTTCCAGGTACACTACTGACTTATGGCTGTTTCCAAAAGGAGAGATCCATCTTTTGACAGAAAAGGGATCATTTGGGTTCACTTGTTTGCAAAAGGAAAACCCTGAGATAATACTTTTTAAAGTCGATGGCTAGTAGTATTAAATTAACCAATAAATTGATAACCATACGCATATTGCGAAAACAAACATTTAATTGTTTCATTCAACCAGATCAGTATGCTAAGCGTGACTTTTTGCCTACAATTTTAAAAACAGTACTATGTTTTCTTTAAAATTAGAAACTTGCATGGGAATAAGCACTGGGAAACATGCAATGACTTTATTATTAGATATGGATATTAACAATGCATCAGATCAGAAACAATAATAACCTTTGTGTTTTTTTAGCAATCTTAAAAGCACAATACATGTACAGTAGAACCAATAATACTGTTAATATATTATCATAAATGTACTTTGGTATAATGTGTAACTAAAATTGACTCTGCATTTTTTTACATATGTCTGATTCTGTAGATTTAGACTCGCGGTTGCAGCTGTACAGGGGATGAATTGGAAACAGAGCCTGAACAGCTTTGGGGCAGGGAAAGCTTTCTTTAATGGCCATCACCCTTTATCCCAAATTAAATGTCTGCTGTTATTATTGTTTTGATGACTGCACTTGTTATACTCACTACGATTTCCCCAGTAATTTATGTTTGTTTGTAATTGGAAACAGTACAGTTTCTCAAAGCCAAAAATGCAAAGACATGTCACCACTGTGAAAAGATGTTGCCATGGTATGTCTGCAAAACCCACAATAGAAAAAAACATATCAACTGTAATATTCAAAACTTTAAAGGACATGGCAGGAAAGGGACATTGTAAGTTGTTTTAACATCTGGAATCAAACTTAAAATCAGGGACGGATTGACCAAAGGGGCCCCTAGTGTCAGACTCCCGATCTCATAAAATTCTGATCACACCAGGTTTGAGTCACGGGATTGACCCTCTCTTTGATGAATTATCTCCCTGGAGTTGGCATTGATTCGCACTTCCTCCCTTCACCAGCTTTTGGGAGAGAAATAAAACAGTTCTGTGTGCACCCAGTGTGCATCGCATCATCTTGCACAGACTGGGGTGGGCTGAAGAACTTTCCACTGCCCTGTTAGACATGTATGCCAGCCAACCCTTTGATGGAAAGGATGAATGAACGTACCCAGATGCAATCTGTGATTTGGAAAAAAGATGGGCGCTAAAAGGTTCATCTTGTCAAAATAAACCAGTCAGAAAACTTTGAGGTCACTGCTGACAGGGACTCTCAAGGAGCTGGGAGGGAGTTGTCCTGCACTATCAGCCAGTTCCCCAACAGCATCTAGGCCTACTTCACAGCAGACACACACCGAGATTCTTACAATGCCCTTTGTCATGCTGAAGAAATATGTCAACAAAATTGCGTTCAGAATCAATTGTGTTCGGAGATAGAAAGTACAGAAGGAAATCTACTATGATCCAGTCCCTGATAACTCACACCATTTTGAATGCCCCTTTTTATACTACAAAAAACTGACAGACGCCATGAAACTCTATTAGCAACAAGAAGACCATCGGTGGGTATAGACGCTGTGTCAAATTGAAATGCTAAAGCATCTACTAGAAAACGGGGTTTATTGTTGTTATGTGATTTATTTCTGAAATTGCTTGATTCAGGGAAAAACTTTCAAAGTAAATTTGGTTGTCACAACACAGAAATAGGGAAAACCTAAAGAAGAGAAAAACATAATTATAGACCTATTGCACTGAGGGTCACATAGGGGAAATTTGAGGGGGGAAAATAATTTTAAAATTTGAATGTGTGTATTACTGTGACAAAAATAGGATTACTACCAGTTAATCAGACAAGTTTTCAGAAAGATAGGTCTGGGATGGGGAATCTGGCTAAAGAACAACACATGTTAAACCCAGTTAGCTTGCAGGAAAAATATCCTTCCCAAATTTTTTCGGTTTTAAATTAAAGCATTTTGAACAAGTCTGAAATTCTAGTTTGTTATTTAAACTGAAAAACTTAGATCTGTCTGTTTGCATTAGTTTTTCAGTACACCAAACAACTTCTTAGTGACAGAAGTATTCAAGTAAAGATTGGCAATGTCTTTCCCCTTTAAGATCTCTACAATGAGAATGCCTTAGGCCTTTGTCTTTTTGTCTTCCCTCTTAATATTCTATTTTAAAATTTTTTCTTTAAACCATTATCAATAATGTTTTTCTTGTTCAATATGCATCCATATGGATGAAGACTGCAATGAAAAAGGCAACAGCAAAAAGACAATTAAAACTATGTTAAAGGATATATCGTCTGAACGTGATGGCTTGATAATTATATGACTGAAACTGGATTCATTATGTCACAAGATAAACCTAATATTGTGCTTTTAATAATGGGGAGATCCCCAGTCCTGCCTATTTCCAAAATACAGGGCACATCTGTTTGTACAAAACCTGTTGTGAAATTTCTTGGGATATATTTATGACAAAACTAATAAGGAATTCCCATATTGAATGTTTTATAAATTAAAACAGACACAGTTTGAATTTTATAAATACGCTATGTAACAACAAAGGCCACAATTATGCCACCCTTTTAAAGCATCTATCATCAGAAATTTATTCGACTTAAACTGTCAAGAAGTCTACTTCAATGCCCCAAAATTTTTCTTTCTTCTTCATGTGCCAGGTCTGTTGCAGACATCGGCGATCATGGCCTTCCTTCCTCTTGTTGTCAGTTCTCCCGATGAGTTATTTGTTGGGGGTTCTTTCTCGTTGTAGCTATTCAGACTGTCTGTGTATTTTGTCGTTGTCTTTTCCCCTGTCTTTGGTACCACAAATCTTTCCACACATATTTGCTTTTCTATTTCCCTCAGCTTGTTTATGTGCCCCAAAAATTGTAGTTTTCTTTTTCTGATGGTTTTGAGTAGGGATCTTTTGTACCCGGCCATTTCCAAATTTCTTCTTCGTTGACTTCTGTTCAGTCCATGATATTCTCATAAAATTTTTTCTGATATACACATTTCTGCTGCCTCAAGTCTTCTTTCGAGGTCTTTTGTCAGCGTCCAGCTTCACATCCGTACAGAAGGATGGACCATATGTAGGCTTTCATAGTGTTGATTTTGGTGCTGAGTCTTATCTTCTGTTGGTAAGATGGGCTTCATCTTGGTGAATGTGTCTTTAGACAAAGCGGGTTCTCTTTTTTTACTTCTGTGTTGCTCATGGGATCTGGAGTTATTTTGAAGCCCAAGTATTTAAAGTTGCGAATTGTTTTATTCTTTCCCCTTTGCATAAAATTTTACAAACAGGCATGTCTGACTGTTTTGAGATTACCATGTACTCAGTCCTTTTTGCATTCAGTTGGAGTCCTTTGTTTTCACTTTCGCTTGTGACTGTTGTAAGGGTATTTTGTAGTTTTTTCCTCGAGGTCCCGCAATTAGCACTGTGTCATCGCATTTTCCGCATATTTAGATTGTTTATGTGTTACCTCTACTTTGACACCTTCATGCTGCTCTATGTTCCGTAGAATCATTTTGCTGTAGATATTGAAGGGTCTGGAGAAAAAAAAACGCAGCCCTGCCTCACTCCCCTACAGATTGGTTTTGTACTCACTGCAGTCTTTAACTATTATTGCAGCTTCTTTTTCCCAGTACAGTTTCTGATCACTCTAAGATCTTTTCCATCACAGTTATGTCTTAGTAAAATGTCGGACAGATCGAATGTCTTACTTTGTCAAATGCCTTAGAATAGTCAATGAAGCAGAGGTACAAGTCCTTTTGTACCTCAATCGCCCTTTCCATGGGGTCCTCAGGGCAAAGATGGCATTTCTGGTACCTTTATCTGCCATAAATCCAAATTGGGTTTCAGATATTCCCCCGGTAGGATGACTTTTTTTTAGGTGGCTCTTAAATTTTGCGGTGCTGATCGCATTCAATTGTGCCTGTTTTTTTGGGTAGTGCAAGTACACCGACTTTTTGAGGTCTGTTGGAAATTTCACCTGTAGATGAATAGTGTTGAGAAGAATTGTTACTTCTTTGAATCCAAATTCGCCTAGAGCGCTTAGCATTTCGGATGGAATGTCATCGAATCCTGCGGCCTTGCCCTTTTTCATTTTTTTGAGGGCCTTTTGAGCTTTCCTCAAGAATATGGGAGCCTTCATCTTCATTACTGATGATAGGTGGTGGGCCTCTGTCATCGTGATACAAGTCTGTGATGTATTCTGTCCACCTGTTGAGGATGTCCTGCTTTATCATAAGAATGTCTCCATCTCTTGAACGTAGGCACCGTTTTTGGCTGACACTTTTTTCCCCGTGACTCTTTTATCTTTTGATGTATAGTTTTGTTATTTATTCCGGTGTTGGTTCAAATTTCTCACACTGTGTGTTAACCCCTTTCCTTTGCTTCTTTCACCCTTTTTTCAATTTTGTGTTGTTCTCTGTATTTCTTTTGTCTGCTTTTGCTTTTCTTCTCTTTCCCTTGGGGCCTATAATTTCTGGGGGGGCATCCATTTTTTTCTTCCTTTCGTTTTGTGACAGAAAGTGTTCTTTTGCAGATTTTAAAATCTCTCTTTCACATCTGACACCTTTCTTCTGCCGTGGTCAATTTGCTCTAGTGCACTGAAATTTGTTTTTGACGCTGATTGCTTACTTATTTCATCCATTTCAATTGCTTTTCTAATTTGTTGATTTGTAGATTTGGTGCTGTTTTTGCTCTCTTTAGCGGTTTTAGCTTAAGCTTTCTTTGTACCAACCACTGGCCACATGGTCATCTGCCACAATACTTGCTCCAGGCATGGATTTGCATGTTGTTATCGAGTTTCGAAGCGTTCCTGAATTAGTATATAGGTTCGATCTGTTTTCGAGTTTCGATCTCCTGGGCTTTTTCAGTCCAACATCTTCTTGGATGATTGCTGAACCAGGTGGTATTTCTGTAAAGGTTGGGTTCTTTGAAAATTCAATGAGTCTGTCTCCTCTCTCATTTTTCTCCCTATTCAAATAAGGTCTACAATAGTTTCTTTTCTGTCATCTCCCGACCGTTTTGATTTGAGTCTCCCATTACAATCTGAATGCCTGTGACTTTAGATGGTTTCATTTGCTTTCCCAATTAGGATTGGGCAATCAAACACTAAATGGTGGATTGAAGAGACGAACAGCAATGCCATTTTTTTATAGTTGTGTGTCATGCATTTAGTCTCATTTTATATATTTAAATTTTCTACTTTCCGTGGGCAAGAATTGTTGTTCAAAGCGTTTTCTTCATTGTGGAATGCTACAATTCATCTATTGTAGCATTAATTTCATGCAAGGACAATGCTGAGTTTGGAATCTAACGTTTCTTATGGACAAGTGCGGCACTGTTTTTTCCTTGACCGTTTAGTTACGATGTTTCATCTTCTTTTCGTCTTTGTCTGCAGTTGGTGCATTTATTTGTATGTTGCCAATGTCAAAAAGTTTACACTCGGAGGTAAACAATTGAGGGCCCTGTTCGCTGTCAGTCGATACCCTTGATGCTTTTAGAGGTTTCTTGGGTCGATGGTATCTCCACCTACTCCTCTGTAGTGATGTTCTCCTCTGTGTAGAGAATTTTGTAGCTGTCGGATGTTATACAGCCCTGCTCCTTCAATCTCATTTCATGAGAGTCCGAGTAGGTTGAGCTTCATTCTTTTCATGTCGTGTTTCACATTTTCCTATTCCCTTGCTGTAGCATTGTTTGACATTCACGTTCTATTTTCAGTTGTTGGCGGTTTGCTGACAGTACGCTTGATGACGATCGGGTGACACCTCAAATAGTGTTACAAAGACTTTAAAGTTAAGACTGCAAAGCATTTCGACCTTGCCATGGGTGTTGTTCAATCACATGCTTCATCATTTGGGACATATATAAGTAATGGGAGTTTGCCATTAGGATGTATACTGTGAATTACTGTAGCAAAGGTTTGCTTACGAAGGTCAGGTATGCACAACAATTATAAGAAAATGGAATTCAATATAAAGTTATGTTCATAACCTTTCCTAATCAAGCTTAACTTATTTCGTCTGACTAAATATTTCATACCTTTCTGTGGCTCGTGTGTTGATCTGCATAAATTTTATCCAAGAGATGTTCAGTATTTTATATGCCGCATTTATCTTGGAACATCATGTCAAACAACTGTTCGTGCCCGCTGCTTGAGATATTCAAAACTGGTGATGGACACAGAATCATATTTACAGCTAAATGCAGATAAAACCGAAGCCATGCTCTAGGGGTTCCAAACACATAAAACTTCTCCTTTCCATTACAACTGATTCAACAGGATCTTGGCAATACTTCAGTCCATCTATCCACTGCTGTAATATATCTTGGTGTCTTTATCAACATCAAACAAAATCCTTCTATGCCATAAATTCTTCACCTTAGACTGTCTGTTGTGATTATATGCAATTTCAGCGTAGTTGTGCAAATCGAAGTACCTGGTCCACAGATGCAATCAGCCCAACTTGTCACTTGAATCTATCCCACCTTCTCTAACCCTTGGTCCCATCACCCTGTGCTTAAGTATTTACAACCTGTGTGAGTGGTGTGTGTGCTTTTGAAAACATTTTATTATTGAAATCGTCTATTACTTTTATTGTGTCTGCGCCGACCATGTTTGTAAATATATCTTTGTTTAAACTATTGATTAGTTATCATTGATTGCATGACTGTGTAAGATTAGGTTGAATGCATGCGCTTTGCCTTTTCTTTGCAAGATATAGGGCTATATAAGTTCCATTTATTATTGTTCTTCTTCTTCTTCTTCTTAGTCTTCTTCTTCTTTCTTCTTAGGACATTTTTATTTACATAATTATCTTTTTTTATTATTACTTTTATTATTATTTTCTTTATTACTTTGTGGAATATACATAAAATTGAAGAAACTATGTCTTGAAAAAATCAAGAACAAATTAAAAATGCCAATGCAATTATCAGGACAAGAAAAAGAATGAAGTACATCCCCAAAATCTTGCACAAGGGCTTTTGACATCTGGCTATTTAATCAATTATAATATTGGACACAAAATATATGTGGTAACGGTTGCTCCCTAAACCCCTTATAATATATTACCCAATTCATAGAGTTGTTCTTAGACCTCCAAAAAGATTTTAAACATGTATTTAGAATTTACCAGACAGGACTCTTACTATGAGGATACACATGCTAAGCCTTGTTGCTCATAGTTTGCAGTCGTTTACTTACAAGAGGTTATGTCACAAGAATCAGAATGTCCTCTTCCACACGGCCATCCCAGTTCAGCCGTCAGTGGAGCTTACTGCCTGCTTGCTTCGCAGGGGCAGATCTTTGGCGAGGAATTTTCAGCGCCATCATCTGTTTCTGAATAATATACAGTGTGAATATTGAGACAGAGAGAGAGAGGAGAGAGGGACGAGAGAGAGATGAGAGAGAGAGAGGAGAGAGAGCAGAGGAGAGAGCAGGTGGCCATCACAGACTGAAGCATATACGACATACAGGACGAACTATATCAGAAGAAATTTGTCCAAGACACATGATGTACTCTCTCTCTCTCTCTCTCTCGCTCTATCTCTCTCTCTCTCTTCTCTCTCTCCTTCTCTCTCTCTCTCTCCTCTCTCTCTATCTCTCTCTCTGTCGGTGACGGGACGAGAAAAACTGTAAAGGCGTGCTGTTAGTTAAAGTTGCTGCTCAAAGTTTTGGCATTTAAGCTTCAAAAATGTAGTTACTGGCCTTCCTAGCAACTGTAGAACTACCTTAAATGCCCTGCTGATCGGACCAACGTCCTATCGAGCTCGGAAAGTCGCGGGTGAGATGTGCGGCAGCGATTGTATTAGTCTTGCGAACTGAAGCCAGCTGACAAGTCAGTGTCAACAGAAATGCGGACCAGTGCTTGAACCGTAACTCGCGAGTTCTGTTTTTTTCGCAAGAAGCCCCTTCCCAAATACGTTCGCGATCGTCCAAGATGTAGACAAACATTCTAGAAAGACAGGGCAAGTCGTTCAGTGTAGATCTAGGCGTGTTTTGGAAGAGCGGTGTTGTCTGACAAGGTGACTCTCTGCATCGTGAGGTGAGTGAATGCAGAAGAATCAAAACAAACCAGCGTGTAAACAGAGCTGTTGTGTTGGACAGGCAGGGAATGTCCCAGCCACGCTTAGTTTCAATGATTTTCGCCTGTGAACAGCAACATGACAGCAAACGTGTGTATCCTTTGGGGGGGGGGGGGGGAGTTTGTATGATGTGGACGAAGAAACAGACAGTGGTCTGCACAGTTGAGCGGGTTTTCATAATGGTTTGGTAATAGAGTTTGTGGTCCACTCTGACAGACAAACGTTGGTGCAGCGCTCGATTACGAGAAGCAAAAGAAACACACAGTTTTCGAAAGGTTGTAGTTCATAGATTCATGCAACCAAACTATTATGATGTGTGATTCGGATGACATCGCCCTAGTTATTCTTGGAATGGTAGATACTGGCAAGGAATCTAAGTTGTGTGTTCTGGTATATCAAGCAAGAAGACAGAATAATGTTGCCAGAGAACTTGTCAGGCTTGCCAGACTTCGTAAGGGAAGCTAGCGTCCTAACCACACAACACGCAGAGAAGTGGCACCATGGCTGAACGGGAAGTCATCTTCTTCTGGACCTGATCCGGTTTTACGTTGGGCTGACTTCGCTGGATGCTGAATGGATATGGAAAGGCTGTTTTGAAAAACTGAGCAAGTACAATAATGTTTCAAATCTAGATGTACATACTATTACTGAAATGGTTTCCATGGTTCACTGTTATCGCGTCGCGTTCGATTATCGTTTGTTACGCGCCGCAGGCTATATGCTTGTCTTGATTGCAAAATAGCAATAAATATTGTTCATTGTTCATTGTTCAATGTTCTCTCCTCTCTCTCTCTCTCTTCTCTCTCTCTCTCTCTTTCTCTCTTCGTTCTCTGTCTCTCTGTCTCTGTCTCTCTGTCTCTTCTCTGTCTATCTCTGTCTCTCACTCTCTCTCTGTCTCTCTCTCTCTCTCTATTTATCGCTATCTCTATTTTCTCTTGGTAAAAAAAAACCACACATTTTCGTTTGTTTCTCTCGCTCTCTCTCTCTCTCTCTCTCCTCTCTTCTCTCTATCTCTCTCTCTCTCTCTCTCTCTCTCTCTCTCTGGTGTTCAGTTCTCTCTCTTCCCGCAAGCACACACACACACACTCACACATATATATATTATATTACCAGCCACTTAAAATGAGAAATGTACTATCTTGGTAAACATTGTTCAATGATTTAAGCGGAACTTATGGCGTTCTTTTGGCTCTTAACTTATTTTTTTGATTTTCATTTTTGTTTCCCCACAATTTCTTTTTTCCCCCATATATCGTGCTTTGTGGTTGACTCCAAGTCAGTGTTTGTATGCTATAAAATCCCCCATTAACTTCAAGAAGATTCTTAGAATTTTATTTGAAATTAAATATGTCGTACACCTAACTAAAGAGGTTTCCTGTTTTTCTATTTGTTTTGGGGGGGTGGTGCCTTCTCACGTTCGATTATTTTCAAATGTGTGGGCTGACAGAGCTGCTAAATAAGGGGGCAAGACAGGATTATGGAATCGACTAGAGCTTGATGTTTCCTTTTATTTACAGGGAAGGATTACTTGTATTTTTGACACATCTTCATGGGGTAAGTTTTAAGATCCTGTTAAATTCAAGGGATTGGTTATTAATAATGTTGTCTGACAACTGTCCCATATTTCGTGTTTTATGGCTCCTTCTCAAATAGATTCGACGTTTTATAACAGTTGAAGGCGTTAATCCCTATATTTTAGTAATGAAGTTAACTGTATTCTTACAATTGTTGTAAACTGTTAGATGTGTATGTGGTGATCATATTTCAATACTCTATATCATAATTTGTGTGCCCTTTTGGAAACCCTTTTTTTTCCTACATTTTCTGAACGTCTCTGAAAATATGTGTTTTGAAAAAAATTTAAAGCTTGCCTCTGCCATATGCTTTTGTTTATTGCACAGTCCACTTGAATATTTTTTGTAGCTACATTATTGTTATTATCTTGTTTTCCACATGTGAGTTTATTTTTTTGCCAGTTTAAAAGTTGTTATCATAAACTTTTCTTGTTGTTTTTTTTATTTTATTTCTATTTATATTCTTTTTCACAAAAATACCCACATGATGCTATTTCTATAATATTTTGCTCCTTCCACTCCTTCCTCTCCCTTCTTTAAACTCCACTACACTTTCTATTTCCCTCGTCTAATATACATGAGAGTGAATCAGGGCGTTAAATTGAAGACAACAAACTACAACGACACACACACAGAGACAATTACCTGGGGTATGATGTGCTGTAGTAGGTGCAGGAATCAGACATGACCATGTACTACAGATCCTCTGTCCTATGTTCAGCGTGCTTCTGGTCTTCCATTGAGCCCCTGTCTGTAAAAACCCACAGTCTTAAGTTCACAACATCAGTCAGACTTTGGGTCCTGCCCTTGTTGGTAAAACACAGTGATGTGATCTCTCCTTGTCTGTACTACACATTAGTTCAGACTTTGGTCCTTGCCCTTGCTTGGTAAATCACTGTGATAGCTATGATATTCCTCTCTAACTTCTGTTCTCTTGTTCTTGTTTGGTGGGATTTGTTGATTGGTTCCTGTTATTCTCCTGCGCTTGTATCTCTGCAGAGGTTGCCTGCTAGCCTAGCCAACAATTCTGACTTCAGAGCAGCTCATGTTTTGTACAGGATGCATGCTGGGCATGTTTCTGCTTTGATATAACGCACAAAAATCAATGAAATTAAAACACGGAAACTTTATCATGCATATTGATCTTCTGTGTGTGTATTTACAAATGATGAATTGAGGCATTAGCAGGTCTGCACCTAAGATGACTTTGTAAGGACTAATTAAATATTTCTTCAACCTTTATTTATCAGATTCTCAGACAGATTCGAACCTAAGACTCATGAATCTCAAAGATCAAAGGTTTAAGAGGTTATAACAAACTCCTCTGTGTCCTTCACATGAAAACATAATATGTTATTTTTGTTTTATATTCTGTCATGTGAACTCTGATTGAATGTATTCTTTCTCTAAGTATGAAACCAGTTGAAAAGAGAGAGAGAGAGAGAGAGGAGAGATGAGAAGAGATTGACAGATGAGGAGCGAGAGAGAGAGAGAAGAGGAGAGAGAGGAGAGGGAGGGATGAGACGAGAGTGAGAGATGTGAGAGAGAGAGACTCTGACTTCCGATTTCAGACTTTTACTTGTAAATCCGGAATTTGGCCAACCAATACAAAGGAATGATAAGCGTATGGAGTGGACATATGACATGAGTGTTAAACACTTTTTACCTATAATCTTTATTTCTTTCATCTGCGCTGGGTGCCCTTCGGCCGTCGCGGGGAGACAATACCGTCTGTCTGCAAGCAAGGTGGGAGGCTTGGGGATGTAGTGACAGGCATGGGCTCTTGCTGGGTTTGTCAGCCACTTAGTCGCTCCATCGTTCCTTGGTTCTACCTCTGGCTTCCCAGCCATGTATTTGTGGTGTTATGCCGTCGGTCTGGTTGGTTGGGCGCATTCTAGTGTGGTGACCAAACCACTGAATCCTTTGTTGTTCGATTGGTGGTGAATTGGTGTTAGTCCAGAACCATGTCTATGATCACCTCATTCTTGATCGTGTCGCGTTCTGGTCTTGTTGACACTTTTTCTCAGGCAGAGCATTTCACAGTTGACCAATTTTCTCTCTAAGGCTTTTGTTAGGGCCCATGTCTGACACTGGTATGTGAGTTGTTGGTTACAGATGGCGTCGATGAGTTTTGCCTTGGTGCTCATTAGGATGCTGGAAAGTTTTAGAAGGGGTGGCGATTGTTGGTAAACTGGACTGCGTTCACATTTCTGGCAGCTTGTTTCTATCTTCTCTGTCCAATTTTCCTTCTTCAGTGATGAGTGCTTGCCAAGGTATTAAATTCTTTGGTCTGTTTCGCTGGGTGCCGTTGATGTTGATTGTCCAGCTTTCCTGGATTTCTGGCTTTACATGACATAACTTATGTTTTGGTGATCAATGATCTTCATGTCATACCTCGCGCAGATTGTGTTGAGTTGGTCTGTGTGATCTTGAAAGAGCTTGCTTTGTTCTGATTCAGCAGGGCTGGTCGTCAGCCAAATTATTGTTCGTTCAGGGCCTCAAGATCTGGGTTGGCTTCCTTTGTGATCTGGTCCATGTAGATCACGAGAGAAGGGGAGAGGTGTATGCCAACTTTATGCTGACCCCTGATGTATCCGGGAACCAGTCGGATGTTCATGGACTTTCGGACTGCGTCTACTGTAGGCAGAGATTGCTTGATGTTTCACAAGCAACTGCCCCTTCTCGTCGTTACTGCTCCAGGATCTTCCAGAGTTGTTCTGTTGACTCCGGTCGAAAGCTTTTTTTTGGTCATGAATAACTGTTTGCAGGTCTTGTTGTATTCGATGGCTCTTTCACAGATTCAGAGTGGCATAATAATGGGCATCTGTGCTCCATCTTCCTTTCCGAAAGCCAAACTGGGCATTGCTCAAGTTGGTGTTCTGCTTTGGCTCCTTGTGCGCATATTCAGAATCTTTGCATACATTTTCCTACAAGGCTTGAGTAGTGAAATGCCTCTGTAGGTGGTTGCAGTCTCTCTTGCTGCCCTTCTTCTTCCAAATTGGCTCAACTAGTTGCGTTTTTTTGCCAGTCCATGGTACTTTCTCTCTTCCCATGCTGTCTGGAAGATGATGGTAGCCACTTACTACCAGATTCTCCCACATGCAAGGATGGCTTCTGTTGTTTTTCCGTCATCACTGCAGCTTTGTCCTTGGGGGCTGGTTTATTTGCTTTTCTTGTTTCAAGCCTTCTAGGATTTGGGGCTCTAATGGTCTTATAGCGTGGTCAGATTGAGAGCTGGAAGCTTGTACTCCAGATGGGTTTAAAAGATCTTAAAAAGTATTCTTCCATCGTTTCAGAATTTCCTCTTCTTAGTGCTGTGCTCTACATTTGCATCATCACTCGGTTGTTGGATTGAATGGCTATCTTATTACTCTCATCCGTCTTCACACTTTGATAATTCTCTTGGTGAGTTCTTGCAAATTTCACTTAAATTTCTCTCCATAAGTCGCCCATGTGATTTTTCTTTGGAGGCTCTTCACAACACGATTACTATGTCTTCTTGCGATTCTGTACTTGGCGTAGTCCTCTTCTGTCTTGGTCTTGGCCCAAGCTTTATATATCTGCTTTTTTTCTTTGATGGCTTCCTTCACCTCTTGGTTCCACCAAGCTGTAGCTTTCCTGTTTTTACCTCCACATTTCTTTGTCCCGCAAACTTCCCTTAAGGTGTTCAAGAGAGCTGGCTTGAAGGTGTCCCAGACTTGCTCCATGTTGAGAGGTGTTGTATCAATGGAGTCAAGTTTCACCTTAATAGCACTATGAATCTGTTCTTGCACATCTTTCTCTTCCAGTTTGAGGAGGTTGATCTTTTCAGGCTGTTCTTCCTAGCAGTTGTTATTTTCTTCTCAGTACTGGAGGATATAATGCACAGGCCTGTGGTCAGAGTCAAGGTTGGCATTGGGATGGCTTTTGAGTCTTTGATGGCGTAACGTGTTCTAGATCTTGCAAGTATAAAGTCGATTTGAGACGAGATGTTGAGATCGTTCCATTTGTACCAGGTGTAAATTTGGGAGGCTCGTGTTGGAAAAAGGTGTTGGTGATGATCAGATCATGCTCTGCACATAGTTCCAGCACGTGGTTCCCGTTGTAATTGCAAGGTGTTCTGTGGTCACTGTGGGGTCCAAGATGTTTTGTCCACGGGTTTCTTCTCTCACCAACTCTGCCGTTGAAATCACCCATGACATACAGGTCCTCTTTGTCAGGGTGCTGTTGATAGAGGTCGAGAGCTCTTGATAGAATGAGTCTTTCTCCTCTTCTGAGTACGAATGTTTTACATGGTGCATATGCTTGGATATAGTGGACGATTTTGTTGGACTTTCTTACACCGATTTTAATCATCTTTCTGATATGTGTTCTGTACTCATGAGATTCTTTGCTATGTCTGGTGTAGGATGAATCCTACACCATGCGTTGCTCTCTGGTCTTTCCTGACTCCACTCCAGATGAAACAAAGTTTGAATGGATTTCTTTGCGATCCTTCTCCTTTCTTCCTAGTGTCTGAAATGCCCATGATGGAGATCTTTCTTTGGTCATGAATTCCACAATTTCTGTTCCTTGTTTGTTAGGCCGCAGATGTTCCATGTTCCAATGTAGTCACTGTTCCTATCTCGATGTCCGTTTCCATTGCGAGGTCGTTTTCCGTTGGTATCCGTCCGTTTGTGTCTCTTTTCAGTTTTCTTAGCAGTTGATAAATCCACTGTCGGCTTGCTAGGCCAGTCACAGCTTCACCAGAGCCCCGTTAGCCAGCTTGACCTGTTTCCGTTTCCCACGACGTGGACGAGGGGTTGGACTTTGGGAAACAGAGACATTACTATCAATGTATATAAATATGAAATGATATATCAGCAATAATAAAGAAATTATATCACCTATTTCTTGAATATTCATCACAAATCAATTCACGTTCGTCATAATCGGCAATGTTTTGAATGTAGTATTCATCAATATAAGGATCCATTTCTATAAAGTTATCTTACTTCTTCTGTTGGTTGCATGAAAAAAAATCGTGATAAATTATGTCCATCAGTAGCTATTGTAGCTTTGAGTAGCACGTGCAAAGGAAGTTTCTTCGCATCTTTAAGAAACTTATCTCTCAAATCTTCATAAAACAGGGCAATTAAATAAAAGTTTTCTTCATTCTCTTTTTGGGCCCTTTTACAAACAGGGCACTGCTTATCTTCATTTGAACTACTATAGCGATGTGCATTATTGTTTTGGTAGCGCATTCAATCGTACTTGAGTCACTGCAACGCGAAAACAATATTATCCATTTCACTAATATACTTCTCTCTTTTCAAAAACAATCTTAAAGTTTCTGTAACTATCATATCTACTGCGATCTCTGATGGTGCCAGTCCATTCCTGGGTAAACCAATCTACAAGTCTTTTTTTAAAAGGGCCGTAAGAACATTTTTATGTCTCCTACTCCTTGTTTTAACCAAACGATATTAAACCCAGTTATACAGAATATTTCCCTGATTTTAGGAACCAGCATTGTTTGCCCTTTTTATCTAATTCTAACACATACAATAAGCTTTATGTGGCAATCTTTCAGAATCCATATGTAATAATTTAAACCAAAATCTTGCGCATGCAACATACGTGTTTACATACAATGGGTACCTGCCCAGATCTCCCTACACCATTTTATTTGGTGTCTTGACAGGCACACCTTAAAATCTTTTACAAGCGATTAAATGTACTTTTTCTAGATGCTCTAGTCTATTCAATCCCAAATTTCAGCTGAATATATTAGTATTGGTTGGATTTTGGTATCAAACATTTTAAAAAATGCATTTACTGTCATTTCTTTACACTTCTGAAAAACTTTGTTAAGCTGAGTAACTGCTTTTTTACCTTTAGTAACCAAATGTGATGTACCTCTCTTTGCGCTAATCATAGATGTAAAATTAAATCCTAAATAGCAATAACTGTTAACTACTTCTAATCTCTTATTATCAAAGAACCATTTTTCACGTTTTCCTAAGTGCCCCCCTTTACTAAACACTTTAATCTTAGTTTTGTCTATGTATGTACTGACCTTGGCAAAGGTGATCATCATCATCAATGCCTTTGTGCCTTATTGGCACGTAGGGCAGCAACAAAAGTTCTCCACTCCTGTCTGTCCTGGGCCAGCTTCTGAATGGTTCCCCAGGTATGTTGGAAGGTCTTCAGCTCTGCTTCAACAGTCCGACGCCAAGTGTTCTTGGGTCGTCCTCGTTTGCGTTTTCCCTCTGGTGTCCAGTGGAAGGCTGTTCGGACGATGTTTCCCTGTTCCCGACGGCAGATATCCCTATCCATCTCCATCGCCTATGCATGATGATGTGTCCATGCTTTCTTGGTTGCAACGGCAAAAGTTCTTGGTTGGAGATGGTCTCAGGCCAGAAGATCGCAAGATCTTCTGAGATTCTTCTGTGGAATGTGGATATTTTGTCGAGGTCACTTTCAGTCATCCTCCAGCACTCCGAGCCGTACAAAAGGGTGGAAAGTACACAGCTCTGGTATAGTCTTAGTTTGGTTCTGGTGCTGTACTGGGACGATTTCCACACATTGTTTCAGATTTCTATAAACATTTCTTGCTTTGCTAATCCGGTTTCTTGATGTCGCTGCCTGCTCCACCGTCATGCCTAACAGTGCTCCCGAGGTACGTGAACTCTTCAGTTGTTGGTAAAACTTCTCCGTTCACTGTGACCGGTGAGGGGTTCTGGACGTTCAGTGTCATCACCTCTGTCTTCTTCTGACTATTTTCAGGCCTACTTGCTGTGCGAAAGTGCTGAGACGGGATGTCTCTCTTGAATATGATGGGGTATGTGAGAGCATGCCAGATCGTCGGCAAAATCTAGGTCTTCAAGCGTTGAGAAGGGGTCCATCTGATGCCCCGTGACTGGTCAGCTGTTGTTTGTCTCATCACCCAATCAATTGTCAGTTGAAGAGTAGTGCTGACATGGGGCAGCCTTGTCTGACGCCGTTTGTACACTGAAACTGTTTTGCTGTTTCCTACTCTGCACGTGAAGTTGTTGTAGAAGCTCTTAATGACTTGGATAATCTCCTGTGGAATTCCATATGCTCGGAGTATGCGCCATACACTTTCTCGATGAATGCTGTCAAAGGCTTTTTCAAAATCTACAAAGTTGATATACAGCTGTCTCTGCCATTCCGTGCACTGTTCGATGATGTTGCGCAGGGTGAAGATCTGGTCTATGCATCTTCTTCCTGGTCTAAAACCTGCCTGTTCCTTTCTGAGTTGTTGGTCTACTGCCTCTAAGATCCGTCCGATGATGATCTTTGCCAGAATCTTGCTGGGAACAGATAGCAGAGTGATTCCTCTCCAGTTGTTACAATTGTTCAGGGCTCCTTTCTTTGGGATCTTCACGATGACTCCTTCTGTCCAATCTGCTGGTAGCGTTTCTCCTCCCATATAGCTGCAAAAGTGGCTGTAGAACTTAGTGAATTCTTGATCTGCCTTGAAAGTTCTGATTGAGTTGTCCTGGCCAGGGCTTTCCATTCTTGAGAGAGCTGATTGTGCTATAATCTCTTCCTTCTTTGGTGGTGCTGTTCACATTGAGATCAGCATCAGGATCTGTACATTGCTCTTCAGTTGTGTGGTCTGTTGAGAACTTCGCTGAAATGTTTCTGCCCTCTTTCATCTTGTTTGCTTCTGTGGTAAGTATTTGGCCTGTTTTATCTAGGATTGGTGTTTCGGTGCTGCTCCGGTACTTGCCACTGACAATCTTAGTGATCTTATACTCCTGTCCTTGTCTCCCTTTGCGGCGGCCTCCTCTGCTTGTCTTGCAATATCATCCATGTAGGTACGCTTGTCTGTTCTTGTCATTCTCTTCACAGTTTGGTTTGCTCTCTGTACGTTGTTTGTACCTCTCTCTTATCCGTTCTGACTTTGTCTCTAAGATTTTTCTTCTTCATCTCTCCTGTTCTCAATGGCTTGCCAGTGTCTGCTGTAATCCACCTTTTTCTCTTCCTCTGTCCTCGTCCTAAGCACGTTTCGCTGGCTTGTGTGTAGCTGTCCTGACTTGTTTCCACATGGTGTTTATATTAGTCGTGTCAGGAGGTGTGTATTTTCAGTATCCACCAGTGCTTGAACTTGTTTTTGAGCTGGAGGTGTAAAGCACTCTTTACTTTGGTGTTGCGCAGTTTTTCCACATCAAAATGTTGTTGTCTTGGTTTCCCAGATCCATTTTATCTCAGCTTCACTTTTAGGGTTGCAGTAACAAGGTGGTGATCACTGCCAACATCGGCTCCTGTCCTTACTTTTACATCTAGGAGCGATCTCCTCCATGTCCCATTGATCATCAGGTGGTCAATCTGGTTTTTGTCTCTTCCATTGGGGGAACACCAGGTAAGCTTGTGGATCTCAGGGTGTGCAAATAATGTCCCTCCAATGCCAGTTGTTTGTCATGCAGAATTCCACCAATCTTTCTCTTGTCATTTATGCTGCCACATCCTTCTTTTCCCATGGCTCTTTCTTGATTTGTGTTTCTTTTCCGACTTTTGCATTTAGGTCACCCATCACTATCCTCATTCATGGTTTGGTGTGTTTTCCATTTCAGCCTGTATTGCTCATAAAATGTATCTTTGCTTTCTTCTCCACTGTCGTTGGTTGGTGCATAGCATTAATGTGCATGCTTCCTTCATTCGTATCCTCATCATCCTGCTGTTGATAGTTTCCATTCCATCAGGCACTTTCCATTCCTCTTCTTCATGATGATTGCTACTTCCCTCATGTGTTGCCGTCATCTCTACCACTGTACAGCATGTCTCTCCTGTCTGACTCTGTATTTGCCTGATCCTGTCCATCGCTTTCACTGATTCCGAGAATATGCAAATTGTAGCGTCTCATCTCTGCTGTAACTTGCGCTAGTTTTCCTGTTTCGAACATGTTCTCACATTCCAGAACCTATCTTGGTCTTATTTTGGCGCTTAAGACTTCCATCTTCCTGTCAGTGGCTTCCTTTCGGCTTTCACCACTGACATCATACGAGCATCTTCCGATGACTCTGGAACCCGTCACACCCATATTGTTCATTTCTTTTGTTGCTGTTTCCGTAACAATGGTTTTTTTACAGAACAGGGTTGTTAGCCCTGTGTCTAACCCCTACCTGTGGGAAGGGTTCCACCTTAGTCGCCTTTTACGACATTCCTAGTTTTGTCATTTTACACTTAATTTCATATTATCACAACAAGTTCTAAGACCTTTAATTGATTTTGAAGCCAGTAGTGTAGTTGACATTAATGCTACGTCATCAGCAAATAATAGAAACAACTCAAAATATATCTGAAACAGTTGTGCACCGTACTTACCTTTTCATTCATAACGTTTGCTAATTTATTAATGAACATAGAAACCAATGTAGGGCTTAGAACACATCCTGTCTTACGAAGAGAGAAAGAGAGAGAGAGAGAGAGAGAGAAGAGAGAGAGAGAGAAGAAGAGAGAGAGAGAGAGAGAGAGAGAGTGAGAGAGAGAAGAGAGAGAGAGCTCAGACTCAAACTCAACTCAGAAATTTAATGTATCTCAGCCTTAGGCCATAATACATGGTTGGGGTAAAAAAATTAACAATGCCACAAGTGGACAAAAAACCGAAAATGAAATACACAATACCAAGCTCACTTTCAGTGACAGAAATAATGAGGACAATGCCAAATGCATAAAAATACATATGTATTAAAAATAATTAACTATCTTGATCTAAGTGTACCTTTCTTATGTCTGGAAAAGATCAATATACATATCTATCTATCTATCTCTATCTATCTGTCCGTAGTCTGCCGACCGTGGGGGCACCCTCAAAGACTCAACAACCAGTTCCTCCATTCCTCTCTCTGTTCTGCCTTTCTCAGGGTTTTTGAGTTCTAGGCCTGTCCATTCGCTGATGTTATCCTCCCAGCTCTTCCTTGGTCTGCCTCTTCTTCTTCCTCTTTGGACAGTGCCTTGCAAAACTGTCTTTGCAAGTCCTTTGGATCTTGTGACATGCCCATACCATTAAGTTACGCTTTTTCACGATCGTTAGAAGGTCTCCATAGGGTCCAATGGTTTGCTGGATTCTGTTATGCACGCTTTCGTTGCTATGTGGTCTTTGTAAGAGATCAAGGAGTCTCCGAAAGCATCTCATCTCCACTGCCTGTACTCTTCTCTCCAAATCTGCTGTCAGGGTCCATGATTCACAGGCATACAGAAATATGGATATGACAAGGGAGCGCATTAGTCTGATCTTGAGATAGTGAGATATTTTTATCTCTCCAGATGGTGTTTAGTTTTGACAGTGCTGTTTATTGTCTGTGCAGTCCTGCATACTAGTTCTGGCTTGGATCCCTGGTCTGATACAATGGCTCCCAGGTACTTGAAGCTTTGAACTGTTTCCAGCTCTGGTCATTAACCCTGATATCAGTGCTAATGCCGTTGGTGTTATTAGTCATCAGTTTGGTCTTCTCTGCACTGATTTCCATGCCGTATGTTTTGGAGGCCTTATTCAAGGGTTCTGTTAGGCTGGCAAGCTCTTTTTCTGATCCTGCTATTCCATCAATGTCATCTGCGAAGCGGAGGTTTGTGATCGTTCTGCCACCAATGCTGACTGATCCTTCATGATGTTCCAGTGCATCAGCCATGATTCTCTCATGGGAGATGTTGAAAAGAGTGGGTGAGAGTAGACAGCCCTGCCTTACTCCAACTGTTGTTCGAAACCATTCTCCAATGTTGTTGTTGTAGTACACTGCACTGGTGGCCTCGCTGTACAGCTGTTGATGACTCTGATCAGTTTGCATTGATGCTGTACAAATTCATGGTTGCCTCACAAAGCTGCATGCCACACCCTG
This sequence comes from Rapana venosa, assembly GCA_028751875.1. Classification (NCBI taxonomy): domain Eukaryota; kingdom Metazoa; phylum Mollusca; class Gastropoda; order Neogastropoda; family Muricidae; genus Rapana; species Rapana venosa. The sequence continues at coordinate 6,263,501 of CM054154.1, forward strand.
TCAAATGCTTCTTAAAATCGATAAATACGTGGTAAAGGTCTTGTTGATGTTGAAGGTACCGCTCACATAGTAATTCTGAGGTTGAATTTCTGTTCTGTTGTGCTGCGCCCTGCCTGAAACCTGCTTGTTCCTCAGCAATGATGGTCTCTGCTTGTGACTTCAGTCTATTCAATATTATCTGCAGCATGACCTTGCTTGGGTGGCATATGAGGCTGATCGTGCGGTAATTATGGCATTGTTGTAGATTTCCTTTTCTGGGAGGGTGATGATGAGTGACTGTGTCCATGGTGTTGGCCATTTTCCTGTCCTGCCAGATCTTGTTGCAGATTCTTAGTAGGGCGCTGATCTAGGCTTCCCCTCCAGCTTGACCAACTCAGCTGGAATGTTGTCACCCCTGCTGACTTCCCCTTTTTCAGCGATCTGACTGCTGTTTCCACTTCTTCTCGGGGATAGGTGACTGTCTGTGTCTTTGCTTTCGGGTACATTAAGAATTCTGGATCTCCTGCGGTCTATAGTTATACAGGTCGAGCAGTATTCTGTCCATCTGTTCAGAATATCCTGGTCGTCAGTGAGACACTTCCCATTTTTGTCTTGGATTGTTAAACCTTTTCTCTGTTTTGTGCTAGTCAGGTCTTTTACCAGCTGATATGCTTTCTTGCTATTGTTTTTCTTGATGTTCTCTTCAATGTCTTGGCACTGTTCACCGATCCATTTCTCTTTTGCCTCCGTCATGGACTTCTTGATTTTTTTGTTGACTGCCCATTGTTCTGCTCTTTCTTTTGTTTCAAATAGATGCATGGAAAGATTGGAAGGGCGTTTGTGGGCCACATTGTAATAACCAATCAAATGAAAGAGGCTTGAGACTCCTGGAGTTTGCCAGTAACAACCACCTCCAGCTAGTGAATACACTTGGCCTACACAAGAAATCCAGAAAATGGACATGGCATAGCCCAAATGGAGAACACCACAACCAAATAGATTACATCATGGTGAAAAGACGGTTTCAGTCTAGCGTTAACATCGCACAGACACGAAGTTTTCCAGGAGCAGACATAGGGAGTGATCATGATCTTGTTATGATGACTTTCCGACTACGTCTAAAGAAAATCCACAAGCGGAACAACATCAGGATCAAATTTGACCCCGAGAAGCTAAAGGACCCAGAGGTATTAGACATTTTTCAAGCAAGGATAGGTGGAAAGTTAACAACACTCACTGTGATAGACTCAGACATAGATACACTGACGAATAGTTTCAATACAGCAGTGACTGAAACAGCAAGCGAGCTTCTTGGCAAACACCGACCAGTCAAGAAACCATGGGTCACACCTAACATCCTACAACTATGCGACAAGCGTAGATAGTTGAAGACAATATACATATAGTTTCTCAAAATCATAACAAAACGATATCCGTATCTTCGTTTGTGATGTAAATATCTTAATACAACAAGCTTTTTCTCTTATTGATGGCATGGAAGATATATCTTGACAGGCAGTGATCTGTGTTACTGTTTTCTGTTTTAAAGTAGATCGTGAAAAGGTGTATCAACACAATCCTTTAAAAAATAATTCTTAAATCATTGTACACAAAACATTCTTAAAGGAAATGCTTTTCATCTTCAACTTTGGGTTTACAAAATGGACATTGTTTCTTATTCTGTGCACTTTATCGATGAACATTGTTGTTGAGTGGTAAAACATTACATTTCACCGTGACACAGCAGCTCTAGAGTAGTAGGTATCGAAGTGTAGAAGAATTTTCTTTAACAAATATTGTTTTGAAACACCTGTAACTGTCGTATCTGTTTCGGTCTCTGATTGTACTATACCATTCCTGGATAAACATATCAACTAATCTTTGCTTAAACAGATGTAAGAATACCTTGACATCACCAACTCCCTGTTGAAGCCATACAAAGCTGAATCCTGCATCACATAAAATGTGTCTAATCATAGAAACCCAACAGTTCTTTTCCCAATATATCCATCAAGCAACATTTGATAAGCATTATTTGGTAGTCTGTTTAAATTCATTTGTAATAATTTAAACCAATATCTAAGTGTATTTATACATGAGTTGATGTATAGAGAATATCGTCCCAGCTCAACATATATCATTTTATTTGGAGTTGTCAATGGTACACCCAAAAATCTCCTGCAAGCCATCATGTGTGCTTTCTCTATTATGTTCCAATTTATGTAACCCCCATATCTCTGATGAATATAGTAAGATTGGCTGTATTTTAATGTCAAAGATCTTGAAACATGTTTCTGCGTTAGTGTTTGTATATTTATGAAAAACACTATTTAGTTCTACAACAGCTTTATTTCCCTTGGTCACGAGATGATTTGTGCCAAGCTTAGCACTAAGTTTTGTCGTAAAATTAAACCCTAAAATAGCAATACTATTTACCACTTCTAATTTGAAATTATCGTTAACCCACTGTTCATTTTTTTCGAAGAAAACCTCCTTTTCAAAAGACCATTACTTTATTTTGGATCAGAATTAACATTTAATTGCAAATAAATCACAACATGATTTCAATACATTCAGTGGTTTTGTAAACCTCCGGGAGTTGTTGAAATAAGAGCCGCATATCGCAAAGAGTAAAAAAAAAGATTTCCATGTGTCTGGTACTAGTTGTATTCCATGTTTGTTTTTTTTTAACCCATGGTCTCAGATAAACGGTTGATAAATTAAAAAAACCCCAGAGAAGGGTTTAAAATACACATCCTTGTCTCAAAACCAATTGGGCATTCAAAAAATTCAGACAATTCACAGTTTGCCCGTTACATGAATATAATGTTTGATAAATTGCTGACATTGCTGAAAGGGAATTTTTCCTTTACTCCCTGATCTTTGATACACCCTATAAGTAAATCATATCTGACAGAATCAAAAGCTTTTTTAATTCTATAATGCACATAAACTTTCGACCTTCTTGTTCATGTATTTCTGGGACAATTTCATGCAAATTAAGTTTCTGGTCCACAGTAGAGAATTTTTTCCTGAAGCCTGCCTGATTTTCGATTTTCATTTGATTATTTTCTAACCAGAATACAACCTACTGTTTGGTATAATTTTGAAGCACTTTGACAGGATACTCAACAATGAGATTCCCCTATAATTGTCCACGTTGTTGGGATCTCCCTTTCTAAAGATTGGAACTATGATAGCTTTTGCCCAGGCGTGTGGATAAGTACCTTTGTCAAAAATAGAAAAGAATAATTTTATGAGAAAACAGTGTTCCTCTTGGCCTCCATTCTTCAGCATCTCAGCAGTTATGCCATCCAGTCCACTTGCCTTACCACATTTTAGTTTATCTATTGCTTTTTTTAGCTCCTCTTCTGAAATGCTTTGGTTAAGTTCATGATCTGCCTGCTCTAATAAGTCTGTATCACTATGACAGTCATTATAGCTAGTACTTCTGTCACTTTGGAAAACAAACTTAAAATGATTTACCCAATCAACTGTTTCTATTGTGTTCTTTAAAATAGCTCTAGTACCACATCCTATAATTTTTAACTGTCTCCAAACATTTGGAGAATCGGAAATATTGTTAACTAATCATTCTGCTTTTAGTTTCCTGAATTCCTGTCTTTTTGTCTTAAGTATCTTTTTGTATATTTTCCTTGCATGCACATAGTTAATTCTGTCCTCTTCCTGCCTGGTCCTTCTAAAATGCTTTGATGTACGTCTGACTGTCTGTTTTGCCTCGCTACAGTGTCTGTCAAACCATTCCGATGACTTCTTCTGGCCCTTACGATGTCTAACATACATACACTTTCTGGCTTTGGTTAAACATTCTACAAATATTGACAAAGCTCTATCTACATCAACGTGTAACAAATTCAGAGCATCCGCCCTTCTAGTGCTGCTGTTTTCACTTCTTAGTGAGAGATGAAGAGAGAGAGTTGTACACATACCCGTTATGGCGCCAGCAGAAAAACCCGTCTCCTGCAAAGACTGTGAATGGACAACTCTGAAAAAAGGACAAAATTTGTTTTGTTTTGTTTTTGTTTAATGTCCATTCACTACTGGTGATAAGGACACACCTGCATTCAAACCAACATCTCTCTCTCCCTCCCCCCCCTCTCTCTCCTCTCTCTCTCTCTCTCTCTCTCCCTCTCTCTTCTCCTCTCTCTCTCTCTTTTCTCTCTCTCTAATATGTGTATATTTTATATCTCAAACTACCTACAGTAGCGGTCTTACTGGGGAAGAATATATAACCTCAGCAACTGATGTTATGAACTGCTGAGAGTCATATAAAACTTCTTGAACAGTTGCATATTGTCCTAACAGGTCAGTTAGGATTGGGCAATCAAACACTAAATGGTGGATTGAAAGAGACTGAGAACAGCAACATGTCATATTTTTAGGATATTTGGTGTTCCATGCATTTAGTCTCATTTTATATATTAAAATTTCTACTTTCGTGAGCAAGAAATGATTTCAAAGCGTTTTCTTCATTTTGGAATGCATACAATTCATCAGTTTAGAATTAAGTTCATGCAAGGACAATGCGAGATTGGACTCAAACGTTTCAAGGACAAGTGCGGCACTGTTTTAGTCCTGAAATTTGCTTGTTGCATTTGGTCATGCCAGTATGCAAGTTTTTGACCGAGCGAGCAAGCGAGAAAGCAACGGAGAGAGAGAGAGAGAGAGAGAGAGAGAGAGAGAGAGAGAGAGAGAGAGAGGAGAGAGAGAGAGAGAGAGAGAGAGAGAGTGAGAGAGAGAAAGAAAAGAGAGAGAGAGAGAGAGAGAGAGAGAGAGAGCGAGAGAGAGACAGTGAGAGCGAGAGCGAGAGAGACAGACAGACAGAGACAGAGAGAGATGGCTTAATGTATGAAACTTTTTGCCTATCTATACAAAGGACTTTGAGGAAAGGGACAAAATGGAATTTAAAATCAGAGAAAATAAATGATTGAATTTCGCATCAAGAGTCTTCCCAAGTGGGAACCAATTTGCGGTAATAATAAATGCCATAACGTCAGGGAAAACATCATGAACAATACTGCCAACATCATCAAACATACAATTTATGTTACAAGGTCATCGATGGGGTAGTGATGCCTCATGTCCTGTGGACTTGCTGAACGGGTTTTCGGTCTTTACAGTGCTGTCTACGGGGCAAAGTTGTTCCCTTCTTTCTGGACAGAGACTTTCAAAGAAACTGTCCATGTCGTCGTCTAGATGTTGAAGTGGTTCCTCTATCATCCTGCAGTCCTCGACAATGATCTGGGTTATTAACATATCCCTTGTTATGTATAGGAATGATTACAGATTTGGCTCAGTCTAAGGGTAAACTACCACTTTGAAACAAATTATTGAAGAAAATGACTAAAACGTTAACCCCTATTTCATTAGAACATTTCACCAATAATTTTGTCGGGTCCAGCACTTTTGCAATTTCTAAGCCTTTTAATGCTGTCAGTTACTTTCTTTTTGTCAATTGCTTCATCAAATAACGACTCCTCACATTGAGTTGGTTCTAATTCAGAATAATTAATCTCACTTTCTGCCCTTACGCTAAAGCTCTGAAAGACAGCATGGGAATGATTATACCACTGATTTAATGTGACATCATTGTAAATAGTAGTTCTTCTGTTTACTGTGCTGATCACAGACCAAAACAGTCTGAAGTCATAGAATCCTTAAGCTTTTTTATTTTTGTTTCTTGGAATTCATGTCTCTTTTGCCTGACAGAGAGAGAGACAGAGAGAGAGAGAGAGAGAGAGAGAGAGAGAGAGAGAGAGAGAGAGAGAGAGGAGAGAGAGAGAGGAAAAGAGATAGATGAGAGAGAGATAGGAGAGAGATAGACAGAAGACAGACAGACAGACAGACAGACAGACAGAGAGAGGCAGATATAGACAACGAGACAGAGAGACAAAGATAGAAGAGAGAGAGAAAGAGACAGAGAGAGGCAGAGAGAGACAGAGACAGAGATTGACAGACAGACAAACACAGAGAGACAGAGACAGTCTCTACAACAACAGGAGTAACACCTGCATACGTACATTTCATCATCATCTGACTTTCTTGGTAGTCCTTCTGCTGGACAGAAAAAAATATATTCACAACACACTACACACACACCCCACACACACACACACACACACACACACACACACACACACACACACACACACACACACACAACACACAAACACACACACACACACGATATATTGGCTGTAGTAATAATAAGGTAAGGTAAAGGTAAAGGAGTCCCATAACCCTTAAGGTCGTAGGGGAGCGAGGCGTCAGAGACCTCACTTCTCTAGGGCCAGCATATTGAGGGCGGCGCCCATCTCCTCTCCCTCGCTGCTTTACCTTCCCTGACTCTAAAGAGGGCAGGTACCCATTTACAGCTGGGGGAACTGGGGGAACTGTACTGAAGCCAAGGCGCGCAAACGGTCACCCATCCAACTGGTAACCACGCTCGACGCTGCTTAACTTGGCTGGGGGAAAGCGAGTGCTCCGACCACTGAGCTATCCCGTCCCCATAGTAGTAATGATACTGTAGTGAAATGTTATTGATAAAGTTGTTCTTGTTCCTAAGCAGATGGCTTGAGGAAAAGAACAATGCATCTAGGATTCAATTTACCATCTGGAAATCTCTCTCTCTCTCTCTCTCTCTCTCTCTCTCTCTCTCTCTCTCTCTCTCTCTCCCTCCCTCTTCTCTCTCTCTCTCTCATTCCCCTCTCTCCCCTCTCTCTCTCTCTCCTCTCTCTTCTATCTATCTATCTATCTATCTATCTCAAGCCAAAGGCTTATACACAAATACGCATTTCTTATGCAAATACGGCACAAACACAACACACCCCACACACACACACACACACACACACACACACACCACACACCACACACATACTCCTCTCTCTCCCTCTCTCCCTCAAGATAAACTGGGCTACACATAACGCATGTTCTTATGCAAAAAACGGCACAGAACAACAAACACACACAAAACTCCACTCACACACACACAACACACACAAACACACACACACCACACACACACACACACACAAACACTACACACACACACACACACACACACACACACACACACAACACACACACACACACACACCACACATACCTAATACAGATATAAATTGGGTGTAGTAATAATACTGTAGTTAAATGTTATTGATAAAAGTATGTTTTTGTTCCTAAAAAGATGGCTTCAGAAGAGAACAATTTGGCATCAGGAGTCAGTTTACCATCTGGAAAATCTCTCTCTATATCTCTCTCTAATCTTCTCTCTCTCTCCTCTCTCTCTTCTCCTCATCTCTCTCTCTCTCCTATCTATCTGATCTAATCATTCTATCTATCTATCCTCTCTCTCTCTCCTCTCTCCTCCTCTCCTCTCTCTCTCTCTCTCTCTCTCTCTCAATCTCATCTCTCTCTCTCTCTCTCTCCCTAAAGACAAACTGGGCTACACAAATACGCATGTTCTTGCAAATATGGCACATAACACACACACACTACACACACAAAACACCTACACACACCACACACACACACTTACACACACACACTTACACTTACACACACTTCAACACACACTTACACACACACACTTACACTTCACACACTTACACACACTTCACCACACACACACACACACACACAACACACACACACCCCTTTCTCTCAAGACAAAGGGGCTACACAAATATGCATTTTCCTTATGCAAATATGGCACAAAACACCCCGCGCGCACACACACAAAACTCTCTCTCCCCTCCCCCCACTATCTCTCTCTCTCCTCTCTCTCTCTCCTCTCTCTCTCTCTCCTCCCCCTCTCTCTCTCTCAAGAGAAACTGGTCTACACAAATACACGCGCTCTTATGCAAATATGGCTTTGAATATGCCTAACTGCATTAAGGCCTTGGAAATTTAAAAGAGAATTTGCTGATTTTAGCGAAATACAGATTGATTGTCATAAGCATATATACATATACACGAATCCATCTGAGAGAATCGACTGGATAGATTGTTTTATGTGTTCGAGGATGGATGTTAACATTTTTACATTTTAAAACTGAATCCACATCAATTATATTGTTAAATGTCTAAACATTTGGTAGTAACAAATGTATCTTTTATCTTCTACTTTCTCCTCTCAACAATAGCTATCAATATACATATCCTGATCAGTCCTTGGAAGGTTCGCACAGTATCTCCTGCAATGTATAATTGTGATAAAGCACGCTCCTTCACAGACCAAAAGAGTTAGCTATCAAACAGAACCTCCCTGGCTGACAGATGAAATGCAGATGCTGTCCATCACAAAGACTCTTATGTCTCTTCTGCTCCTACTGTCAGTAGACTTATACATACATCTCCATCACTCTGCATGGGCGCGCGTGCGTGTGTGTATCTGCGTCCCCACGCGCACGCTGTGTGTGTGTGTGTGTGTGTGTGTGTGTGTGCGCTCGCGCGCGCGCGCGCGTGTGTGTGTGTGTGTGTGTGCGTGTGTGTGTGTGTGTATGTGTCTGTGTGTGTATGCTGTGTGTGTTGCGCGCGTGCGTGTGTGTGTGCGTGCGTGTGTGTATCTGCGCCCCCATGCGCAGGCTGTGAGTGTGTGTGTGTGTGTGTGTGGTTTGTGTGTGTGTGTTGGTGTGTTTGTGTGAGAGAGAGAGAGAGAGAGAGAGAGAGAAAAGAGAGAGAGAATGTGTGTAATGTATGTATGTATGTATGTAGTATGTATGTATGTATGTGTGTGTGTGTGTATGTTGTATGTGAGAATGGAGAGAGAAATGTGTGTGTGTATGTGTTGTTGTATGTAAGTAGATGCAGTAGTATGTAGTATGTAGGATGAGTTGTTGTATGTAATGTGTATGTGCGTGTTGTTGTGTATGTGTATGTGTGTGGTGTGTGTGTGTGTGTGTGTGTGTGTGTATGTGTGTGTGAGCGGGCATGGGCTCTCTAAATTAACAATTTGTTATTTCTGTGACGGTTGTATACTATGAATGTTTCAAATGCAAGCACATTGGTGTTTTTTACAACATGTAAGCGCTACAAAAATTCAGCAGTTTATTTCTATTTTGTTATTAGCAAAATTACTCAGTCTTTTGTCGACATACATCCTCTCAGTGTTAAAGAAGTCTGTATTGCTTCAAGACAAATAAAACAGCCTGGCATGCATGACATTGCTGTTACAGAGGATTATCTAACATACATTTACACTCGTTGTTTTGACAACACTTCCTACCTAAGGCCTCGAAACACGAACAAGTCATTCCCTTGTACAAGTCAGGAAACACTGCTCGGTCGTTAAACTGCAGACATGTCTCTATGCTATCTATTCTGTACTTTTTTAAATCACTCATTTCAGTTCATTGTCATATGATGTCATCCAACCAAACTAGTACGGGTTTAGAAGTCGCCATTTATGTCAACTCATACAGATTTAACAAAACTTGATAGGTCGTTTTCATCAGACATAAACGAAAAAGCCAATAATTTACGAGACTACTTCTTGTTGATTTTGCTAAAGCTTTTAAGGTTATACATCATAGACTTCTCCTTACAGACTTACAAACTATTTCCTTGATTTTCTGTTTTATAGTCTTGTCTTTTCGTTTTGATAGACATGATAAATGATTATAACTACATTCACCTCTAGTTTTCTTCTAAACGTTAGTGGTATTTCCCAAGGCTCAGTGTTAGGTCCTTTACTGTTTTTCTTACGAGTTTTGAAGTTCACCAATTGTGAAACTTTGCAGACATGATAGCGTTAACCCACCGGTAAGGTAGCCACATTCCAACTACAGGAATTGACGTTATCTGATGAAATATAATGCCAACTGTTGTCTTTTTCCTTTCTTTGGTGGTCAAATTTTCTTATAATTATTCTTTCATAGCAATTGGTTATTTCTTTTCCTTGAGGGCTGGATGTTCATGCTTAGTCTTTTCTCTCAATTAAAATCATTTGGTTGATTGTTGGTTGTTTTCGTTTACTCGCTCTCTCTCTGTCTTTGTCTCTGTGTCTCTGTCTTTGTTTCTGTCGTCTGTCTTTCTGTCTGTCTGTCCCTCTCTCTCACTCTATCACACCACACACACACACACACACACACACACACACACACACACACACACACACACACACACACACACACACACACACACACACACACACACACACACTTTTTTAAAGAAAGCTTTCCGCTCATAGTTATGGAAAACACATTTGCAGAAAGTGTTCATAGTGTCATGGTAGCATAGATTATGCTGGTGTTACAAGCACATACACGTGTGCACTTGTTTCTACATTAGTTTGTCAGCACTTGCACAAACAGATAAACAGTCCTTTGCACGATACTAAAAACTGAGGCCCCATGTGCAAATGCACGCAGAGGATCTTGTGCAAACATAAAAACCTGTTCCTCTTTATTTATAAGTAGGCTAATATGTGCGGGTGGGAACAGACGGCACCATTGATTGTACAAACTGCGTACACACGGGTACTGGATGGAAAAAGCGCACAGGCGCTTATTGCATGATCCTCAGAACAGAAGAATAAAGACCTGCGCATGGCAGCCTCCACTGTCGTCTCCACAGACAGAGCAGCAGGACGATGAGGACAACAAGCAGGGTGGTCAGTCCAACACCCAGGCCAGCTCCAAACCACTCTGCCCATCGGTCACTACAGTGGGTGAGACCCTTGTCCGTCAGTGACCCTGGAACACATAAACCAGGACAACATCTATTTCACCGTTTGTAGTTTCCTGACACCAGATACCACTGAGATGCATGCGTGCATTAAGCGATATCATGTCTGCTTGGGTGGCCATTGTAGACAGCAGAAATGTTCACTGTTCTACTCATTTAATATTTTGATCATTCCTCACCAAAGTAAGGAATTTAAAAAAATAATTTTCGATTGACTTCTTGCATTTTTTCATTTCGGTGCTTGCTTTTTTGTTTGCATATTAATGTTTGGCCAGAATCCGGAAATTTAAGGGAATTTGAGATAAACACTGGTCACCTGACACATGTGGAAAAGGGAATATATGAGATTGCTTGCTTCAAGAACTGAATGTGGAGGACTCCTCCCAGCGGGGACTGTGGGACTTCACAACACCTTACACCAAGGCCGAAATCGCCATCCAAGATAGGAAAGATAAAAAAACAAAACAAATGGATAATGTACTCCTTTTTTACCCAGTCGAAATTGGTACCAGAACACGAAACAGAAAAAACAAAAATCCCCGACGTTGAAATCATGTCCACTACTTAGAGCCTGAAGCAAGAAAGGAAAAACAGGGTTAAAGAAACTAATGCAAGTAAGCAGAAAACTCAATGTGGCTGAAGAAAAGAGAAAGGCTTACCCAGGGAGGGGAAAAAAAAGCAGCTGCTCAGCTGATTGCACGTGGAAACATTTGGTAAACAAAGCACAAAGTCAACGGAGCCTAGTTTTGCAATGTACTTAATGACATTGAACAGGAGTAGAACACAAGGAAGTAGTGGACCTCCAATTACAGAGAAAGTGACAACAATTGTAAAAGATTGTTGGAAAAATATCAGCATAAAAACTGAAAGAAAAAGAAAGGCAAACATTGTTATCCAGAACATTACAAGATGCTTATTGTACCAAGGACTGATATTTGGCCAAACAGGGACATTAGATCAAAGTCGGCTGATCCAAACTTGCTGACTCAGCAGGAAGCCTTGCTAAATGGTGTTTGTCCACATTTGAGTTTCTGTGATGTGACCCTGCTGCGCTTCTCCCATGACAGTGGGACACTTCCTTCAGACCTGACCTGCTCAACACACCAAACCCTGAGGGCCGATACCTGGCCTACTGACCTGATGATAAGGTGTAAGCTGTTTGGAACCCTGGAGTACCTTGGAATATCAGGGCATTTGATAAGAACTCTGGAGTTGCTGCCTCAGCGATCGACAGTGAAGAAAACGTGGTTGTTTATGGCTTTTAATATTTTTTTTCATAGTTTCAGCATGTCTGCAAGTCAGTTCCAATAAAAAATGAATTCAGAACATGTATGAAATTTCAATAGCGAGAAGAATATTGTTCACTTACATTCGTTTTTCTAATGGGCTTATCAACTGTCCATGGTACTTGACAAATTGTAAGAGCAGTCTATGCTTTTTTTAGAGGGCCAGATTTCCTGTCTGCTTCTTTCATTGGCAATTGGTATATCCAAATATAAATTTTAAAAAAGATCTGAAAAACTTACAACAATAAGATCCTTAAGAAAGTAGGCAGAAGAGGAACTGGATTGGTGGATTTAAAATGCTACAAGTCGTCAGTTTCCATTAGAGGGGCCAGCTCCAGACACAGAAATAAACAGACGCTGATGCCTCAACCAGTGGTGCTTGGGGAACTGCATGTAGAGAAAACAAGCAAGAGGCAGATGAACAGCTGAAGGAAAGACTGTACACACAAATGCCTCAGAACTCTTCACCACAGTTCACACTGTAAAGAGTTTCAAAGATGTGTATGGTGAAAACATTAAAACACTACATTACTATACGTGTGCTGTTGCTTACATTAAGTGTAATTTTATGTAACCGCATTCAAAAGAATGCAACAGCATTACCAACAGAAATCGGATTTGTGAGAAATGTAATTCTATATAGGTAGCAAAGCTGACAGACAGTAGATAAAAAAGCTTCCTTTAACAAAATTAATCACCGTTCATTTTCATTAAAAAGATGTTCCATCTATTTCAATGACAACATGAATCATGCAAGACATGACCATCACCAAAAAGAACAGGAGTACTCAGGTATGAAGATGAAAAAATAATGTGTGTTGTAGACTGTATTGTAGCAAAAGCTTTTAGATTCTGTATGCAACAAAGAAAAACGTTGGGAAAATTTGGACAGCAATGGTGCTTTCGTCAAAATAGAAACAAAAACGTTTCGAGCAAACCTTTATAAATCCCCCCCCTCTCTTCAGCCCCTGATGTCTGTCTTACTTGTGATCTGAAAAGTGAAGGAGACGGCCTGTGTGGCTGTTGCTATGGTGACATTGTAAAAGCCGATCTGGTCCTGCGTCACATTGAAGGCTGTGAGGACACACCTGGACTTGTAGGCCACACTGGTCTGCTGACACGTCACACTGAACACAGCGTACAACATGAACACTGAACACAGCATTTCAAAGTGAACACTAAACACAACAATACAACATGCACACTGGACACAGCATTACAAAGTGAACACTAAACACAGCATTTCAACGTGAACAATGAACACAATATTAGAGCATGAACATTGAACAAAGCATTTCAAAGTGAAAAATGAATACAGCATTTCAAATTGAACACTGAATACAGCTTGTGACTTGTGCACTGAACACAGCATACAACATTCACACTGAACACAACATTACAACATGAACACTGAACACAGCATTACAACATCAACACTGAACACAGCATTACAACATCAACACTGATCACAGCATTGCAACATCAACAATGATCACACATTACAACATCACCACTGAACACAGCATTACAACATCAACATGAATACTGAATCCACCATACACACACACACACAACACACACACACACACACACACAACGACGCACCACGCACGCACGCACGCGCTGACTCTCACCCCTCCCCCCCCCCTCCACCAATTAGAAAAAAACCCCAACACTTTTTTAAAATTTACACCATTTGAAAAAAATATTGGATATTTCATCGCGTGTTACATCTTAATTTTTTTTAATGGTGTTTGTTTCTTTTTTATTGCTACTCGTTATTTTTCTTCTTCATAGTACTGTTTTAAAGAGATAATGCTTTGTGAAAAAAGTAGATATAGATAAAGATATATATTGATATGTTGTGCTTGGGTTACTCTCTTCTGTGCTGTCTCCTCGCTATTTCAGTCTATATGCTTTATTTCATTATAACCAGTGTGGGTTAGTTGAGGTGAGTTGAGTTGAGTTAGTCTAGTCTAGTCTAGTCTAGTCGAGTGGAGTGGAGTCGAGTTGAGCTGCGTTGAGTTGATGTTTGTTTTGTTTTGGTTTTGTGATTCTGTTAAAATATTGATTGTATTCGTTTTGCTAGTCATTAATCAGGGCAAGAGCCGATTGTAAAAGAAAAGTATGTGAATGCTTATCTGTAGCCCTTGAAAAATTAGGATTGTTTAGTCGTTTATTCTCTCTCTTTCTGTATCTCTCTCTCTGTCTCTGTCTCTCTCTCTCTCTGTGTCTCTCTCTCTCTCAGGGACAGAGACAGAGACAGAGTTAGACAGACAGACAGACAAAGAAAGAGACAGGCAGTAACATATATCTTTGGATGAAGATGGAGTTATATTTGTAGAATCCAGTTCTTTGTAGATACATATGTATGAAAACCCTAAGATTAACCAGCATGTCATGACAGTCAGTTCAAGCCTGTGCAGTTGTTGATGGCAGCCATGATGTTTAGATGTTGTGGTCGCCACGTCATCAGTGCTGTGTCTCTGCTGCACCACTGCTGCCAAACCAGGAACCGTTTGGGGAAGGGAGGGGGGAGGGGGGCTATGAAGGTAAAGACTGCCTGGAAGGGACTATGCAGATTCTTGCCCAGCGCATTGCCTGTGATGTGTTTGTAGGAATGCTACAAATGACCAGTACGTTAATGTAAGTCCTGGAAACTCTTCTATAAGTCCCTCAACTTTCTACGTATTTGCCTTCAGCCCGTTCGGGGATTCAGCAGAATTGGCCATGTTTTTCACAAGCAAGGGAAGTGCATCCCTTGTGAGAGTGAGACATTACACCCCCCCCCCCCCCCCCCCAGCAAAGTACAACTACGTAATGAAGAAACAGTTATTGATGATCACAGCTATGAGTGAAATCTTGCTGGTGGCCATGAAACGTGACTGGAGTGGGTGGAGGTTTCTGGGCGTGTGACTGTGGAGGTGGGGGCACAGGCATTGTCTGTGTGGAGGTGGGGGGCACAGGCATTGTCTCTGTGGACGTTGGGGGCACAGGCATTGTCTCTGTGGAGGTGGGGGGCACAGGCATTGTCTCTGTGGAGGTGGGGGCACAGGCATTGTCTCTGTGGAGGTGGGGGCACAGGCATTGTCTCTGTGGAGGTTGGGGGCACAGGCATTGTCTCTGTGGAGGTGGGGGCACAGGCATTGTCTCTGTGGAGGTGGGGCACGGCATTGTCTCTTGGAGTGGGGCACAGGCATTGTCTTGTGGAGGTGGGGGCACAGGCATTGTCTTGTGGAGGTGGGGGGCAGTAGTTGTGGCAGTGGTGCCTGAGCAGATGAACCCAGTCTCTTGTCATCTGTAGATGTAAGTGGTGTCACAAAAAAGCAGCTTTGAGATGGTGTAACAGACCTGTGTCTATTCCTTTGGTATTGTTTTGCAACTATGGATATGTTGGATGTTTTTTTTTCCTTTGCCTTAGTGAGTAGGTGTCAATGATACCTGTAGTAAAGTGTTTCTGTCATAGAGTTGATATTTCGTCTTTTGTCCTTGTCAGGGAAGGTTGCAGCTGTCTGAGCTGGCCTTTGGTTGCCACATCGAGTCATTTCACCTAAATAAAGTGGTATGTTGATAAAAGATTGTTTTTATATAAAAAAAACCCTCTTTTGCTTTAATTTAGGAAAGTAGTGCAATGCATGGACTTCTGTATAGGTTTGCAAGTGTGGTGGGTTCAGTGTTCTGGGAACAACAAAACTCAAGAAAAAAAGGTAAGGAATAAAAAAATAAAAAAAAAATATATATATATATATATATATATATATATATATATATTAAACTGGGTACTAATAGTGGGGGTTCTTTTCTGCTATCTGTGCAGGCTTTAAAGTTTGCCCCTGTACTGACCCACTAGGGGAGAATCCCAGTTACTGACCCAGTCCTGACCAGTCCCCTAGGACAACCCTACCCGATTTGAGGGATAAAGGTGTGGCGGTGTTGGAGGCCGGGGCTGGAGCAGACGTCAGCAGTGAAAAAGACTTCCTTCAAAGAGAGGTCGTCAATGATTTTTGTTAAAAATGTGTGTAGCAAAATTACAGCCAAGTCTGTGTTGGGTTTTTTCTGTACATAGTGCCAGAATTGAATTGTATTAATTAAGCTTCTTTGTGCTAGAGAGGCAGGAAGATGATGGACTTTTGGGAAACTAAAGTTCCCTAGTGAACTAAAATATGTTGTATTGACCGGATGAAGTGAACAGGAAACTGTTTTCAGTTGAATGAATTGTACATATTGAATATGCAATTAATTTCTGTTTCTTTTGATTATTGGAAAAAATATTTGTGTGACAGATTGATGTAGTAATATAATAAATGATAGTATATGATTGGTATCTTGAGTGTGACTGTAGAGTGGAGAGAACGTGCGCCTTTGTTTAATTGTTGTTTCCCTTTATTCAACCTATATATTTCATGTGACTGGAGTCAGTTTGTGCCCCGTTACAGATGGTCATTTGATAAATTCTCTGACCAACATCTGATGTCCAGAGTGAAGAATGCGTCACTGATGTCAATCATGTGATAGGGGCCTTCATAAGGTCGCAGAAGTGGATGCCAGTGACAGTCAGTTCGGAGGTAGACCTAACCTGTGGAGAAGAGGTTTGCAGGTACATAGGTAGATTGTTGTTGTCCATGGAACTTTGGTGCTGGAGGCTGTACTGAGCGCATGGTGTGTTGAAGTTGTTTCAGAAATGTAGAGTCTGGTTCAACAGTCCGTGAGTCAAGCGGCTGAAGGCATTCACTAGAACGGAAAAGAGTGGAGCCATAGACAATATCAGCTGGGCATCAATCGGGGTCCACACGCCAAGAAGAGGGAATTCGCAACAGGAGGACCATGGGCAATTCTGCAACCCAGTCAGGGCCGGTGGTGCGTGCTGTGAGTGCTGCCTTGAGTTGATGGTGGAAACGCTCAACCATGTCATTCACGTGGGGGCATAGGCTGTAGTTGTGCGTGCCTCAATGCCCTAAAGCTTGTTACACTCTGCCCAGAGAGTGGAGGTGAACTGTCTGCCATGGTCAGAGACAATGTTTTCTGGAACTCCAAACCTGGCGATCTAGTGATGGACAAGGGCCGTGGCACAGGTCGAAGCATGGGCATCTGGTAGAGGAATGGCTTCTGGTTATTTGGAAAAACGGTCAATGATGGTGAAGACATAGGTCATGGCCTGGCTGGCTAGCAGGGGTCCAACAAGGTCCACATGTAGACTGCAGAATCTGGCGTTTTGTGGTGGACGTTCTACTGGCGGTGCTCTGGTGTGTCGATGGATTGTTTAAGGTTTGTCAGGTGTTACATTCTTTGCACCATTTGCATATGTCACATTTTATACCACACCACACAAAACGTTGGCTGATAGCTCATTGAGTGGCGTGTGCACCTACATGTGAGAGTTCATGTATATAGTCAAACACTGGGCGAGTCCAGGAACTTGGCACCTTTGGCCTCTGGACACCAGCAGATGTGCCACAGAGCAGGGTCACTGATCCAAGCTGAACATCTTGTAGTTGGAGACCAGTGGTGGCTTTGTGATAGGCTTCCATCTCACCTGACGGGACCTGGTCTTTAGCAAGGCGTTTGAAGTCACCCACAGGGGAGATGCAGTGTTCTGAAGAAATTGAGCTGGTGCTGAAACGCGAAAGGGCATCAGCTAGCACATTGAACTTGCTCTGGATGTACTGGATGTCAATGGTGAACTCGGCAATGTAGGAAAGATGTCTAGTCTGCTGATGGGAGCAGTCAGTTTGACTCGTGAGAGCTGATGTCAAGGGTTTGTGATCAGTTTACAGCGCAAAAGGGCATCCCTCCAAATAATGCTTGAAAAGTGTGATGGCTGTGTAGGCTGCAAGAGAGGAAAGGAACGCCTGGTGCAGGGCCGTCCATCTTGCCAGCAGAAACAGCGATATCAACTACAGGGAGAGGCTGACTATCAGAAGAGAGAGGAGACATAATCCAACCACCCAAACCACGACATTCCAGTGTCCCCACCGCAACAGACATTGTACATCCAAGATTGGATTGCACAGCCACATGCGCGTCCACAGATGAGCTGCAGGATTTCATCGTCATCTTCGGCAACAAAAGACTATCTGACTGAGGCTGCAAGAAGTTCATGATCGAAGGCACTGTACTTCTTTTCTGGTTCAGAAAGTTTCCTGGCTTAAAGAGCAATAGGTACCCAGGAGTGGCCTTGTTGTCGTTGTTGAAGTTGAGCACCTACAGCAGTATTTGATGCATCCACTGTAAGACTTGTCGGCATGTCTGTCTGAGGGTGATGATGATGCAGCAGACTGGCATTCTGCAGGCCACTCAGTGGTTTTTCCTGTACCACTTGCTTGAGCGTGCAGTGGAGACAGGGTGTCAGCAACGTGGGGGATGAAACGATGGTAGTAGTTCATCACCCCAGACATTACTGGAGGCAGGTGCAGTCAGCAGAAGCAGAACAGTCACAGAGCACAGCTACCCGGTCAGGGAGTGGAGGTATTCCTTGAGCAGTGACGTGATGTCCAAGCAAGTCCAACTCACTGGCACCGAAGACACACCTGCCTTTGTTGTTGACAGGTCCGTTGTCTAAAAGGAGCTGGGAAAGTTGTTGCAGGTGCACAAGGTGTTCTTCATGTGAGTGACTGGCAACATGGATGTTACCTGCATAGACAGAAGTGAAAGGAATGTCATGTAGAATTCCATTCATCAGGCATTGGAAAGCCTTAGCTGCCTTCTTAAGGCCGAAAGGCATGTGGAGAAATTCAGATCGATAGCCCCTAAATGTGAGTCAAGGGATATCAACCACCTTTGGTAGCAGCGTTGAGGTGTCTGTAGTCACCACAGGGTCGCCACTGGCCATTTGACTTGGGGACTGCATGTCGGGGTGAAGACCAAGGTGATTGGGACTGACAGATTGCTCACATCTCTTCACTTTTCAGGAATTCAGCCTTGGCAGCTGCAAGTTTCTTTCTGGATTTAAGCGTTGGACAAGGGCATGAAGTGGTGCGCCACATGTGATGATGTGATGCCGCACACCATGCTTGTTGATGGCGGGATGAAAATGTGGGTGAGTAGCTCTGGAGACAGCTGAAAAAGATCCGAGTACATGTTGTGAGGAAGAAGTGAAAGGCCTGCCACAGACAAAAATGTGTTGTTCCCTTTTCAGAGAAGTGGAAACATTGTCCAGGACAGGAGACGTTTGCCCTTCAGACCAATGATCAGTGTGTGAGCAAGGAAAACATCAGCATCAAGAACTGGACGGGTGACATCAGCAAGGTAGAATTTGTTGAAATAGTTTTTCAGGGGCTGATTTCCAGAGGGATGTGGCATTTGCCCCAGGTTTTTATGGAGGTTCCATTGGCAGCAGAAGGGGTGCAGACTGTGGTTTGGTTTTGCTGCCTTGTACAGAGGCAGGGTACACTGACACGTCAGCACCAGTGTCTATCAAGAAGACTTGGCCAGTGCGGTGATCAAAACTGGAGAATGTGTTTAATTAAAAAATGCTGGCCACTACCATATTTAGCGGCATGCTTTGCCGTTTCCCGTCACTGATGTGACTGGTTTATTCTTCAGAAGGGATGCAAACTTGCAGCCAGGCTGGTATCGACAAGCCTCCGGACCAAATCTCTGATGGCAGAAGCACACAGAGGATGGTGCTGTTAATGATGAAACTGGACTTGAATGACCCTGTTGGAGTGACCAGGGTTTTGTTGGACTCTTCTAGGGGGAGCTACAGCCTCCACAGATGGACCCATGGTGCCACTCTGTGTGTCAGATGGAACATTGAAATCTGCTGGATAACTGCAGAGCGTGTTTTCCAGATACGACCTGCAGTTTCAGCAAGCTCCTCCATGTCAGCAATGTCAGGAAGGTTGGATAGGAACAATGCACGTTTCAGCATCTGTGGGTCATCATTGAGTGTATTGATCTTGTGCATAAGAGCAGTAGCACATTTGTCACCATTTCCATTTATGTTGAGTAGTTCAGCATCCTTCTGGGCCTGGGATGTTTCAAAGGTTTTGACGAGAGCACTCTTTAAAGTGTCATATCTGTTCATATCTGGGGGATTGATGAGAATTGATGGCACTTCCTCTGCAGTGTTCATGTCAAGTGCACTGACAACAAAGTGATATTTCGTTTGGTCTTGGGTGATACTTTGGTACCAAACTGAGCTTCAATTCTTGTGAACCATACTTCAAGAAATCTGATCCAGAATTCTGGAAGCTTGACAGATACATCATTGACATCACGAGTAGGTTGACTTGTAATAGCCTACATTTGCATAATCTATCTATCTATCTATCTGTCCTGTAGTCTGACGACCGTGGGGGCACCCTCAAAGACTCAACAACCAGTTCCCTCCATTCCTCTCTCTGTTCTGCCTTTCTCAGGGTTTTGTTGAGTTCTAGGCCTGTCCATTCGCTGATGTTATCCTCCCAGCTCTTCCTTGGTCTGCCCCTTCTTCTTCCTCCTTGGACAGTGCGTGGTAAAATTGTCTTTGCAAGTCCTTTGGATCTTGTGACATGCCCATACCATTTAAGTTTATGCTTTTTCACGATCGTTAGAAGGTTCTCATATGGTCCAATGGTTTGCTGGATTCTGTTATGCACGCTTTCGTTGCTTATGTGGTCTTTGTAGGAGATGCCAAGGAGTCTCCGAAAGCATCTCATCTCCACTGCCTGTACACTTCTCTCCAAATATGCAGTCAGGGTCTATGATTCAAAGGCATACAGAAATATGGATATGACAAGGGAGCACATTAGTCTGATCTTGGAGATAAGTGAGACATTTTTTATCTCTCCAGATGGTGTTTAGTTTTGACAGTGCTGTTATTGTCTGTGCAGTCCTGCATACTACTTCTGGCTTGGATCCCTGGTCTGATACAATGACTCCCAGGTACTTGAAGCTTTGAACTGTTTCCAGCTTCTGGTCATTAACCCTGATATCAGTGCTAATGCCGTTGGTGTTATTAGTCATCTGTTTGGTCTTCTCTGCACTGATTTCCATGCCGTATGTTTTGGAAGCCTTATTCAGGTGTTCTGTTAGGCTGGCAAGCTTTTTTTCTGACCCTGCTATTCCATAAATGCCATCTGCGAAGCGGAGGTTTGTGATCGTTCTGCCACCAATGCTGACTGATCCTTCATGATGTTCCATTGCATCAGCCATGATTCTCTCAAGGGAAGATGTTGAAAAGAGTGGGTGATAGTAAAACAGCCTTCCCTTTACCCCCATCGTTGTTCGAAACCATTCTCCAATTTTGTTGTTGTAGTACACTCCCACTGGGGCCTCGCTGTACAGCTGTTGATGACTCTATCAGGTTTGCATGATCTTTACAAATTCATGTTTGCCCACAAAGCTGAAATGCCACACCCTGTCAATGCCTTCTTAAAATCGATAAATACATGGTAAAAGTCTGTTATGTTGAAGGTACCGCTCACATAGTTTTTTGGGTTAATACCCTGTTCTATTGTGCGCGCCCTGCTCTGAAACCTGCTTGTTCCTCAGCAGGGTTCTCTGCTTGTGGCTTCATCTATTCAATATTATCTGCAGCATGACCTTGCTTGTGTGGCATATGAGGCTGATTGTGCGGTAATTATTGCATTGTTGTAGATTTCCTTTCTTGGGGAGGGTGATGATGAGTGACTGTGTCCATGGTGTTGGCCATTTTCTTGTCTGCCAGATCTTGTTGCAGATTATTAGTAGGGTGCTGATCATGGCTTCCCCTCCAGCTCGATCCAACTCAGCTGGAATGTTGTCAGCCCCTGCTGACTTCCCCTTTTTCAGCGATCTGACTGCTGTTTCCACTTCTTCTCGGAGGATAGGGTGCTGTTGTCTTTGCTTGCGGGTACATTAAGGACTTCTGGATCTCCAGCGGTTCTATAGTTATACAGGTCCGGAGCAGTATTCTGTTCCACTGTTTTAGAATATCCTGGTCGTCAGTGAACACTTCCCATTTTTGTCTTGGATTGTTAAACCTTTTCCCTGTTTTGTGCTAGTCAGTTTTTCACCAGCTATATGCTTTCTTGCTATTGTTTTTCTTGATGTTCTCTCAATGTCTTGGCACTGTTCACCGATCCATTTCTCTTTTGCCTCCGTCAGGGAATTTCCCTGAATTCTATTGTTGACTGCCCTTTTATTGTTTCTGCTCTTTCTTTTGTTTCATTTTTCTTTTTCTTCAACTCTCTACGCTTGTCGCATAGTTGTAGGATGTTGGTGGACCCAGGTTTTTTGACTGGTCGGTGTTTGCCAAGAAGCTCGCTTCCCTGTTTTAGTCACTCTGTATGAAACTATTCATCAGTGTACTATGTCTGAGTCTATCACAGTGAGTGCTGCAAACTTTCCACCTATCCTTGCTTGAAAAATGTCTACTCCCTTTTGGGTCCTTTAGCTTCTCGGGGTCAATTTTGATCCTGATGTTTTTTCCGCTTGTGGATTTTCTTTAGACATAGTCGGAAAGTCATCATCACAAGATCATGATCACTCCTATGTTGCTCCTGGAAAATTTCGTGTCTGTGCGATGTTAACGCTAGACTGAACCGTCTTTTAAACCATGATGTAGCCCTTTTTGGTTGTGGTGTTCTCCATTTGGCTATGCCAGTCCATTTTCTGGTTTTTCTTGTGTGAGCCAAGTGTATTCACTAGCTGGAGGTTTGTTACTGGCAAACTCCGGGAGTCTAAAGCCTCTTTCATTTGATTGGTTTTTCAATGTGGCCCACAAACGCCTCCCAATTTTCCATGCATCTCTCCACCTTGGCGTTCCAGTCACCTTGCACAACAAGGATGTATTTCTTGGGAGTTTGATTCAGACCTCTTGTAGCTGGTCATAAAATTTTTTATATGGCTTCAGCTGTGCAGTCTGATGTAGGGGCGTATTGCCTGTAACTACAGTTATGTTAAAGGGGTTGCTCTCGGGCGATGGTAATAAGTCTGCTGGACACAGGCTGACAGCTCATGACGGTGTCACGGTGTTTTTGTGAACGAAAAACCCCACGCCGTGTTCATGTTTGTCCTGTTTTCCACTGTATATAATTTGTGGTCTTCCTGGGTCGTTGTTTCCTCCCATGTTTTTCCACCTACTTCGCAGAGCCCAAGGAGGGTGCCATTGATATCTGGACATCTCATGTGTCAGTTCTTCACTTTGCCTGCAGCTCTTAGTGTCGTACATTCCATGTGCCAATGATAGTGTTGTTTCTGGCACGGATTTTGCTGTGATTTACATCAGTAGCATACTTTCGACCTCTGTCCTGATGAGCAACAGAAGGCGCGGTCCTTGGTAACCCGGGCGACGACCGATCCGGTATGGAGATTCTGGCTGTCTTCTTCATGGATGTGTCTTGGGCAAATCAAACCTGGCGGAGCCCATCCCTCTCCATGTCGATTTTTTTTTTTGGGTTTACTCCCCACATGTGGCAGGTGGTACTGGGTTACATGGTTACCAGTAGCAGAGGGAGTCTCTGACCTGACCTGCATAATCAAGTTCGCTAAAACACCTGCTTCAGCTGATTCTTGTGCCAGGTGTTGTTGTTTCGGCGACCAGGTCACCAATGTTGGAATGCTACAGATGACTAGTACGTTAGTTAAAATCCTGGAAACTCTTGTATAAGCTTATCCCACAACTTTCTACATATTTGTCTTTGGCCCATTTATAGATCAAGTGGAAGTGGCCGTATTTTTTTCATAACCAAGGGAAGTAAATCTCTTGTGACAGTAAGACACTACATGTTAAAGTCACAGACTCCTCTCTGTGATGCTGTCTCCCTATGTCTGTATTACCTAGCACATTGTCTGTGATGCTGCCTCCCCATGTCTGTATTACCTAGCACATTGTCTGTGATGCTGCCTCCCCATGTCTGTATTACCCAGCAACATGAACTGTGTGATGGGACAGCCAGCATTGCATAGAATAGCTGTGTGGGTGTACAGTGTTTTGTACTGACATACTCTACACACGTGTGAGAAAAATCTGTGAGCGTGTGGCACTGAAAAAACCCCTGCAGTGGATATTATCAAACTTACAACAAACAAACCTCTCTCTCTTTTGTGACTACCTGAGGAGGCCCGATGTAGGGGGATACCCAGCTTGTGTTAAATCAGGTCCCAGGTAGAGGAAGCTGGTTTTGTGTGGAGTTTCCGTGGTCAGAATCTGGAAGTGCAGTCTCCTCCTGCTCTGAGCGGCTCCAGACTGGACCCCCCGTCTTGAGAACTGAAGCTGTCCTTTAGGATCGGCATGTCACCTGGTGTGAGGGGGGCAACATTCATTTCTATCCCCCCATTTGGAAAAAAAAACCTGGCCCAGCTATCCTGTCAGCCCCATGGGTTTCGTGAAACACCAGGGCAGCAACTGTTTTCTGTCTGTCAAATGAGCAAGAAATGTTTACCCTGCGTTAATCACCTATACGTCAGACCCAGACTTTCACACTTTAGCATAGAAGACCAAACAGTTACGATACATCTTTAAAGGAAAGGCAAGAGAATGGACCAAGGTGTGAAAAAGGCAAGAAGGCAGGGAGCAGAAGAAAAGGGGAACAACAGTAACCAAGAGAGAATAGAAAAGATGGAATTCCTAACACAGGTCTAGAAGGTGAGGATACTATTCACACTGTCAGGCCCGCATCCCCAAGGTGGAGGTCCCTTTCAATATCCCGTTATGCTTTGGAATGTAATGATGAGATGGTCTTTATATAACAAAAACTCTGTGTAACAACCTGTATTCTCCATCAACGGGAAAAAGATACCCTGAAGCCAGAGTATAGCTGCTTACAAGTGGTATGTGCATAAAAGCCATATGCCCGAACTTCTCATTCAGAGTGTACTTTCATCTTCCAGAAGTGAAGAGTGAAACAGAGTGCATAACTATTCTAGGTCATCCCAACCATGTTAAGCTGGGGAATGTGCAACAACAACAATAGCAACAAAAAGCACAAAGAGGGAAAAGTGAAAATCTATATTTTGATATAGATTTGAGGTGCATACACATTCACAAGTCTAACTGACAAAAACAGGCTACAACTCTTACAAGAGATATGATTACAATACTCAGATCAATAGCAATCTTTGTAGAAATCAACTGATTAAAATAATTGCAAAGAATGTGTCTCTTTCTTGTCTGTTCTTTCTTTACGGAATGTCTGTCTGAAACAATGCTGCTCAAGTTACAGTGCCATCACTTACAGAGCACTCGGAGTGTGGCTGTAGAGTTGACAGCCCTGCCCACACCGTTCTCTGCTGTACAGGTGTAAACGGCGCTGTTCTCACACCGCACTCTCCTCAAAGTGTGTGTCAGCACTGACTGTTGCCCCGTGTCGTCAACACTTCCGCTGCTGGTCAGCCTGGCCACTTCTCTCCCTTGATCGTCAGTCTGAAATATTAAAAAAACAACCTAGCTGTCTGTCTCTAGCTTGTGTCTCTGCCTTTCTCTCGCAGGCATGGCTGCATATGCTGGTTACAGACACACCTGTGACTTGTATTGAACGTCATTTGTTTAGATCAGGTCCTTGTGTGTACTATCATAGTTATGCCTGCATTTGCCTTGTGCTGACATGTCTGTATTTTCTAAGCTTTCTTCAGGCAATCCGCATCTCCCACTGCTATGGTCACACTTTGCTCTTCGGGAATCTTGGAGACGAAAATCTGATATTCGCAATTCCACTGCAGCTGGTACTGCAAGCCGGATCATGGCCCACAGGTTAATGGAGCATTGGACGCAACAGGTGCTCTTGTTAGGAAGCGGAAAGCAGCCAGTGGGAGCTTTGTCTCTAATCCCTCTTCTCTGCATTCCCTCAACAATGGGTGTGATGCAATGGCCTTGTTCTATTCTTGTCCCTGTCACTCTGCAGACCTGTGCATGCACTAGTCTGGGGCAACACATTCCCACTTCAGGGCAACTCACTGTTGTGCAGTATACATGTGGTGTAAGTCTGTGCTTCCATAAGCCATCAGAACTGGCACGAGTAACGGGATCTGTAACGTGCGTTTTTAATGTTCTTCTTTGTATGAACGTGAGGAGAATTAATTCACTGGCATGTCTACACTTAAAAACGACCAACGGGATGGTAGTAATCCCCACCCTGAATTCACCTGACAACATTGTTCAGATTTAAACGTAATGTTATGAGATATACCCTTTATAATCTTTCTTTCTTTCTTTCTTTCCTTTCATCTTCCGCTGGTGCCCTTTGGCGTCGCGGGGAGACACAGACGTCTGTTTGCAGCAAGGTGGGAGGCTTGATGTAGTGACAGGTCATGGGCTCGCAGGATGTCAGCCACGGAGTCGCTCCAACGTCTCCTTGGTCTACCTCTGGCTTTCCAGCCATTGTATTTGGTGGTGTATGCCCGTAGGCGGGTTTTGGTTGGGCGGAAATTCTAGTAAAGGTGACCAAACCACTGATCCTTGTTGTTCGATATGGTGGAGAATTGGTGTTAGTCCGACCAGTCTCTGATCACCTCATTCTTGATCTGTCGCGTCTGGTCTTGTTGACAGCTTTTCTCAGGCAGGCATTTCACATGTGACCAATTTTTCTCTAAGGCTTTTGTTAGGGCCCATGTCTGACACTGGTATGTGAGTGTTGCAACGAAGTGGCGTTGATGAGTTTGTGCCTTGGTGCTCATTGAGATTGCTGAATGTTTTAGAAGGGGGCGAGTTGGTAACTGACTACGTTCGCTCTTCTGGCATCTTGTTTGATTCTCCTGTATCATTCCATCTCAGTGAAGAGGCTGCCAAGGGTATTAACATTCTCTGTTGAGCTGTTTACAGTGGGAGCTTTGTTGTATGTGTTCTAGCTTCCCTCGGATTTCTGCTGACAGACAATTCTTTTTGTGATACTGATCCTTCATCTTCAACCTTCTGACAGCTGTGTTATTGGTCCATTGATCTTGAATGCATGCTTCGTTCATTGGGATGTCTTCATAACATCATTAGTTATGTTCCAGCCTCATAGATCATGGTTTGGCTCCTTGTGATCTTCAGTGTTATGTAAACGACGGGAGTGAGTACGTAGTTCTCTTCTCACCTGATGTATATTTCGGGAAACCACGGTATGTTCCACGGCTGTTCACTGTCCTACATACTGTGCATAGATGCTCTGATGTTATCAAGAAACTGCCCCTTCTGTCGTACATCTACCAGATCTTCCATGGCTTGTCTCTGTTATAGATCCGGTCGATCTTTTTCTTGATCATCATACTGTATCAAGGCTTGGTTTAATATCGATGGCTCTTTCACACAGCGTCGAGCTTGCGAAAATGCATCTTGGCACCCTTCTTTCCGAAAGCCAAATAGGCTATTGAATCAAGTCGTCATCCCCAGTATGCTCTTGAGCCGACGTCCAGAATCTGCATACACTTTCCCTACATGGCTGAAGAATGAACATGCCTCGAGGGCACGCAGTCTCCTCGCTCTTCTTCAAATTGCACACTATTGCATTTTGATCATTTGGACTTTCCTCTCTTCCAATGCTTTTTGAGACTGATGGTGACATGGCTTACAACTCAAGGTTGCTCAGCATGCCAAGATAGCTATCGAGTGGTTTGTTGATCCGGGTTTACGCACAAGTTTGCGGCTGATCGAGGCTGGTCGTAATTGCTTTTCTTGTTTCATCTTCAGATTTGAGGGCTCTAACTGCCCTTTCGTGGTGAAAACTGAGTGCGGAATGCTTGTACATCCAGTGAGTATTAAAGATCTTTAAAATAGTATTCCCATCTTTAAATTTTTACTTCTTTTGTGTTGTGTATCCATTGATCGAGATTCACAACTAGTTTTGGATTAATGAATGCCTATCTTATTTCATCGTCCTTCCACCTTGAAAATGTTATCTTGGGGAAAGGTTCTTGGGCCAAGATTTTACTCTTCTCTCATAAGTCGCCCAAGATTTATTTTTTGGAGGCTTTTCAGAAATTTACCCTATGTTTCTGGGGATTCTTTGGCGGTCGTAGTTTCCCTGTTTTCATGTTATCGGTTTTCCTTTGCCCATAACTTGTATTCTTATCAGATTTTTCCTTGCTTTTTTTCTTTCCTTCATCTATGCAATTACATTCTGGCTTCTCCCTTACCTTCTCTCTCCCTTTATTTCTCTCTTTTATTTTCATTCTGCATGCTCTTACCTATCCATAGTCTTGTTTCTTATGTTCCTTACTCCTTTTGTTACTCCACATTCTTGCCCGCATAACTCCTTAAGTGTTCAAGAGAGCTGGTTGAGGTGCCCAGACTGCGCCATGTTGAGAGTTTGTATCAAGGAGTCAAGTTTCACCTTGATAGCACTGTGAATCTGTTACTGCACTTCTTTCTCTTCCAGTTTGAGGAGGTTGATCTTTTCAGGCTGGTTCTTCCTAGCAGATATACCCTTTATAATCTATCCTAGAATAATATTACAATACATATCCTCTAACCATTATCCCAGTGTAATGTTACAATGCATGCCCTCTATCCATTATCCTAGCGTAATGCTGCACTACACACCCTTTAAATATTATCCTAGTGTAATGCAACAATACACATCCTTTATCCATTACTCGAGTGTAATGTTATGATACATACCCTTAATTCATTATCCTAGTTTAATGTTACAATACATATCCTCTATTCATAACCCTAGTGTAATAATACAATATATGCCCTTTATCCATTACTCTAGTGTAATGTTACAATACATACCCTCTGTCCACTATCCTAGTGTAATGTTGCAATAATACCCTCTGTCCAAGATTCTAGTGTAATGTTACAATAATACCCTCTGTCCATTGTCCTTATACAGTGAAAAAGTACAATACATACCCTCTGTCCATTATCCTAGTGTAATGTTACGATACATACCCTCTGTCCACTATAATAATAATAATAATAATAATATATGGAGTTTATATAGCGCTGAATCTTGTAAAAAAACAAACAATCATCATTTCTATGTAGATGACACTCAGCTTCAGTGCAGTGATACTGTTAAAAACTTGCCTTCCCTCCTGACAAATATGTCCTACTGCCTTCAAGACATTAAAAACTTGATGACTCAGAACAAATTACAACTTAATGCCGATTAAACCGAAGCCATGCTCATAGGGACCGAACATAAACTCTCCTCCATCAAAAAACTTCAATAGAATTCGGCAATGCGTCAGTTCCATTGGCCAACTCTGTGAGGTATTTAGGCGTAGTGCTTGACAACACACTCTCTATGAAAAAAATCATCACCCAGACCTGCCAGTCTTGTTACTACCAATTATGGCGCAATAGCGCGATTCGCAAGTATCTGTCCACTGATGCAACTTCCAAGCTTGTCACATCTCTCATTCTTTCACGTTTAGACTACTGTAATTCTCTTTTGGTTGGCCTACCAGCATCATCCATCCGCTCTCGTCAACGCATACAAAACTCTGCAGCTCGACTGGTCCTAAGAAAGAAAAAATCTGAACACATCACTCCTCTTCTGCGATCTCTTCACTGGCTGCCTGTCTCACAAAGACTGAAGTATAAGATCAATACCCTCTGTTTCAAATGTCTCCACAAATCTGCACCCTCTTATCTCTGTAACTGTCTTCACCTGCATACTCCATCCCGTTCCCTTCGTTCAGCCACAGATACTGTGTGCTTTTCAACACCCAGATTCAAATAAACCACTGTTGACCGTCGCTCTTTCTCTATTTCTAGTCCATCCACCTGGAATGACCTCCCTCTTTCACTTCGCCAAAACCCTTCATTTGACACCTTCAAATCCAGCCTCAAAACACACTTCAGCGCTATATTAATTCCATATATTATTATTATTATTATTATTATTATTATTATTATTATTTATTATTATTATTGTTGTTGTTGTTGTTGTTGTAGTAGCAGCAACAGCAGCAGCAGCAGCAGCAACAGCAGCAGCAGCAGCAGCAGCAGCAGCAGCAGCAGCAGCAGCAGCAGCAGTAGTAGTAGTAGTAGTAGTAGTAGTAGTAGTAGTAAGAAGAAGAAGAAGAAGAAGAAGAAGAGTAGTAGTAGTTTGATCTTTCTCATCAATCTACTGACATGGTGTATTAGTGTATGTATGTTTCTTTTCATTTTCCTCACGTATTCTACTTCTACCTTAACACATATTTTATCATTGCATTAATATTTGTCCTCAATATACTGACATAGTGAATTGTTGTAATAATATTTCTCTTCAATATGCTCGTACGGTGTATTATTGCTTTACGTTTTGTCCTCAATATATCGACACGGTATGCTATTGCATTTATCTTTCTTCTCAATATTCTAACATAATGTCTTATTGTTACAATCTTCCTATTCGACATACTTGTATGGTATACTATTGCATTTATCTTTCTTCTCAATGTATTCACAAGCTGCTATATTGTCTAGGCTGCATTCTCATTATACTCGCACAGTGTCTTAAATGATTCACATGTTCTCCTCAATATACTGACTCGGTACTTTACATGTATCTTTCTCCCAGTATGCTCCATGCTGCTCATCCTGTTAATCTTCTCTCAACCCTAAATGTTGCACGCTGCATCATTCTCTTAATTTTTCCCCAAAATGCCCCAATTTGCACTGCTCCCTTTTTTCTCTTTCCTTTCCTCCATTTTCTAAATATTGCACCGCGCATCATTCCTAATTTTTTTCTCCTCAATATATTCAATGTTGCACGATGCACTTTCCCTTTTAAAATCTTTCCCCCAAAATTTTTACCACATCGCATCACCTCTTAATCTTTCTCCTCAATGCCCAAATGTTCACTGCGCACATTCCCTTTTAATCTTTCTTCTCATGCCTCAATGTTGCACCCCTAAATCATTGTCTTCATCTTTCCCCTTAGAACCCTGGCATAATAAATAGTTTCAGTTAACAGATCCGTTTCTTTACTCGGGGGCACTTCACCTATCTTGTAGGTCAACCGTTAGGGCGACCCAAAGATTTCGAAAAGAAAGCTTCCTGCTTTCCCTTCGCTTTTTTCAGCTGTCTTTTTTGATGTCATTTTACCCAGGCCAGTCCCCCTTCTAGTCATCTTCCCTCTTTTTCTCGTCTGCCTCCTCACCCCCTTTCCTTTTCTTTTTCTCTCTAGACAGTCTTGGCCTCCAAAATTTTTTCGTGAGACGTGCCCTCCCGCTTAGTTTGCGTTCTTTCTTATACCCATGCCCAAAATCACCCGCAACTAATTAAACCAAAGGGAACAAAACATACATTCAGCTTTGAAGGTTTTAAATGACCTACACAAAACCTTAGCAGCCCCTACATCACACAACGCACACGGGGCACCCCAAGGGCGATTTACAGACTCTAGTTATGGGCTAAAAGAAAGCCTGGGGCAGCTAAAGACCCTTTTATACCACCCCTCCCAAAAGGGGCACAACTAGCGTACCCTCCTGAACAGAGGGTTTAAAAACCATTTTGTTTTTAAGATTTTGTGTTTGCACAAAAGCTAAGTTTACATTTTCCCCCAACCCACCTTGGGATGGTCTGAAGGACCCCCCCAAAAGCAGGGCTAAGGAGTTTACCCACTGCCCTCAAAACTCAAACGCAGGTCTGATCGCTGAGCCTTCACCCCAAGAGTGAAAAGCACACAGCATGCAGTGGGTCGAGCACTGAGCTACTACAGGGGGGCAGGCGGGCAGTGACGTACAAGGTCTGTCCTTTCTCCCCCTCCACCCTTTCACACTTGCGGGGAGGTAAGCCCCCCTCTTTTCCTCTCGTCTTCTCCCTTTGTCCTGACTGGGGCTCTTCCTTATCATTTCGTCGGGAAATGCCCCTTCCCGCCGTTCAGACACAGCTTTCCCTTTAAAACCCCCCCCCAAAGTAAGGCTGTTCTTTTATGGAAAGGAATGAAAGTGCACACAACAAAAAAAGGGGGGGACTGGTTGTAAAAAAAACCCCTGGGTGCTCATTATTATCCCGAAAAAAAAGAAAGGTCATGTCATTGTCAAACAAGCAAAAACAATCTACCACAATTACTAGGAAATTCACAGTATTTTGGAAAGTCTGCTTGAAGATAGCTGGACAAGCGCCAGCCTGTTTACGAACACAAAGCCTCCATCTGGGTTTTGGGTTTAACGTCAGCGGAAAAATAAAATAAAAACACCACCACAGTAAGGGGTGGTGACAGTCTTTTACAGCCTCAAGAAATAAAGAAGTACACTCCCCCCCCATCCTGGCAGTAAATGAACTATTACATGCGCTCAAAATACCAGGTGCGCAATGCCCGTATATTACGTAGCTACCACCCAAACCGGTGTTTCAAACAGGCAATGAATGAAGTTAATGACACCAAACCCGGTGTGGCAAAAGGGGATGTCAGTGAATAATTATACACACCAAAACCAGGTTGGAAAGTATGTCAGTGAAAAAGAAGAAATACACACCAAAAAATGGGGCGCAGGGAGGCATGAATGAAGTTGATACACACCAAACCATGTGTGGGAAGGGTAGGGAATGAATAATAAACACACCAAAAACAAATGTGGGGCAGGGGTGGCAGTGAATGAAGTAAATAACCCAAAAGCGGGGGGCGCAGGTAGGCAGTGAATGAAGTAAATCACACCAAAAA
This sequence comes from Rapana venosa, assembly GCA_028751875.1. Taxonomy (NCBI): domain Eukaryota; kingdom Metazoa; phylum Mollusca; class Gastropoda; order Neogastropoda; family Muricidae; genus Rapana; species Rapana venosa. The sequence goes on from CM054154.1 coordinate 6,295,962, forward strand.
CAGGTGTGGCGCAGGCCGGCCAAACGGGGGTGCACTGGAAGGGACGGGGTGGGCTGCCCTCCTTCACCTCCAGCACTGAGGCTGCGAGTTTAGGGCCAACTGAGCACAGACGAAACACGGCACATGACAACCGGCTGACAGAACGAAAAAACGGCACATGACAAATGCTGACGGACTGAAACACGGCCATGACAACTGAGCACAGGACGAAAAACGTCCATGACAAAAAGCTTACGGGGCGAAAAAACCCACAAAAAGACAATGAGCTGACGGGGCGAAACACCACATACAACTGAGCGACGCATCGAAACCGTTTCATGCCACTAGCTGACAGCATCTAAACCCGTCACAACAACTGAGCTGACGGAGCTAAAAAACTTACAGTCAACTGAACTAAAGCACTGAAACACGTTCAACACCGTCTTAAGTGTTGAACAACTAATGCGGACACATATTATGGGTGGGCCCCCCCCTTTTTCATGCACTTGTGTGCATTCGCGTTATATCTTCTATCTATCTATCATCATCTATCTATCATCCATCTTACTATTTATTATATATAAAATATTATAAATTAAAATAATATAAATATAATATATATAATTTAAAATATATAATAATTATTATTACTATTTTTTTTTGTAATTTTTTTATTTTGTACTAACGCCACACATAATAATGTTCCTACATGGATGAGATGACCATATCACATCATAAAACACCAACAAAGTTGACTTTTTCAGTGAGATATGAAGATGATGACGATAATGGTGATGGTGATGATATGATGATGATGATGAGACGACGACGACGACGAGGATGGGGTGATGATGAGAGGAGGGGAGGACGGCGACGACGACGCGTTATGATGATGAAGATGAATGATTAGAACTCCAATAAACGGTCAAGCCGGGGCTGTCAGGGTGTAGTAACTTTCTCTGCCACGACCACGACACCCGCAGGCAGGTTTGGTCAAACCACTCAGAAAGGAGATTACCAAACTGCTGGACTGACCAGGGGGTGAATTCGCACCGACACCGGACAGGGCAAGGGCACAGAGGCACCACAAAGGGCACCTCCAGTCCAAGGCCAGGCAAGTAGACTATCCCCTTTATGGGAAACCCGACCGTTGACGTGCCACTGATGGGGAGCTGACAGGGGGGTCTGCACAACATCACAGTGTGGGGTTAGGCACAAAAGGGCCAGCATCTACACAGTGTGGGGTTAGGGCAAAATGGACCACATCTACCAGTGTGGGGTTAGGACACAATGGACCGCATCACACAGGTGGGGTTAGGACACAAGGACCAGCAGCTACACAGGGGGGGGGTTAGGCCATGGCCCACACCCCACACAGTTGGGGTTAGGACAAAAAAGGACCACCGCTCATGTGGGGGTTTAGCACAAATGGCCCACAGTCTACAAATTTGGGGGGTTTAGTACACAATGGACCTCGTTAAATGAACCTAAAAACCCAAGGCCTTTAGATAGAAAAGGTAATGGTTAATAAACAATTTTGACATAATTTTTTAATAAAAAAATTTAAAAAAATTTAAAAACAATTTATAACAAAAAATTCCCAATAACTAAACTCTAAAAACCCCCTTTAGACTATCCCTTTAAATTTTAAACCTACATTTTGGGCTGAAAAGCAAACGAATCCTGAAAACCTAAAATGCTACTCCTGGAAAACAAAAAACCAATAATTTTTAAATAAATAAACCTAAAACCAAAACCCCTTCTCACCATTTCAAAAAAAAACTCATTTTTTATCCCCCCCCACAACACTCTCCCCAAAACAGTACTGAAAGGAACACTCGAAGGTGGCAGAAAGGGGGAAGACGAACAAGTCTGGAGGAAAACAAAGCATGGACCAGGATGAATGCTGGCACTACTGGCAGACCGGGGACTGAGATGGATGGGGGAGGTTTACCCGGGCACGCCCTTTCGTGTTCCCCCAACCGCCAAGGTCAGGGCTGATGAGTGATATAACAAAAAGAAACGGACCTGCAGACTGAGTGTGTGTTAGCTGGATAAAAATTTTTTTTAAAAAAAAAGTACACGCATCACATGATCCCTTTCCCTTTCCCTAACTAAATAATTTCTTATATAAACCAGACAAGGCATTTGCTACCTCTGCAAATGTTCGAGTAACGTTGATTAAAACTGCTTCCATTTCCTACCACCATCAAAAAACCCAAAATTAACAGCATTGCTGTTTTTTTTCATTACAAATTATTTTTTTTTAAAGGGCAACTTTTAAAGCTAGATTTGATGAGGTTTTACTGCAAGAACAAAAAACAGTAGGGGATACACCAGGGCCACCCAAAATGAAAACTCACCCAAAAAATAAATGCACATGAGGAAAAATGTGGAAACAACACCCCCAATGACATACAGACTAGGGGGGGATGGTGACTCAGCTTTTTTGCTAGTACCACAAAGGCACCTGCAGAGGGTCAAAAAGAAACTAGACACCTAGACCCCCCAAATTAAATTTGGATAAATTACATGACAAACCAATTACCAACTAAACATGAATAAAAAATTGAACACACAATCGTTATGAGGTACTTTTATTGAAATTAAACAAAGAAACTCTACCCAAAGAAATAAAAGGATGAAGAAGGGGTGTAATAGAGCCTCCAAAATAATGCAGCAGCTCTTAGGCCTCCGGTTACTAGGGAACACTTTTTACAACGGTTACTCAACACTAAAGTAGGCCCTTCCCTCCTGTGGGGGGAAAAGGCTTTCAGTGCCAAAAAATACCCCCGGTTTGTCACAATGAAAAAATGGGGTTTCCAAAGCACTGGGTTTTACTCATCAAATTTTATATTCAATTAGATGCAACTGGGGTCAAGAATGCTGGGCAAGCAAATTAAATT
>CM054154.1:6299346-6314586 GCA_028751875.1 Rapana venosa
AATCCCCCGGGAGAAAAAATTTTAAAACAAAAAGGGGTTAACCCCCAAATTTTTTTTTTGGGGGGGGTTAAATTTAACCTTTTGGGTATTTCAATATTTATTTTATTTTTCTTTTATATCTAGGATAATGGAAAAAGCACATATGCGCTTTTTTTACATCCATGTCCCCGTTAGTTATATCTTTTGTCAATTTTGTCATGTTCCACCCGGCACACAATGACCTACTTTTACAAAAAGCGGAACAGGATTTAACATGTGCGTAAGATGCTCTGCCTGCATTAGCACATGGGTCTCGGTTTATCATCATCATCAATGCCTTTGTGCCTTATTGGCACGTAGGGCAGCAAAAAAAGTTCTCCACTGCTGTCTGTCCTGGGCCAGCTTCTGAATGGTTCCCCAGGTATGTTGGAAGGTCTTCAGCTCTGCTTTAACAGTCCGACGCCAAGTGTTCTTGGGTCGTCCTCGTTTGCGTTTTCCCTCTGGTGTCCAGTGGAGGGCTGTTCGGGCGATGTTTCCCTGTTCCCGACGGCAGATATGCCTATTCCATTCCCCATCGCCTATGCATGATGATGTTTGTCCATGCTTTCTTGGTTGCAACGGGCAAAAAGTTCTGGTTGGAGATGGTCTCAGGCCAGAAGATGCGCAAGATTCTTCTGAGATTCTTCGTGTGGAATGTGGATGTTTGTCGAGGTCACTCTCAGTCATCCTCCAGCACTCCGAGCCGTACAAAAGGGTGGAAAGTACACAGCTCTGGTATAGTCTTAGTTTGGTTCTGGTGCTGTACTGGGACGATTTCCACACATTGTTCAGATTTCTATAAGCATTTCTTGCTTTGCTAATCCGGTTCTTGATGTCGCTGCCTGCTCCGCCGTCATGCCTAACAGTGCTCCAGAAGTACGTGAACTCTTCAGTTGTTGGTAAATCTTCTCCATTCACTGTGACCGGTGAGGGTTCTGGACGTTCAGTGTCATCACCCTGTCTTCTTCTGACTGATTTTCAGGCCTACTTGCTGTGCGAAAGTGCTGAGACGGGATGTCTTCTCTTGAAATGTGATGGTGGGTATGTGAGAGAGCAGTGCCAGATCATCGGCAAAATCTAGGTCTTCAAGCGTTGAGAGGGGGTCCATCTGATGCCCGTGACTGGTCAGCTGTTGTTTGTCTCATCACCCAATCAATTGTCAGGTTGAAGAGTAGTGTGACATGGGGCAGCCTTGTCTGACGCCGGTTTGTACACTGAAAACTGGTTTTGCTGTTTCCTACTCTGCACGTGAAGTTGTTGTAGAAGCTCTTAATGACTTGGATAATCTCCTGTGGAATTCCATATGCTCGGAGTATGCGCCATACACTTTCTCGATGAATGCTGTCAAAAGGCTTTTTCAAAATCTACGAAGTTGATATACAGCTGTCTCTGCCATTCCGTGCACTGTTCGATGATGTTGCGCAGGGTGAAGATCTGGTCTATGCATCTTCTTCCTGGTCTAAAATCTGCCTGTTCCTTTCTGAGTTGTTGGTCCACTGCCTCTGAGATCCGTCCGATGATGATCTTTGCCAGAATCTTGCTGGGAACAGATAGCAGAGTGATTCCTCTCCAGTTGTTACAATTGTTCAGGGCTCCTTTCTTTGGGATCTTCACGATGACTCCTTCTGTCCAATCTGCTGGTAGCTGTTTCTCTTCCCATATAGCTGCAAAGAGTGGCTGTAGAACTTTAGATGCAAATTCTGGATCTGCCTTGAAAAGTTCTGGGTTGAGGTTGTCCTGGCCAGGGGCTTTTCCATTCTTGAGAGAGCTGATTGCTGCTATAATCTCTTCCTTCTTTGGTGGTGTGAGCTGTTCACATTGAGATCAGCATCAGGATCTTGTACGTCTGCCTCTTCAGTTGGTGGTGGTCTGTTGAGAACTTCGCTGAAATGTTCTGCCCATCTTGCATCTTGTTCTGCTTCTTGTGGAAGTATTTGGCCTTGTTTATCTAGGATTGGTGTTTCGGTGTTGCTCCGGTACTTGCCACTGACAGTCTTTAGTGATCTTATACACCTGTCCTTGTTCTCCCTTTGCGGCGGCCTCTCTGCTTGTCTTGCAATATCATCCATGTAGGTACGCTTGTCTGTTCTTGTCATTTCTCTTCACAGGGTTTGGTTTGCTTCTCTGTACTGTTGTTTGTACCTCTCTCTTATCCGTTCTGACTTTGTCTCTAAGATTTTCTTCTTCAGTTCTCTCCTGTTCTCAATGGCTTGCCAGGTGTCTGCTGTAATCCACTTTTTTCTCTTCCTCTGTCTCTGTCCTAAGCACGTTTCGCTGGCTTGTGTGTAGGCTGTCCTGACTTGTTTCCACATGGTGTTTATATTAGCCGTGTCAGGAGGTGTGTAGTTTTCAGTATCCACCCGTGCTTGGAACTTGTTTTTGAGCTGGAGGGTGAAAGCACTCTTTACTTTGGTGTTGCGCAGTTTTTCCACATCAAAATGTTGTTGTCTTGGTTTCAAGATCATTTTTATTCAGCTTCCTTTAGGGTTGCAGTAACAAGGTGGGTGATCACTGCCAACATCGGCTCCTGTCCTTATTTTAACATTCTAGGAGCGTCTCCTCCATGTCCCATTGGATCATCAGGTGGGTCAATTGGTTTTTGTCTTTCCATGGGGGAAACACCAGGTAAGTTGTGACCTCAGGGTTGTGCAAATAAGTCCCTCCAATGGCAGGTGTTTGTCATGCAGAATTCCCCAATCTTCTCCGTTGTCATTTATGCTGCCACATCCTTCTTTTCCATGGACTCTTTTCTTGATTTGTGTTGTTTTTTCCGACTTTTGCATTTAGGTATCACCCATCTCTATCTCATGTCATGGTTTGGTGTGTTTTTTCCATTTCAGCCTGTAATTGCTCATTAAAATGTATCTTTGCTTTCGTCTCCACTGTCGTTGGTTGTGCATAGCACTGTATGATTAGTATCTCATCTTCCTGTGTTGATAGGTTTCCTTCATCAGGCACTTCTCCATTCCTTTCTTCATGATGATTGCTCTCCCTCATGGTGGTTGGCCGTATTTAACTGGACAGCACTGTCTCTCCTGTGCTGACTCTGTATTTGCTGATCCGTGGTCCATCGGCTTTCATGATTCGAGATTGCAAATTGTAGCGTCTATCTTGCTGTAACTTGCGCTAGTTTTCCTGTTTCGAACATGGTTCTCACATTCCAGAATCCTATCTTGGTCTTATTTTTGGCGCTTAAGACTTCCATCTTCCTGTCAGTGGCTTCCTTTCGGCTTTCACCACTGACATTCATACGAGCATCTTCCGATGACTCTGGAAGCCCGTCACACCCAGTATTGTTCATTTCTTTTGTTGCTGTTTCCGTAACAATTGGGTTTTTTTACAGAACAGGGTTGTTAGCCCTGTGTCTAACCCCCTACCTGGGGGAAGGGTTCCACCTTAGTCGCCTTTTACGACATGCCTAGTTTTGTCTATGTTTACACTTAATTTCATATTATCACAACAGGTTTCTAAGACCTTTAATTGATTTTGTAAGCCAGTAGGTGTAGTTGACATTAATGCTACGTCATCAGCAAATAATAAGATAAACAACTCAAAAATATCTGGAAACAGTTGTGCACCGTACTTACCTTTTTCATTCATAACGTTTGCTAACTGATTAATGAACATAGAAACCAATGTAGGGCTTAGAACACATCCCTGTCTTACGAGAGAGAGAGAGAGAGAGAGAGAGAGAGAGAGAGAGAGAGAGAGAAGGGAGAGAGAGAGAGAGAGAGAGAGAGAGAGAGAGAGAGAGAGAGAGAGAGCTCAGAACTCAAAACTCAGAACTCAGAAATTTAATGTATCTCAGCCTTAGGCCATAATACATGGTTGGGGTAGAAAAAATTAACAATGCCACAGAGTGGACAAAAAACCGAAAATGAAATACACAATACCAAGCTCACTTTCAGTGACAGAAATAATGAGGACAATGCACAAATGCATAAAAATACATATGTATTAAAAATAATTAACTATCTTGATCTAAGTGTACCTTTCTTATGTCTGGAAAAAGTCAATATACATATCTATCTATCTATCTCTATCTATCTGTCCCGTAGTCTGCCGACCGTGGGGGCACCCTCAAAGACTCAACAACCAGTTCCCTCCATTCCTCTCTCTGTTCTGCCTTTCTCAGGGTTTTCTTGAGTTCTAGGCCTGTCCATTCGCTGATGTTATCCTCCCAGCTCTTTCTTGGTCTGCCTCTTCTTCTTCCTCTTTGGACAGTGCCTTGCAAAACTGTCTTTGCAAGTCCTTTGGATCTTGTGACATGCCCATACCATTTAAGTTTACGCTTTTTCACAATCGTTAGAAGGTTCTCATAGGGTCCAATGGTTTGCTGGATTCTGTTATGCACGCTTTCGTTGCTTATGTGGTCTTTGTAAGAGATGCCAAGGAGTCTCCGAAAGCATCTCATCTCCACTGCCTGTACTCTTCTCTCCAAATCTGCAGTCAGGGTCCATGATTCACAGGCATACAGAAATATGGATATGACAAGGGAGCGCATTAGTCTGATCTTGGAGATAAGTGAGATATTTTTATCTCTCCAGATGGTGTTTAGTTTTGACAGTGCTGTTATTGTCTGTGCAGTCCTGCATACTACTTCTGGCTTGGATCCCTGGTCTGATACAATGGCTCCCAGGTACTTGAAGCTTTGAACTGTTTCCAGCTTCTGGTCATTAACCCTGATATCAGTGCTAATGCCGTTGGTGTTATTAGTCATCAGTTTGGTCTTCTCGCACTGATTCCATGCCGTTGTTTTGGAGGCCTTAATCAAGTGTTCTGTTAGGCTGGCAAGCTCTTTTTCTGATCCTGCTATTCCATCAATGTCATCTGCGAAGCGGAGTTTGTGATCGTTCTGCCACCAATGCTGACTGATCCTTCATGATGTTCCAGTGCATCAGCCATGATTCTCTCATGGGAGATGTTGAAAAGAGTGGGTGAGAGTATACAGCCCTGCCTTACTCCAACTGTTGTTCGAAACCATTCTCCAATGTTGTTGTTGTAGTACACTGCACTGGTGGCCTCGCTGTACAGCTGTTTGATGACTCTGATCAGGTTTGCATTGATGCTGTACAAATTCATGGTTGCCCACAAAACTGCATGCCACACCCTGTCAAATGTCTTCTTAAAATCGATAAATACGTGGTAAAGGTCTTGTTGATGTTGAAGGTACCGCTCACATAGTATTCTGAGGTTGAATTTCTGTTCTGTTGTGCTGCGCCCTGCTCTGAAACCTGCTTGTTCCTCAGCAATGATGGTCTCTGCTTGTGGCTTCAGTCTATTCAATATTATCTGCAGCATGACCTTGCTTGGGTGGCATATGAGGCTGATCGTGCGGTAAATATGGCATTGTTGTAGATTTCCTTTCTTTGGGAGGGTGATGATGAGTGACTGTGTCCATGGTGTTGGCCATTTTCCTGTCTGCCAGATCTTGTTGAAGATTCTTAGTAGGGCGCTGATCATGGCTTCCCCTCCAGCTTGGACCAACTCAGCTGGAATATTGTCAGCCCCTGCTGACTTCCCCTTTTTCAGCGATCTGACTGCTGTTTCCACTTCTTCTCGGAGGATAGGGTGACTGTCTGTGTCTTTGCTTTCGGGTACATTAAGAATTTCTGGATCTCCTGCGGTTCTATAGTTATACAGGTCGGAGCAGTATTCTGTCCATCTGTTCAGAATATCCTGGTCGTCAGTGAGACACTTCCCATTTTTGTCTTGGATTGTTAAACCTTTTCTCTGTTTTGTGCTAGTCATGTCTTTTACCAGCTGATATGCTTTCTTGCTATTGTTTTTCTTGATGTTCTCTTCAATGTCTTGGCACTGTTCACCGATCCATTTCTCTTTTGCCTCCGTCATGGACTTCTTGATTCTTTTGTTGACTGCCCTATATTGTTCTGCTCTTTCTTTTGTTTCAAATAGATGCATGGAAAGATTGGGAGGGCGTTTGTGGGCCACATTGTAATAACCAATCAAATGAAAGAGGCTTGAGACTCCTGGAGTTTGCCAGTAACAACCACCTCCAGCTAGTGAATACACTTGGCCCACACAAGAAATCCAGAAAATGGACATGGCATAGCCCAAATGGAGAACACCACAACCAAATAGATTACATCATGGTGAAAAGACGGTTTCAGTCTAGCGTTAACATCGCACAGACACAAAGTTTTCCAGGAGCAGACATAGGGAGTGATCATGATCTTGTTATGATGACTTTCCGACTACGTCTAAAGAAAATCCACAAGCGGAACAACATCAGGATCAAATTTGACCTTAAGAAGCTAAAGCACCCAGAGGTATTAGACATTTTTCAAGCAAGGATAGGTGGAAAGTTAACAGCACTCACTGTGATAGACTCAGACATAGATACACTGACGAATAGTTTCAATACAGCAGTGACTGAAACAGCAAGCGAGCTTCTTGGCAAACACCGACCAGTCAATAAACCATGGGTCACACCTAACATCCTACAACTATGCGACAAGCGTAGAGAGTTGAAGACAATATACATATAATTTCTCAAAATCATAACAAAACGATATCCGTATCTTCGTTTGTGATGTAAATATCTTAATACAACAACCTTTTTCTCTTATTGATGGCATGGAAGATATATCTTGACAGGCAGTGATCTGTGTTACTGTTTTCTGCTTTAAGTAGATCGTGAAAAGGTGTATCAATACAATCCTTTAAAAATAATTCTTAAATCATTGTACACAAAACATTCTTAAAGGAAATGCTTTTCATCTTCAACTTTGGGTTTACAAAATGGACATTGTTTCTTATTCTGTGCACTTTATCGATGTACATTGTTGTTGAGTGGTAAAACATTACATTTCACCTGTGACACAGCAGCTCTAGAGTAGTAGGTATCGAAGTGTAGAAGATATTCTTCTTTAACAAATATTGTTTTGAAACACCTGTAACTGTCGTATCTGTTTCGGTCTCTGATTGTACTATACCATTCCTGGATAAACATATCAACTAATCTTTGCTTAAACAGATGTAAGAATACCTTGACATCACCAACTCCCTGTTGAAGCCATACAAAGCTGAATCCTGCATCACATAAAATGTGTCTAATCATAGAAACCCAACAGTTCTTTCCCAATATATCCATGTCAAGCAACATTTGATAAGCATTATTTGGTAGTCTGTTTAAATTCATTTGTAATAATTTAAACCAATATCTAGGTGTATTTATACATGCGTTGATGTATAGAGAATATCGTCCCAGCTCAACATATATCCTTTTATTTGGAGTTTTCAATGGTACACCCAAAAATCTCTTGCAAGCCATCATGTGTGCTTTCTCTGTTATGTTCCAATTTATGTAACCCCCATATATCTGATGAATATAGTAAGATTGGCTGTATTTTAATGTCAAAGATCTTGAAACATGTTTCTGCGTTAGTGTTTGTATATTTATGAAAAACACTATTTAGTTCTACAACAGCTTTATTTCCCTTGGTCACGAGATGATTTGTGCCAAGCTTAGCACTAAGCTTTGTCGTAAAATTAAACCCTATATAGCAATACTTATTTACCACTTCTAATTTGAAATTATCGTTAACCCACTGTTCATTTTTTTCGAAGCAAACCTCCTTTTCTAAAGACCATTACTTTACTTTGATCAGAATTAACATTTAATTGCAAATCATCACACTATGATTTCAATACATTCAGTTGGTTTTGTAAACCTCCAGGAGTTGTTGAAATAAGAGCCACATCATCTGCAAATAATAAAATAAAGATTTCCGTGATGTCTGGTACCAGTTGTATTCCATGTTTACTTTTTTTACCCATGGTCTCAGATAAACGGTTGATAAATTGAAAAAAAACAGAGAAGGGCTTAAATACACATCCTTGTCTCACACCAATTGGGCATTCAAAAAATTCAGACAATTCACAGTTTGCCCGTATACATGAATATAATGTTTGATACATTGCTGACATTGCTGCAAGGAACTTTCCCTTTACTCCCTGATCTTTGATGCACCCTATAAGTAAATCATATCTGACAGAATCAAAAGCTTTTTTAATATCTATAAATGCAACATATAACTTTCGACCTTTCTTGTTCATGTATTTCTGGACAATTTCATGCAAATTAAAGATCTGGTCCACAGTAGAGAATTTTTTCCTGAAGCCTGCCTGATTTTCAGATATCATTTGATTATTTTCTAACCAGGAATACAACCTACTGTTTGGTATAGATGTGAAGCACTTTGACAGGATACTCAACAATGAGATTCCCCTATAATTGTCCACGTTGTTGGGATCTCCCTTTCTAAAGATTGGAACTAATGATAGCTTTTGCCCAGGCTTGTGGATAAGTACCTTTGTCAAAAATAGAAATGAATAATTTTATGAGAAAACAGTGTTCCTCTTGGCCTCCATTCTTCAGCATCTCAGCAGTTATGCCATCCAGTCCACTTGCCTTACCACATTTTAGTTTATCTATTGCTCTTTTTAGCTGCTTTTCTGAAATGCTTTGGTTAAGTTCATGATCTGCCTGCTCTAATAAGTCTGTATCACTATGACAGTCATTATAGCTAGTACTTCTGTCACTTTGGAAAACAAACTTAAAATGATTTACCCAATCAACTGTTTCTATTGTGTTCTTTAAAATAGCTCTAGTACCACATCCTATAATTTTTAACTGTCTCCAAACATTTGGAGAATCGGAAATATTGTTAACTAATCATTCTGCTTTTAGTTTCCTGAATTCCTGTCTTTTTGTCTTAAGTATCTTTTTGTATATTTTCCTTGCATGCACATAGTTAATTCTGTCCTCTTCCTGCCTGGTCCTTCTAAAATGCTTTAAGGTACGTCTGACTGTCTTTTTGGCCTCGCTACAGTCTCTGTCAAACCATTCCGATGACTTTTTCTGGCCCTTACGATGTCTAACATACATACACTTTCTGGCTTCGGTTAAACATTCTACAAATATCGACAAAGCTCTATCTACATCAAAGTGTAACAAATTCAGAGCATCCGCCCTTCTAGTGCTGCTGTTTTCACTTCTTAGTGAGAGATGAAGAGAGAGAGTTGTACACATACCCGTTATGGCGCCAGCAGAAAAACCCGTCTCCTGCAAAGACTGTGAATGGACAACTCTGAAAAAAGGACAAGTTTTGTTTTGTTTTGTTTTTGTTTAATGTCCATTCACTATAGTGATAAGGACACCCCTGCATTCAAACTAACATCCCTCTCTCTCCCTCCCCCCCCCTCTCTCTCTTTCTCTCTCTCTCTCTCTCTCTCTCTCTCTCTTTTCCTCTTCTCTCTCTCCTCTCTCTCTCTCTCTCTCTCTTTCTCTCTCTCTAATATGTGTATATTTATATTCTCAAAACTACCTACAGTAGCGGTCTTACTGGGGAAGAATATATAACCTCAGCAACTGATGTTATGAACTGCTGAGAGTCATATAAAACTTCTTGAACAGTTGCATATTGTCCTAACAGGTCAGTTAGGATAGGGCAATCAAACACTAAATGGTGGATTGAAAGAGACTGAGAACAGCAACATGTCATATTTTTAGGATATTTGGTGTTCCATGCATTTAGTCTCATTTTATATATTAAAATTTCTACTTTCCGTGAGCAAGAAATGATTTCAAAGCGTTTTCTTCATTTTGGAATGCATACAATTCATCAGTTTAGCATTAAGTTCATGCAAGGACAATGCGAGATTGGAATCAAACGTTTCAAGGACAAGTGCGGCACTGTTTTAGTCCTGAAATTTGCTTGTTGCATTTGGTCATGCCAGTATGCAAGTTTTTGACCGAGCGAGCAAGCGAGAAAGCAACGGAGAGAGAGAGAGAAGAGAAGAGAGAGAGAGAGAGAGAGAGAGAGAGAGAGAGAGAGAGAGAGAGCGAGAGCGAGAGAGACAGACAGAGACAGAGAGAGATGGCTTAATGTATGAAACTTTTTGCCTATCTATACAAAGGACTTTGAGGAAAGGGACAAAATGGAATTTAAAAGCAGAGAAAATAAATGATTGAATTTCGCATCAAGAGCCGTCCCAAGTGGGAACCAATTTGCGGTAATAATAAATGCCATAACGTCAGGGAAAACAGTATGAACAATACTGTCACCATCATCAAACATACAATTTATGTTACAAGGTCATCGATGGGGTAGTGATGCCTCATGTCCTGTGGACTTGCTGAACGGGTTTTCGGTCTTTACAGTGCTGTCTACGGGGCAAAGTTGTTCCCTTCTTTCTGGACAGAGACTTTCAAAGAAACTGTCCATGTCGTCGTCTAGATGTTGAAGTGGTTCCTCTATCATCCTGCAGTCCTCGACAATGATCTGGGTTATTAACATATCCCTTGTTATGTATAGGAATGATTACAGATTTGGCTCAGTCTAAGGGTAAACTACCACTTTGAAACAAATTATTGAAGAAAATGACTAAAACGTTAACCCCTATTTCATTAGAACATTTCACCAATAATTTTGTCGGGTCAGCACTTTTGCAATTTCTAAGCCTTTTAATGCTGTCAGTTACTTTCTTTTTGTCAATTGCTTCATCAAATAACGACTCCTCACATTGAGTTGGTTCTAATTCAGAATAATTAATCTCACTTTCTGCCTTTACGCTAAAGCTCTGAAAGACAGCATGGAAATGATCATACCACTGATTTAATGTGACTTCATTGTAAATAGTAGTTCTTCTGTTGACTGTGCTGATCACAGACCAAAACAGTCTTAAGTCATAGAATCCTTAAGCTTTTTGATTTTTGTTTCTTGGAATTCATTTCTCTTTTGCCTGACAGAGAGAGAGGAGAGAAAGGGGAGAGAGAGAGAGACGAAGAGAGAGAGAGAGAGAGAGAGAAGAGAGAGAGAGAGAGAGAGAGATGAGAGAGGAGATAGATAGAGAGAGAGACAGACAGACAGACAGACAGACAGAGAGGGGCAGATATAGACAACGAGACAGAGAGAGACAAAGATAGACAGAGAGAGAGAGAGAAAGAGACACAGAGAGAGGCAGAGAGAGACAGAGACAGAGATTGACAGACAGACAAACGCAGAGAAACAGAGACAGTCTCTACAACAACAGGAGTAACACCTGCATACGTACATTTCATCATCATCTGACTTTCTTGGTAGTCCTTCTGCTGGACAGAAAAAAATATATTCACACACACACACACACACACACACACACACACACACACACACACACACACACACACACACACACACACGCACGATATATTGACTGTAGTAATAATAAGGTAGGTAAAGGTAAAGGAGTCCCATAACCCTTAAGGTCGTAGGGGAGCGAGGCGTCAGAGACCTCACTTCTCTAGGGCCAGCATATTGAGGGCGGCGCCCATCTCCTCTCCCTTGCTGCTTTACCTTCCCTGACTCTAAGAGGGCAGGTACCCATTTCAGCTGGGGGGAAATGGGGGAACTGGGGAAATGTACTGAAGCCAAGGCGCGCAACCACCCCATCCAATAAAATTTTAAAAAAGGGAAAAAACAAAAAAAAAAAAGGGGGGAAAAGAAAGAAAAAGAGGAAAAGAAGAAGAAAAGGGGAAAAAAAAAAGATGGGGGGGAAAAAAAAAAAAGGGCCCCCCCCCCCAAAAAAAAAAAAAAAAAAAAAAAAGGGGGGAAAAAACCCGGGGGGGAAAAAAAGGGGGAAAAAAAATTTTTTTGGGAAATTTGGGAAAAAAAGGGAAAAAGAGAAAAAAATGAAAAAAAAAAAAAAAAAAAAGAAAGAAAAAATAAAAAAAAAAAAAAAAAGGGGGGTTTTTAAAAAACCCCAAACAAATAAAAAAAGAAAGGCCGGGGGGAACCCCACTGTAAGAAAAACAAAAAAAAAAAAAATTTTAAAAAAAAAAAAAAAATTAAAAAATTTTTCCCAAAAAAAAATTTTTTTTTCAAAAAAAAACCCCCACCCCCAAAAAAAACCCAAAATTTTTTTTAAAAATTTAAATAAAAATTTTTAAATTTAAGGGCCCAAATTAAAAAATTTTAAAAAAAAAAAAATCACCCCCATTTAAAAGGGTTTTCCCCTTTTGGGGTTTTCCCCCAAAGGGGCATAAAAATTTCACCCCCCCCAATTTTTTAATTTTAAAAAAAAAACCCCATTTCCCCCCTTAAAAAAAACAATTTTTTGGGAAAACCAAAACCCAAAAAAAACCCCCAAAATTTAAATTGAAAATTTAAAAATTTTTAAACGGGTTAAAACCCCCCCCTTTTAATTAATAAAAATTTTTAAAAACCCCCCCCCCCTTCCCCCCCTTTTTCCCCCAAAAAAAAAAAAAAAAAAAAAAAAAAAAGGGAAAGAAAAAAACCCCCCCCTACCCCCAAAAAAAACCCAAAAAACAACAAAAAAAAATTTTTTAAAAGTCTTTTCCCCAAAAGAAAAAAAAAAAAATTTTTTAAATTAAAATAAAAAAAAAATTTTTTAAAACCCTTCCTTTTTTTTCCTCAAAAAAATTTTGCGGAAAAACCCCCCCAAAAAAATTTTTTTCGGCTTTCTTAGGTCCAAAAAATTTGAAAAAAAAAAAAATTTTTTATAAAAAAAATTTACCCTTTAAAAAAAAATAAATTTTTAAAAAATTTAATAAAATATTGGGGAAACAAAAAAAAAATTTTTTCCCCAAAAAAAAAAAAATTTTAAACCCCCAAAAAAAATTTACCAAACCCCTCCGGGAAAAATTTTAGTAAAAAGGAAAAAAAATTTTTTATAAAAAAAAACTTTTTAAAAAAAAAATCAAAAAAAACCCCCCAAAATCCTTTGGAAATTAAAACCGGGCCCCAAAAAACCCCAAAAATATGGGATTTATTTTTTAAATTTTAAGGAAAAACTTTAAAAATTTTTTTAAAACCTCAAGCCCCCCAAACCAAAATTTTTTTCCCCTTTTTCCCCCTCCAAAAACCCAAACATTTTTTATTAAAGGACAAAAAAAAAAAACCAAACAAAACCCATCAAAAACCCCCCCCTTTTTAAAAAAAAAAAAAAAATTTTAAAAACCCAAATAAAAAAACCCTTTAAAACCCAAAAACCCCCCCGCCCCACCCCCATTAATTTAAAAAACCTAAAAAGGGGTCTTTTAAATGTCAAAAACCCCCAAAAAAATAACCCCAAAAAAACCCTGCCCCCTTTTCCCTTTTTAAACTTTTGGCCCCTTTTCCCTTTTAAATTAAAAAAAAACTTCTTTTAAAAAATTTTTTTTAAAAAAAAATTTTTTAAAAAAAAAAAGCCGAAAACAAAAAACCAAAGGGGAAAAAAAAAAAGGGAACGTTTTAACAAAAAAGAATTTGCAAAGAAAAAAAAAAGGGCCCAAACAAAACCCCAAAAAAAAAAAAAGGGGTTTTTAACAAATTTCTTTTCCCCCCAATCCACTTTTTTTTTCCAAAAAATTTAAAAAAAACAAAACCCAAAAAAAAAAAACCCCAAAACCCAACAAAAAAAAGGGGGGTTAAAGAAAAATATAATAAAAAGGCCCTTTTCCCCCTAAAACCCCTCAAAAAAATTTCCTTTTCCACAAAAACCGGGGCCCTTTTTCCCCCCTTTTTGGAAAAAATAACCAAAAGGGGGGGGCCCCCCCCGGGGGACTGCCCCCCCCAAAAGGGGGGGTTTTTTTTTTTTTTTTTCCCCCCCCTTTTTTTTTTTTGGGGGGGGTTTGGACGGGTCCCCAAAAGGAAAATGTTTGTAATTTTTTTTGGGTTTTTTTTTGGTTTTTTAATGGTTTTTTTTTTTTAAAAAAAAAAAAATTTTTTTTTTTGTTTTTATGAAAAAATTGTTAAATTTTTTAATTAAAGGTTTTTAAAAAAATTTTTTTTTTTTCCCAAAAAAGGAAAAAGGGTTTTTTTTAAATAAAATTTTTTTTATTTTTTTAAATTTAATTTTTAAAAAAGGTTAAAAATTAAAAAAAAAAAGGGGTTTTGGCCGGGCCTAAAAAAATTTTTTCTTAAAAAAAACCCAAATTTCGAAAAATTTTTTTTTCTTTCCCTCCCCTTTCATTAAATTTTTTTTTTTTAAAAATACCATTTTTTTCTCCTAATTTTAAAACCCTTCCAAAAAAAAACCCCCTTTTTTGGGCTTAATTTTAAAAAAAAATTTTTTTTTTTTTTAAAATTTAAAAACCCCCCAAAACCCCCAAACCCCCCTTTCCCCTTCCCCCCTTTTTCCCCCTTTCCCCTTTTAAATTTTTTCCCCCCCCCTTCCCCTAAACCCCCCCTTTTTTGGGGTGGGGGTTTTTTTTTGGGGGGGGTTTTAAAAACAAAAAAAAAAAACCCCCCCAAAAACTAAAAAGAACAAATAGAAAAAAAAAGGGGGGAAAACGAAAGGGGGGGGGAAGCAAAAGAAAAAAAATTTTTTTTTCCCCAAAGGGAAACCCGGGCGTGTGGGGGGTTTTTGGGAAAGTAAATGGTTTGCGCTTGGCGAAACCCAAATTACAAAACCCAAACAGGGCCCTTTTTTAAAAAACCCCCCTTTTTCCCTTTTTTTCAAATTTTTTTTTTTTCCCCCCCTTTTTTTTTCTGGGGGAAAAAATCAAACCCCCTAAAAAAACTTTTTAAAATTTTTTTTCCCCCCTGGGGGGGGGGGGGGGGGGGGGGGGGGGGGGGGGGGGGCTCCTTTGGGTTTTTTCCCTTTTTTTTTTTTTTCCCCCCCCCCCTTTTTTCCCCCCAAAACCCCCAAAATAAAAACCCAAAAAAAACCCCAAAAAAAAAACCCCCCCCCCTTTTTTCCCCCCCTCCCCCAAAATTTTTAAGGGGAAAAAAAAATTTTTTTTAAAAAATTTTTTTCCCCCCCCTTAAAAATTTTTAGGTTTATTTTTTTTCCCCCCCCTTTTTCCCCTTTGCAAAAAAAAAAAAAAATTTTTCCCCCCCCCTTTTAAACCCCCCAAAAAAAAAAAAACCCCCAAAACAAAACCCCCCAAAAAACCCCAAAAGGGGGAAAAACCCCAAAGATTCAAATTAACACGAAAAGGCCCACCCTTTTCTGTCCCCCCCCCCCCACCCCACCCCCCACCCCCCCCCCAAAAAAAAACCCCCCCCAAAAAACCCCCCCCCCCAAACCCACCCCCCCCCCCCGGGCCCCCCCCCAAAACCCCCCCCCCCCCCCCCCCCCCCCCTTTTTCCCAACCCCAAAATTTTTTCCCAAACCTTTTCTGTTTTTTCCCCAAAAAAAATTTCCTTTTTCCCCCCCCTTTTTCCCACCCCCAAGAAGAAAAAAAAAAAGTTATTTTTTTCCCCCGGGGCCCAT
>CM054154.1:6315086-6385543 GCA_028751875.1 Rapana venosa
GGCGCTTATTGCATGATCCTCAGAACAGAAGAATAAAGACCTGCGCATGGCAGCCTCCACTGTCGTCTCCACAGACAGAGCAGCAGGACGATGAGGACAACAAGCAGGGTGGTCAGTCCAACACCCAGGCCAGCTCCAAACCCCTCTGCCCATCGGTCACTACAGTGGGTGAGACCCTTGTCCATCAGTGACCCTGGAACACATAAACCAGGACAACATCTATTTCACCGTTTGTAGTTTCCTGACACCAGATACCAGGTGAGATGCATGCGTGCATTAAAGCGATATCATGTCTGCTTGGTGGCCATTGTAGACAGCAGAAATGTTCACTGTTCTTACTCATTGAATATTTTGATCATTCCTCACCAAAGTAAGGAATTAAAAAAATAATTTTCGATTGACTTCTTGCATTTATCATTTCGGTGCTTGCTGTTTGTTTGCATATTAATTGTTTGGCCAGAATCCGGCAATAAGGGAATTTGAGATCAACACTGGTCACCTGACACATGTGGAAAAGGGGAATATATGAGATTGCTTGCTTCAAGAACTGAATGTGGAGGACTCCTCCCAGCGGGGACTGTGGGACTTCACCACACCTTACACCAAGGCCGAAATCGCCATCCAAGATAGGAAAGATAAAAAACAAAACAAATGGATAATGTACTCCTTTTTTACCCAGTCGAAATTGGTACCAGAACGCAAAACAGAAAAAAGAAAAATCCCCGACGTTGAAATCCTGTCCACTACTTAGAGCCTGAAGCAAGAAAGGAAAAACAGGGTTAAGAAACTAATGCAAGTAAGCAGGAAAACGTCAATGTGGCTGAAGAAAAGAGAAAGGCTTACCCAGGCAGGGAAAATAAAGCAGCTGCTCAGCTGATTGCACTGCGGAAACATTTGGTAAACAAAGCACAAAGTCAACGGAGCCTAGTTTTGCAAATGTACTCAATGACATTGAACAGGAGTAGAACACAAGGAAGTAGTGGACCTCCAATTACAGAGAAAGTGACAACAATTGTAAAAGTATCTGTTGGAAAAATATCAGCATAAAAACTGAAAGAAAAAGAAAGGCAAACATTGTTATCCAGAACATTACAAGATGCTTATTGTACCAAGGACTGATATTTGGCCAAACAGGGACATTAGATCAAAGTCGGCTGATCCAAACTTGCTGACTCAGCAGGAAGCCTTGCTAAATGGTGTTTGTCCACATTTGAGTTTCTGTGATGTGACCCTGCTGCGCTTCTCCCATGACAGTGGGACACTTCCTTCAGACCTGACCTGTTCAACACACCAAACCCTGAGGGCCGATACCTGGCCTACTGACCTGATGATAAGGTGTAAGCTGTTTGGAACCCTGGAGTACCTTGGAATATCAGGGCATTTGTAAGAACTCTGGAGTTGCTGCCTCAGCGATCGACAGTGAAGAAAACGTGGTTGTTTATGGCTTTGATATTTTTTTTTATTTTCAGCATGTCTGCAAGTCAGTTCCAATAAAACATGAATTCAGAACATGTATGAAATTTCAATAGCGAGAAGAATATTGTTCACTTACATTCGTTTTTTCTAATGGGCTTATCAACTGTCCATGGTACTTGACAAATTGTAAGAGCAGTCTCTGCTTATTTTAGAGGGCCAGATTTCCTGTCTGCTTCTTTCATTGGCAATTGGTATATCCAAATATAAATTTAGAAAAAAAGATCTGAAAAACTTACAACAATAAGATCCTTAAGAAAGTATGCAGAAGAGGAACTGGATTGGTGGATTTGAAATGCTACAAGTCGTCAGTTTCCATTAGAGAGGCCAGCTCCAGACACAGAAATAAACAGACGCTGATGCCTCAACCAGTGGTGCTTGGGGAACTGCATGTAGAGAAAACAAACAAGAGGCAGATGAACAGCTGAAGGAAAGACTGTACACACAAATGCCTCAGAACTCTTCACCACAGTTCACACTGTAAAGAGTTTCAAAGATGTGTATGGTGAAAACATTTAAAAAACTACATTTTTATAGTGTGTGTTTGCCCTTAAAATTTTTTTTTAGTGTAAATTATAATGCATACCCTCTGTCACTGAACCTAGTGTGAATGTTACGATACATAACCCTCTGTCCCAACTGACTAGTGTAATGTTACAATACATACCATCGGGCCCTATCCTAGTGTATTATTATAATGCTCCATACCCTCTGTTCATGGACCTAGTGTAATTGTTACGTACATACCTCTGGCCACTGACTAGTGTAATGTTACGATACATACCCTCTGTCACTGACCTTGGTAATGTTACAATTCATACCCCTCTGTTCCACTGATCCTAGTGTAATGTTACAAAATACCATCTGTCCACTATCCTAGTGTAATGTTACATATACATACCTCGTGTCCAAGTTCTAGTGTAATGTTTCAATTAATACCTCTGTCCAAGATTCTAGTGTAATGTTACAAAAATACCTCTGTCCATTGTCCTTATTACAGTGAAAAAAGGTCAATACATACCTCTGTCCACTGACCTGTGTAAGAACAATGCATACCCTTGTCCACTGACTTGTTGTATTGTGTTTACAATACATACCCTCTGGTCACTGGACCTAGTGTATGTTACAATACATATCCCTTGTCCAAGATTCCTTGTGTAATATTACAAGCTACCCTTGGTCCACTGACCTGTGTAATGTCAAATGATACCCCCTCTGTTCCCCACTGACCTAGTGTAATGTTACAATACATACCCTCTGTCTATTATCCTGAGTGTAATAGTACTAGAATACCCCTCTGTCAATTTAAACAGTGTAATGTTACATACACATACCCTTTATCTTTCTTTATTTTATTCATTTTTTATTTATTTTTGTTGTGGTATCCTCATATTCGAGACAATTGGAATAAGGCACTTATGTGCTTTTTCACATCCAGTCCCCGTGTGTTGCGGTTTTGTAATTTTGTCCATCTGTTCCCCCTGGCAAACAATGGCTTACTCTTATGAAAAACGGAACAGGATTAAACGTGTGCGCAAGATGTTTTGCGTGCGTTCGCACTCGGGGCCTCGGTTTATAGTCTAATTCGAAGGACTTATGGGGAGAGTGGAGTCTGCACTGATGTTTACTCCAGGGGAAAATATCCCCTTGGACGGGAATCGAACCCGGGTCGTCAGTTTGCGAGCGCAATGTTTTGACCACTAGGCTATCGCGTTTCCATTAATCCATTACTTTAGTTTAATGCTACCATGCACACCTTCTGTACATTATCCTATTGTAATGCTACAATACATACCTGTTATCCTTTATCATAGTGCAATGCTACAATACATACCCTTTATTCATTATGCTAGTGCAATGCTACAATACATACCCTTTACCCATTATCCTAATGCAATGCTACAATACATACCCTTTACCCATTATCATAATGCAATGCTACATTGCATACCCTTTATGCATTATCCTAGTGCAATGCTACAATACATACCCTTTATTCATTATTCAAGCGGTTCCATTTGTTTTCTTTACATGATTCAGCGATATACAATATACCATACAGTAGTAGTAGTAGTATTAAGTAGTAGTAGTAGCAGCAGGCAGCAGCAGCCTGCAAGCAGCTGCCACAGCCATACGCAGAGCAGTAGTTGTGTAGTAGTAGTAGTAGTAGTAGTAGTAATTAGCAATAGTAGTAGTTGCAGCATTTGCAGCAGCGGTTTAGCAGTAGTTAGTAGTAGTAGAGTAGTAGTAGTGCTAGTAGTGTAGTAGTAGTAGTAGTAGTGTGTTGTTGTTGTAGTAGGTAAGTAGTACCTTCTCTTCACAGCTGCCGAACGTTTTTCACAAAACTCTGGCCACACTGACCTCTTGAATACTTAACACTGTTCTACCGCCAATTGCTATTGTTTAGCATGCACCTCCTACTGACCATCTTCTACCTGAGAGACTCTGTGCCCATGGTATACCCAAGGACATTGGATAGCGAAAAAAGCGCAAAAAAGCCGGGCACTAGACGGCAGTGCGGAACTCAAAAACCGAAAATCAACAAGCGCTTTTTTCGAAAACAAACAAACAAAGCCAGACTCTTAATCATTCAGCAAAGACAGATTATACTCTTCCCAAGTTCTCTGTGCTACATCCATTAATCTCTTTTTTTCGCTCAAAATTTCCTTGGATCTGCAAAAACACTCCTTTTGCCTAACACCCCTCCTGTCTGACCTTCCATCCATCGTTTCGCACCAGCATTTTAAGACAAAGATCCGCCTAACATTACGCTACCAGACTGGATCTGAACTCAATTTCTAGCTTGATCCTCCTGATCCCCATGTTCACCGGCACTCCTCTCTTTTCCTTCCATCCCACAAAGTGAACAAAAAAATCATTGGACAATTCTAAAGAATGACTTAAAACCATGCGACCCTTTGATCCCAAATCTTCTCCTGTTTTCTCACAATGCCTTCCTACAACTGGTTCCTATTTATCAATTAAATTGTAGCTCAATCCCTCTGTGTCAGGAAATTTTCCATCAGACTCTTAAAAACGCAATATCACACCTCTACTGAAAACATTCGACCTCGATCCTAACATTCTGAAGAATTATAGACTGTCTCAACTTAATCTTTGTCTCTATAGTACTATAAAAGGTTGTTTTCAAAACAGCTCAACAGTCACCTTTATTCCAATGATCTCCTTCCTCCTTTTCAATCTGCCTATCGCCCGATCCACAGCACGAATCCACTAGGTCCACAATTTAGATACACTTCTACTTGCTTCTGATGCAAGGAAAATCTCCCTCCTCAGTCTTCTTGGAGACTTATCTCCAGCCTTTGGACACTACTAGAGCACTCAATTCTTCTTTCCGCCTCCAAAAAATACGTTTGTATGATAGCTCAGCCTACTGGTTTTCTTTTACCTCACAGACAAGATTCCAGAAAGTGATTGTAAAACAAAATCCCAATCAGAACCTGTCAAACTGGAATGTGATTGTCCCGCTGGGTCAGTCCTGGGCCCTGTTCTTTTACTCTCTAAACTGTCCACTCTCATATAATAAAAAACCCCATATCGATCATCATTTCTATGTAGATGCCCACTCAGCTTCAGTGCAGTGCTACTGTTAAAAACTTGGCCTTCCCTCCTTGACAAATATTTCCTTACTGCCTTCAAGCCATTTAAAAAACTTTATGACTCAGAACAAGTAGGTACCAACTTAATGCCGATTAAACCGAAGCCATGCTCATAGGGACGATCATAAACTCTCCTCCATCAATACAAAACTTCAATAGAATTCGGCAATGCGTCAGTTCCATTGGCCAAAACTCTGTGAGGTATTTAAGAGTTAGTGCTTGACAACACACTCTACTATGAAAATAATCATCACCCAGACCTGCCAGTCTTGTTACCTACCAATTATGCGCAATTAGCGCGATTGCACGGTATCTGCCCAACTGATGCAACTTCCAAGATTGTCACATCTCTTATTCTTTCCGTTTGAGATACAGTAATTCTCTTTTGGTTGACCTACCAGCATTCATCCATTCGCTCTCTTCACGCATACAAAACTATGCAGCTCAATGGTTTTAAGAAAGAAAAATTCTGAACCACATCCACTCCTCTTACTGCGATTCTTCACTGGCTGCCTGTCTCCCAAAGGACTGAAGT
The DNA here is from genome assembly GCA_028751875.1 of Rapana venosa. Taxonomy (NCBI): domain Eukaryota; kingdom Metazoa; phylum Mollusca; class Gastropoda; order Neogastropoda; family Muricidae; genus Rapana; species Rapana venosa. Next base: position 6,320,715 of record CM054154.1, read on the forward strand.
ATAAGATCAATAGCCTTCATTTTCTGTTTCAAATGTCTCCACAAATCTTGCACCCCTTCTTATCTCTGTAACTGTCTTCACCTGATACTCCATCCAGTTCCTTTCGCTCAGGCCACAGTACTGTTGTGCTTTGAACACCCAGATTCAAAACAAAGCTGTTGACCGTTGCTCTTTCTCTATTTCTAGTCCATACCTGGAATGACCTCCCTTTTTTCACTTCGCCAAAGCCTTTATTTTTGGCACCTTCAAATCCAGCCTCAAAATACCACCACTTTCAGCGCTTTACTAATATCCATATATTATTTTTATATTTTTATTATTAGTATTATTATTATTTTTTTATTATTGTTGTTGTAGGTAGTAGTAGTAGTAGTAGTAGTCGTCGTGTAGTTGTAGTAGTGTAGTAGAAGAAGAAGAAGAAGAAGAGAAGAAGAACAAGAAGACCAGACGAACACAAAGAAGAACATGGAGAAGAACAAGAAGAAGAACAAGAAGAAGAACAAGAAGAACAAGAAGAAAAAGTAGTTTGATCTTTCTCATCAATCTACTGACATGGTATTATTAGTGTATGGATGTTTCTTTTCATTTTCCTCACGTATTCTACTTCTACCTTAACACATCTTTTATCATTGTATTAATATTTATCCTCAATATACTGACATAGTGAATTGTTGTAATAATATTTCTCTTCAATATGCTCGTACGGCGTATTATTGCTTTACGTTTTGTCCTCAATATATCGACACGGTATGCTATTGCTTTTTTCTTTCTTCTCAATAGTCTAACCAGAATTGTAGTTATTGTTACAATCTTTATTCGACTACTTGTTGGTTATACTATTGCATTATCTTTCGTCTCAATGTATTCACATGATGCTATTTTGTCTAGGCTTATCCTTATTTTACTCGCACATGTGTCTTAATGTTTCTCATGTTCTCCGCAAATATGCCTGACGTAGTGTAATATTACATGTAATCTTGTCTCCTAGGAGCTCACATGCTGCATCATCTGTTAATCTTTCTACTCAATGTCCTCAATGTTGCACTGCTGCATCATTCTCTTAATCTTTCTCCTCAATGTCCTCAATGTTGCACTGCTGCATCATTCTCTTAATCTTTCTCCTCAATGCCCTCAATGTTGCACCGCTGCATCATTCTCTTAATCTTTCTTCTCAGTATATGCAATGTTGCACTGATGCATCATCCTCTTAATCTTTCTCCTCAATGTCCTCAATGTTGCACTGCTGCATCATTCTCTTAATCTTTCTCCTCAATATACGCACATGCTGCATCATCCTCTTAATCTTTCTCCTCAATGTCCTCAATGTTGCACTGCTGCATCATTCTCTTAATCTTTCTCCTCAATATACGCACATGCTGCATCATCCTCTTAATCTTTCTCCTCAATGTCCTAAATGTTGCACTGCTGCAAATTCTCTTTATCTTTTCTTCTAGTGTCCCAATTTTGCATGGTGCTATCTTTTCTCTTAATCTTTTTCTCAGTGTCCTCAATGTTGTACCCCTGCATCATGTCTTCATCTTTTCCTTAGTACCCTGGCATAGTAAATAGTTTCAGTTAACAGAGTCTTCGTTTCATTACTCTGGGGTACTTCACCTATCTTGTAGCGTACTAGACCGTTAGGGCGACGCTAAAGATTTCGCAAAGAAAGCTTCTTGCTTTCCTCGCTGTTTTCAGCTGTCTGTTGTATGTCATTTTACTCCAGGCCAGTCCACTCTCTGATGTCATCTTCCCATCGTTTTCTCTGTCTGCCTCCTCACCTCCTTCTTTGTTCTGTTCTCTCTATGACAGTCTTGGCCAGTCCAGATGTTCGGGAGACGTGCCCGTGCCGCTTCAGTTTGCGTTCTTATGCTTATCATCATCATCATCATCAGACCCGGGACCTTGGCGGTCGGGGGGGAGACATGAAAAAGACGATGCCTGGTAAGCTCGCCATCCATCTTCCCCGGAACTCGGTCTGCGCAGTAGTGCCGAGTATTCATCCTGGTCCATTCTCTGATGTTGTGCATCCATGATAGTTCTGGTCTTCCCTCCTTTTGCCACTTCGAGGGTTCCTGCCAGTACTGTTTTGGGCAGAGGTGTTTGTGGCGGGTGACGTGGCCGAAAACCATGTCAGCTTTTTCTATCTTGTCGAGTGAGAAGGGGTTCCTGTGGACCTGCCAGCCGTGTTATTTGACTCTTGACAAATTCATTGGTCTTTCGTTCTCTCCAGGATATGCCCAGTAGTTTTCTATGGCATTTTGTTTCGAATGATGGATTCGCGTTGCTGTTTCAGCAGTCATGTCCAGGTTTCACTTCCGTACAGCCGGATCGTCTGAATTGGGCTTTGTAGAGCTTTTTAGTTTGATTGGCGAACTGAGTCTTTACTTTTCCAATTATGGGTGGTCGAGTTTTGTCATGGACGATGTTGCCATGGCTTATTAGACTTTGATTTTCTGTCGTCGATAGCCCGTCCTTTGGTGAGTGTAGCGCCAAGGTATTTAAAAGCGTCTACCTCCTCCAGTTGTTGGCCGTTCATGTAAATTTTAGCGTTGGCATTGCTCGTGCTGTTCCAAGTACTTTCTTTTTCTCCGGCTCAACTCCATCCCATATGTCCAGCTCTGTTCTCAAGTCTGGTCGTAAGAAGATCTTGCAGCTCTGTGTTACTCCGCCCATGAGGTCAATGTCATCGGCAAACACGTAAGTTGTTGTGGGGTCTGCCGCCAATGCGAGATATGGTATAGAGTGGAAGTCATGGAGTGGTCTCTCTCATAATGTTTTCCAAGAACAGATTGGAACAGGGACCGGGAGATAACAGGCATCCTTGTCGGACCCTAACTGTGGTTTTGAGAGTAGTCTCCGACCTGATTGTTCAAGAAGGACTGCCACTGCTTCTTGCGTGTTGTATAGTGTTGAATGGTTTGGACTAGTCCTTCTTCTATGCCAAACAATTCTGAGGGACCTGCACAGGCCTTCGTGCATCTCTGTCAAAAGCCTTCTTGAAAGTCGATGAAGTTGTGGAACAGGTCTATCTGTTGTTGAAGATGCTTATTCATCATGACTGTGGCAGTTAAAAATCTGGTTCGATTGTGCTCTGCCTGCCATGCGACCCAGCTTGTTCCTCTGCAAGTTGTTCTTCGGCCTCCTTCTTGAGTCGATTCAAAATAACTTTGAGCATGATCTTGCTGGCGTGGCCTGAGAGGTGATTGTTTCTATAGTTTTGGCATTGGCGTAAATCCCCTTCTTGGGCAGGGGTATAATGTGTGATTGTGTCCTTTTGTTTTGGCCCACTGGTTTTGTCTCCAAAATCTTCTGACATTTAGCTGAAACATATGTGATGTGTTTCGCCACCTGCTCTGAGCAGCTTGTGGTAAATGTCTGCTCCTGTGACTTTCCTACTGGTAAGCTGCGGATGGTTTCTTCACTTCTTCCCTCGTCTAGGTAATGGCGGAGGGTTGCTCGTGATGTTGCTGCTTTCTCTTCTTATTTTGCTTTATGTCAGGTTGTATTGTGATGTACTGTACAGCTTATGCTTATATTTAACCCCCATGACCAATCCCTCGCAGACGTAAAAGTTAAACCTAAATGGAACAAGACATACATTCAGCTTTGAAGGTTTTTAAATGACCTGACACAGAAGCCTTAGCAGTCCATACATCACACAGCGCTACACTGGTCATTCCAAGGCGATTTACAGACTCTATGATTAAAGGCTGAAAGAAAGCCTCGGGCAGCTGCAAGAGCTCTTACTACCACCCCTGCCAAAGGCCATAACTAGCGTACTCCTCCTGAACAGACGGCTGAAGTATCATCTTGTGTGTAAGATTTTGTGTTTGCACATGAAGCTTAAGTTTACATTTTCCTCCAACCAGCCTTTAGGGGAATGAAGGTAGAGGATGGATGGATTGAGAAGAACCCTCTCAACTGGATGGCTAAGGCAGTTTATCCCACTGCCCTCAAAACTCTGAATGACAGGTCTGATCGCTGAGCCGTTCAGCCCAAGAGTGGAAAGACAGCACAGCATGCAGTGTGGTCAGAGACTACTGAGCTGCAGACAGCGGGGCAGTGCGGGCAGTGACAGTACAAAGGTCTGTCCTGTTTCTGCACCATCAGCAGCTGTCACACTTGCTGGTAGGTAAGTCCCCTCTCTTTCCTCTCGTCTTCTCTCCTTGTCTCTGAGCTGAGGCTTCTTCCTTCATCATTTCTGTCTGGAATGCCCCTTGCCCGTCCGTTCAGACACAGCTTTCCCTTAACCTCCCCCAGTTATGGCTGTATCTTTTATGGAAAGGAATGAAAGTGCACACAAGCAAATAAGGGCGGGGACTGGTTGTAAAAAAGCACATGGGTGCTCATTCATTATCCTCGAAATAAAAGAATTTGTCATTGTCATTGTCAAACAAGCTAACAGCAATCTACCACAATGTGAGCTAGGTAAGTTCACAGTCATTGTAAATAGTCTGCTTGAAGATAGCTGGACAGAGCTGCCTGCCCTGTGTGTACGAAACACCAAAAGCCATACTCCATCTGGTTTGGGTTTAACCGTCAGCAGGAAAATGATAAAGTACTACACCTAACTAAGAAGGTTTTGTGGTGACAGTCTTTGTACCGCTGCAAAAAATAAAGAAAAGAAGTTCACTCACCTCCAGGCCCTGGCAGTTGTAAATGAATCTATTACATGCAGCATCATGAATGTGCATTGGTGCTGCAATGCCTGCGATTATCGTACGTAGCTTCACACCGAAAACCAGTGGTGTTGCCAACGTCCCCTTTTAGGCAATGAATGAAGTTAATAGACTCCAAACCAGGTGTGGCAAAGGTCTATGTCAGTGAATGAAGTTGATACACACCAAAACCAGGTGTGGCAAAGATATGTCAGTGAATGAAGTAAATACACACCAAAACCAGGTGTGGCGCAGGTATGGCAGTGAATGAAGTTGATACACACCAAAACCATGTGTGGCAAGGGTATGGCAATGAATGAAGTAAATACACACCAAAAGCAGGTGTGGCGCAGGTATGTCAGTGAATGAAGTTGATACACACCAAAACCAGGTGTGGGGCAAAGATATGTCAGTGAAGAAGTAAACTACACACCAAACAGGTGTGGGCGCAGGTATGGCAGTGAATATGAAGTTGATACACACCTAAAACCATGTGTTGGCAAGGGTTTATGGCAATGAATGAAGTAAATACCCACCAAAAGCAGTGTGGCGCCGCAGGTATGGCGTGAATGAAGCAAATACCACCAACATCAGGATTTGTGGCGCAGTTATGCAGTGAATTGAAGTAAAAACACACCAAAACCAGGTGTTGCCAAGGTATGGCAGTGATGAAGTAAATACAATCCAAAAGCAGGTGTGGCCAGGTCTATGGCAGGAATGAAGTAGTAAATACACACCAAAAGCAGGTGTGGCGCAGGCCTGGCCAATCGGGCAGTGCACTGGAAGGTGACGGCTGTGGACTGGCCCTCCTTCACCTCCAGCACTGAGGTCTGCGAGTTGAGGGTCAGCTGAACTGAGCTGACAGGAGCTGAAACACGGCACATGACAACTGAGCTGACAGCATCTGAAACACGGCACATGACAACTGAGCTGACAGGAGCTGAAACACGGCACATGACAACTGAGCTGACAGCAGCTGAAACACGGCACATGACAACTGAGCTGACAGCATCTGAAACACATCACATGACAACTGAGCTGACAGGAGCTGAAACACGGCACATGACAACTGAGCTGACAGGAGCTGAAACACGTCACATGACAACTGAGCTGACAGAAGCTTGAAACCGTCACATGACAATGAGCTGACAGGGAGCTGAAAACACGGCACATGACAACTGAGCTGACAGGATCTGAAACACGTTACATGTCAACTGAACTGAAAGCATATGAAACACGTTACATGACAACTGAACTGACAGCATCTGAAACACGTTACATGTCAACTGAACTGACAGCATCTGAAACACGTCACATGACAACTGAGCTGACAGCAGCTGAAACACGTTACATGACACCGTCTGTAAGGTGTTGAACAGACATAATGCTGGACACATAATTATGGCTGGCCACATCCCTTTGCATGCACTATGTGTGCATTCGCGTGTATATCTATCTATCTATCTATCTATCTATCTATCTATCTATCTATCTATATATATATAATATATTATATATTTGTTAATATCTATATATATATTTATATATACATATATATATATATTTATATATATTTATATATATATATATTTATAGATTACTTTGTATATAATTATTACTATTTTTATTTGTAATTTTGTATTGAGTACTAACGCCACACATTATATATGTTCTATTTATGTGATGAGAATGATGATCATCATCATCATTGAAAAACACCATCAACGTTTGGATCTTATTATGTGATGATGATGTGATGATGTGTGATGATGATGATGATGATGATGATGATGACGACGACGACGACGTCGACGATGGTGATGATGAATGATGATGATGATGATTATCTCACAATCGGTCAAAGTCCTGGAGTCTGTCAAGGGTTGTTAGTAAACTTTCTTGACCCACTGATCACGGACCCACACAGTTCGGTTCGTGGTCAGAATCCACTAGAGGGAGATCACCAAAACTGCGGGACTGAACCAGGGTTTGAATTCTGCACATGAACGACCAGGACAGGTCAAGGTCACAGAGGTCACACAGGGTCTACCCTCCTGTCAGGACAGGTCAAATTCAGACTTCCCCTTCATAGAGAACCTGACCGTTGACGTAGCCACTGATGTGAGGAGCTGACAGGGGTGGGTCTGCACAGACATCACAGTGTGGGGTTAGGACACAATGGACCAGCAGTCTACACAGTGTGGGGTTAGGACACAATGGACCAGCAGTCTACACAGTGTGGGGTTAGGACACAATGGACCAGCAGTCTACACAGTGTGGGGTTAGGACACAATGGACCAGCAGTCTACACAGTGTGGGGTTAGGACACAATGGACCAGCAGTCTACACAGTGTGGGGTTAGGACACAATGGACCAGCAGTTAAATGAACGATGAAAAACCCATAGGCCATTAGATAGCACAGTGTATGGTTAATACAACAATCTGACAGTCAATTTAATGACGAAAACTTAATAAACCAGAATACAACAATGTATATAACTATAATGAAATGGACCTGCTATAATATGTGTGTGTGTTATCCTGGTATAAATGTTTATATAAAAACTGTACACTGCATCACATGATCCTTTTCCATTCCATAACATGAAATAATTCTTATATAAACCAGAGCAAGGCATTTGCTACCTCTGCAAATGTTTGAGTCACATTGATTAGAAACGTGCATTCCATTCCTACCACCATCACAACCAACATTAACAGCAGTTTATGTTTGTTTCTATTACAAGTTAGTTTTTTAAAGGAAAAACTTTTAAAGCTGAGATTTGATGAGGTTTTTACTGTCAAGAACATAAGAACAGTAGGAGATACACACAGGTCTCACCACAAAGTGAAAACGTCACCAACAAATGAAATGCACATGATGGAAACATGTTGGTAAACATCAGTCACCAATGACAGTACAGACTAGGGGCGGATGCTGACTCAGCTTTCTTGCTAGTATCCACAAGGTCACACTGGCAGAGTGGTCGGACAAAGAAGAAAAGAACTAGACAACTAGACCCTGCAAATCAATTTTTGAATAAAATTTACATGGACAAACCAATTACCCCATAAACATTGATTAAGAAATGAACACACAATCGTTATGAGGTACTTTTATTGAAATTAAACTAAGAATCTCCACCCAAAAAAAATGTTAAAATGGCATTGAAGAAGGTGTTTTTTTTGGGGTTATAGAGCCTGCTCAAAATAATTGCAGCTAGCTCTATAGGGCCTAGGTTACTCGTGGTAACACGTTTTGTATGCAATGTGTTACTCAACACTAAGGTAGGCCCATTCCAACTCTGTGGGAGGGCAAAGGCTTTCATTCGTGCCAAACAATACCCCAGGTTTGTCACAATGATAGAAATGGGCTTTCCAAAGCATCTGGTTTCACTCATAGCAAATTTATATTCAGATTAGAATGCACCTGGCTGATAGAATGGTGGGCAATGCAAATTAAATGATGTATAAAAACTGTTGTCTATCAGTGTCCATATGATAGAAGAGAAAGGCGGGCATAGATGATCTTCTTTCTTCTTCTTTCTTTCATCTTCCGCTTGGTGCCCTTCGGTCGCGGGGAGACACAGACGTCTGTCTTGCAGGCTGGCGGGAGGCTGTGGTAGTGACAGGTCATGGGCCGAGGGTGTCAGCCACGGAGTTGCTCCATAGTCTCCTTGGTCTACCTCTGGCTTTCCAGCCATTGTATTTGGTGGTGTTATGCCCAGTAGGGCTGGTTGTTTGGGCGCTTTAGGAGGTGGACCAAAACCACCTGATCCTTTGTTGTTCGATGTGGTTGGGAGAATTGGGTTTGTTAGTCAGGACCATGTCTCTGTTCACCTCATTCTTGATCTTTGTCGCGTCTGGTCTGTTGACAGCTTTTCTCAGGCAGCGGCATTTCACATGTGACCAATTTTCTCTCTAAGGCTTTTGTTAGGGCCATGTAGACACTGGTATGTGAGGGGAGTGTTGGAACGGAAGATGGCTGTTGATGAGTTTTGCCTGGTGCTCATTGGTATGCTGGAATGTTTTAGAAGGGGGGCAAAGTTGGTAACTGACTGCGTGTGCTTTCTGGCATCTTGTTTCTATTCTCTGTCCAATTTTCCATTTCAGTGAGAGGCTGCCAAAGTATTTAAATTCTTTGATCTGTTTCAGCTGGGTGCGTTGGATGTTGATGTCCAGCTTTCCTGGATTTTGCTTGACAGGAACATAATTCTGTTTTGGGATTACTGATCTTCATATCATACCTGCGCAGCTTGTGTTTTTTTTTTGGGTTTTGAGTTGGTGGTGTGATTTGAAGAGTGCTTTGTTCGGATTCATCAGGACTGGTCGTCAGCAAATAACAGGTTGTTCTGGCCACAGATCTGGGTTGGCTTCCTTTGTGATCGGTCCATGTAATCATGAAGAGAAGGGGACGAGGGTAACGCATCCTTGCTACTGACCCTATGTAACCGGGAACAGTCGATGTTCCATGGCTGTTTGACTGCGTCATTACTGTTGGCAATAGATTCTTGATGTTATTCAAGCAACTGCTTGTATCCAGGATGGGTTTAAAGATCGTTTAAATGTTATCTTCCCATCGTTTCAGAATTTCCTCTTCTTTGTGCAATGGTCTCCATTTGCTATTCACTACTGTGTTGGATTGAATGGATCATCTCTTACTCTCATCGTCTTCTCACTTTTGAAAGATTTCTTGGTAGAGTTCTTGCAAATTTTCACTTAACTTCTCTCCTAAGTCGCCCCAAGACACCCCTTTTCTTTGGAGGCTTTCACAACAGAATTACTTATGTCTTCTTGCGATTCTGTTCCTTGGCGTAGTCCTCTTCTGTCTTTGATATGCCACATGTAAAACTAGGGGCAGAAAACATCACAAGTCTTGATATGTGATGATATAGCAATCCTGACCAGTGATTTTACATGTATGTGAACAAGTCTCTACAGAGTGGATGTTAAGGGCAACAGGGCCAGTCTTAAGTTCCATGCCAAAAATAAGGGACACATGGATGGTAAATACACTCTCAAAAGATCAAAATCAACGGAACAGATTCGGAATTATGTTCAGATATTTAGGTTCTGTGCAAGAGATTGATAGCTGAAGTCGGCAGGATGGCAAGGCTAAAATTGGCATGGCCAAGGAAAGATGATTGAGTTGAATGACATTTGGAAAGACAAAGACATAACTAAATATCTCAAAATCAAAATTGAAAAGCACTGGTTTAGCCTGTATTGTTGTATGAGTCAGAAGTGTTGACACTAAAAAAGTTGGAAAGGGACAAACATGAATGCAGAACACAAAAATAACAAATACTCAGCTTCGAAGGAACAATAATGTGAAATATTCGACAACAACAACAAATCTAAGCACTTTAAAAACTGTTGTATGTGTCTTTTCGATTACGACTTGAGTAGAGCTTCTAGTAAAATATCACCACACACCACACACACACACACACAACACACACACACACACACACAACAAACACACTTCAATATTCAAGGCTTTCATTCGCCTAAGACCCCTTGTAAAACAAAATCAACTGTAACATATGTGATTTGTATTAACAAAAACGCTTACAACACTGCATGATAGGGAAGTAAAAAATGCACTTCATTAATTGCATTCAGTCTCACCATACATCAGATTATTCATGTTCCCTATATGTCTGAAGATGACTTAATGGTGCAATTTCGCCCAAATTTGCAATATTTTATAACCTGAATTTAACAATATATACTATATTATCGGAAAAATCTTTTGTTTTGATAAAAAATCGAAAATAACAAACAAAAATAACGTCTGACTTCTGCACCTTTGCATCAAAGGAAAATCGTTGTTTTTATGGGTTGTCCCTGTGATTATTGTTTTCTTACCTTTGCAAAATTTACTGTCTTGACTAAGCCTCATCCCTAGGTATTTATTTTATAAAAAATCAGCAATGCTGATATAATATTTGTTTCAAAATCTAAATCGCACTTTCTGGCTCTCTTAGCACTGAATATCATTATTTTTGTTTTATCAATGTTAACATCCAATGTCCACTCCTGGCAGTATCTACAAAAAGTGTTATGAGCTTTCTGCAGATTGTCTACAGGGTCTGCAAGTAAAATGTGTCATCTGTGTTTTAAAAAACTAATAACTTAACGTAAACACATAGTTCACCATCAGCTATTCGATATTTTTATGATAACATTTATTTTCAATGAGATATCTTCTAAGTTATTAAGATATTAAAAGAGAAATGGAGATAAATCTCTCTTTGTCTGACACCCATTACAACAGCCGAAGGGTAGTTAGACTTTTCCCATAAGAAAAACAAACTTACTCGTAGTTTAAGTTGTTAACAATGATCGAAAAACTTAATCTTGAAGTTTCCGAGCAACAATAATTGGTACTATAACCTTTCTCGACAAACGGAATCAAAAGCCTTTGTAAAGTCGTAAAGTCAATGACACCACAAAGTGCGTTCTTTTCTTTGTATGATAAATATCAAGTATTGTTTTCGAGACAAAAACGTGATCTAAAGTTAAATGGCCTTGCCAAAAGCATGCTTGGTTTTCTAACAATGTTTTTATTAGTTTCCAGAAAAGTGTTCAACCTGTTAAATACTGGTAAAAAATTTCCCCAAACAACTCAGTAATGTTATTCCCTTATAATTTATCGTTACAGTCATACTGGTCTCCTTTCCCTTTATACACTGGAGTATCAGACCCACAGCCCAGTCCTCCAGCACAACACTTTCATCCAGGACTTTGTTGAATAAATCACAATAAACTGAAGTCAGTACTGTCATACTATTAATGATACATTCATTGCCTATCATGTCAATCCCAGCTGCTTTGCCTGTCTTAAGAAGATTCACAGCCCTGATAACTTCTTGTTCAGTAATGGAAGCAATAAATACAGATGAACCATCATGTAAACCTGCACTAACGGGCACAGCACAGTGTACAGCTTCTGGCTGTTCTGACTCAGCACTAAGCAAACCACAGTGATCCAAACTGTCTTTCATGCTAACTGGAGTAACTGCTTTTTTTCTGTTGGTCTTTTTCCAAAATGTTTCAGATTCATAATGTTTTAATCTACATAATTAGACTTCCATTCCTCAGATGCCACACTTCGTGTTCCTTGTAGAGTGTTTGCATGTTTTGCTTTTAATCCTGAACTCTAGACGTTTAATTGTCCAGCCATTTTCTTTTACAAGCTTGTTTTAGATCTTGTGTACTTTTCTTTGTTAATTTACAAAAAAGTACTGATAATAAGTTTTAATTCTCTGATATAACCTCCCCTGGACTGTCTAGTTGTGTGTGTGTGTGGTGGGGGGGGGGGGGGAACCACGTATGTGGTGCGCGTCGTGCGTGTGTGAGTGCGGCGTACGTGCACGCGTAAATAATAAGTTTATTATGTATGTTTCACAATCAATGTTTTTAAAAAATTGATATCCCTACATGGTTTGAGTGGGTATGTGTGTGTGAGTGTGTGCATACGTGTGTGCTTGTGGGTGTGCGCGCGTGTTTGTGTGTGTGATACTTTTTTAAAAGTTATTTTGGAATGTTCATACCAATTTGAAATGTAGCTTTTTTGTGTATTTGGAGATGATTATAATATAAATATGCCTGTCAGTATTGTAACTTGCCTTCATGGGATGGTTAAAGTGTTTTTGACTTGACTTGACTAGTTTCTATTTGCATGCTTCCTCAAAACATGACTGAATTTGTATTCTGATGTTTCCGTGTATACACTGGAATCGCTTGCTAGAAGAATGTCATGGTATACTTATTTTGAAAATGCGTTTTGTTTTATCTAACCTCATCAAATAAACCACAACTACTATATACAGGTCAGAGGTGTCCTCTGCTACCGGTAACCATGTAACCCGGTACCACCTGTGACATGTGGGGAGTCAACCCAACCCAAAAATCACGCCTGGAGAGAGATGGGCGCCGCCAGGCTACTTTTGCCCAAGACACGCTATATGGAACGGACAACAATGAAGAATATACCGGATCGGTCGCCGCCCGGGTCAACAAGGACCCGCGACTTCCGTCTGCCACCAGGGCCGAGGCGCAAGTGTTCACTATCTAGTGTAAATTATAATGCATACCCTCTGTCACTGAACCTAGTGTGAATGTTACGATACATAACCCTCTGTCCCAACTGACTAGTGTAATGTTACAATACATACCATCGGGCCCTATCCTAGTGTATTATTATAATGCTCCATACCCTCTGTTCATGGACCTAGTGTAATTGTTACGTACATACCTCTGGCCACTGACTAGTGTAATGTTACGATACATACCCTCTGTCACTGACCTTGGTAATGTTACAATTCATACCCCTCTGTTCCACTGATCCTAGTGTAATGTTACAAAATACCATCTGTCCACTATCCTAGTGTAATGTTACATATACATACCTCGTGTCCAAGTTCTAGTGTAATGTTTCAATTAATACCTCTGTCCAAGATTCTAGTGTAATGTTACAAAAATACCTCTGTCCATTGTCCTTATTACAGTGAAAAAAGGTCAATACATACCTCTGTCCACTGACCTGTGTAAGAACAATGCATACCCTTGTCCACTGACTTGTTGTATTGTGTTTACAATACATACCCTCTGGTCACTGGACCTAGTGTATGTTACAATACATATCCCTTGTCCAAGATTCCTTGTGTAATATTACAAGCTACCCTTGGTCCACTGACCTGTGTAATGTCAAATGATACCCCCTCTGTTCCCCACTGACCTAGTGTAATGTTACAATACATACCCTCTGTCTATTATCCTGAGTGTAATAGTACTAGAATACCCCTCTGTCAATTTAAACAGTGTAATGTTACATACACATACCCTTTATCTTTCTTTATTTTATTCATTTTTTATTTATTTTTGTTGTGGTATCCTCATATTCGAGACAATTGGAATAAGGCACTTATGTGCTTTTTCACATCCAGTCCCCGTGTGTTGCGGTTTTGTAATTTTGTCCATCTGTTCCCCCTGGCAAACAATGGCTTATCTTATGAAAAACGGAACAGGATTAAACGTGTGCGCAAGATGTTTTGCGTGCGTTCGCACTCGGGGCCTCGGTTTATAGTCTAATTCGAAGGACTTATGGGGAGAGTGGAGTCTGCACTGATGTTAACTCCAGGGGAAAATATCCCCTTGGACGGGAATCGAACCCGGGTCGTCAGTTTGCGAGCGCAATGTTTTGACCACTAGGCTATCGCGTTTCCATTAATCCATTACTTTAGTTTAATGCTACCATGCACACCTTCTGTACATTATCCTATTGTAATGCTACAATACATACCTGTTATCCTTTATCATAGTGCAATGCTACAATACATACCCTTTATTCATTATCCTAATGCAATGCTACAATAATACCCTTTACCCATTATCCTAATGCAATGCTACAATACATACCCTTTACCCATTATCATAGTGCAATGCTACATTGCATACCCTTTATGCATTATCCTAGTGCAATGCTACAATACATCCCATTTCTTCATTATTAAGGGTTCCATTTGTTTTTTTACTTGATTCAGCGATATACAATATACCATACAGTAGTAGTAGTAGTATTAAGTAGTAGTAGTAGCAGCAGGCAGCAGCAGCCTGCAAGCAGCTGCCACAGCCATACGCAGAGCAGTAGTTGTGTAGTAGTAGTAGTAGTAGTAGTAGTAATTAGCAATAGTAGTAGTTGCAGCATTTGCAGCAGCGGTTTAGCAGTAGTTAGTAGTAGTAGAGTAGTAGTAGTGCTAGTAGTGTAGTAGTAGTAGTAGTAGTGTGTTGTTGTTGTAGTAGGTAAGTAGTACCTTCTCTTCACAGCTGCCGAACGTTTTTCACAAAACTCTGGCCACACTGACCTCTTGAATACTTAACACTGTTCTACCGCCAATTGCTATTGTTTAGCATGCACCTCCTACTGACCATCTTCTACCTGAGAGACTCTGTGCCCATGGTATACCCAAGGACATTGGATAGCGAAAAAAGCGCAAAAAAGCCGGGCACTAGACGGCAGTGCGGAACTCAAAAACCGAAAATCAACAAGCGCTTTTTTCGAAAACAAACAAACAAAGCCAGACTCTTAATCATTCAGCAAAGACAGATTATACTCTTCCCAAGTTCTCTGTGCTACATCCATTAATCTCTTTTTTTCGCTCAAAATTTCCTTGGATCTGCAAAAACACTCCTTTTGCCTAACACCCCTCCTGTCTGACCTTCCATCCATCGTTTCGCACCAGCATTTTAAGACAAAGATCCGCCTAACATTACGCTACCAGACTGGATCTGAACTCAATTTCTAGCTTGATCCTCCTGATCCCCATGTTCACCGGCACTCCTCTCTTTTCCTTCCATCCCACAAAGTGAACAAAAAAATCATTGGACAATTCTAAAGAATGACTTAAAACCATGCGACCCTTTGATCCCAAATCTTCTCCTGTTTTCTCACAATGCCTTCCTACAACTGGTTCCTATTTATCAATTAAATTGTAGCTCAATCCCTCTGTGTCAGGAAATTTTCCATCAGACTCTTAAAAACGCAATATCACACCTCTACTGAAAACATTCGACCTCGATCCTAACATTCTGAAGAATTATAGACTGTCTCAACTTAATCTTTGTCTCTATAGTACTATAAAAGGTTGTTTTCAAAACAGCTCAACAGTCACCTTTATTCCAATGATCTCCTTCCTCCTTTTCAATCTGCCTATCGCCCGATCCACAGCACGAATCCACTAGGTCCACAATTTAGATACACTTCTACTTGCTTCTGATGCAAGGAAAATCTCCCTCCTCAGTCTTCTTGGAGACTTATCTCCAGCCTTTGGACACTACTAGAGCACTCAATTCTTCTTTCCGCCTCCAAAAAATACGTTTGTATGATAGCTCAGCCTACTGGTTTTCTTTTACCTCACAGACAAGATTCCAGAAAGTGATTGTAAAACAAAATCCCAATCAGAACCTGTCAAACTGGAATGTGATTGTCCCGCTGGGTCAGTCCTGGGCCCTGTTCTTTTACTCTCTAAACTGTCCACTCTCATATAATAAAAAACCCCATATCGATCATCATTTCTATGTAGATGCCCACTCAGCTTCAGTGCAGTGCTACTGTTAAAAACTTGGCCTTCCCTCCTTGACAAATATTTCCTTACTGCCTTCAAGCCATTTAAAAAACTTTATGACTCAGAACAAGTAGGTACCAACTTAATGCCGATTAAACCGAAGCCATGCTCATAGGGACGATCATAAACTCTCCTCCATCAATACAAAACTTCAATAGAATTCGGCAATGCGTCAGTTCCATTGGCCAAAACTCTGTGAGGTATTTAAGAGTTAGTGCTTGACAACACACTCTACTATGAAAATAATCATCACCCAGACCTGCCAGTCTTGTTACCTACCAATTATGCGCAATTAGCGCGATTGCACGGTATCTGCCCAACTGATGCAACTTCCAAGATTGTCACATCTCTTATTCTTTCCGTTTGAGATACAGTAATTCTCTTTTGGTTGACCTACCAGCATTCATCCATTCGCTCTCTTCACGCATACAAAACTATGCAGCTCAATGGTTTTAAGAAAGAAAAATTCTGAACCACATCCACTCCTCTTACTGCGATTCTTCACTGGCTGCCTGTCTCCCAAAGGACTGAAGTATAAGATCAATAGCCTTCATTTTCTGTTTCAAATGTCTCCACAAATCTTGCACCCCTTCTTATCTCTGTAACTGTCTTCACCTGATACTCCATCCAGTTCCTTTCGCTCAGGCCACAGTACTGTTGTGCTTTGAACACCCAGATTCAAAACAAAGCTGTTGACCGTTGCTCTTTCTCTATTTCTAGTCCATACCTGGAATGACCTCCCTTTTTTCACTTCGCCAAAGCCTTTATTTTTGGCACCTTCAAATCCAGCCTCAAAATACCACCACTTTCAGCGCTTTACTAATATCCATATATTATTTTTATATTTTTATTATTAGTATTATTATTATTTTTTTATTATTGTTGTTGTAGGTAGTAGTAGTAGTAGTAGTAGTCGTCGTGTAGTTGTAGTAGTGTAGTAGAAGAAGAAGAAGAAGAAGAGAAGAAGAACAAGAAGACCAGACGAACACAAAGAAGAACATGGAGAAGAACAAGAAGAAGAACAAGAAGAAGAACAAGAAGAACAAGAAGAAAAAGTAGTTTGATCTTTCTCATCAATCTACTGACATGGTATTATTAGTGTATGGATGTTTCTTTTTCATTTTCCTCACGTATTCTACTTCTACCTTAACACATCTTTTATCATTGTATTAATATTTATCCTCAATTTACTGACATAGTGAATTGTTGTAATAATTTTTCTCTTCAATATGCTCGTACAGGCGTATTATCTGCTTTACGTTTTGGCCTCAATTTTTCGACACGGGATGCTATTGCTTTTTTCTTTCTTCTCAATAGTCTAACCAGAATTGTAGTTATTGTTACAATCTTTATTCGACTACTTGTTGGTTATACTATTGCATTATCTTTCGTCTCAATGTATTCACATGATGCTATTTTGTCTAGGCTTATCCTTATTATACTCGCACAGTGTCTTAAATGTTTCACATGTTCTCCTCAATATACTGACGTCGTGTACTATTACATGTATCTTTCTCCTCAGTATGCTCACATGCTGCATCATCCTGTTAATCTTTCTACTCAATGTCCTCAATGTTGCACTGCTGCATCATTCTCTTAATCTTTCTCCTCAATGTCCTCAATGTTGCACTGCTGCATCATTCTCTTAATCTTTCTCCTCAATGCCCTCAATGTTGCACCGCTGCATCATTCTCTTAATCTTTCTTCTCAGTATATGCAATGTTGCACTGATGCATCATCCTCTTAATCTTTCTCCTCAATGTCCTCAATGTTGCACTGCTGCATCATTCTCTTAATCTTTCTCCTCAATATACGCACATGCTGCATCATCCTCTTAATCTTTCTCCTCAATGTCCTCAATGTTGCACTGCTGCATCATTCTCTTAATCTTTCTCCTCAATATACGCACATGCTGCATCATCCTCTTAATCTTTCTCCTCAATGTCCTCAATGTTGCACTGCTGCAACATTCTCTTAATCTTTTCTTCTAGTGTCCCAATTTTGCATGGTGCTATCTTTTCTCTTAATCTTTCTTCTCAGTGTCCTCAATGTTGTACCCCTGCATCATTGTCTTCATCTTTCCCCTTAGTACCCTGGCATAGTAAATAGTTTCAGTTAACAGAGTCTTCGTTTCATTACTCTGGGGTACTTCACCTATCTGTAGCGTAACTAGGACCGTTAGGGCGACGCTAATGTATTTCGCAAGAAAGCTTCTTGCTTTCCTCGCTGTTTTCAGCTGTCTGTTGTATGTCATTTTACTCCAGGCCAGTCCACTCTCTGATGTCATCTTCCCATCGTTTTCTCTGTCTGCCTCCTCACCTCCTTCTTTGTTCTGTTCTCTCTATGACAGTCTTGGCCAGTCCAGATGTTCGGGAGACGTGCCCGTGCCGCTTCAGTTTGCGTTCTTATGCTTATCATCATCATCATCATCAGACCCGGGACCTTGGCGGTCGGGGGGGAGACATGAAAAAGACGATGCCTGGTAAGCTCGCCATCCATCTTCCCCGGAACTCGGTCTGCGCAGTAGTGCCGAGTATTCATCCTGGTCCATTCTCTGATGTTGTGCATCCATGATAGTTCTGGTCTTCCCTCCTTTTGCCACTTCGAGGGTTCCTGCCAGTACTGTTTTGGGCAGAGGTGTTTGTGGCGGGTGACGTGGCCGAAAACCATGTCAGCTTTTTCTATCTTGTCGAGTGAGAAGGGGTTCCTGTGGACCTGCCAGCCGTGTTATTTGACTCTTGACAAATTCATTGGTCTTTCGTTCTCTCCAGGATATGCCCAGTAGTTTTCTATGGCATTTTGTTTCGAATGATGGATTCGCGTTGCTGTTTCAGCAGTCATGTCCAGGTTTCACTTCCGTACAGCCGGATCGTCTGAATTGGGCTTTGTAGAGCTTTTTAGTTTGATTGGCGAACTGAGTCTTTACTTTTCCAATTATGGGTGGTCGAGTTTTGTCATGGACGATGTTGCCATGGCTTATTAGACTTTGATTTTCTGTCGTCGATAGCCCGTCCTTTGGTGAGTGTAGCGCCAAGGTATTTAAAAGCGTCTACCTCCTCCAGTTGTTGGCCGTTCATGTAAATTTTAGCGTTGGCATTGCTCGTGCTGTTCCAAGTACTTTCTTTTTCTCCGGCTCAACTCCATCCCATATGTCCAGCTCTGTTCTCAAGTCTGGTCGTAAGAAGATCTTGCAGCTCTGTGTTACTCCGCCCATGAGGTCAATGTCATCGGCAAACACGTAAGTTGTTGTGGGGTCTGCCGCCAATGCGAGATATGGTATAGAGTGGAAGTCATGGAGTGGTCTCTCTCATAATGTTTTCCAAGAACAGATTGGAACAGGGACCGGGAGATAACAGGCATCCTTGTCGGACCCTAACTGTGGTTTTGAGAGTAGTCTCCGACCTGATTGTTCAAGAAGGACTGCCACTGCTTCTTGCGTGTTGTATAGTGTTGAATGGTTTGGACTAGTCCTTCTTCTATGCCAAACAATTCTGAGGGACCTGCACAGGCCTTCGTGCATCTCTGTCAAAAGCCTTCTTGAAAGTCGATGAAGTTGTGGAACAGGTCTATCTGTTGTTGAAGATGCTTATTCATCATGACTGTGGCAGTTAAAAATCTGGTTCGATTGTGCTCTGCCTGCCATGCGACCCAGCTTGTTCCTCTGCAAGTTGTTCTTCGGCCTCCTTCTTGAGTCGATTCAAAATAACTTTGAGCATGATCTTGCTGGCGTGGCCTGAGAGGTGATTGTTTCTATAGTTTTGGCATTGGCGTAAATCCCCTTCTTGGGCAGGGGTATAATGTGTGATTGTGTCCTTTTGTTTTGGCCCACTGGTTTTGTCTCCAAAATCTTCTGACATTTAGCTGAAACATATGTGATGTGTTTCGCCACCTGCTCTGAGCAGCTTGTGGTAAATGTCTGCTCCTGTGACTTTCCTACTGGTAAGCTGCGGATGGTTTCTTCACTTCTTCCCTCGTCTAGGTAATGGCGGAGGGTTGCTCGTGATGTTGCTGCTTTCTCTTCTTATTTTGCTTTATGTCAGGTTGTATTGTGATGTACTGTACAGCTTATGCTTATATTTAACCCCCATGACCAATCACCACAGCAGACGTAAAAGTTAAACCTAAATGGAACAAGACATACATTCAGCTTTGAAGGTTTTTAAATGACCTGACACAGAAGCCTTAGCAGTCCATACATCACACAGCGCTACACTGGTCATTCCAAGGCGATTTACAGACTCTATGATTAAAGGCTGAAAGAAAGCCTCGGGCAGCTGCAAGAGCTCTTACTACCACCCCTGCCAAAGGCCATAACTAGCGTACTCCTCCTGAACAGACGGCTTAAGTATCATCTTGTGTGTAAGATTTTGTGTTTGCACATGAAGCTTAAGTTTACATTTTCCTCCAACCAGCCTTTAGGGGAATGAAGGTAGAGGATGGATGGATTGAGAAGAACCCTCTCAACTGGATTGCTAAGGCAGTTTATCCCACTGCCCTCAAAACTCTGAATGACAGGTCTGATCGCTGAGCCGTTCAGCCCAAGAGTGGAAAGACAGCACAGCATGCAGTGTGGTCAGAGACTACTGAGCTGCAGACAGCGGGGCAGTGCGGGCAGTGACAGTACAAAGGTCTGTCCTGTTTCTGCACCATCAGCAGCTGTCACACTTGCTGGTAGGTAAGTCCCCTCTCTTTCCTCTCGTCTTCTCTCCTTGTCTCTGAGCTGAGGCTTCTTCCTTCATCATTTCTGTCTGGAATGCCCCTTGCCCGTCCGTTCAGACACAGCTTTCCCTTAACCTCCCCCAGTTATGGCTGTATCTTTTATGGAAAGGAATGAAAGTGCACACAAGCAAATAAGGGCGGGGACTGGTTGTAAAAAAGCACATGGGTGCTCATTCATTATCCTCGAAATAAAAGAATTTGTCATTGTCATTGTCAAACAAGCTAACAGCAATCTTCCCACAATTTGAGTAGGTAATTTTCACAGTCATTGTAACTAGTCTGTTTTGAAGATAGTGGGACAGAGTGCCTGCCCTGTGTGTACGAAACACCAAAAGCCATACTCCATCTGGTTTGGGTTTAACCGTCAGCAGGAAAATGATAAAGTACTACACCTAACTAAGAAGGTTTTGTGGTGACAGTCTTTGTACCGCTGCAAAAAATAAAGAAAAGAAGTTCACTCACCTCCAGGCCCTGGCAGTTGTAAATGAATCTATTACATGCAGCATCATGAATGTGCATTGGTGCTGCAATGCCTGCGATTATCGTACGTAGCTTCACACCAAAACCAGGTGTTGCAAACGTATGGCAATGAATGAAGTTAATAGACACCAAACCCAGGTGTGGCAAAGGTATGTCAGTGAATGAAGTTGATACACACCAAAACCAGGTGTGGCAAAGATATGTCAGTGAATGAAGTAAATACACACCAAAACCAGGTGTGGCGCAGGTATGGCAGTGAATGAAGTTGATACACACCAAAACCATGTGTGGCAAGGGTATGGCAATGAATGAAGTAAATACACACCAAAAGCAGGTGTGGCGCAGGTATGGCAGTGAATGAAGTTGATACCACCAAAACCAGGTGTGGGGCAAAGATATGTCAGTGAAGAAGTAAACTACACACCAAACAGGTGTGGGCGCAGGTATGGCAGTGAATATGAAGTTGATACACACCTAAAACCATGTGTTGGCAAGGGTTTATGGCAATGAATGAAGTAAATACCCACCAAAAGCAGTGTGGCGCCGCAGGTATGGCGTGAATGAAGCAAATACCACCAACATCAGGATTTGTGGCGCAGTTATGCAGTGAATTGAAGTAAAAACACACCAAAACCAGGTGTTGCCAAGGTATGGCAGTGATGAAGTAAATACAATCCAAAAGCAGGTGTGGCCAGGTATGGCAGTGAATGAAGTAAATACACACCAAAAGCAGGTGTGGCGCAGGCCTGGCCAATCGGGCAGTGCACTGGAAGGTGACGGCTGTGGACTGGCCCTCCTTCACCTCCAGCACTGAGGTCTGCGAGTTGAGGGTCAGCTGAACTGAGCTGACAGGAGCTGAAACACGGCACATGACAACTGAGCTGACAGCATCTGAAACACGGCACATGACAACTGAGCTGACAGGAGCTGAAACACGGCACATGACAACTGAGCTGACAGCAGCTGAAACACGGCACATGACAACTGAGCTGACAGCATCTGAAACACGTCACATGACAACTGAGCTGACAGGAGCTGAAACACGTCACATGACAACTGAGCTGACAGGAGCTGAAACACGTCACATGACAACTGAGCTGACAGAAGCTTGAAACCGTCACATGACAATGAGCTGACAGGGAGCTGAAAACACGGACAAGACAATGAGCTGACAGGATCTGAAACACGTTACATGTCAACTGAACTTAAATGCATATGACACATCGTTACATGACAACTGTACTGGACAGAATCTGAAACACGTTACATGTCATCTGAACTGACAGATCTGTATACACGTTACATGACAACTGAACTGACAGCATCTGAAACACGTTACATGACACCGTCTGTAAGGTGTTGAACAGACATAATGCTGGACACATAATTATGGCTGGCCACATCCCTTTGCATGCACTATGTGTGCATTCGCGTGTATATCTATCTATCTATCTATCTATCTATCTATCTATCTATTCATCTATCTATCATATATTATATATTTGTTAATATCTATATATATATTTATATATACATATATATATATATTTATATATATTTATATATATATATATTTATAGATTACTTTGTATATAATTATTACTATTTTTATTTGTAATTTTGTATTGAGTACTAACGCCACACATTATATATGTTCTATTTATGTGATGAGAATGATGATCATCATCATCATTGAAAAACACCATCAACGTTTGGATCTTATTATGTGATGATGATGTGATGATGTGTGATGATGATGATGATGATGATGATGATGACGACGACGACGACGTCGACGATGGTGATGATGAATGATGATGATGATGATTATCTCACAATCGGTCAAAGTCCTGGAGTCTGTCAAGGGTTGTTAGTAAACTTTCTTGACCCACTGATCACGGACCCACACAGTTCGGTTCGTGGTCAGAATCCACTAGAGGGAGATCACCAAAACTGCGGGACTGAACCAGGGTTTGAATTCTGCACATGAACGACCAGGACAGGTCAAGGTCACAGAGGTCACACAGGGTCTACCCTCCTGTCAGGACAGGTCAAATTCAGACTTGTCCGTCATAGAGAACCCTGACGTTGACGTAGCCACTGATGTTAGAGCTGACAGGGGTGGGTCTGCACAGACATCACAGTGTGGGGTTAGGACACAATGGACCAGAGTCTACACAGTGTGGGGTTAGGACACAATGGACCAAGCAGTCTACCTAGTGTGGGGTTAGGACACAATGGACCAGCAGTCTACACAGGGTGGGGTTAGGACACAATGGACCAGCAGTCTACACAGTGTGGGGTTAGGACACAATGGACCAGCAGTCTACACAGTGTGGGGTTAGGACACAATGGACCAGCAGTTAAATGAACGATGAAAATCCCATAGGCCATTAGATAGCACAGTGTATGGTTAATACAACAATCTGACAGTCAATTTAATGACGAAAACTTAATAAACCAGAATACAACAATGTATATAACTATAATGAAATGGACCTGCTATAATATGTGTGTGTGTTATCCTGGTATAAATGTTTATATAAAAACTGTACACTGCATCATATGATCCTTTTCCATTCCATAACATGAAATAATTCTTATATAAACCAGAGCAAGGCATTTGCTACCTCTGCAAATGTTTGAGTCACATTGATTAGAAACGTGCATTCCATTCCTACCACCATCACAACCAACATTAACAGCAGTTTATGTTTGTTTCTATTACAAGTTAGTTTTTTAAAGGAAAAACTTTTAAAGCTGAGATTTGATGAGGTTTTTACTGTCAAGAACATAAGAACAGTAGGAGATACACACAGGTCTCACCACAAAGTGAAAACGTCACCAACAAATGAAATGCACATGATGGAAACATGTTGGTAAACATCAGTCACCAATGACAGTACAGACTAGGGGCGGATGCTGACTCAGCTTTCTTGCTAGTATCCACAAGGTCACACTGGCAGAGTGGTCGGACAAAGAAGAAAAGAACTAGACAACTAGACCCTGCAAATCAATTTTTGAATAAAATTTACATGGACAAACCAATTACCCCATAAACATTGATTAAGAAATGAACACACAATCGTTATGAGGTACTTTTATTGAAATTAAACTAAGAATCTCCACCCAAAAAAAATGTTAAAATGGCATTGAAGAAGGTGTTTTTTTTGGGGTTATAGAGCCTGCTCAAAATAATTGCAGCTAGCTCTATAGGGCCTAGGTTACTCGTGGTAACACGTTTTGTATGCAATGTGTTACTCAACACTAAGGTAGGCCCATTCCAACTCTGTGGGAGGGCAAAGGCTTTCATTCGTGCCAAACAATACCCCAGGTTTGTCACAATGATAGAAATGGGCTTTCCAAAGCATCTGGTTTCACTCATAGCAAATTTATATTCAGATTAGAATGCACCTGGCTGATAGAATGGTGGGCAATGCAAATTAAATGATGTATAAAAACTGTTGTCTATCAGTGTCCATATGATAGAAGAGAAAGGCGGGCATAGATGATCTTCTTTCTTTTCTTCTTTCATCTTCCGCTTGGTGCCCTTCGGTCGCGGGGAGACACAGACGTCTGTCTTGCAGGCTGGCGGGAGGCTGTGGTAGTGACAGGTCATGGGCCGAGGGTGTCAGCCACGGAGTTGCTCCATAGTCTCCTTGGTCTACCTCTGGCTTTCCAGCCATTGTATTTGGTGGTGTTATGCCCAGTAGGGCTGGTTGTTTGGGCGCTTTAGGAGGTGGACCAAAACCACCTGATCCTTTGTTGTTCGATGTGGTTGGGAGAATTGGGTTTGTTAGTCAGGACCATGTCTCTGTTCACCTCATTCTTGATCTTTGTCGCGTCTGGTCTGTTGACAGCTTTTCTCAGGCAGCGGCATTTCACATGTGACCAATTTTCTCTCTAAGGCTTTTGTTAGGGCCATGTAGACACTGGTATGTGAGGGGAGTGTTGGAACGGAAGATGGCTGTTGATGAGTTTTGCCTGGTGCTCATTGGTATGCTGGAATGTTTTAGAAGGGGGGCAAAGTTGGTAACTGACTGCGTGTGCTTTCTGGCATCTTGTTTCTATTCTCTGTCCAATTTTCCATTTCAGTGAGAGGCTGCCAAAGTATTTAAATTCTTTGATCTGTTTCAGCTGGGTGCGTTGGATGTTGATGTCCAGCTTTCCTGGATTTTGCTTGACAGGAACATAATTCTGTTTTGGGATTACTGATCTTCATATCATACCTGCGCAGCTTGTGTTTTTTTTTTGGGTTTTGAGTTGGTGGTGTGATTTGAAGAGTGCTTTGTTCGGATTCATCAGGACTGGTCGTCAGCAAATAACAGGTTGTTCTGGCCACAGATCTGGGTTGGCTTCCTTTGTGATCGGTCCATGTAATCATGAAGAGAAGGGGACGAGGGTAACGCATCCTTGCTACTGACCCTATGTAACCGGGAACAGTCGATGTTCCATGGCTGTTTGACTGCGTCATTACTGTTGGCAATAGATTCTTGATGTTATTCAAGCAACTGCTTGTATCCAGGATGGGTTTAAAGATCGTTTAAATGTTATCTTCCCATCGTTTCAGAATTTCCTCTTCTTTGTGCAATGGTCTCCATTTGCTATTCACTACTGTGTTGGATTGAATGGATCATCTCTTACTCTCATCGTCTTCTCACTTTTGAAAGATTTCTTGGTAGAGTTCTTGCAAATTTTCACTTAACTTCTCTCCTAAGTCGCCCCAAGACACCCCTTTTCTTTGGAGGCTTTCACAACAGAATTACTTATGTCTTCTTGCGATTCTGTTCCTTGGCGTAGTCCTCTTCTGTCTTTGATATGCCACATGTAAAACTAGGGGCAGAAAACATCACAAGTCTTGATATGTGATGATATAGCAATCCTGACCAGTGATTTTACATGTATGTGAACAAGTCTCTACAGAGTGGATGTTAAGGGCAACAGGGCCAGTCTTAAGTTCCATGCCAAAAATAAGGGACACATGGATGGTAAATACACTCTCAAAAGATCAAAATCAACGGAACAGATTCGGAATTATGTTCAGATATTTAGGTTCTGTGCAAGAGATTGATAGCTGAAGTCGGCAGGATGGCAAGGCTAAAATTGGCATGGCCAAGGAAAGATGATTGAGTTGAATGACATTTGGAAAGACAAAGACATAACTAAATATCTCAAAATCAAAATTGAAAAGCACTGGTTTAGCCTGTATTGTTGTATGAGTCAGAAGTGTTGACACTAAAAAAGTTGGAAAGGGACAAACATGAATGCAGAACACAAAAATAACAAATACTCAGCTTCGAAGGAACAATAATGTGAAATATTCGACAACAACAACAAATCTAAGCACTTTAAAAACTGTTGTATGTGTCTTTTCGATTACGACTTGAGTAGAGCTTCTAGTAAAATATCACACACACACCACACACACACACACACAACACACACACACACACACACAACACACACACTTCAATATTCAAGCTTTAATTCGCCTAAGACCCCTTGTAAAACAAAATCAACTGTAACATATGTGATTTGTATTAACAAAAACGCTTACAACACTGCATGATAGGGAAGTAAAAAATGCACTTCATTAATTGCATTCAGTCTCACCATACATCAGATTAGTCATGTTCCCTATATGTCTGAAGATGACTTAATGGTGCAATTTCGCCCAAATTTGCAATATTTTATAACCTGAATTTAACAATATATACTATATTATCGGAAAAATCTTTTGTTTTGATAAAAAATCGAAAATAACAAACAAAAATAACGTCTGACTTCTGCACCTTTGCATCAAAGGAAAATCGTTGTTTTTATGGGTTGTCCCTGTGATTATTGTTTTCTTACCTTTGCAAAATTTACTGTCTTGACTAAGCCTCATCCCTAGGTATTTATTTTATAAAAAATCAGCAATGCTGATATAATATTTGTTTCAAAATCTAAATCGCACTTTCTGGCTCTCTTAGCACTGAATATCATTATTTTTGTTTTATCAATGTTAACATCCAATGTCCACTCCTGGCAGTATCTACAAAAAGTGTTATGAGCTTTCTGCAGATTGTCTACAGGGTCTGCAAGTAAAATGTGTCATCTGTGTTTTAAAAAAACTAATAACTTAACGTAAACACATAGTTCACCATCAGCTATTCGATATTTTTATGATAACATTTATTTTCAATGAGATATCTTCTAAGTTATTAAGATATTAAAAGAGAAATGGAGGATAAATCTCTCTTTGTCTGACACCCATTACAACAGCCGAAGGGTAGTTAGACTTTTCCCATAAGAAAAACAAACTTACTCGTAGTTTAAGTTGTTAACAATGATCGAAAAACTTAATCTTGAAGTTTCCGAGCAACAATAATTGGTACTATAACCTTTCTCGACAAACGGAATCAAAAGCCTTTGTAAAGTCGTAAAGTCAATGACACCACAAAGTGCGTTCTTTTCTTTGTATGATAAATATCAAGTATTGTTTTCGAGACAAAAACGTGATCTAAAGTTAAATGGCCTTGCCAAAAGCATGCTTGGTTTTCTAACAATGTTTTTATTAGTTTCCAGAAAAGTGTTCAACCTGTTAAATACTGGTAAAAAATTTCCCCAAACAACTCAGTAATGTTATTCCCTTATAATTTATCGTTACAGTCATACTGGTCTCCTTTCCCTTTATACACTGGAGTATCAGACCCACAGCCCAGTCCTCCAGCACAACACTTTCATCCAGGACTTTGTGGATAAATCACAATAAACTGAAGTCAGTACTGTCATACTATTAATGGTACATCATTGCCTATCATGTCAATCCCAGCTGCTTTGCCTGTCTTAAGAAGATTCACAGCCCTGATAACTTCTTGTTCAGTAAAGGAAGCAATAAATACAGATGAACCATCATGTAAACCTGCACTAACGGGCACAGCACAGTGTACAGCTTCTGGCTGTTCTGACTCAGCACTAAGCAAACCACAGTGATCCAAACTGTCTTTCATGCTAACTGGAGTAACTGCTTTTTTTCTGTTGGTCTTTTTCCAAAATGTTTCAGATTCATAATGTTTTAATCTACATAATTAGACTTCCATTCCTCAGATGCCACACTTCGTGTTCCTTGTAGAGTGTTTGCATGTTTTGCTTTTAATCCTGAACTCTAGACGTTTAATTGTCCAGCCATTTTCTTTTACAAGCTTGTTTTAGATCTTGTGTACTTTTCTTTGTTAATTTACAAAAAAGTACTGATAATAAGTTTTAATTCTCTGATATAACCTCCCCTGGACTGTCTAGTTGTGTGTGTGTGTGGTGGGGGGGGGGGGGGAACCACGTATGTGGTGCGCGTCGTGCGTGTGTGAGTGCGGCGTACGTGCACGCGTAAATAATAAGTTTATTATGTATGTTTCACAATCAATTTTTTTAAAACATTGATCCCTAAAAAGGTTTGAGTGGGTATTTTGTTGATGTGTGATGGTGTGCGGGGGTGGCCACGTGTTTTGTGGTATACTTTTTTTTAAAGTATTTTGAAGTTCATCCCAAATTTTGAAATGTCTTTTTTTGGTATTTGGAGATTATAATATAAATTCCTTCAGTATTGAATTCCTTCAGGGGAGGGTTTAAAAGGTTTTTTTTGACTTGACTGACTGTTTCATTGCATGCTCCCAAAACATATGAATTTGTATTCTATTTTCCGTGTATACACGGAAATCGTTTTCAGAAGAATTCATGGATACTTATTTGAAAAGCTTTTGTTTTATTAACCTCATCAATAAACCAAAACTACTTATACAGGTCAAGGGTCCTTCTCCCGGGTAACCTTAACCCTCCCCACCTGTGCATGTGGGAGAAACCCAACCCAAAAATCACGCCTGGAAGGGGGGCCCCGCCGCCAGGCTACTTTTCCCCAAGACACCTATATGGAAGGGGACAACAATGAAAATTACCGACGTTCGCCGCCCGGTAAACAAGGACCGCCCTTCCGTCGCCCCAGGGCGGAGGCGCCAAGGGGCTACTGGTGGAACCCCTACAAAAAGACAAAAGAAGGGAAACTCACCACGCAACGTAACCAAAAGTCGGGCCCCAAAACGGGCAAACCCAAAACGAATCAGCGGGACAATAAAAACCTCCGGGTAGGCTCTGCGAGGTCAGATGAAAAGCAGGGTAACCCATACTGACGGGGGCCTATTCTACAACGGGGAAAACAAACAAAATCAAGGGCGTAGCATTTTGTAAACAAAACATAAAACCCGGGAAAATTGGATACTACCCATAAACAGCCGTTTTATGGCATCCCCCGGGCACCCCCATTAAACCACGGGGACAAGCCTACGCACCAACAACGATCCGAAGAAGCGAAAGGGGAAATTTCTACACCAACACGGGGCACATCGATAAAAAAACAAAAAGACTTTTTGATCATCCGGGGAGACTGGAACGCCAAGGGGGGCGGAGACCACTGAAACTGGAGCAAATTCTGGGGTCCCCCCTTAATGCGTCACCAATAGCGGGGACTCCGACTACGGGAATTGCCAGCACAACGACACGGTGCCGCCAATACCCTTGGAAACACAAGGCATCCCGCGCTGGACATGCATGCCCCCAAAGGGGATCCATCACAAAAAAAGACACATCCGGGTCAGAACCTTTCGACGGCATAAACAGAGCCAAACGAGGACTTTCCCCAGTCAGACGGGGCAGCGATCAGACCTCCTCCGAACTTTAGAGTCCGTTTGAAAAAACCAAAAAGACAAAAAACCCCAACTCAAGTTCAACCGGACAAACTAAAGGGACCCCACCTCCCCGAGTCCTTCAAGCAACAAAAGGGGGGAAATTCCACCACTGCGGGCTTGAAAAAATGCCAAAAACGATGACCACCTTTTTTAACACATGATGCTGAACCAAGCCATACTTCTGGCAAACACGCCAAAAAAACAAAACCCGGGGCACAGATGAAATTTGAATTTTGGAAAAAACAACTAAAAAACAAAACCCCCGAGGACTTGGTACAGAAATCGATCGGGGCTGGAAACCAAGGAGGAAATATAAAGAAACAATGACAAAAATCAAAGGAAAGCCGACAAAGAAAAAATCAAAGGGAAACCGGTGAAAGAGCTCACCAAAAGAAACAGAAAGGGTTAAAAACACCAGGAAAAGAAGGAATTCCCTAAAAAAAAGAAGGAAAACGTTGAGATGGGGGAAACTGTTCCGAACTCTACAATCATCAACGCAAAGGCGACCCCAGGTTTTTTTGAAAACCCAAACCCCACGAAAAAACAATTTCCAAAATTCTCCGGGGAAAGTAGAATACAATTAGATCGCTGAAAAAAAAAATCAGCGGAATCGACAACATCCCCGGCTGATCCAAAGGGGGGAAAGCATTACAGACATCCTACAATATCCAACAAGACTGCAGCCCGGAGATGGCCTACACCAGACCCAACACTCACATCACTCTCCCCAAGAAAGGAAATCCCAGCAGGCCAAAACACGACAATCACCTCAAAGTCTCCCAGTAAAGTCATGCTGAAAGTGACCAAACAGGCTGAAACCACGGGCAAAAGAATCGCCAAGAGCGGGCCGTTTTCCGCCCAAATAAACACCACAAACAGATTTCAACCCTGGGGGTTCGGTGAAAAACAGCCAAACCCAACAAGACTTTTCCACTCTTCTTGATTTAAGAAGGCCTTGATAGAGTATGCAAGCTCTTTTGGGCCACCTGAACTTTAAACTGGCCAGAACTACCACCCATAAAGGAACTCTACTAAAAGGCCACCATGCAGACCTACGGGGCCCGGGTGGGGGAATTCCCTACCTCATTGGGTCCGCAGGAGTCTGCTTCGCCAACACTATTTAACATTTTCCCCCGAACGCATCATGACACGCCTGAAACCCACGCACGTAGCATTGAAAGGGCGAACAATCACCAACCCAGGTTTGCCGATGACATTGACGTCTGCAGAAAAGAAGAGGAACGGCCCAACTAGTGAAGAAACGGGGCAAATATCTCACGATACGGATGGAAAACAATGCCGAAAAAACCAAGCCATGAAAACATCCCACCAATCACCACCAAGACACTCTCACGGAAAAAAGGAAATGGGGACATTGCCATTTCAAACCTTGGACCATCATAAGTGAGGAGGGGCAAGAGAAATCCCCGCAAACCAAAACAACACACAATGGGAAGACGAAACCAATGGGGAACAGAAACCCCTCTCGGAACCAAGTAAAGTTACAAAAAGCGCATCCCCTCATCATGCTTTACGCAGTGAGGGATGGACATTAAACCAGACCTACAAAGGGGGATCCAAACAGTAGAAAGAACCTCAAAAGGCTCCTTTGGGATCCATACAGGACCAGACCAACAATGAATCCCAAATGATCACTCAACAGGTGCGGGGCTATGAAAACCACTGACCCGGCGAAAAAGAGGAAACCAATGGGATGGGCATAAAACGCTCAGAGGATTGCAAAACCTTTCAAGGAACAAACCAGGGGGAAAAAACGGCAACAGGGAAAAGTGGGGGCCGACACATCCGTGATTGGCAGGGGGGGACTTCAGGGCACCCAGGGACTTGCCCCCACCGCCAATGGGCCCGCTGGTCCACCCCTTTGTCCACCAGCCGCCCCCACACCCTGGCGGGGGTTTCGGGGCCATGAACATGAACTAACTAAATTTCAGCCCTTTACATGGATACAGCGCCCCAACCCCACATCCTTTTACATCCTGCAATAAAATTTATTCAGGAAAAAAACCCACACAAACACACACACCCAAAACACACACATAAGTGCAGCTTTTTTATTAGGGGCCAAACCTTGTGTTTAAAAATTTGGGGGTGCAATCTGACAACCCCGGGTTCCATCCGTTCAAGGGGGGGAATTTTCCCCAGTTGACACCAAAAGTCCCACGGGTGGACTGTAAA
Organism: Rapana venosa; assembly: GCA_028751875.1. Taxonomy (NCBI): domain Eukaryota; kingdom Metazoa; phylum Mollusca; class Gastropoda; order Neogastropoda; family Muricidae; genus Rapana; species Rapana venosa. The sequence goes on from CM054154.1 coordinate 6,352,618, forward strand.
CCCAGTCCCTGTGCAACAACGCAAACATCTTCCACACGCAAAAAAAATCGTTCCCTTTTTTGTAAAAGTAGGGCATTGGTGCCCGGAAAATGACAAATTTACAAAAACCCCATACCACAGGGGCGAATCCAAAAACACTAAGTGCTTATTCCTTGTACTTTTAACAAGAAAAAATAAAAACACCACTTTTAACACTGAAAAAACTACCATGATCTAGGGTTTCTATCTTTACTGCAGAGCCTTTCAATATAACGGCTCTTTGGATCTTTTTTCATGACCCCATAAATATTCAAAATCGTACCACTTGACCTAAATTGTGTTGTGCCCTTAAATTCTTTAAACAACCAACTGGGAAAAGACCCGAAACAAGCATGTGTTCCTATTGTCCCTGAAGCCTGGCCTTTCTTTGGGGTTGGTCCTTCTGATTTAAAATTTCTAATGATAATGGGGGGTTAAAGGGTGGCACGAGAGCATGCAATGTTGAAGGGTCTTTTTGTTATACCTTTTAACCCTGCATGGGTTTTTATCTTTAAAAGCAAACTATTCCATTAAACACTTTAAAAACTAAATTTTTAACTGTTTTACCTTTAAAATGCCTAATACCACGGATGTACAAAAATAGGGCCTCTATACAAGCCACTGTCTCTTTCCCAAAAATCCATATCTCAAACTTGGTTTTTTACTTCCGTTAAGTGCCCTTGCACAAAAATTTTCACAAAATACAAGCATGTGGGAAAACAAAAAAGGGTTAACTCGCTTTCTTGTCCTAAAAAATTTTTTCTTTACTCTAAAAATTCATTTTTTTTGAATACCTTAACTTTTAAAAGCCCAAACAATATATACTTCCTGCCGAAAAGTCTGACCGTCTCCTACAAGTCCGCGGTTTTTTCCTTTTTTTTTTTTAAGGCAACCTTTAGACTTGTTCTGTATCCTCTCCAATTTTTCCCCGTCTTCCCCACTTTCCCTCTATCCACATTGTTTTTGGGGGTAAACGTATTCAAAGTCCAAACTTTCTGAAAGTTTACAGTACCATTGTGAATTTTTATTCGAGTTTTCTGCTTTTTTTTATTTACTGTTTAGATTTTTCCCAAAATCCAAACCCCTCTCCCACCTGGAAACGGAAACATCAAACTGGGTAACGGGCTCTGGGAAAAAGTGACGGCCTACAACCGAAAGGGGGATTTATCAACTGCTAAAAAACGAAAAAGCCAAACGGACGGAATCAAGAAAACGACCCCCGCAAAGGAAACGGGCATCGGATAGGAACAGTGACTACATTGGAACAAGGGAAAACTGCGGGGCCCAACAAACAAGGGAAACCAAAAATTTTGGAATTCTGACCAAAAGAAAGATCTCCACAGGGGATTTTAACACAGGAAAAAGAGAAGGATGAAAGAAAATCCATTCAAACTTTTTCTCATCTGGAGTGGGGTCAGGGTACAACTGCGTGCACACCAAATAACGCATTCACAACCTGTAGAGATTTGGACATAATAGCGTTCACAGAAATAGTACGTGCGAGTGTGCGTACAGTTGTGTTGTGTGCGTGCTGCGCGCGCATGCCACATGTGCCGTGAGTAATTTATCAAAGTATGGTGAATATTTTCAAGAAAGAATACAGTGCAGACGATGGGGAAGGGTATATATCTTAATAATGTTAAAATATATAATATTAAATATATATATATAATATTATATATAGTATATATATAATATATAATAAGTTATATTACCAAATGGCAACAGTATAACATGATTTTACACCAGAGGCATAATGTACCCTCAAGAGTGTACTCTGCTTCACTGCACTTTCTACATATTCGAAGAATACCTCAAATGATCACTGTACTGTAACACTGTCACCACTGTTGATGTTCCATAAATTATCCATGACTTTGTCCTATTCAACTAGACTTCATGTAATAATGGTCACTGGACGATGTTCACTGACTCAGAGTCTTCAATCCAACATAAAATAATATTTAGTGTTCCCTGTGGCGTATTCCTGTACAGATGTTACTGACATTGTTCTCCATAATGTACAAACAACCCATTGTATATAGGAAACAGTGGATTTATTATTTCTGTTAATTTACTGAAGCTGAGTAAAAAAGCCACTCTATAAAAAACCCCACAAATCACATCTGATTTAAACCTCTCTCTAGCTGTCTCTGTGTGATAGAGGTGAAAAAATGTACAGAGTCAGTGTGGGTGGGCTTCACTCATCTTGTCTCTGCCGTTGTCCTTGGCATCTAATGTCTGCAGTTTTCACTGATTTACAGAGATGAAGAGTAGGTAGAACCTGAAGTCCTTTGAGACAACACTGTACAATACACAGCGACAAAAGAATCCCCATATTGGCGTCGTGCTATGGTCTGTCTGTTGTTCTAGCATCCTCGAGTGCACTATGGACAGCTCTGATGCCCCTTTCTTGATAAACCGAGCCAGTTTCAGAATACGATTAACACCATCATCTCCAAGTTTTGATTGAAGTGATTTAGTCATCAATCTCTTGGATACCTGATGCAACGGATCTCCACCATTACGCTCCTGCGTCCATCTGTTCCATCCTTTTTTTGTGATTGCTTGCAAGTTTCTTAAAATGTAGAATGGGTTGTGATTGATAGCACAGCAATAAAACGGTCTCTTCCCTCCATCTGAGGTGGACCAGGCTCAAGAAACTTTGAGTGATGTCTGTTTTGTAGGGTGTTGACTGCAAAGAGGGGAAGCTGTAAGTATTTTTTTTTTTTCCGGATTTTGACCACCACAGCAATCTTATTTATGAGGACGTGCATGTCATGGCCTGGAAGCTGACACGACCTCTCTTTCCTTCTGTCCCATCCACCACAAAGATATAATCAGCTACTACACAAACTAGACTGAAAAATAAGAAAAGCCAAAACTGCCCACAACAACAGCTATCAATATTGATCCTCCTGCCCTTCCCCAAAAAAAAAAAATACACACTCACACACAACACACACACACACACAGCACCACACTCACTCAGCACACCACACAGACACACATATAACCCATAAGCTTCACACACTCAAGCATACACACATAGACACACACACACACTCTCTCTCTTCATACACACACATGCTGCATCATCACACAAGCGCACCACCAATAAACACAGACACACACATATGACAAATACAGACAAACACACACTCACATCACATATAAAACAACAGACAGACACTCACTCAGACACATATGAAAAAAACCACAGATATACAACAGACAGACAACTGACAGCAACAAGACACACACAACACACACACTCACTCACACACTCATGCACAAACACGCCGCACATATGTAAAACTACAGACACTCACCGCTCGCACACATGAAAAACACTGGCAGAACAGACACACGCGCACACTACCACACAACCCCACATCTTGAAAACACAGACACATAGACACCGACACACACAGCCACACGTATAAAACACAGTACACACACACACACACACACACACACACTACACACACACACACAGCACAAAACAACACACACACTCCACACGAAAAAAACACTATAACACACACACAACACACACAACAACCACACGCACACACACCACAAACGTATGAAAGGACAGACACACACACACGACACACACTGCACAAAATGATAAGACACAGACTCGAACACACACAGTTACAACAAAAAACATAGACATTCAGGACTACAATACTACGCTGATACCATGCACGCATGCTAAATATACCTCTTGATCTCTAACACCATAAATAAGCAATGCACCTCGCAACAGACTAAGATGGCAATTAATTGCACATTAATGTACCCGCAAATTGGGGGTTGTATGCACACTCAGATAGAGTATTGAAAAAGAGTATGCAACCTATTGATATTCATCAACATTATAGAATACAATAATAAACCAAGAAACCTCAAAAGAAATAATACCCAAACTTTACCGCGGTTTGTTTACAAAAAGTTATGCTTTTGGAATCGTTTTCCCCAATGCGTCTAAGACGGAATGAAAATGCAGGTTTTTTCCTTTACAGTCTCAAAACGGATGTTTTGATAAATGTGTAAGACTATTTAGTTTATACCCAACCGTACTTCCCTTTCACCCTCCTCCCTATAGACATTTAAAACAATCACGTGGACTTTATCATACCCAGCTTTCCTGCTTTAGGGGTCTAGAACCATCAACGTTTTGAGCGCCCAGTGCCACCTGCTAGCTTTTCCACCCTGCTATATTGGTAACACCTTGCCTGCCTTAATCATAGATGAAACCTGCTAGCATCCATTAGCACCTTCTGCTAACATCAATTAGCCTTTTTTTCGTACACACTTTGGATTCTTGATCATAAATTATAATTAATCACCATTTTCTAAAATTCGAATTTTAATAATATAGCAGCCTTTCCGAGCCATCATATTAAAAATGAAAATGTCCAATTTGATACTTTAACCCTTCTGCTGCATCCTTAGAAATGCACGTTTTGACAATCAGGGAGATATCAGAGAATGTAAAAATCTGTTTGGTGCAGTGCGTTTTTGAATTTAATCGAATGCAAATTTCTTTTCTATTTGTTTTACTGTTTGAGCACCGAAAGTGCGTCCTGAAGCAACAACTGAAAATTCCTAAGACAAAGCATGGATGGATTCAGCCAAGATGGCAGGCTTTGTGCACAACTGCTGATCACAGTAACAGCTTGAATCTTCTTTTTCTTCTCTCATTATTTTTCACAGAGTCTAACAATTCCCCGAAGACTATGCTTGTTTTTAACACTAAGTTGTTGACAACAGATAAAAGCAAAACTTAAGAACACACGCTATGCAGGACTGTAGAACAAAGAAAAATCTTTTTGTCAGTAACAAATAGTTAAGCATCCTCGAGAAAAACACTTAGTTGTCTTTTTAACGAATACTCCATTGTAGCATCCCGATTTATTTTGTCATCATAAACGTTCCCCCATACTTGTCTCGAAACATTTTTCAAACGTCTTGACTATGGTGGAGCATGCTCAGAAGTGTGAACCCGATCTTCTTAAATCGTAGGAAAATCTTTTATTTTAAACATTTACTCAAGATATCCTCATCTCACCATTGGGACGAAATCATAAGAGCCTGGACATGGATTTGGACAGACCAGATAAAGAGAAACAAAAGATCACTGTCATCAGCAATTTTTACAAGAAAGGAATGTCATCCACTGTTTCCTGCAATCATCACTAGAGAATGGTCAAAGAAGTGCGAGAAAAGCATCCCTGTGGAAACCCTACAGGAAATCTAACCGAAGAAGATATTTTATTGCAAATCCCGCTCTGCGTCTGTTGGTTAGATTTCGATAAACCACGAGAACAGAGTTGATAGACTAACATCAAATGTTTTATAGTATTTTTGTGAACAAAAACAAAACATTAGCTGCATTGGAATGAAAGCTGACTTAAGTCAGCAAACTATATTCTGGGGCATAGAGTCAGGTGCTTCTAATTGGTTGTACAACTTGTTAAAAATGATCAGTTTGGCATCTTCGACACCTCGACCTTCCTGTAGACAAACTGTAGGGGTCAAGTCTTTCTTTTATGAAAGAAAGAGAGATTTAATGAGCTGTTCTTATGTTTTCCAACACAAGTGAATGTTATTGCTAGCAGGTCTGAATCGTTGGGCCGAAAGGATTTGGTTCTATTCTTTAAGGAGTATAACATTGAAGTCTCCAAATAACTGGTATCTGGCTAGTGTCCATCAGGCTTGAACATGTGCGTGAATGATGCTGGCAATCTCACTAGCACAGAACTTAAGGAATCTGCGCATTTGCCTCTGTTCCCGGGAGAATTTCGTATATTTATTGCCTTGAAGTGTAACAAATATCTGTTTCATCACAATACGCTAGTTCTCAAAGAGAAGAGATTGCTTCAGGCCATTTATTTCATCTGAAAAATCTGGCGTAGTCGAACGAGTAAAAATGCATTTAAATGGTCTGGAGAATTTGTTGTCACTACCGCCTGGAGACCAATCTTCGACCTATGTGCAGCTAACCGATATTTTACTCTGACATATTTTCATTCTCCTCCAGCAGCGCAAAAAGTTGTTCCCTGCAACTTGTCTCTAAGCTTATTTTTATAGTATAGTCACATCTAGCTTGGCAACAGCAGCTTTTTATTCTTTATTCACTTGTTCCTTTGTTCTTTCTGTTTCCGTGTAAAAACTACTTTCTTTGTTTTGTACACGTTTTAGGTCCGTTGGTAACCCAAGGGTTATTATTGGGGTAAATAGTTACACTTTTGTGGAATAACACTACTGACATCAAACTAAAATTATGGATGAATCAACATCAGTAACTCATTCAAATCGAGTGCACACATGTAAAAAAATCCCAAATATCCCCCCCCCCAGCATGCAATCAAACAGCCTTGCAGACACTATGCTATCGGTAATCCTTTTGTGTGGTCCCTGACCATGAAGGGCTGCGAAGCGCTGAAACACAGACTGTACAAGTTGCTAGAAGAATACAGTTATTGTCAGAATGAACCCAAGAGGCAACAGTAGGGATTTATTTATCACCAACTACATGTCCCAACACAAAGTCAGGGTCTTATTGCTGCGGTGTGGGCAAGTCATACTGCATAATTCTTACACATTTACTTAGTAACATTATAAATCTACAGATAATTGAATGAGCAACAGGGTGATGGAATCTAACTTATCAAGGTGATTCTAAATATTTCGATCCTGGTCACATGACTTTGATGATGTAGACCAGTAAAAAAATAGTTTGGAATTCCGCGGTAGATAGTACGGTCGGATATATCGCCAGCAGTTCATAACACAAAGAGGCCAAGAGGTCACTGTCCTGACACCTTTCTCATTACGTAGAACAAACCCTCCCGTTCTTTTACTGTGCGCATTTGTCGCTTTCCAGCGATTAGGGTGTCCAAAAGCTTTGTTATAGGACACTTACTGCTGTACAACACTGTCCTGTGAGCCAACATTTCTGTGCTAAGCGAGCAGCTGACTTCTTTAACTCATGCATTATTATTTGCTTAGTTCATCTTCTTTGGTGAGAGGGATTGGACTATGGTCAGTATACTGTTTAGCGGAGTTTCTGAAAGATTTTTAAATTTTTTAGGTCTTTGTCTCACCCACCTTTCTTTCTCTTGTGTCTTTTTTTGATGTTCTCAATCCCTTCCCGGTATTGGAGGCCAATTGAAAGAATTTGCCAGGAAGTTCATGTCTTAACCCTCAGCTACACACTGGCCGATGTTGTAGGCTCAGAAGAAATTCACGAGTGTACGTCTACCTGATTGTTTTGTCATGCACCGGCACACAATCAGTGACGCTATCAGAAAACAAAGGAAAGAGGTGAGATACACTTTTCCACACATTGCACATACATGCAGACAACCTCATAGACAACTATGGCATGATATGACACTGATAAACGTCATATATTGAAATCAAAATAAAAGCAAGTGCATGTCAGTAAATGTGGCCACCACATGACACGCACATAGACTGTTGCAGTTCCACAATGGCATTGTGCTGATGTATTCTTTTATAACGGAGAAATTGACAAGCCAAAGATTATCCTCCCTTTCCAAGGAGCGCGCCATTCCTCTCCTCAGAGAGAACTCAAACTCGAACTCGAATATGAAAAAGCGAATTGATAAACGCATAGCTTCTTTACACCACACTCTTGGAAAAATAAACAAACTAATAATCAATGAAGTAATTTAACCAAGAGATATCAAAACGCAAAAAACAAACACCACAAACTGACATTCCATTAATTGAAAAATATAAAAAATCAACAAAGACCACAAATTAACCAATGAATGAATAAACTAAACCAATTAAACATACAAATTCCACCCCCTTCCCCCCCTTACACCCCCTTCCATAAACAAACATCCCCTCCCCCAAAATTAAGATGCATACACACCCCATACACTCACGCACGCACGCACAAAACAAACACACACACAAACACACACACCACACACACACGCACACAACACAAACACACACTTCACGTACAATTGCACAGGCTCGTCGTTCTGCAACCAACTACACCACAATTTTCATGCTACATAACAATACCTTAACATCTACTCACATAACACAATAACATACTATGCCTTAATCATACAAAATACATAACCATATCATCTCACCAGTAAACCAACCAATGGACTTATGTGTACCATAAAAAGCAACCACAACATCAAGAAACACATAAAAATCATCCTCAACACACACACACACCACACACACACATAAAAGTTCAACATAGTTACCCAAATATTAAACAAGTTGTGTAGATATTTTTTTGATGAAAGATGATAACACTTTTCTCCTATTAAGACGATTATCATCCATAATTTTTGACCAGAATAAACCATGAGGTACATAAAGAGATTGTGTTCTTGACAGAGGAACAGCACACTTTTGTTACAAACAAGTTTGAACAGGAACCTCTGACAAAAGATAAGAGGACTAAGGTGTATTCATGATCTGTACATATATACACCTTTATTAAAAACAGGTTAACCAAAGAGGAATACTGTGAACTGTTTGTAGTTAATTTGTATCCAAGGAAGTAGTTCTAAATAGATTAAATTGAAGAAAGTTAATACTCCTCAATTTCGAAAACATTTTTACTGCCAAATACCAACTTTGATGCATTGTGAAAATCAGTTTTATTAAGCCAGAAGATGTTTTCGAGTAATGATACTCCAAAATGTTTAATTCTTAAGTTGGAATACCGTCTTAAAAATTTTCTTGAAATAAAAAAAAATGTTTTGACCATGATCATTATATTGAATTGACTCTTCAAGTACTTTATCGTACAATCTTTATCCATTTATTTTTATTTTAAATTTTTCTCCTTTTATCTTGTGCAACCACCATGAATTGGATATTTGGGATGAACCTTTGATTCACTCGTCCACACTGCAATGTTTATGTCTTTTGCAAAAGTGTACCTACAGAGTTTTACTTCATAATCACTGTATGTATTGTATGCTTCGTAAAGAGTTCACAAGTGGCTGAAACTAGGAGAGGAAGATTGGTTTATATATTTTTGAAAAGAGGACTGCCCCAACACGGAACGCGGTGATGGAAAACAGGACGAGCATAATTTGAATCTGATAGACACTTGTCAACTTGTATAAAGAAATGATAATCCAGTTTTAGTGAATCCGCACATAAGCCAACATATCCATTTCTTTCTAGTTTATCTATACAGTCAAAGGCCTGAAAAGTCTCCAAATTGGCTACCAGTTAAGATAACAATGTTGATATTTAAATGTCATTGCTCTATAATTGTAGTGCAGTGTGGACGAGATTTCTCTAAAGCCATTTTGATTAGAGGAAACAAGTTATTTCAAAAGTATGATAGAAGATCGGCTGAAGCTGCTTTTCTAAAGGATTAGATAAGACAGATAGATAGAAAGTCCGATATTGGAGGGTCTTTTGGATCTCCGGATTTAAGAACAGGTACAACTTAAATATGTTGGGATAGCGGAACATTACATACACAGAGAGAGCAAGACGAGAGTGAGAGAAGACAAATGACAATGAAAATGACAAATTCTTTAATTTCGAGATATTGAATAAGCACACATTGCTTTTTCCATCCATCCCAGCCCGTTTATGGCTAAACATCTTATAATAATAACCGCGCAATACTTATTGCAGTCTCGCATAAAAAACCTTAGAATACCCTTTTCATAACATCTCCCCCCAACAAACCCCCCCCACCCCCACAAAGCAAGCAATTAAATAAAATCCTAAGAATAACCCCACCCCCAAAAAAACCCTAACCAAACAAACAAACAAACCAAAGAGGAAATAAAGAACCAAACCAAAAAAAGATGATAAAAAGAAAAACCTACAAACAACAACAACAAGAACAAAGCACCAACTAAGCCAATAAAAATAACACACACCATACCTAATAAGTCATAAAGATAAATAATCTACACTTGTCATTGGTACAGCATAACTTGTTACACATAATTAATAGAGAATTGAAATAGGCACATCATTAAAAACTAAGTACAAGCAAGTCCAAATAAGGTATTGAAATATATTACAATATGAACCTTCATCAATACTATACCTAAAAGCAGACGATAAAAAGGTGAGAGAGCTAGAGAGACAGGAGACAGAGATGTGTGTGTGGTATTTCAAGAGATAAGATCCTTTATATAAATCCCATAACAGTATGCGACCCATCAACACTCATGTACGATTATACTCGTTTCAAATTATATGTCATGAGAATAAGAAATTTAATACGCCATACACCACTCAATAAAAACAAGAAACAAACCAAGGAAGAAAGTAAAAGACATGCAGTCGTTTAGGAGAAATATGGTGGTGAGTAGTGTGTAGTGTGTGTGTGTTGTTGTGTGTGTGTTGTGTGTTTGCGCGCGCGCCGCTGCGTGTGTGTTGGTTGTGGTTTTTTTGAATTTGTGTGGTGGGTGGGGGGGGTTTTTCAGGGATAATAACAATTATATCGCACATAGCACAGATCAACACAACACTTTTAGATTATGTCATGCTAATTAATGTCATGTAATAAAAATAATGCAATACCCATGACCATCTCATAATAAAGAGGGAAAGAAGCCAATAAAGTCATAATAAAAAGAAACATCTACACATTTAAGTAATAGAACAATTCTTTTTCCAGATAAGGAATAAATTCATTTCTTTTTACCACCATCCCCGCCCATGGGTCACATTTAAAAATGCACTCAACTCTCATACTTTCAAAGCAAGAAGCTAAGGAAAAAATTTTTTTTAAGAAAAAAGAGAGTGAAGAAATAAACAAACAAACAAACTAACAAACAAACAATCAAACATCCCCAGACAAGCAAAGTCAAAACATACCCCAGTACCCCCCCCCCAAAAAGAAAAAAATAAAAAACTAAAAATAAAATAAAAAAGCAAGTCAAACAAACAAACCAAAAAGGAAAAAAGAAAAAACAAAAAGTAAAAAAAAAACCCAAAAGAAACCAAAATAAAAAAAAAAAAAAAACAAAAACAACCAAACAAAACCCCCAAAAAAGCAACAAAAACTCCCTTCCAAATATACAAACAAAAAACAAGAAAAAACAAAACATCAAACAAAGGAGATAAAAAAACCCCAAAAAACAAACAAATACAAAACAAAAGATAAACAACAATTAAAACAAAGGAAAACAGCACCGTTCCCCCCTTCACACACACAATAATAACACATTGCCCTCCAAAACAAAAACAAACAGCGAAAAAAAACCCAAACAATATAACCAACAACGAAAAAGATAACAAAGTAAACAACGACAGCAATAACAACAGAGAGAGAGAGATAGAGAGAGAAAGATAGAGATAGAGAGAGTGAGAGAGAGAGAGATAGAGCCGAAACGTAAGATCATTAAATTGAACACCTTCATACTTAGAATAGTTCACTTATGTGTTACAAGCGGGTAATAAAATTAAAATGAGAGATTCACTGAGGCTCGAAGTACTGCCAACAAGTCAAAACGAAATATTGAAAATAATCGAAAGTATGAGATATCCCTTTATTAGAATACACAATAACAATTAAAGAGAGAGAGAAGAAGTAAAGAGAGAAAGAGAGATAGAGAGAGAAGAGAGAGAGGCGAGAGAGAGGAATGAATTAATTCTAACGGGCTTAGCCATAATACAGAGAGAGAGAGAGAGAGAGAGAGAGAGATAGAGAGAGGAGACAGTGGTGTGTGTGTGTGGTGTGCGTGTGTGTAGAGTGTGTGTTGTGTGTGTGAGGTGTATTTTTAATTTCAAGATGGAACTACAGATAAAATTCTTCAAAAGCAGTAACACTATCTACCTTGACACTTATTTGAATACTCATAACAAAAAATATGTTATATAAAATAAAAAAAAAGAAAATAATAATAATAAGAAATCATAATAAAATAATAATAATTAAATAAAAAATAAACCTCTCGAATACGATCACCTTGGCACTTATTTGATTTTATCACAACACAAAATAAGCTATGATAAAAAAATAAAATAATAATAATAATCATAATCGATATAATTAATAAAATTAAAAAAACCTCATACCCATGACCTTACACAATAGAAAAATCAAAAGAAAAAGAAGAGAAAGAAACGAAAAACCCAACAACTCAGCTTAATCTATAAGTCATATTAGAGAGAGCAATCGAGCGATCGAGCCAGCGAACGAGAGAGAGAAGAGAGAGAAAGAGCGATAGAAGAGAATGAAAGTTGATTCATAAGGCCTGCCTTTTTGGAAAGGAATACAGATAAGGCAAGCAAACAATAATTTAGACGTACTGCGATTTGGTTATGTACATAAATATATCTTTTATATACTGCCATTTGTTTAACAATACACTCATTCGTCAAAGCTAATAACAAAACCAACCTAATAAACATGGTCTATCAGCACTATTTTGTAGAATTCCTCTTCGTATATTCTCTTAACGTCCGGAGACAGGATAGGCACAACATGGATTTCATCTTCTACAAAACGATTGTACATATTGGCATTAGGTGTGTGGCAAGTGCTTTCCATAGTGATAATAATGTACTTATATCCAGATACCAATCTAATCATGTCATTATAATCGCTCAAATGTCTTCCAATAAGCATGGACATAGAATTGTTTTTCACAATTATAGCCTGACTGAACATCTATAATAGAAAAACTGTCTCCACTTCTGTACATGTCCTCACAAGTTTTGCCAAGACATCAATCAACATTTCACGAAACTTCGAAGTAAAACTCGCACATCTCCAACTCTTTGTTTAACCACACAAATGAAAACCCATTAACTTAATGTTATTCTACATTTTGATGCCAATTGATTTTACTTTGTTATCCTCAATCTTACAACATTTTATAGCCTTTACAAATATCTTATCTCAGTTTACTTTTTTTATCCAATATTTATGCTTCTAACGATAGAAAGCATAACATGGTACTTGCGGTTCCCTGTACACAAGATCATTTGGTGTCCGCTATGACACTCCCTGAAACTTTCTCAACAGCAATAAATGGGTTTCCTCACAGTGTACGCAGCAATACAAGAACTTAGCACAACATTATACTGCAATACATAATTGCATCAAAATATTTAATACAGAGAATAAGTCTGATTTAACAAATTACTTCTTCATTATACATAATCATGCATTGTTTACCTCTACTGCCAGGTCTTACCAAAATGTAAGCTAAAGAGAAAAGAATACTCCTAAATATTTATATACATTCAACAATTATATATCATAGTTGTTCAAACATGTATCCCCCTATACACAGTTCTTTCTACCTCTTCTAATCCTGTTTCACCAGTGCAAACTCTTGCGGTCTTCCTCTACCCATCTCACCTCGCCTTCGTCCTCTTCCTCTGATGCATGTTCCAAAAATCAACACTTTCTCTTCAAGCCTCTCCACCTCCTTCAATCTCCCTTGAATTGTTCAATGTCTGTCTGTCCTTCCAAATGAAAAGCCCGACTAACATATCGATTTTATCTCTAAAAAAACATTGACTTAACCTCCTCACCGAATCTTGGCTTAAACCAACATGTCCATAGAACCAAAAATAAAACTCTGACTCCCCGATTAAACTATTTCTCCCCACTCTATCGAGAGGTGATTCATCCTTCTCAAAAGACAACATTGGAACCGCTCTTCTTTCAGTCACAACCTTCAATTCCTCACATGATTCTTTTGAATTTGCAAATCAACTCAAACCTACCTCCACTCGTTACGATCTGCTCCTTTAACGTCCACCTCCCACCGAAAACATCTAACATCTTCTCTTTTCACCATATTCCAGTCACTCCTCACCACTACTCCTCTCTTCCACTATAACTTATAATTCCTTGGTGACTTCAGCTTCCATTTTACAACCAGTCCTTCTCCAATTCATACGCTTTCTACTTCTTTCTGTTCCAACCATTCTCTCTCATCAACTGGTAAAGCGATCAACGCACTATCTGTCATATTTGAATTTCCTGATTACCATGCTTCATTTAATCTTGTCCCATCTTTTCTCTGTCACTGACGTAAGCAATTCTATCATTCTGCCATTCCTTTCCATCTTTACATCACAAAAACCTCCGTAAGAAAATATGTTCTGTTCCAATCTTAAAGATCCTTAGACATTCATACCGTTCTCTCACTAAGCTCCGAACTTTTCACAAACCTCTGACCACATCTTGACCTATCTGATCACATATCACTAATCTCCACCTACTGCTTATGAGCATGCACCTCCTACTGACCAATCTCCACCCTGATAGACCTGGGCCCATGTATACCCCTTACATCTTATAGCGAAACCAAACGCCGCAAAACTAAACGCACGCGGAATCCAAAAACCATAGTCACAAACAGCTTTTCCGAAAACAAAAAAACAAATCAAACTCTAATCAATACACAAAGACAGACAACTATTCTTCCAAGTCTCTGTGCACATCCCCTTAAATTCTCTTTTCCCTCACCCATATCTTGATTTCCATAAACATCTCCTCGCCTAACACCCCCAGTCCCTGTTCCTAACTGCCTTCAAGATTTTTCCCTTCTTCTCAACAAAGTTTCGTTACATACGCACCAGACTGTTCAGATTCAATTCCACCTCCCCCTGATCCCCAGTTCCAACTGCACTACTCTTCTTTTCCTTCCATCCCACATGAAATAGATAATCATGACAAATTTGAAGAAAATGAAATAAAAATTCATGCGACCTTGACCCATATTTGCTCCTGTTTTCTCACATGCCTTCCACAAACTTGTACCTATATGACAAAAATAGTAACTCATCTCTTGTGTCTAATTTTCCAATCACTCTGTAAAACAAAATTGGTCAACCTCGTCTGAAACAGCTCGACCTCCTCCCAACATTCTGAAAAATTACAGGCCTCTCAAACTTACCCTTTGTCTCAAAAGTACAGAAAAAGTCGTTCTCAAACAGCTCACATCCACCTCATTCCAATGAATCCCTTCCCACTTTTAAATCCCGATCGCCCGAACCAAAGCACCGAAACCACCCTAGTCCTCTCTTTAGTTACACTTCTACTATGCTTCTATGCATGGAAAATCTCCCCTCCTCACTCTTCTTGACTTTTCCAGCCTTTGATACCTATAGAATCACCAATTTCTTCGTGTCGCCATCCCAAAATATGTTTGTATTCACGGCACAGCCCTCACCTGTTTACTTCATACTCACAGACAGATTCCTAAAGCTGATGTAACACAAAAATTCATCAAAACCTGTCAGAATGATCGGGAGTCCCCGCAGGATCACCCTGGCCCTTGCTTTTTACTCTACTACACTCCCCACGCTACAAATAATATACATCCACCTTATTGATCATCATTCTATCCGATGATACTCAGCTTCATTGAAATGATACTGTTGAAAAACTTTCCTTCCATCCTGACAAATAAGTCCGTACACCCTCAAAGACATTTCAAAAGCTGAGACGTCAAACAATTTTAACAACTTTAATGCCGATAAACCGAAGCCATGCCTCATAGGACCCAACATAAACTTTCCTCTATTGCTAAAACTTCAATAAATTCGCAATACGTCATTCCTTTTCCTTCCTGTGAATATTTAGTTAGTTCTTTGGACAAACACTCTCTATAAAATAATTCATCACCGAGGCAACCTCAAGTCTTCTACATCAATTAGCGCATCAGCGGATGTCCAAGTATCTGTCCACTTTCAACTTCCAACTCGCACATTTCTCATTCTTTCACGTTTAACTACTTATAGTCCTTCTTTGCTGCATCCACTTCACTATCCACTCCTCATCGCATACACAACTCTGCAGCTCGACTGGTCCTAAGAAAAAAAAATCTGAACACATCACTCACCTCTCTCAATCCTCTTCATTCCTTCTCACAAGACTGAGTATAAAAATCAATACCCTCTGTTTCAATTCTCCACAAATCGCACCCCTTATCTCGGTATCTTTTCATCTATACACGCAGTCCGTGCCCTCGCATAACGCAGATACTTTGTGCTTTCAACACCCAGAATTCAAACAAACCACTGTTGCCGTCGCTTCCTTCTCTGTCTGTCATCCACCTGATACCTCCCTCTTTCACTTCGCTAAAGCTTTACTTGATACCTCAAATCCCAGCCTCAAACACACTGTATTTCCTACCTAACTTTCGCCCCTAAATACTTCCCTTATATTCAACATCATCTTTTATCCTTCGAATTTGTTCCGATGTGTGTTGTTTGTGTGTGTTGTGTGTGGTGTGTTGTGTGTTGCGCGCGCCGTGTGTGTCGTGCATGCTGCATACCGGGTTCCCCCCCCGCGCGCATTTTTAAATCTTTGTTCATTATGTTATAAGGAGATTGCATGCTCAAATATTGATGCTAAGCCTTCATTTGTTTTTTTTTTACAAATTCCGCTATAGAAATTCATTTATTATATTATATTATTATTATTGTATTATAACATAAAAATCATATTCCTCCATATGTAAATATTTTCTCCATTGTTAGATCCTAACCCTTGCTAAAAGTAGTGGTTGCATACCGTAAATAAAATTAAAATATTTTTTGTAGGTGCGGTAGACCTCACTGTATTTTCCTCCAAACCCGTTCCTTCCTTATCATGCAGCATAAAAGAAAGACCGTTATCCCATACACAAACCGTCTGGCCGAAAATGCCGTTTTCATTGCCAGGGCAGGCCCCCGCTCAGAAGTTCTAGCCAATCCAGTCCCAACTAGCTCGCTAGGTATCAAACACGTCTGTTTTCTTCTGCTATCGAATCTCAGACGCGGACTGGCGATCAGAATGTGATGGGAAACAACAGCAACATCCAGATCTGTTGTATTTTAGGAAAGGCCTACCACCGTAGTGTGGGATGAGTGTTAGTCTAAGCAGCAGCATTTCCTAGGCTATAAAAAAACAATTTTTAACAATTGCATACTCATCTCTCCTCTCTCTCTCTCTCTCCCTTCAAGTCTCCTAGGACTCTCTCTCGAGCTCCCTCTCTCCCTCTCCTCTCTCTTCTCCGCCCCTCCTCGCTCTCTAAGTATCACACCAAAACTAGTGAATAGCAAAAAACACTTTATAATCTAATGAATGCCATTACAACTGAGAAGGCACATTGATACGAATCACATACCAAAAAGACACACGAAAGCGAAGTTCAATTTTCTCTATCTTTTTTCACCCATAATTCCACATAATTATCACACCACAAACCACACACACACACACACACACACAACACAACACACACAGCACAGTAAGTGCTAGCCCATTATCCTGAAAACATGAATACACACACTCCACGGCACGCTTGTACGGTACGCACTAATGCATCACTCCTCACCTCTCACATTCACGCAACCCAGCTCATGCTGTGTCATGCGCTCACACAGCACACACATGCAGGCACTCATGGCGTGTGCACATGCGCTCTCGCTCTCTCTCTCACACACACTACCAATTAGAGTAACAGTGATATATAACGACCTTTGACTAAAAAAGTATATATACACTTATTAATTAACACACTCACGTATGCACTCTCGCTGCGCGCGCGCTACGCGCGCAACTACACACACTACACACACACCGCGCGAATATATGATTACAATGACCATTGACTAGAAAATACATATAAATTTTAATGTAAAAAATAAACATATTCATAGCATCACCATGTGTTGCTCAGATGCACCCCCTTCCACACCCACACACACACACACACCAGCACGCAACGCACGCACGCACGCATACACGACTAGCACCTACGCACGGGCACTACACACACATCTAACACGCAACATACAACTGCGTGCACACCAAATAACGCATTCACAACCTGTAGAGATTTGGACATAATAGCGTTCACAGAAATAGTACGTGCGAGTGTGCGTACAGTTGTGTTGTGTGCGTGCTGCGCGCGCATGCCACATGTGCCGTGAGTAATTTATCAAAGTATGGTGAATATTTTCAAGAAAGAATACAGTGCAGACGATGGGGAAGGGTATATATCTTAATAATGTTAAAATATATAATATTAAATATATATATATAATATTATATATAGTATATATATAATATATAATAAGTTATATTACCAAATGGCAACAGTATAACATGATTTTACACCAGAGGCATAATGTACCCTCAAGAGTGTACTCTGCTTCACTGCACTTTCTACATATTCGAAGAATACCTCAAATGATCACTGTACTGTAACACTGTCACCACTGTTGATGTTCCATAAATTATCCATGACTTTGTCCTATTCAACTAGACTTCATGTAATAATGGTCACTGGACGATGTTCACTGACTCAGAGTCTTCAATCCAACATAAAATAATATTTAGTGTTCCCTGTGGCGTATTCCTGTACAGATGTTACTGACATTGTTCTCCATAATGTACAAACAACCCATTGTATATAGGAAACAGTGGATTTATTATTTCTGTTAATTTACTGAAGCTGAGTAAAAAAGCCACTCTATAAAAAACCCCACAAATCACATCTGATTTAAACCTCTCTCTAGCTGTCTCTGTGTGATAGAGGTGAAAAAATGTACAGAGTCAGTGTGGGTGGGCTTCACTCATCTTGTCTCTGCCGTTGTCCTTGGCATCTAATGTCTGCAGTTTTCACTGATTTACAGAGATGAAGAGTAGGTAGAACCTGAAGTCCTTTGAGACAACACTGTACAATACACAGCGACAAAAGAATCCCCATATTGGCGTCGTGCTATGGTCTGTCTGTTGTTCTAGCATCCTCGAGTGCACTATGGACAGCTCTGATGCCCCTTTCTTGATAAACCGAGCCAGTTTCAGAATACGATTAACACCATCATCTCCAAGTTTTGATTGAAGTGATTTAGTCATCAATCTCTTGGATACCTGATGCAACGGATCTCCACCATTACGCTCCTGCGTCCATCTGTTCCATCCTTTTTTTGTGATTGCTTGCAAGTTTCTTAAAATGTAGAATGGGTTGTGATTGATAGCACAGCAATAAAACGGTCTCTTCCCTCCATCTGAGGTGGACCAGGCTCAAGAAACTTTGAGTGATGTCTGTTTTGTAGGGTGTTGACTGCAAAGAGGGGAAGCTGTAAGTATTTTTTTTTTTTCCGGATTTTGACCACCACAGCAATCTTATTTATGAGGACGTGCATGTCATGGCCTGGAAGCTGACACGACCTCTCTTTCCTTCTGTCCCATCCACCACAAAGATATAATCAGCTACTACACAAACTAGACTGAAAAATAAGAAAAGCCAAAACTGCCCACAACAACAGCTATCAATATTGATCCTCCTGCCCTTCCCCAAAAAAAAAAAATACACACTCACACACAACACACACACACACACAGCACCACACTCACTCAGCACACCACACAGACACACATATAACCCATAAGCTTCACACACTCAAGCATACACACATAGACACACACACACACTCTCTCTCTTCATACACACACATGCTGCATCATCACACAAGCGCACCACCAATAAACACAGACACACACATATGACAAATACAGACAAACACACACTCACATCACATATAAAACAACAGACAGACACTCACTCAGACACATATGAAAAAAACCACAGATATACAACAGACAGACAACTGACAGCAACAAGACACACACAACACACACACTCACTCACACACTCATGCACAAACACGCCGCACATATGTAAAACTACAGACACTCACCGCTCGCACACATGAAAAACACTGGCAGAACAGACACACGCGCACACTACCACACAACCCCACATCTTGAAAACACAGACACATAGACACCGACACACACAGCCACACGTATAAAACACAGTACACACACACACACACACACACACACACTACACACACACACACAGCACAAAACAACACACACACTCCACACGAAAAAAACACTATAACACACACACAACACACACAACAACCACACGCACACACACCACAAACGTATGAAAGGACAGACACACACACACGACACACACTGCACAAAATGATAAGACACAGACTCGAACACACACAGTTACAACAAAAAACATAGACATTCAGGACTACAATACTACGCTGATACCATGCACGCATGCTAAATATACCTCTTGATCTCTAACACCATAAATAAGCAATGCACCTCGCAACAGACTAAGATGGCAATTAATTGCACATTAATGTACCCGCAAATTGGGGGTTGTATGCACACTCAGATAGAGTATTGAAAAAGAGTATGCAACCTATTGATATTCATCAACATTATAGAATACAATAATAAACCAAGAAACCTCAAAAGAAATAATACCCAAACTTTACCGCGGTTTGTTTACAAAAAGTTATGCTTTTGGAATCGTTTTCCCCAATGCGTCTAAGACGGAATGAAAATGCAGGTTTTTTCCTTTACAGTCTCAAAACGGATGTTTTGATAAATGTGTAAGACTATTTAGTTTATACCCAACCGTACTTCCCTTTCACCCTCCTCCCTATAGACATTTAAAACAATCACGTGGACTTTATCATACCCAGCTTTCCTGCTTTAGGGGTCTAGAACCATCAACGTTTTGAGCGCCCAGTGCCACCTGCTAGCTTTTCCACCCTGCTATATTGGTAACACCTTGCCTGCCTTAATCATAGATGAAACCTGCTAGCATCCATTAGCACCTTCTGCTAACATCAATTAGCCTTTTTTTCGTACACACTTTGGATTCTTGATCATAAATTATAATTAATCACCATTTTCTAAAATTCGAATTTTAATAATATAGCAGCCTTTCCGAGCCATCATATTAAAAATGAAAATGTCCAATTTGATACTTTAACCCTTCTGCTGCATCCTTAGAAATGCACGTTTTGACAATCAGGGAGATATCAGAGAATGTAAAAATCTGTTTGGTGCAGTGCGTTTTTGAATTTAATCGAATGCAAATTTCTTTTCTATTTGTTTTACTGTTTGAGCACCGAAAGTGCGTCCTGAAGCAACAACTGAAAATTCCTAAGACAAAGCATGGATGGATTCAGCCAAGATGGCAGGCTTTGTGCACAACTGCTGATCACAGTAACAGCTTGAATCTTCTTTTTCTTCTCTCATTATTTTTCACAGAGTCTAACAATTCCCCGAAGACTATGCTTGTTTTTAACACTAAGTTGTTGACAACAGATAAAAGCAAAACTTAAGAACACACGCTATGCAGGACTGTAGAACAAAGAAAAATCTTTTTGTCAGTAACAAATAGTTAAGCATCCTCGAGAAAAACACTTAGTTGTCTTTTTAACGAATACTCCATTGTAGCATCCCGATTTATTTTGTCATCATAAACGTTCCCCCATACTTGTCTCGAAACATTTTTCAAACGTCTTGACTATGGTGGAGCATGCTCAGAAGTGTGAACCCGATCTTCTTAAATCGTAGGAAAATCTTTTATTTTAAACATTTACTCAAGATATCCTCATCTCACCATTGGGACGAAATCATAAGAGCCTGGACATGGATTTGGACAGACCAGATAAAGAGAAACAAAAGATCACTGTCATCAGCAATTTTTACAAGAAAGGAATGTCATCCACTGTTTCCTGCAATCATCACTAGAGAATGGTCAAAGAAGTGCGAGAAAAGCATCCCTGTGGAAACCCTACAGGAAATCTAACCGAAGAAGATATTTTATTGCAAATCCCGCTCTGCGTCTGTTGGTTAGATTTCGATAAACCACGAGAACAGAGTTGATAGACTAACATCAAATGTTTTATAGTATTTTTGTGAACAAAAACAAAACATTAGCTGCATTGGAATGAAAGCTGACTTAAGTCAGCAAACTATATTCTGGGGCATAGAGTCAGGTGCTTCTAATTGGTTGTACAACTTGTTAAAAATGATCAGTTTGGCATCTTCGACACCTCGACCTTCCTGTAGACAAACTGTAGGGGTCAAGTCTTTCTTTTATGAAAGAAAGAGAGATTTAATGAGCTGTTCTTATGTTTTCCAACACAAGTGAATGTTATTGCTAGCAGGTCTGAATCGTTGGGCCGAAAGGATTTGGTTCTATTCTTTAAGGAGTATAACATTGAAGTCTCCAAATAACTGGTATCTGGCTAGTGTCCATCAGGCTTGAACATGTGCGTGAATGATGCTGGCAATCTCACTAGCACAGAACTTAAGGAATCTGCGCATTTGCCTCTGTTCCCGGGAGAATTTCGTATATTTATTGCCTTGAAGTGTAACAAATATCTGTTTCATCACAATACGCTAGTTCTCAAAGAGAAGAGATTGCTTCAGGCCATTTATTTCATCTGAAAAATCTGGCGTAGTCGAACGAGTAAAAATGCATTTAAATGGTCTGGAGAATTTGTTGTCACTACCGCCTGGAGACCAATCTTCGACCTATGTGCAGCTAACCGATATTTTACTCTGACATATTTTCATTCTCCTCCAGCAGCGCAAAAAGTTGTTCCCTGCAACTTGTCTCTAAGCTTATTTTTATAGTATAGTCACATCTAGCTTGGCAACAGCAGCTTTTTATTCTTTATTCACTTGTTCCTTTGTTCTTTCTGTTTCCGTGTAAAAACTACTTTCTTTGTTTTGTACACGTTTTAGGTCCGTTGGTAACCCAAGGGTTATTATTGGGGTAAATAGTTACACTTTTGTGGAATAACACTACTGACATCAAACTAAAATTATGGATGAATCAACATCAGTAACTCATTCAAATCGAGTGCACACATGTAAAAAAATCCCAAATATCCCCCCCCCCAGCATGCAATCAAACAGCCTTGCAGACACTATGCTATCGGTAATCCTTTTGTGTGGTCCCTGACCATGAAGGGCTGCGAAGCGCTGAAACACAGACTGTACAAGTTGCTAGAAGAATACAGTTATTGTCAGAATGAACCCAAGAGGCAACAGTAGGGATTTATTTATCACCAACTACATGTCCCAACACAAAGTCAGGGTCTTATTGCTGCGGTGTGGGCAAGTCATACTGCATAATTCTTACACATTTACTTAGTAACATTATAAATCTACAGATAATTGAATGAGCAACAGGGTGATGGAATCTAACTTATCAAGGTGATTCTAAATATTTCGATCCTGGTCACATGACTTTGATGATGTAGACCAGTAAAAAAATAGTTTGGAATTCCGCGGTAGATAGTACGGTCGGATATATCGCCAGCAGTTCATAACACAAAGAGGCCAAGAGGTCACTGTCCTGACACCTTTCTCATTACGTAGAACAAACCCTCCCGTTCTTTTACTGTGCGCATTTGTCGCTTTCCAGCGATTAGGGTGTCCAAAAGCTTTGTTATAGGACACTTACTGCTGTACAACACTGTCCTGTGAGCCAACATTTCTGTGCTAAGCGAGCAGCTGACTTCTTTAACTCATGCATTATTATTTGCTTAGTTCATCTTCTTTGGTGAGAGGGATTGGACTATGGTCAGTATACTGTTTAGCGGAGTTTCTGAAAGATTTTTAAATTTTTTAGGTCTTTGTCTCACCCACCTTTCTTTCTCTTGTGTCTTTTTTTGATGTTCTCAATCCCTTCCCGGTATTGGAGGCCAATTGAAAGAATTTGCCAGGAAGTTCATGTCTTAACCCTCAGCTACACACTGGCCGATGTTGTAGGCTCAGAAGAAATTCACGAGTGTACGTCTACCTGATTGTTTTGTCATGCACCGGCACACAATCAGTGACGCTATCAGAAAACAAAGGAAAGAGGTGAGATACACTTTTCCACACATTGCACATACATGCAGACAACCTCATAGACAACTATGGCATGATATGACACTGATAAACGTCATATATTGAAATCAAAATAAAAGCAAGTGCATGTCAGTAAATGTGGCCACCACATGACACGCACATAGACTGTTGCAGTTCCACAATGGCATTGTGCTGATGTATTCTTTTATAACGGAGAAATTGACAAGCCAAAGATTATCCTCCCTTTCCAAGGAGCGCGCCATTCCTCTCCTCAGAGAGAACTCAAACTCGAACTCGAATATGAAAAAGCGAATTGATAAACGCATAGCTTCTTTACACCACACTCTTGGAAAAATAAACAAACTAATAATCAATGAAGTAATTTAACCAAGAGATATCAAAACGCAAAAAACAAACACCACAAACTGACATTCCATTAATTGAAAAATATAAAAAATCAACAAAGACCACAAATTAACCAATGAATGAATAAACTAAACCAATTAAACATACAAATTCCACCCCCTTCCCCCCCTTACACCCCCTTCCATAAACAAACATCCCCTCCCCCAAAATTAAGATGCATACACACCCCATACACTCACGCACGCACGCACAAAACAAACACACACACAAACACACACACCACACACACACGCACACAACACAAACACACACTTCACGTACAATTGCACAGGCTCGTCGTTCTGCAACCAACTACACCACAATTTTCATGCTACATAACAATACCTTAACATCTACTCACATAACACAATAACATACTATGCCTTAATCATACAAAATACATAACCATATCATCTCACCAGTAAACCAACCAATGGACTTATGTGTACCATAAAAAGCAACCACAACATCAAGAAACACATAAAAATCATCCTCAACACACACACACACCACACACACACATAAAAGTT
Source organism: Rapana venosa (assembly GCA_028751875.1). Lineage (NCBI taxonomy): Eukaryota > Metazoa > Mollusca > Gastropoda > Neogastropoda > Muricidae > Rapana > Rapana venosa. The sequence continues at coordinate 6,377,281 of CM054154.1, forward strand.
CAACATAGTTACCCAAATATTAAACAAGTTGTGTAGATATTTTTTTGATGAAAGATGATAACACTTTTCTCCTATTAAGACGATTATCATCCATAATTTTTGACCAGAATAAACCATGAGGTACATAAAGAGATTGTGTTCTTGACAGAGGAACAGCACACTTTTGTTACAAACAAGTTTGAACAGGAACCTCTGACAAAAGATAAGAGGACTAAGGTGTATTCATGATCTGTACATATATACACCTTTATTAAAAACAGGTTAACCAAAGAGGAATACTGTGAACTGTTTGTAGTTAATTTGTATCCAAGGAAGTAGTTCTAAATAGATTAAATTGAAGAAAGTTAATACTCCTCAATTTCGAAAACATTTTTACTGCCAAATACCAACTTTGATGCATTGTGAAAATCAGTTTTATTAAGCCAGAAGATGTTTTCGAGTAATGATACTCCAAAATGTTTAATTCTTAAGTTGGAATACCGTCTTAAAAATTTTCTTGAAATAAAAAAAAATGTTTTGACCATGATCATTATATTGAATTGACTCTTCAAGTACTTTATCGTACAATCTTTATCCATTTATTTTTATTTTAAATTTTTCTCCTTTTATCTTGTGCAACCACCATGAATTGGATATTTGGGATGAACCTTTGATTCACTCGTCCACACTGCAATGTTTATGTCTTTTGCAAAAGTGTACCTACAGAGTTTTACTTCATAATCACTGTATGTATTGTATGCTTCGTAAAGAGTTCACAAGTGGCTGAAACTAGGAGAGGAAGATTGGTTTATATATTTTTGAAAAGAGGACTGCCCCAACACGGAACGCGGTGATGGAAAACAGGACGAGCATAATTTGAATCTGATAGACACTTGTCAACTTGTATAAAGAAATGATAATCCAGTTTTAGTGAATCCGCACATAAGCCAACATATCCATTTCTTTCTAGTTTATCTATACAGTCAAAGGCCTGAAAAGTCTCCAAATTGGCTACCAGTTAAGATAACAATGTTGATATTTAAATGTCATTGCTCTATAATTGTAGTGCAGTGTGGACGAGATTTCTCTAAAGCCATTTTGATTAGAGGAAACAAGTTATTTCAAAAGTATGATAGAAGATCGGCTGAAGCTGCTTTTCTAAAGGATTAGATAAGACAGATAGATAGAAAGTCCGATATTGGAGGGTCTTTTGGATCTCCGGATTTAAGAACAGGTACAACTTAAATATGTTGGGATAGCGGAACATTACATACACAGAGAGAGCAAGACGAGAGTGAGAGAAGACAAATGACAATGAAAATGACAAATTCTTTAATTTCGAGATATTGAATAAGCACACATTGCTTTTTCCATCCATCCCAGCCCGTTTATGGCTAAACATCTTATAATAATAACCGCGCAATACTTATTGCAGTCTCGCATAAAAAACCTTAGAATACCCTTTTCATAACATCTCCCCCCAACAAACCCCCCCCACCCCCACAAAGCAAGCAATTAAATAAAATCCTAAGAATAACCCCACCCCCAAAAAAACCCTAACCAAACAAACAAACAAACCAAAGAGGAAATAAAGAACCAAACCAAAAAAAGATGATAAAAAGAAAAACCTACAAACAACAACAACAAGAACAAAGCACCAACTAAGCCAATAAAAATAACACACACCATACCTAATAAGTCATAAAGATAAATAATCTACACTTGTCATTGGTACAGCATAACTTGTTACACATAATTAATAGAGAATTGAAATAGGCACATCATTAAAAACTAAGTACAAGCAAGTCCAAATAAGGTATTGAAATATATTACAATATGAACCTTCATCAATACTATACCTAAAAGCAGACGATAAAAAGGTGAGAGAGCTAGAGAGACAGGAGACAGAGATGTGTGTGTGGTATTTCAAGAGATAAGATCCTTTATATAAATCCCATAACAGTATGCGACCCATCAACACTCATGTACGATTATACTCGTTTCAAATTATATGTCATGAGAATAAGAAATTTAATACGCCATACACCACTCAATAAAAACAAGAAACAAACCAAGGAAGAAAGTAAAAGACATGCAGTCGTTTAGGAGAAATATGGTGGTGAGTAGTGTGTAGTGTGTGTGTGTTGTTGTGTGTGTGTTGTGTGTTTGCGCGCGCGCCGCTGCGTGTGTGTTGGTTGTGGTTTTTTTGAATTTGTGTGGTGGGTGGGGGGGGTTTTTCAGGGATAATAACAATTATATCGCACATAGCACAGATCAACACAACACTTTTAGATTATGTCATGCTAATTAATGTCATGTAATAAAAATAATGCAATACCCATGACCATCTCATAATAAAGAGGGAAAGAAGCCAATAAAGTCATAATAAAAAGAAACATCTACACATTTAAGTAATAGAACAATTCTTTTTCCAGATAAGGAATAAATTCATTTCTTTTTACCACCATCCCCGCCCATGGGTCACATTTAAAAATGCACTCAACTCTCATACTTTCAAAGCAAGAAGCTAAGGAAAAAATTTTTTTTAAGAAAAAAGAGAGTGAAGAAATAAACAAACAAACAAACTAACAAACAAACAATCAAACATCCCCAGACAAGCAAAGTCAAAACATACCCCAGTACCCCCCCCCCAAAAAGAAAAAAATAAAAAACTAAAAATAAAATAAAAAAGCAAGTCAAACAAACAAACCAAAAAGGAAAAAAGAAAAAACAAAAAGTAAAAAAAAAACCCAAAAGAAACCAAAATAAAAAAAAAAAAAAAACAAAAACAACCAAACAAAACCCCCAAAAAAGCAACAAAAACTCCCTTCCAAATATACAAACAAAAAACAAGAAAAAACAAAACATCAAACAAAGGAGATAAAAAAACCCCAAAAAACAAACAAATACAAAACAAAAGATAAACAACAATTAAAACAAAGGAAAACAGCACCGTTCCCCCCTTCACACACACAATAATAACACATTGCCCTCCAAAACAAAAACAAACAGCGAAAAAAAACCCAAACAATATAACCAACAACGAAAAAGATAACAAAGTAAACAACGACAGCAATAACAACAGAGAGAGAGAGATAGAGAGAGAAAGATAGAGATAGAGAGAGTGAGAGAGAGAGAGATAGAGCCGAAACGTAAGATCATTAAATTGAACACCTTCATACTTAGAATAGTTCACTTATGTGTTACAAGCGGGTAATAAAATTAAAATGAGAGATTCACTGAGGCTCGAAGTACTGCCAACAAGTCAAAACGAAATATTGAAAATAATCGAAAGTATGAGATATCCCTTTATTAGAATACACAATAACAATTAAAGAGAGAGAGAAGAAGTAAAGAGAGAAAGAGAGATAGAGAGAGAAGAGAGAGAGGCGAGAGAGAGGAATGAATTAATTCTAACGGGCTTAGCCATAATACAGAGAGAGAGAGAGAGAGAGAGAGAGAGATAGAGAGAGGAGACAGTGGTGTGTGTGTGTGGTGTGCGTGTGTGTAGAGTGTGTGTTGTGTGTGTGAGGTGTATTTTTAATTTCAAGATGGAACTACAGATAAAATTCTTCAAAAGCAGTAACACTATCTACCTTGACACTTATTTGAATACTCATAACAAAAAATATGTTATATAAAATAAAAAAAAAGAAAATAATAATAATAAGAAATCATAATAAAATAATAATAATTAAATAAAAAATAAACCTCTCGAATACGATCACCTTGGCACTTATTTGATTTTATCACAACACAAAATAAGCTATGATAAAAAAATAAAATAATAATAATAATCATAATCGATATAATTAATAAAATTAAAAAAACCTCATACCCATGACCTTACACAATAGAAAAATCAAAAGAAAAAGAAGAGAAAGAAACGAAAAACCCAACAACTCAGCTTAATCTATAAGTCATATTAGAGAGAGCAATCGAGCGATCGAGCCAGCGAACGAGAGAGAGAAGAGAGAGAAAGAGCGATAGAAGAGAATGAAAGTTGATTCATAAGGCCTGCCTTTTTGGAAAGGAATACAGATAAGGCAAGCAAACAATAATTTAGACGTACTGCGATTTGGTTATGTACATAAATATATCTTTTATATACTGCCATTTGTTTAACAATACACTCATTCGTCAAAGCTAATAACAAAACCAACCTAATAAACATGGTCTATCAGCACTATTTTGTAGAATTCCTCTTCGTATATTCTCTTAACGTCCGGAGACAGGATAGGCACAACATGGATTTCATCTTCTACAAAACGATTGTACATATTGGCATTAGGTGTGTGGCAAGTGCTTTCCATAGTGATAATAATGTACTTATATCCAGATACCAATCTAATCATGTCATTATAATCGCTCAAATGTCTTCCAATAAGCATGGACATAGAATTGTTTTTCACAATTATAGCCTGACTGAACATCTATAATAGAAAAACTGTCTCCACTTCTGTACATGTCCTCACAAGTTTTGCCAAGACATCAATCAACATTTCACGAAACTTCGAAGTAAAACTCGCACATCTCCAACTCTTTGTTTAACCACACAAATGAAAACCCATTAACTTAATGTTATTCTACATTTTGATGCCAATTGATTTTACTTTGTTATCCTCAATCTTACAACATTTTATAGCCTTTACAAATATCTTATCTCAGTTTACTTTTTTTATCCAATATTTATGCTTCTAACGATAGAAAGCATAACATGGTACTTGCGGTTCCCTGTACACAAGATCATTTGGTGTCCGCTATGACACTCCCTGAAACTTTCTCAACAGCAATAAATGGGTTTCCTCACAGTGTACGCAGCAATACAAGAACTTAGCACAACATTATACTGCAATACATAATTGCATCAAAATATTTAATACAGAGAATAAGTCTGATTTAACAAATTACTTCTTCATTATACATAATCATGCATTGTTTACCTCTACTGCCAGGTCTTACCAAAATGTAAGCTAAAGAGAAAAGAATACTCCTAAATATTTATATACATTCAACAATTATATATCATAGTTGTTCAAACATGTATCCCCCTATACACAGTTCTTTCTACCTCTTCTAATCCTGTTTCACCAGTGCAAACTCTTGCGGTCTTCCTCTACCCATCTCACCTCGCCTTCGTCCTCTTCCTCTGATGCATGTTCCAAAAATCAACACTTTCTCTTCAAGCCTCTCCACCTCCTTCAATCTCCCTTGAATTGTTCAATGTCTGTCTGTCCTTCCAAATGAAAAGCCCGACTAACATATCGATTTTATCTCTAAAAAAACATTGACTTAACCTCCTCACCGAATCTTGGCTTAAACCAACATGTCCATAGAACCAAAAATAAAACTCTGACTCCCCGATTAAACTATTTCTCCCCACTCTATCGAGAGGTGATTCATCCTTCTCAAAAGACAACATTGGAACCGCTCTTCTTTCAGTCACAACCTTCAATTCCTCACATGATTCTTTTGAATTTGCAAATCAACTCAAACCTACCTCCACTCGTTACGATCTGCTCCTTTAACGTCCACCTCCCACCGAAAACATCTAACATCTTCTCTTTTCACCATATTCCAGTCACTCCTCACCACTACTCCTCTCTTCCACTATAACTTATAATTCCTTGGTGACTTCAGCTTCCATTTTACAACCAGTCCTTCTCCAATTCATACGCTTTCTACTTCTTTCTGTTCCAACCATTCTCTCTCATCAACTGGTAAAGCGATCAACGCACTATCTGTCATATTTGAATTTCCTGATTACCATGCTTCATTTAATCTTGTCCCATCTTTTCTCTGTCACTGACGTAAGCAATTCTATCATTCTGCCATTCCTTTCCATCTTTACATCACAAAAACCTCCGTAAGAAAATATGTTCTGTTCCAATCTTAAAGATCCTTAGACATTCATACCGTTCTCTCACTAAGCTCCGAACTTTTCACAAACCTCTGACCACATCTTGACCTATCTGATCACATATCACTAATCTCCACCTACTGCTTATGAGCATGCACCTCCTACTGACCAATCTCCACCCTGATAGACCTGGGCCCATGTATACCCCTTACATCTTATAGCGAAACCAAACGCCGCAAAACTAAACGCACGCGGAATCCAAAAACCATAGTCACAAACAGCTTTTCCGAAAACAAAAAAACAAATCAAACTCTAATCAATACACAAAGACAGACAACTATTCTTCCAAGTCTCTGTGCACATCCCCTTAAATTCTCTTTTCCCTCACCCATATCTTGATTTCCATAAACATCTCCTCGCCTAACACCCCCAGTCCCTGTTCCTAACTGCCTTCAAGATTTTTCCCTTCTTCTCAACAAAGTTTCGTTACATACGCACCAGACTGTTCAGATTCAATTCCACCTCCCCCTGATCCCCAGTTCCAACTGCACTACTCTTCTTTTCCTTCCATCCCACATGAAATAGATAATCATGACAAATTTGAAGAAAATGAAATAAAAATTCATGCGACCTTGACCCATATTTGCTCCTGTTTTCTCACATGCCTTCCACAAACTTGTACCTATATGACAAAAATAGTAACTCATCTCTTGTGTCTAATTTTCCAATCACTCTGTAAAACAAAATTGGTCAACCTCGTCTGAAACAGCTCGACCTCCTCCCAACATTCTGAAAAATTACAGGCCTCTCAAACTTACCCTTTGTCTCAAAAGTACAGAAAAAGTCGTTCTCAAACAGCTCACATCCACCTCATTCCAATGAATCCCTTCCCACTTTTAAATCCCGATCGCCCGAACCAAAGCACCGAAACCACCCTAGTCCTCTCTTTAGTTACACTTCTACTATGCTTCTATGCATGGAAAATCTCCCCTCCTCACTCTTCTTGACTTTTCCAGCCTTTGATACCTATAGAATCACCAATTTCTTCGTGTCGCCATCCCAAAATATGTTTGTATTCACGGCACAGCCCTCACCTGTTTACTTCATACTCACAGACAGATTCCTAAAGCTGATGTAACACAAAAATTCATCAAAACCTGTCAGAATGATCGGGAGTCCCCGCAGGATCACCCTGGCCCTTGCTTTTTACTCTACTACACTCCCCACGCTACAAATAATATACATCCACCTTATTGATCATCATTCTATCCGATGATACTCAGCTTCATTGAAATGATACTGTTGAAAAACTTTCCTTCCATCCTGACAAATAAGTCCGTACACCCTCAAAGACATTTCAAAAGCTGAGACGTCAAACAATTTTAACAACTTTAATGCCGATAAACCGAAGCCATGCCTCATAGGACCCAACATAAACTTTCCTCTATTGCTAAAACTTCAATAAATTCGCAATACGTCATTCCTTTTCCTTCCTGTGAATATTTAGTTAGTTCTTTGGACAAACACTCTCTATAAAATAATTCATCACCGAGGCAACCTCAAGTCTTCTACATCAATTAGCGCATCAGCGGATGTCCAAGTATCTGTCCACTTTCAACTTCCAACTCGCACATTTCTCATTCTTTCACGTTTAACTACTTATAGTCCTTCTTTGCTGCATCCACTTCACTATCCACTCCTCATCGCATACACAACTCTGCAGCTCGACTGGTCCTAAGAAAAAAAAATCTGAACACATCACTCACCTCTCTCAATCCTCTTCATTCCTTCTCACAAGACTGAGTATAAAAATCAATACCCTCTGTTTCAATTCTCCACAAATCGCACCCCTTATCTCGGTATCTTTTCATCTATACACGCAGTCCGTGCCCTCGCATAACGCAGATACTTTGTGCTTTCAACACCCAGAATTCAAACAAACCACTGTTGCCGTCGCTTCCTTCTCTGTCTGTCATCCACCTGATACCTCCCTCTTTCACTTCGCTAAAGCTTTACTTGATACCTCAAATCCCAGCCTCAAACACACTGTATTTCCTACCTAACTTTCGCCCCTAAATACTTCCCTTATATTCAACATCATCTTTTATCCTTCGAATTTGTTCCGATGTGTGTTGTTTGTGTGTGTTGTGTGTGGTGTGTTGTGTGTTGCGCGCGCCGTGTGTGTCGTGCATGCTGCATACCGGGTTCCCCCCCCGCGCGCATTTTTAAATCTTTGTTCATTATGTTATAAGGAGATTGCATGCTCAAATATTGATGCTAAGCCTTCATTTGTTTTTTTTTTACAAATTCCGCTATAGAAATTCATTTATTATATTATATTATTATTATTGTATTATAACATAAAAATCATATTCCTCCATATGTAAATATTTTCTCCATTGTTAGATCCTAACCCTTGCTAAA
>CM054154.1:6386043-6419157 GCA_028751875.1 Rapana venosa
TTTTAAACTTTTTTGCTTCTTATCTTACAAACGGGCCAACAGTGTGTCTTAATACCCTACCCCCCACATCCACACAAAAACCCCTTTTTTTATGGAACACCCACGGGGTTTCCTCTTGGGACCAATTCTTTTTTCCCCTTAAATACATAAATGACCTTCCCTCCATTCAAAACCAAAAGGAAACCTTTTTTGCAAAGACACAACCATCCCTAAAAAAGCCATACTCCTTTAAATCTTTTTGCAAAGGTTTTTGCAAAAAAATGCACTGATGTTTTGCCCAAAATGGACAAAACAAAACCCACATTTTTTAAAACCCCCCCAAAAACAAAAGCATGTTTAATCACTATCAAAACAAAAGCAACAAATCATCTCATAAACTTTCTCCAATCCTTTTTTAAAAAGGGAAAGCAATGGGAAACAAACCTCTCACCACAAAGTACTAGGATAAAAAAAATTGTTAAAAATCTCCCCCGGGAACCACCCACATATCCGTGCAAATATTGTGCAAATACAGGGCCCTCAAAGAATAACCAATTGCCCAAAAATAAAACATTATTTTTGACTTGCATTCAAGAAAACTATTTTTCAAGCTTTATACAATCTTCAATAGTTTAACGTTTTCAACCCTGGGGGTTTTCTGCTAGGAAAACCCCCTAGAAACCATTATAAGCCCAAAAAAAAGGGTTTTCTTAAACGGTTTCCCTTCGAAAAAGGGCCCCAACCTTACTAGAAGGGGATTATACCCCATTTTAAAATTTTTCCCCTACCCCAAAGACTAAGTTTTAAACCCAAAGGGCCCCAAACAGTTTTTTAAGATAATGAAAAGGAACTGTTTCCCTCACTTTAAAAGACAATTCCCTTTTAAGAATCATTCCCGAAAAAATTGAAAAGCCGAGTGTCCCAATCCCAAAAAGAAATTTTTCAAATCTAGCTTTCTTTAAATCAGGCCCCTGTGCTGTGGAACCCCTTTCCGGGTTCATTTAAAAACAACACCTCCTTAAAAAATCTTCAAAAAGCTTTTTTTTTTCACCACTTGGGGTCACAAAAAATAAAAATCCACCCTTGATCTAATTTGGGAAACAAAAAAATATATCCTCCCCTTTTCATTATACCCAAATTATCCCCCCCCCCCCTCATCTCTCTCTCCTCTCTCTCCTTTTTCCCCTCTCCTGTTTTGAAATTAATGTTTTTTCTTCTGGGCTTTCTATTGTGGGGTTTTCCAAACTGACTTTCCTTTGAAAAATTTCCACTATCTTACTTCAAATTTTAAAGACTCCAAGAAAGAAACTTTAAATGTACAAAGTTTAATCACCCGTGGGGTGGGTAATGGTGATAGTGGGTTATGAATTGGGGAAAAGGGATACAATTTTCAAGTTTATTCAAAATTACTTTTCCCCTCTCCCCCTTTTCTCTCTCCCTCTCCTTTGGGACCTTTTTTCTTTTCCAAACCCCTCTCAACTCTTTTCTCTCCTCTCCCTTTTCCCCCTCTCTCAAAGTCCTCTCCCTTTTTTGTTTCATAGAAATTTAATTGTCGTGTTTACCCTTGGGTAACCCCGTTGAATGCTTTTTTTAGATTTTTAATTTTTTCAATTTTAATTTCGTAAATTTTATTGGGATTTTTTAGAATTTTGTGAATGTTTTTTTTTTATACTTAATTTTTATTGTAAACAATTAAAAAATCCCCAATTTTAATTAAAAATTTTTTAACAAATAAAACCCAAAAAATTTTTTTTTTTTATTTTTTTTTTTACATTTTTTCTTTATCATTACTTTTATTCAAAAATTTTTGTGCAAAACTCGGAACCCCTCCTTTTAAAATTTCTTTTTTTTTTTTCTTTCTTTCCAAAAGGTTTTGGGGTTTTTTTTTCCCTTTTTGCCCAAAAATTTAATTTTTTTTTTTTTTAAAGGGTTTTTTTTTTGGGGGAGGAGGGGGGGGGCCCCCCTTGTTCCAATCTTTAAGGTTTTCCCTTCACTCTTCCCCCCCCCTTTTTGGGGGGTTTTGGGGGTTTTGGTGATTTTTTTCCTTTCTTCCATCAATTCCCCCTTTTCGGTAGAATTGGGAGTTGCATTCATGAGGCTTGGCTTCAAGTAGCGGGGGCGCCACGTCTGATGGTTTTGGGGTTTGGAAAATATTCCGTCCTCGCCCCGTTCCTTCTTTTCTGTTTGGGTTCCTTCTTTTGTCCTGGGTGTTCGCTCTTGCGTTTTCGTTGGTGACTCTTTACAATCGTATGTTTCTGCTTTATCTCTGTTAGGCTCCTTTGATTTCTGCTTTTTTCTCTATCCTTCCTCCCCCGGCCCCCTCATGTCTCTCCGATCTTCTTGTTTACTTCTTTGACCAAAATGCTCTTGTAGTGTTCTTGCTCTTTTCAGGGCTCGTCTTTTGTCACACATATTCAAATTTCCCCCGGTGCCCCATGGTTTGTTTTTTTGGGGGATTTTGCCAAGGGGTATGCTTGCTGTTCGTATCACTGTGTTTTTAAATGGGGGTCATCGTTTTCGGCTTTTTTCAGTGCCCACGTGGGGCGAATTTCCCTCCCATTTTTGTTGGAAGGACTCGGCGATGGTGGGGGCCCTTTAGTCTGTCGGTCCAAAACACTATCATCACTCCCCCAAGAAAGGAAATCCCACAGTGCCAAACTACAGGGCAATCAGCCTCAAAGTCTGCCATAAGTCATGCTGAAAGTGTCCTAAAAAGGCTGAAACCACAGGGCAGAAAGATCATCGCCGAAGAGCAGGCCCCGGGTTTTCCCCCCAAATAAAGCACCAAAGAACAGATATTCAACCGAGGTTCTGTGTGAGAAATTCAGCCAGCATCAACAAGAACTTCCACACTTCATTTATTTTAAAAAAGGCTTCGATAAATATGGGATGCGTCTGTGGGCCCCCATGAACAAAAATTAAAATGGGCAGAAGCTGATCCAACCCTCAAGGGAAACCCACCCCAACCACCGCGAATTAAGGGCACGGTAGGGGAATTTTCCTACCCATTTTCCACCCAAAATCTCCCTGCCCCCTTTTAACTTTTCCCAACCATCATATCCCCCTTTAAACCCACAACCCCAACACCCCCCCAAAAAAATCCACCAACCTCTTTCCATCTTCCCAAAAAAAAAACCCCCTTTTAAAATAATACCTCCCCCAAACCCCCCCCCAAAAACCAACCATTCAAACTCCCCCAAACCCCCAATCCCCCATAAAAAATTTACTTTCCCCCCTACCCACCACTTTTTAAAATCAACCAAAAACCCAAAACCAAAAAACCAACAAATAAACAAACCAAAAAAAAATTTTTTTTTTTTTAATTTAATAAAAACCCAAAAACCCCGCTTAAAAACCCCCCAAAAAACCCCCCATTTTTTTTTTTTCCAATTAAAAATTTTTTTAAACTTTTTTAAAAACCAAAAACCCCCTTTTCCTTTTTTCTCCAAAAATATTTTTTAAAAAAAAACCCCCCCTTTTTCATCCAAAACTACCCCACCACCACCATTTTTTAAAAAAAAAATTTTCCCAAACAAAACCCCCAACTTCCCCCCAAACTTTTTTGCCCCCCCCCCCCCCCCCCCCCCCCCCCCAAAGGGCCCCCCCCCCCCCCAAAAAATTACAAACCCAGCCCCAAAAACCCCCCCCCCCAACCCGCCCCCCACAAAGAACCGGGCCCTAGGGGCCCAAAACCCTTCCCAAACAAAAATCCCCCAAATAGGGAAAAATCCCAAAAGTTGGGACTAAAGCCTACCCCAGGGCAAAAAAGGGGAAACCCAGATGGTATGGGCACGAAACACCCAAAGGACTTGCAAAGCCCATCCGAAGGAACGCCCGGGGGAAGAGAAGACGGGGCGACAGGGGGAAAAAAGGGGCCCGACGACATCCGTGATTGACGGGGAAGGATTCATGCCCCCGGGCACTGCCCAGACCCGCAAGTGGAGCCACTGGCCCACCGTTCTCCCCCCTGGCGGGTTAGGGGACCATTGAACAGTGTATTATGGGGGTTTTTTGTTTTGTTTTGATTGCTTTTTGGGTTTTGGTGTTTTGGAGGGGGATTATTCGGTTGCCCCTTTCCCTTTTTGTTTTGCGCTTTTATTTTGGGGCTTTGGTTTTTTTGTAGTCTTTCGTTTTTTCTGTGTTTTCTGTTTTTCTTTCTTTTAACTTGTTGTTGCTCTTTTCCTCCCCCTCTCTTTGCTTCTCTCTCTCCTTCTCTCCTCTCTCCCTCTCTCTCTCTCTCCTCTCCTCTCTCTCTCTCTCTCTCTCTTCTCTCTCTCTCTCTCTCTCCGATTTATTATGGGTTTTGACAAGAAGCAGATGTGTGCAGGATGTTCTTGCTTTAAAAAAGGAAATTACCATGTTTAGAAAGGGATGCATCGTTGTCAATTTCGGTATGGACATTTCGGATGTTTTCCAGTTTCTGCTGGGACAAAGTTTTGGGGAAACTATAAGCGGGTTGGGTGATACATAAATTTAAAAATTTTTGTAAGGATATTGAAGAAATCAACCTATCGTTTAAACGAAGTCACCTTTTTCGACTTTTTTTTTTTTTTGCAGTAAAAAATTTACCTTGAAAGCAAAAGCTAGATTTTTAGTTATTAGGCAAAAAGCAGGGTTTTCCCTAGTTTTTGTTGTTGTTTTTTTTTGTTGTTTTTTTACCCCAACGGGTTAAAACAACGGTGTTTAAATTTTTGAAAAAGGCGGAACAAGAGCAAAAACCCCAAACTTGAGGTTTTTTTTTTTTACGGGTTTTTTAAAGGGCAGTTTCCCCAAAACTTCAGCTTCATTCACCCTTTTCCAAAAAAACAAAATTGATGAAAAGTTTTGAAATTTTAACATGAATTTAAAAGTATCTTGGGGAGTTAAGAAATTTGAAGAAATGTGGAAAAAACGGGGAAGATATAAAAAGATTTAAAAGAAAAAAAGCGATTTTGAGGGACGGGGTACAAAAAAAGGGAAAACCCAAACCCAAGAAAAAGGGAACAAACGAAAAAGTTTGAAAACTTTTTAAACAATGTTGAAGAACAAAAGAAAGAAAAAAATTACCAACTACTGACTTTGTTACCGCCAAAACTGAATTTTTTTGATTTCTGTCAACAAAATGCGACAGAAGATTTTGTGAAGGCCCTCCCGGCTAAAAAAACCTCAACCCCGGGGAAAACCCTTCCCGGCCAATTCTGGTGACGTTCTGTCGGGAGACAAGATGGCCGTGTTTAAAAAACAGACGCCAGAGACAATTTTCACGGGAATGGAATAAAATGGCCTCTAAACTCCCCCACCAACAAAGGAGAGGGGAAATTTTTCCATCGCATCAAGGCCTACATTTAAAACGGCAAACTGCAATAAAGGAAAAACAAAAATCATCCTCTTTTCTTTGAAGAAGACCCCCACCATTTTCATTCTAAAGACCAGCTCAGCAAGGAGGCTAAAACTACTTCCAGAGCAACAGAATTTCATTTGGGGGGTTTTGGCACACCAAAAAGACGAAGTGCCCCCGAGTTCCCAAAGGTCAGCCAAGCAAAACGAAAACCGGGTCAGTTCGTGAAGTGGAAAAGGGGGACGGGTTTTAAAGCCATCATCGGGTGCGTCAGGGGGGAAATACAAATGGTAAAAGGGGCAACAGGAATTTTCCCCCCAGGACAACAAAAATGTGACCTTTTCATTTTCAAAACCATTTTAAGTCACGGCAGTTTTTCTCCCCGGGAAAAATTGGGGCTGCTCCCCCGGGGGAGAGCGCGTCCCACAAGAGCACGCCACCCATTTTTTTTTCTTTTTCCTTCCTCAACTGTATTTTTTTTTCCCATCAAGGGCTTTTTCTAAAATTTTTTGGCCGGGGACAACTCTCTTTGTTGCCGGGTTTTTTTTACGTGCCTAAAAAATTACGTGTAACACAGGGGACCTTTTTTTATCGCCCTCACCCGGGAAAGACTATCGCCCAACCACCACCATGGTCTAATGGATGGGGAAAATTTTTTCCCGCCCAAAACCCGGGGAAACGAACCGCCGCACATTTCAGACCCGACTTTTCGTTTTTCCTAACAGCGCTTTTACCTTTTAACCCCCACCAAAGCCCTTTGGGGTTCCCAAGCATTTTCGCCCATACGGGAAAAGTGACCAAACAGGGACAACCAGAAAAACAATACAGAAATGGCCCCACTGTTTACCAGGACAAAGGCAGACATACTAGAAAAATTTCCCCAGTGTCAAACACCTCCCCGGGAAATAAACCCAAAAACCAAAATTTCCAGAATTTGCGTGTTAAAAATTATTTTAAAGTAACAAAGCAGAGCAAAAACAGTGAAACTTGAGCGCAAATAGAAAAAACAAATCTAATGTTAAAAACGGGGGATGCCCGTTGTTTAAAAAAAGGACTTTTTTTACAACATAAACTGACCAAGACGACAACCTGGCAATGTAACAATGTCCCTAAGGCACCCAAGCTCCCCATTTCCCGCTTTAAAAAGAGTCTGACCAAAAATAGCAGACAAAGGGGGCAGAAAGTAGGAAAGAGGGCATTTACAGGGTCTCCAACAGTGCTCAACATCCTGAAATGGACACACAAGTTCAAATCAGGGCAAAGTATTTAAACTGTATTTCAACACAACATGATTAAAGACAAGGGCAACATTTAAAAACTGGCCCCTTTCTCATGGTCATGAAAGAATTTTGTTTAAACAGTGACAGAGGGCAGTTCGAACAGCATGTCACAACAAAAAAGGGAAAGTCTTGGGCACGGATATTTTACAACACCCCTGTCCCTGACAGGAGATTTGCAAACAAATGACACCGGACAGGTTTACAACAATTTGTGACAGAAATAGGCAGACAGTGTCCACAGGGAAAATTTAAAAAACATTCATGACAGGATATGCAGACAGTGACACAGGACAGTTCTCAGCACATGTTTTTTGACCAATAAGCCGTCAAAAATATGAAAGGTTCGGGATTCAGAAAAAAACACCCCAAAGGGGAACAAAAAAAAAAACAGGGCCCCCAAGGGGTGGGTGCTTATCTCAAGCAACAGGAAAACAACAAAAAAACTGCCAATTTCCAAAAAGGACAGTACCCCAAAATAGTATACTGGATTTTCTAGGGGAACAGCCTCATCTGATGGCTCCAAAGAGAAAGAAGGGGGTTTTAGGGAAAAAAAAAAACAATAAAAAAAGTCCCAAAAACGGGTCAGAAAACCCGAAAAAGGGAAAACGCCGGGCCTGTTACTTTTAAGCCAGTCGATAAAAACAACTCATCTTGCAGGCTAGCAGGGGCTTTTTCAAAAGGTCCCCAAAGGCATCAGCGGCAATGTACATACTGTAAAAAAAACACAAAAAGAGTTTTTTTTTGGGCTAAAAGTTAATGGTTTCTTTACAAATTGGGAAAAAAATGATTTTATTTAAATTTCTGTTGTCTTATGACTTTTTTCGTTTTAAAAAAGGAACTTTTAATTTCAAATGATTTTTCTTTCCCCCCTTATTTTCATGATTAATTTACCCTTTTCCTTAAAGGGAAAAAAGTTTTTCACGCCATGGGGAAATATTCCCGGGGGAATTTTTGTTATGGTTTTGAAAAAAATTTACAACATACATTTAGCGGGTTGCAAAAAAAAAGACAGCTGTTGTTAACCTAGTTCCAAAGACTTGTTTTCCCAAAAACCCACCAAATTTTTTTGTCTGTACATACATTCCACCTCATGATTCCGTTTTACTGGGAAAAACAGCAGAATTATTTTTTTTAAAGTATTGAAAAAAACTTTTTTTGGGTTTACAGGGGTTTAATGGCAGGTTTTTTCCAAAACCAAAATTTCAGGTGAATTTTAAAGCAAAAGGGGGGGGGAAAACCCTTTTTTAAAATATTCCTTTTATGTTTAAAGAAATTTTAATTTCAAATAAACCCAAAATTTCTAAATTCTTTTCGCGAATTTTTTTAAACAACAGATGAACTTCACCTGAAAACTTTTTGGAAAAACCCAAATTTCTTGGGGTTTTCCAAAAAAGTTTGTTGTGTCATTTTAAAAGGTTTGTTGAATAAACTTTATGGGAAATTTTTACTTTATTGCATGTTCCGGGGGAAAACTGTAACTATTTTATTTTTTCTTTTGAACTGCGGGATTTGGGTCAACAAAAAACCAGGTTTATATAAAAATGTGTTCCCGAATCAGATCACTTCCTATTGTTTGAAAATGCAACAAAAAAATTTAAAACCCAAATTTGGGGAATGTTAAAAACTAAAGAATAAGGAAAACACATCCCCCTTTAAAAAACTTAAAAAGGGAATGATACAAAAAATGATATTTTTCACCCAAAGCACAAAAAAGTCAAAACAGCAGCACTAAGCAAAGTCAAAGCAAAACACTTTTAAACATCCCAGAAGGGCAATTACAATACTGACAGCAGATTGATACACATCAAATATTCAAAGACACAAAAGCAAAGTTTCCCCTTGGGGTTTTTTTTAAAAAAAATGTCACAAACAAAACACACACACACACAATCACACCAAACCAAACACACACCGCGCAGCGCATACACACCCAAACACCCGCACGCACGCACCACATCAATTTTGAACACAATTTTTTAAAACCATTGACCCAGAAGCCCAAAAAAAATTTTTTTTAACGCACGCATAAACGCAGCACTACACACGAAAGTACGGGGGAGGGCGAACACCAAAACGCCAAAACCCACAAACCCTACAAAAATATATGAAATTTAAAGTTTTTAAACCGTTTTACAAAAGACAAACTTTTTTCCACGGCCACCAACCCCCCCCCCACACACACACACCTAATTATTATTTACTACCCCTCGAACAAGACAAACAAAGGGAAAATGTTTAAAAAATGAAAAAAAGGGATCAACTCAATTTGAATTTAATTCGAATGCTTACCGGCACATAAAAAATTTCTTTTTCTTTAGTTTTGCTGATGGGGGACTGAAAACGGCATTCCGAAGGCAACATTTGAAATTCTGGAAACAAAGCATGGGAGGGATCAGCCAAAATGGCTGTGGCTTTGCGTACAAGCTGCTGATTGCAGAGAGACATGAGATCTATTTGTTCTTTTCCAATTATTTTTGAGCAGATTGTTACAATTCTCTGCAGGCCATTCTTGTTTTTAACACTAAGGTTATTGTACCAACAAATGAAAGCAAAACTTAGAACACTAGAATGGCAGATGCTCTGAATTTGTTACACTTTGATGTAGATAGAGCTTTGTCGGTATTTATAGAATGTTTAACCAAAGCCAGCAACTGTATGTACATTAGACATCGTAAGGGTCAGAAAAAGTCATTGGAATGGTTTCCTAGAGACTGTAGCGAGGGCAAAAAAGACAGTCAGACGTACCTTAAAGCATTTTAGAAGGACCAGGCAGGAAGAGGACAGAATTAACTATGTGCATGCAAGGAAAATATACAAAAAGATACTTAAGACAAAAAGACAGGAATTCAGGAAACTAAAAGCAGAAAGTTTAGTTAACAATATTTCTGATTCTTCAAATTTTTGGAAACAGTTCAAAAGTATGGGTTGTGATACTAGAGCTAATTTAAAAATCACTATAGAATCAGTTGATAGGTTAAATCATTTTAAGTTTGTTTTCCAAAGTGACAGAAGTACTAGCTATAATTACTGTCATAGTGATACAGACTTATTAGAGCAGGCAGATCATGAACTTAACCAAAGCATTTCAAAAGAGGAGCTAAAAAGAGCAATAGATAAAACTAAAATGTGGTAAGGCATAACTGCTGAAATGCTGAAGAATTGTTGTTGACTTCAATTTTAGGTCTGTTCACTTCTAGTGATATTAGAGGGGGGGAAAACCGGGAGAGGTGGATGTGTGTGTGTGTGTGTGTGTGTGTTCATGCTGTCACTATGAACAGTTTTGTTGTAAAATCTAAACTTTGTTTGGTACCTTGCAAAAAATAGCTTTCCAAAAAATATAACACCCCCCCCCCCCCCCCCCCCCCCGCCCCCCCAAAAATGTGTAATATACCAAAGACCTACCTACCTATATACAAATGACTTGTTATACAGCAAACTCTTACTTTACTCTTCAACCAGAGAGGCACTTTATATAATCTTCACCACCACCTCGTGCCATAATCAGGCAGTTGGAAGGTGGGGGAGGGAGGTGGGGTGGAGGAAGGGGGATGAGGAAGTGGTATTATCAGTCATTATGTGTCATAAGGTTGTTTAACGTTTCGACCCTGTGCTGTGTTTCGACCCTTGGTGGTTGGGGGGGGATGTGTCACAATCCGAAATGAGATAACCTAGGCGATAATTGTTTACCCTCTACAGTTGGTTGACCTAGTTTTGGGATAGGTGGGTGGGTGATGGTGGTGGTGGGGAGGGGGTGGTGGTATGATGGTTGGGGGGGGGGGGGGGGGGATGTGAGGTGTGTGTGTGGGGGTGGGGGGAGTTGAGTACTCTTTGTGTTTGATACTAGGGTCCTTGATTTTATTTCTACTTGTGGGGCTTTGTATTGGCGTGGTGGGGGGCTGGTGGATGATAAGAGGGGAGGGTGGGGGGGGGGGGAAGAGGGGCGAGGGGGGCTGTCCTGAGGACTCTGCCATGGTTGGTCCGTTTGTATTGCTGTGTGATCAGTTTAATTGTGAAGGTCATGGTATATTAAAAAATGGTGTGTGTGTGTGTGCATCGTGTGTGTGTGGCGTGCGTAGGTGCGTGCGTGCGTGCGTGCGTGCGGTGTGTGTGTGTGTGTGGTGTGTGTTGTGTGGTGGTGTGCCTCAAAAGGGTGAAAGGAATTACATCTTGAATCTTGTGTATGTGTGTGTGTTGTGGGGTGTGTCAAAGGAATTTCATCTTGAATCGTGTGTGTGTGGTGTAGCTGGGGAGGGGGGGGTGAGAAAGGTGAGATGTTTCGGATTTACTGGGGGGGGGGGGGGTGGGCAGGTGGGGTTTAAACTTTTAAAAAGGGTTTTGGGGAATTTAAAAAAGTTCCATGTATTGCTGTGTGATCATTTTATGTGAGGGTTATGGGTATTTAAAAGTGTGTGTGTGTGTGTAGTTGGGAGGGGGTGGGGAGAGAATGTGTGGTTTAGCTGGGGATAGGCAGGTGGGATAAACTAAAAATTATATGGTTTGGGAATTTATTTATATATTTATTCATTTTTTGGGTAGGGGGATGTGGATTCAACTTATTTTTGACTTAAAACGAGCTATATTATAATCATAAACATTTTAAAAGCATGCAAGTGTGTATGCACATGTTTGAAACACAGACATGCTTTTTGTACCTACGTATGTATGTATGTATGTGTGTGTGCGTGCGCGTGTGTGTATACATTTGAATTTGTAAAAACTATTAATTGTAACTTGTTGCATGTGTTAGAGTAGGATGACTGCAAGAACACACACACACACACCACACACAACACAACACACACAACACACACACACACACACCACACCCCACACACACACACACACACACACACAACACACACACCACACACCACCAACATTCCTTAGCGTTCTGTTTTGGTTTAGATACAAAAAAAAATTTTTATTGTTCAAAACCAATACGTAAAATGAGTACAACACGCAATGCTTGTAAATATGAGTACTCTAGCACATAATATGAGTACTCAGCACCAGTATGTGTATATAATATATATATATTATATATATATATATATATATATAAATATATATATATATAATAATGCAAAAATGGGCTGCAGCTGAACAGAACTGGTTCAAACAGATGAAAAATAAGATGTAAGCGTTTAATATAGATAGTGGAAATATCAGGAATGAAAAGAAGCAACAAGCAAACACTGATAAACAAGGGGGTAGATCTGTATCGTGGCAATACAAGGCCATACTATCTATCACAGTATCCGTATCACCAGACAGGCTGTGATATGTCCACACCCGAAAACAATAGAGCCATATCAATTCAATATAAATCAATACCCTCTGTTTCAAATGTCTCCACAAATCTGCTGAAGAATGGAGGCCAAAAGGTACACTGTTTTCTCATAAAACTATTCAATTCTATTTTTGACAAAGGTGTTTATCCACAAGCCTGGGCAAAAGCTATCATAGTTCCAATCTTTAAGAAGGGAGATCTCAATAACGTGGACAACTATAGGGGAATTTCATTGTTGAGTATCCTGTCAAAGTGCTTCACGTCTATACTAAACAGTAGGTTGTATTCCTGGCTAGAAAATAATCAATGATATCTGAAAATCAGGCAGGCTTCAGGAAAAAATACTCTACTGTTGACCAGATCTTTAATTTGCATGCAATTGTCCAGAAGTACATGAACAAGAAAGGCCGGAAGTTACATGTTGCATTTATACATTTTAAAAAAGCTTTTGATTCTGTCAGACATGATTTACTGATAGGGTGCATCAAAGATCAGGGAGTAAAGGGAAAGTTCCTTGCAGCAATGTCAGCAATGTATCAAACATTATATTCATGTATACGGGCAAACAGTGAATTGTCTGAATTTTTTTAATGCCAATTGGTGTTAGACAATGATGTTTGTTAAGCCCTACTCTGTTTTGTTTATTTATCAACCATCTATCCGAGAACATGGGTAAAAAAGGTAAACATGGAATACAACTGGTACGAGACATCATGGAAATCTTTATTTTATTCTTTGCAGATGATGTGGCTCTTATTTCAACAACTCCTGGAGGTTTACAAAACCAACTGAATGTATTGAAATCATGTTGTGATGATTTGCAATTAAATGTTAATTCTGATAAAAGTAAAGTAATGATCTTAGAAAAGGAGGTTTTCTTGGAAAAAATGAACAGTAGGTTTACGATAATTTCAAATTAGAAGTGGTAAATAAGTATTGCTATTTAGGGTTTAACTTTACCACGAAACTTAGTGCTAAGCTGGGCACAGATCATCTCGTGACCAAGGGAAAGAAAGCTGTTGTAGAACTAAAAAGGGTTTTTCATAAATATAAAGAAATTAACGCTGAAACATTTTTAAAGATCTTTGACATTAAAATATAGCCAATCTTACTATATTCATCAGAGATATGGGGGTTGCATGAATTGAGAAAGTACACATGATGGCTTGCAAGAGATTTTTGGGGTGTACCATTGAAAACTCCAAATAAAATGATATATGGTGAGCTGGGTCGATATCCTCTATATATCAACTTATGTATAAATACTCTTAGATATTGGTTTTAATTATTACAAATGATTTCTAACAGACTACCATATAATGCTTATCAAGGTGGATCGGTGGTCTAGAGGTAACGCACCTGTCTAGAAAGCGAAAAGTCCGGGTCGGAAGTGGGCGGTGGTTCGAACCCCATTTGGGCCCGAAACTTTTCCCCCCATCCATTAGACCAAGAGTGGTGGTCTGGGCGATAGTCTTTCGGATGAGACGATAAACCGAGGTCCCGTGTGTTACACAAAATTATTCATTGCACGTAAAAGAACCCACGGCAACAAGAGAGTTGTCCCTGGCAAAATTCTTAGAAAAAAGCCACTCTGACAGGGAAACAAATACAGTTGCAGACAAAAAAAAAAGGGTGGCGCTGCTCTTGTGGCGACGTGCTCTCCCCGGAGAGGGCAGCCCGAATTTCACGCAGAGAAATCTCGTGACTTAAAGTGGTGTAAATAAATAAATAAATAAATAGTAAATAAATGTTGCTTGACATGGATATATCTGGAAAGAACTGTTGGGTTTCTATGATTAGACAAATTTTATGTGATGCAGGATTCAGCTTTGTATGGCTTCAACAGGGAGATGGTGACGACAAGGTATTCTTACACCTGTTTAAGCAAAGACTAGTTGATATGTTTATCCAGGAATGGTATAGTACAATCAGAGACCGAGACAGATACACAGTTACAGGTGTTTCAAAACAATATTTGTTAAAGAAGAATATCTTCTACACTTAGATACCTACTGCTTTAGAGCTGCTGTGTCACAGGTGAGATTTAATGTTTTACCACTCAACAATGTACATCGATATAGTGAACAGAATCAGAAGAAACATTGTCCATTTTGTAAACCCAAAGTTGAAGATGAAAAGCATTTCCTTTATGAATGTTTGTGTATAATGATTTAAGAATTAAATTTTTAAGTGATTGTGTTGATACACCTTTGCACGATCTACTTAAAGCAGAAAACAGTAACAAAAATCACTGCCTGTCTAGATATACCTTCCATGCCATCAATAAGAGAAAAAGCTTGTTGTATTAAGATATTTACATCACAAACGAAGATACAGTTATCGTTTTGTTATGATTTTAAGAAACTATATGTATATTGATTTTTTCCAGACATAAGGAAGGTACACTTAGATCAAGATAGTGAATTGTGTTTGATACATATGTTTTTTTTATGCATTTGTGCATTGTCTTCATTATTTCTTTCACTGAAAGTGAGCTTGGTATTGTGTATTTTATTCGGTTTTTTGCCCACTCTGTGGCATTGTCAATTTCTCCTACGCCAACCATGTATTATGGCCTAAGGCCGAGATACATTAAATTTCTGAGTTCTGAGTTCTGAGTTCTCTCTCTCCTCTCTCTCTTCTCTCTCTTCTCTCTCCTCTCTCTCTCTCTCTCTCTTCTCTCGCTCTTGCTCTCTCTCTCTCTCTATCATCTTCGGGACCTGATCCGGTCTTACATGGGCTGACTTCGCTGGCTGTAGACTGGAAAAGGAAAGGTTGTTTGAAATTGAGACACTTGAGACACAGACAATAATGTATCGAATCTTGATGTACATACCATTACTGCCATGGTTTCCATGTCACTGTAATCGCGTCGCGTTCGATACCGTTTGTTACCGCGCCGCAGCGCTATATGGCTTGATTGCTATATAGCAATAATTTTGTCAATTTTGTCAATTTTTGTCAATTGTCAATAATTGTCAATTGTCTCTCTCTCTCTCTGTCTCTCTCTCTCTCTGTCTCTCTCTCTTTCTCTCTGGACGTCCTCTGGACAAGACGCATTCAAGAGGAGCTCCAGTGTGCGCCCAAGCGGAACGTCCAGGGCTTCAGTGACCAGTGGCGTATTCTTCTGTGTTAAAGTGTTTAAGTGGTGTTGTGGTGAAGTGATGATGTGAAGTGGCTGTCTCCATCAAGCATGTGAGTGTCAACCACGCTTTATATATACATGTATTAATTTGTACATGTGTGTACCTAAACTATGTGAGGGCCACATCAAACCTTCCCTCCAAATGAGGGCTGGTGGGGGGCTCTCCACTTGTCCTTTGGTGTGACTTTTTTATATTTAATCATGTGATCTGCTCCAACACACCTTCCACAATACGACCAACAACCAGATCTGTAAGTGCAAGACATTCACTAGCGTTAGAAAATATCCAGTTCACTAAAGACAGCCGTGGGGTAAAATTCATTGCAGCTTACAACCATCTACCAACATGGAGAAGTGTACTACACAGTAGATATATCGACACACTCAAGTCAGACACTGCAACAACCATATGGCAAGACTTAACACAATCAAAAGAAATCATACCAAATCTAGACATATTCAACCACACTTCCACCACAACTCTTCAAAACATTTCTACAGCTCTTCCTTGACGAGGCAAAACTGTTGACAATCACTGTGTACCACACGACATGGACAATATTAATACAAGGGAACACTTGTCAGGAGTGGATAAATAAGGAATTCGAAATCTTTAAAGGCATAGTGAACTATATGTGTGATTGTTGCGCCAGTGATGTGAACCCCACCAATTCCCCCTCCTCTCCTGTGTGTTTGCCACTGCCTGGCACATCATTTGCCATAACGTCACCTGCGGCGAGCCCTGTGTGCTTGCCAGTACACAACACGTTGCCTGTCACTGCCATCCCCCTAAATGCAGTCAGTTCTGTCACCATGTTGCCAGGAGACAAACAGTCATCTGCGCCATCTCCTAACCCTATCCTCCCTTCCTCCTCAACTCCAAGCCTGCCCTCTCAGTGTTCAGATGACGCCATTTCCACTGAACCATCTCCACAGCAACCCCAGCTCTCTTCTGTCCCTCCAGCTGACTCAATGAGTATAGACCATTCCTCCCCCCTATCCCACCCCCCTGACGATGACACCCCTCTCCATCAAACCCCTTTGATCCCATCTCCTTCCCTCTATTCTACCACCCCCACTCCACCCAGACCCAAAGCCACCCCCTCCTCCCCTGACCCTAGCCTTTCTATTCCTGCCTCTGACCTCCTCCCTCTGCCTTCACAACCATGTCCAGCAAAATCACACACCTACACAAAACTTCCATCCAGTCTCTACAGCTTGAGCACAGTATCTGCTATCACACATCTCCACTGCCAACTGTCCACAGCCATCTCCACCATCAATGCCCTCAAAACACAAGTTGACACCTTACAGACAGAGAACAAACACTTGCACAAACAGATAGAGAAAACAGCCAACGCCAGCAAAGACAGCACAGTCCAAACAAAAAACCATATGAAAGCCACAGAACAAGCACTGAAGTCGACCATTGCTGACCTTACTCAGCAAAACACCCAATTACAGACAACGGTCGACAAACAAGCCAAAAGCCTTCTGCTTTCAACGACTGGCAAAACCACATGAAAAAAGAAATCACTGCATTAAAGAAAGCCCTACCATCAATTGATACCTCATACTCGCCATCCCACTCCAAAAATCATTCAGTCACCTCCATTCCAAAGATTCCCACCGGCAATTTAACAACCCACCTCCAAATTCCTCTAAGTGCCCTCCCTCTCTGACATATCCGACACCCCAATAGAAGAAGAAATCATCTTCCCAATCCCCACTGATAATGATTTTCACTCCTCGACCCCGACCAAAACCCCAACCCCAAACCACCCCCTCCTTCCTCCCTCCTTCATTCCCAAAAACCCCCAAACTGACAATATTTTCAGTTCCCAGAAGGCCTATTAACTCCACAACCCCCCCCCCCCCCCCCTTCCACATCCCCATTCCCAACTCCCCTTAGAAGCACTATTTAAAAAGTCTGTCCCCACTGCCAGCCAGGAGTTACTGATCAGTGACTGGTCTTAAGTGCAGTGGGAGACAGAAGTTCCCCCACGGCCGACAAGCAAAAAACTTGTCGTACCAAGGCCTGACAGTCCAACCCCTCTTGAAGTGGCTGCACACACTCCCCCCTTCAACACACACACACAGATCATTTTCCATGTTGGCATCAACAGCTGCCTACAAAGGGGCACAGTTGATTGCACAACATGGCACGTGTGGTCAGAGGACTACGCCAGGCTTTTCCCCATGCCACCATAAAAGCCTCAGCAATCATCCCTTCCTCTTAGGGGCCGACACCATGCCACCAGTTCTGTGAGGGAGTCCAACACCAACCTCTCCAAGGTCTGTGCTCGAGAGGGGGTGATTTACAATGATCACACCTCCTCTTTTCAGACTGAAAGTGGGGCACCCAGGAAAGCCCTCTATTAATACATGGACCGTTTCCACCCAAGTGCTGGTGGCATAGCAGCCATGATGTACAACCTGTACCATATATCAAAACCTCTGCCCCGCACTTCAACCAACTATGGCCAGGTGCAAAGGGCTCCGCCAACAAAGCCACCTCCACCAACAGTGGAAGTGCAATCTGCCATCAACAGACACCGCGGCAACGGCAGAGCGCTTCTCCCCACACCAGGAGCAAGTGCACCTGCCTTTGGCCAGAGAGGCAACAAATTCACTCGAGGGGACTTTGAGGGGGACTTTCCCCCTCTTACAAACAAGCCAACCCAAGACTGCCTGGGGCCTCCCCGACACCACTCATTCACAGGACACCCAAAAGCTGCTGGAGGTCCTGCTGAATACCATCCAGCAAGCCCTTCACTGACCTAACACCCCCCATTCATCTATTGAGAAATCAAGAGGCTAGAGAATGAGGAGAAGTGTGTTGTGTGTGCGTGTTGTGTGTGTGTGTGTGTGTGTGTGTAGTGTACGAACGCGCATGTGCGTAATGTTTGTGTGTGTATGTTGTGAACTCTATGTTGTTATGTGTGTGAGTGTGTGTGTGAGTGTGTATGTAAGTGTTATATGAATGTGCGTTTTGGGGGCAAGTGTGTGTGTGTGTGAGGGTTTTTTTAATTATTCTAATCTTTGATTTTGTTGTTGGTTTTTATTGTTGTTGTTTTTTGTTTTTGTTGTTTTTGGGGTTGTCTTTTATGTTGCTGTTGTTGTTGTTTTTTAGCCTACCCCCACCCACAATTCGAGGGGTGCTTGCCAGAAGGTACTATGGCTTGTGCAGCTAGTTTTGAGAAAACTGCATTTGGAATATTGTGATCAATAAAACTGATAGTTATCAAGATGACATGAATCTGATATTCCTAGCATAATTACGCTTGTTGTGTTGCAATTTGGGGAGAGAAACATTTAGGGGTTTTGGCAGTAGCCGTTGTTTATAAAAATAAAAATAGTTTATGTTGGTTTAGGTAGACCTCACTGGCAGTTTTTCTCCAAACCCTTCCTTCCTCTTATCATATGGCAGAAAGAAAACGTTACCCAATACACAGACCCGGCGGGCTGAGGGGTGTCCAGTTGTTTCATTGCCAGGCAGGCCACCCCCTCAGACTGCTAGCCAAGCCCAGTCCCCACTAGCTGACGGCTGAGGTAAACAAACAGCTGGTCTGTTTCTGCTAGCCAAACTCAGACCCGACTGGCAATGGAAGGTGATGGGAAACAGACAGCAGACAACCAGACTCTGTTTATGTTAGGAAAGGCCTTGCACCTAGTGGTGGGAAGATTTTAGGCATGCAGCAGCATTTCATAGGTACAATAAAGAAAGTTTCAAACTTTTTTGCATACACTTGCTCTCCCCTCTCTCTCTCTCTCTCTCTCTCTCTCTCTCTCTCTCATCTCCTCTTCTCTCTCTCTCTCTCCACACACAACACACCACACACACACACACACACACACAAACACACACCACACACACACACACACACACACACACAACAAGCACACACATGCACACACACAAATCAATCAAGTCAAAAACATTTTAAAATCTACCATGAAGGGCAATTTCAACACTGAAAAGGCAGATTGATACTATAAATTATCTTGGAAGACACCCCAAAAGCTACATTTTTCTTATTAGTTTTCAACATTCTAAGATAACTTCAAGTAAAAAACCACACAAACACACAGAGCACATGAATCCCTTAAACCATTATCCTTGAAATTTAAAAAAATTTAAACACACACACGGCACACACACATGAGTGCGTGCTCTCTCTCTCTCAAAAACACACACACACACATACACATACACTCACTTTCTCTCTCTCTCTCTCTCTCTCTCCAACAACACACCACAACACACACACACAACCACACACACCAACACAACACACACACACCACACACACACACACAACACACACACACACACAAAGTTTGACTTTGACACACACACTAACCAATGTAGGAAACAATGTTATAAAGACCTTTGTCTAGAAAAGACATTTAAAACTTAGTATTTACGCATGCACATAAGCACCGCCGCACGCGCTCGTGCGCACGCATGCACACACACACTCTCTCTCTCTCTCTCTCCCCTCCTCCACCACACACACACACACACACACACACACCACACACACACACACAACAACACACACACACCCCACACACACACGCACGCACGCACGCACGCACGCACGCCGCACGCACGCACGCACGCACACCCCCAACAACACACACACACACACCCACACACACACTCTCTCTCTCCTCTCTCCCCATCTTTTCCCTCTCTCTTCTCTCTCTCTTCTCTCTCCTCTCCCCCCGGGGGCGGGGGACAGGCAGTGATAGGTTGAGGACGTGCAAATCAGCTCTGTTTTCTTTATGGATTGTAAGCATTGAGTGCAGTAAAATAGTTGAAATTTGGCTGATGTGTGTGTAGTGTATGTGTGCATACAAAATGTTTTTAGAATGGTGAAAGGTCAGTAATTTGTTTACAATTAACATTTGAAAAATTTACATGATGTATAGAAGGATTTCATTGTTGGAGTTTAGCAAGCAAAACTTATGAACCTTCATTTTCAGTTGCACGTGCGCTTGTTGCACTTTATTATTTTACAACTTGAATGGGCGTTAGTTGCAGCCAAACAGAATTTCGTGATGTGTCTATTAAAACGTTTTTGGAACTCCAGTGTCACATGGGGGTAAACAAAAGCTGACTGTTCTTCAAACACAGGCACCTGAAAGCTGCACAAAATATGTCTGTTACACCTCAAGGAAACCCTTCTCCATTTTATTGACTGGTTTTTTTGGGCCAAATGCAACATGGTCTACAAGTCCATTTGACAGGGTTTAAAAGACAATATTGACGAAAAATTTCGTAGTCTAGAAGGCAATATTGCATGCTTCGTCACTGAAGTCAGTCAACTGAAAGAAACAGTTCTTGAACAGCAGAAGACATAAAAGAAATGAAAGAAAAAAGAAACTATGCTGGACAGGATAGAAGTTTTGAAAGAAAACTGGAATCCGTGAACAGGACACCAGGTCTAAACCTGATGTTCATGGCGTCGGTGAGTTGACCAGGAAGATGAAAATATGACAAGTCAGATGGTTATAGATTCCTGAACAATCATTTACTTCTCCCACTTGGCAACAAGAATGACATCGCTAGAGCATTCCGCATTGGAAAGCAACGCCCCTTGCCATGAAGAACCCCGGCAAATACTTGTGAAGTCCTGGTGATGGGCAGACAAGATGACTATCTTGGGTGACAAACACCTAAGGGACAACCTGAGAGCAAGTGGTATCCGAGTAGCTACTGACCTGACCACACACCAGAGAGAAATTCTGGAATTCCATCGTGGTCTTGGCAAGACGGCATATTACCGTGGCAGAAAACTTTATGTGCAAGATAAGGAGCAGTCAAGGTCATTCACCCACAGTCATCGGGAAGACAACTGGTGTCAAGTGCAATCTAGCAGGCAGAATGGATACGGCAGAATGAAAAAGCCTGGAAATCAAACAGCTACCAGGCTAATAGGCATCTGCAGTATAGACACCAGCAAGGAAGAAGACTTTCTGACAACACCCAACAAGATGAAGCTGACTCGTTTACAAGCCACTTAAACAGATGGAAACACTCCCACCACGTGGGTACCAGAGCAGGAGAAACTATGGCAACCCCCACAAAAAGGGCAGATTTTGAGAATTACCCAGGTATCAACTCCAGAGCAGAAAACGAGAAAGACAATTGTCTCAATCCAGATATCAGGATGTGGAAAGAATTCCTCTGTGCCAGTTGTTCCAGGCACTAGGTCGTACAAGGAGGTGATGCAAAATGGTGCATCACAGGACAAAACAACTTTGAACACAAAAGAATGCCCATGGGGAAAGCCCCTTTCCAGCAGACTAATGTTGTGAATGCAAGGTCTAGAAGCTCCAGGACATCAAAGGGCCCAAACAAGAGTCACCAGGCATAGTCTCCCTCCCTTCTGAGGAAGATGGTGCCAAGAAAACTGACAATAACAAGCAGCACCAGTACAGAGAAGTTTGGAATTCCACACCCAAATAAAACTTGATAGTGTTGACTTCATACCTTTAATCAAATGAAAACAAATCTGAAATGCATAACGGGAGGCTAGCAGTGACAAGTGATGAAGAAAATGTGCTCATGACACAAACAGCATCACAGAGCCTGAAAAGGAAACTTTCAATGACCAAGCATCATCAGGCTTAAAAAAAGCAGTATTTGCAGTGAGGATTCAAAAGAACTCTGGTCATGCACAAAGCACATCACACAGACAGACAAATGTGAATGAGAGCTAAGAGATGAGACAGACATGGCTGATGCAGCAGATAAAACAATAAAGATAAAAGGATATTCCTTCTGCTGATAGACAAGACAGTGAACATGTATGTGATAAAAAGAAATTGCACTTGCAAATGATACACAAACAAAGAACATGCATGTGGGTAGACAAAACAAAGAACATACAAGTGATAAAACAAACAGGAACATGCATGCATTGACCATGATCAAGAGAAGTCAGACCCTACAAACTTGCATGCACTGCGCAGTGCCCGACCAAAGAGGGCTGCATCAGCTCTCGCTAACCAAGCAAACAACCAGAAAACTGCAATTCGACCAGCAGTCAAAGCAAATTGTCGAGTCCTTAAAAAAGCAGAGTATGTGAAAAAAACAGGGGACAAAAACAAACCAAAAACACCAAAAAGAAGAGTGCTTCAAGCACAGCAAATAGGATTCGGGCGGGCCATTTATCCAAAAGCATGTTCTCAAGAAAAGAGGACTTTTCAGTTCATGTTCAAATATAACAACCTGTGTACAAAATGTAAATAATAGCTCAGTTTTAAAATTTTTTAATTACAATGTAAATGGGCTCCTTCCAAAATTAGAAAATGTTGATTTCATTAATTTTTCTTTCTTCGTATGATTTCATTTGTTTAACTGAAACATTTGTTGTTTTGAATTTGAATCAGATCTGTTTTTAAAGAATAGTAACATTCACCTCAAAGGCAAAGAAATTATCCCATCAAGGGAGAATACTCAGGGGTGTGATTGTTTTAGTGAGAAAAGCATTTTGCTAGGTTTATAGAATTTTCCAAAGTGGAACAAGAAAACTTTGTTGTGTTAAAAATTGATAAATGTCTTTTTGCAACAGATAAAATATTTTTTATGTGCTGTTATATTCCCCCGTATGATTCTCCATTCTGGAATGGTCAAAGTGATGATTTTGGCTTAGAAAATAATAGAGCAATGTTAAGCATATCTGTATGATTTTCATAGTGATTTTAAATCTGTTAAATTTAGGATTTGAATGCCAGAACAGCACATGAGAATAATTCTTTCAATGGGGATAGCACTGAAATTTTTAAGAATTTTGGTTCCAATAATGACCAGTTCCGAAGGAAATCACAGGCCAAATTTTTGTTAACAATTTTGGTGCACAACTGATTTTAATTTTGTAACATGTATGATTTTCTTATATTGAATGGGCTGAGTGAAACAGATTTGATGAAAGTTGTACATATGTTGGATACACAGGGGAAAAACACTGTGGATTATTTGTTTCATCTGTTGAAATTTTTTCTTCAATTCAAATATTATCCTAGTTGTTCAAAACTTCGTAGAGTCTGATCATTTACCCGTTGTCCTAAAGATAAAGACAACTGGAGACGGCAATGACTGTCCTGATAACAGAAAAGTAAATGAAAATGCTGTGTTTGAGAAATTTATCTGGAATGAGGCACAAGAAAATGAATTCAAGAAATCATGGGAGAGCACATATGTTAAAAATAGATTAAGAATGGCCATAAATAACTTAGATGAGGACGTAGATAAAGCTTTAGATATATTTGTGAAATTATAAAAGAGTCTAGCGGGAAAGTATGCTCAAAAGTGTCGTATTCATAGGACTAAAAGACAGAGTGGTTTGACAGTGAATGTGAAAAAACAAAAACAGAATGTAGAAAAAAATTTAAATTTTTTAGAGCAAGTCGAAAAGAAGTAAATAGCAAATATATGCCCACAGCAAGAAACAATACAACATCTTTTGAAAACCAAAAGACAAACTTTTAGAAGGGAAAAAACTGAAGCATTAGCAAAGAAATTAACAATGGGGCACACTTTTGGGAAAGAGCAAAGGAAAAAGGGTTTTACAAACAAGAAAAGGAAGTAAAAAAATATTTGTACAGATGAGTGGTTCAATCATTTCAAACTGTTTTCCAAGGTTTAAAAATGAAGAACTTGAAAGGGGTGACGTATTGAACTGGAACCTTCAAGGAAATAGATAATACATTGAATACAAAAATATTTAAATGAATTGTTTTAGGCAATAGGTAAAATTAAAAAAGGGTAAAGCTATTGGGATAGATGACATTTTAAACTGAAAGTTACAGACTGGTGGTAGTAATATTGTAATGTTTTTTAACAAAATTATTTAATGTTAATTTTGAAGAGGTATTTACCAGGAATGGTCCAAAAGCCCTAATTATACCCTTGCATAAAAAAGGAAACCAAATGATGTAATAACTACAAGGGAATATCCCTTAAGTATTATGTCCAAAGCTAACTTCAATACTAAATACGCGACTATACACTTTGGTTAGAGAGCAACAACTAATTTCAGAATGTCAAGCAGGATTTTCGAAGAAAATATTCAACAGTTTTATCAAATATTTACACTATACACAGTTTATTCAGAGCCAGATAAACAAAAAAGGAAGAAAACTCTATGTTGCTTTTGTAATTTCAAAAAGCTTTTGATTCTGTTCAGCAAACAAACTCATGCAGTGCATTCAAGATCAAGGGTACATGGGAAATTCTTTTCTGCACTACAAGCTATGTACAGGTCATTAAAAAACATGCGTTCGGAAATTTTGAATTTAAACCCAAAAGGTTTGATTGTTCCATTGGGTAAGCAAGGCTGTGTTCTTAGCCCGACACTGTTTTCCCTATTTGTAAAAAACCCGTTAGCAGATCAATTAACGAAAGGGTAAACAAAGGGGGACAGCTATTTCCAGATATTATGGAATTATTCATTTTTTAATTTTCAATGATTGGCACGATATCCCAAAAACACCAAGTGGTCTTCAAATCAGTTAAATGTTTTAAAAACTTGCTGTAATAAGATTAAGTTAGATGTAAACATAGAAAAACAAAAGTTATGGGATTTAGCAAAGGGGCTTTTGGGTAAACAGAGAAAGGTTCCCAAAGATGGTAAGAGCTTAGAAGTAGTAAACAAATTTAAAGCTATTTAAGGGTTTAGGTTCACAACTATGATAAGTGCAAAAACGGTACACAGCATCTAGTAACAAAAGAAAAAGGCAGTAGTTCAGCTAAATAGAGTTTTTCGGAAATACAAAGAATGACAGTAAATACTTTTTTCAACATTTTTGATACAAAAATACAGCCAATATTGCTATATGCTGCTGAAGTATGGGAATAAACCATTTAGAACATATAGAAAAATCCCCCATGAGGCATGCAAAAGGTTTTTAGGTTTCTAACCAAAACACCAAACAAAATGATATGTGGAGATTTTGTGTAGATATCCTCTCTATGTAAATTCATACACTGCCTGCAAAAAGATATTGGATTAAATTACTACAAATGAAAAATGAACGGTTACCATATAAGCGTATCAAATGCTGTTGGGAGCTAGACAATTCCGGAAAACAGTGCTGGTTTCGAAAATAGGGGAAATCTATGCTTAACTGATTTAACATTGTTTGGTTTGCAGCAGGGGGTTGGGGATGTGAAAAAGTTTCTAACATTTTAAACAGAGGCTCATCGATATGTTTTTTCAAGAATGGTCAGGAACTATAAGAGATCGTGATAGAAACAACCATATAGAATCATTTAAGACTATTATTCGATAAAAGAAAGTTATATTCTAGATATGGAAAATTATTGTTTTCGTGTTGCCATCACGCAGTTTAAAGGGTTTTAAAGTACCCCACTGAAAAACAATGACATCGAAATAGTGAATCTGTTCATGATAAAATTTTGTCCATTTGCCAAAAACAGATCGAAAATGAAAACTTTTGTGTTATTTGGGGCTACGTATGAAGATTTAAGGTCAAATTTCTAAAAGAGTTAAATAACTTCCTCTCAAAATATTCTTAGAGCCACTGATCCTATCCATAGATACAATTTATCTAAATATGTTTCATGCAAGCAATAGGCGGGAAAAAAAAACTTTAAGTCTACAAGGTAACCAATCCTAAAGATGTACGTGGTAAACCATTTAAAAATTTTCACCTTTGTTTATATTTGCTATTATCAAGAATTCGTGGCATAACAAGATCATGTTTTTTCTGTATCTCCCCTTTTATACTAATGCTCTGATTCTATGATTTCAGTAAATGTGAAAAAGTAAACTGTGATTTGACAACTGTCCTTAAAAATTTGAATTGTAGTGGTATAGATGTACCATTATTAATTTTCAATTAACCAATGATTGTAGAATATAGATAGGTGCTGTTATATAAGATATTTTCTTTTTTTTCTTTTCTATATTTATTGTGCCTAAGGCCCAAAGTGCAATTAAATCAAATTTTAGAGTTTAGAGTTCAGAGTTCCTCTCTCATAAAGAGAGGTATGATGTTATAGATCGTTTTAAAAGTATTTTTTTAAAGAGCAGTATTTAAAACTTTATAATGTCTAATGCTTTCGTGTAGCAATTACACCAGCAAGAGTTAATGTTTTACTCTTAACAATATGTGTATGAAAATACTGATAATATCCGAATAAATTATGTCCATTTGTAAAACGAACTTTGAAATCGAAGCCCATTCTATTGGAATGTTACATGTACTCAAACTTAAGAGAAAAGTGTTTAAGCAAATGTATCAATGTACCATTGACAGATATGTTCAAAGTAAGAAATGATGAGTACACACATAGTTTGTCTAGCTACATTTTTCATTCTATTAACAAAAGGAAAGTAATGTTAGCGCAAATACTTTATTGGAAAACTGCTACAATCTTATATACTCAATATTGATGATTTTTCTTAGACAGCATCTTCTTTCTATGATTGGGTTATGATTGATTTAAGGTTTATAATCAGAAAAAAAAAAGGGTTTTTTTCCTTTTTTCATCAAAAATTGTTACTGACATAATTTTTTTTTTGCATTTTTTGGCTATAATGTGTGTTTTTTTCTTTAAAACAGCCCATAAATCTTTAAATTTGTTTGTGCATTGCTTTGCCATGAATGAAGAACCCATTGTTCAAATCCCAACCCCAACAAATGATTTTTGTCCAAGGCAATGTACATTAAATCATTTAAAGATTCAATTTCAAAATTTTCAGAGTTTCCTCTCCCTCTCTCAACACACACACACACACCAAAACACACACACACAAAACACACACACACACACACACAAAACACACACACAACAAACACAAACCAACACACCACGCAAAACACAAACACACACACAAAAACACACACAACACACACACACACACAAACGCACAACACAAAACCACACACACACACACACGCGCACGTGTCACACGAATATAGAATACAATTTATACAGACCTTTTGACTAGAAAAGACATAGCTATAATTATACATACATAAAAGAATTAAAAATCATTGAAGCCAAAAATAAGACACTTATTTCATGAGCTTTGCGCTTGTGCACCATACGCTTCCCCCTACATACACCAACCCACCATCACACAAAAAAAAAACCAGCACGAAACTGAACCCCGGAGCCCCAGGCATTACCTACGCACACGCAAGCGGGCCGCACACACCCACAACCACACTCACACACACATGCGTGGACACCAGATTATGCATACACTACAAAATTGTTTAAGGACATAGCAAAAGCTTGTAACAGTTAAATCCGTCTACGTGCGTACATGTGTGTTGTGTGCGTGCTTGCAACCCATTCGTGCGTGCGTGCGTGCGTGTATGTTGTGTATGCTGAGTGAATTTTTAAATGTGAGAGAATGCGCAGAAAGAATTAGGGGCAAGACGGGACGTGGGAGGAAGAGAAGAATTACCACAATGGAGGGCAATGGTATAGCAGGATTTTACCCAGAGGCATAATCTCCCCTCAAAGTGTCACTCTAGTTCCACTGCCACTGCTACATATCTGAAGAAAACCAATGATCACTACTGCCCACTGTCAAAACTGTTGTAGTGTTTCCATAGAAATATCCAACTGGAAATGCACCATCTAAACTGTCATGTTATCATTGTCACTGACAATGGTCACTGACTCACTGTCTTCATTCCAACAGAAACCTTATTTCATTTCCCCTGTTTTCGTATTCCGGAGAAATATTTGCTGGACATCGTTCACCATAAATGTACGAACAACCCACTGTTTAAATCTCTCTCCTCTCTCCCCTTCACCCCTTCCTCTCTTTTCCTCTCTCCCCTCCCCTTCACCCTTTCCTCTCTCTCTCTCTCTGTTTCACCTTTTGATTGTGGCAGATAATATTTTGCTCTTTCTTTTTCCATTTAAAACGTAAAAAATTTGAGCACCATGCCTGTTTTTGGACTGCCAACATTTTGGAAGTTCACCATGGGTTTCTCGGGCAATCAAACCATCCCTCACTCAGGAAAATCTGGAAAAGGCACAAAAGCAAACATGGCGTTTCACAAACACCTTTTCCACCTCCAGCGATTCCGTGGGAACCTCCCAGTCATCACAACAGAGATAGAAGGCGGTAGAGAAAGAAGACAGGCAGAGGAGAGGAACAGAGGGAGGAAAACAGAAAGGCAGAGGGGAGGAGAACGACCCGCAAAAAGGCAAGAAGAAAATCAGGCAAGTGAAGTTTCGCCTCCCGAAAATACACACGGTTTTTTTTTATGCCTACGCCCACGTTAACCAGCGCTGTCTCACATGTCAACGTACCCCCCCGTCTCCAAACAACACACCGCTGCACGTGCTGTCTTCTGCACGTAATTCCCCCTAGCCACGTGAAGTTACCGAGCTAGAAGCAACCCTGTTCCTGATATCAGCAGTGTGACATGGGCCTGGCAGACGATTTGTCTACTACTTCATCCAAGACTACCGGACAACGATGGTGAAAAGCATTCTAGGGGAAAACAGGAGACTGGCTGCAGTGTGGAGTTAATCAAGACTACGTGGTGAGTTAACAGACAGGTTTCCGCAGAGAAGACTCAGAAACACCTCTAAAAACCGTGATTTTAGCCACGTGCTTGTTTCTAAGGACAGACCAGACGTTTTTATTTTTGAAATGATGACGTGGTGTTTTGATTTTAAGTAGACAGAAGATTCCATGAACAAGCTGATTTCTTCTGGTTTGTGAAAAGAGACACCAAAGCACATGTCTGAGGAGAGCGGACCATCACCTCCAGGCTGCAGCTGGGACACCTGCGACGCAAGTGATTCAAAGAGAGGATTGATGCTGGACTGGACATGCTAAAAGTGATCATGGACACTGTCAATTCTTCCCGGTTACTGATCGTGATTCTGATGGGTTTTGAACGTGTTGTGTACCTGTTGTGTGTGGTGTGTGTGTGTGTGTTGTGTGTGTGTGTGCGCGCGCGTGTGTGTGTGTGTGTGTGCGTGCATGCATGTTTTGTGTGCGCGCGAGTGCGTGCGCGTGATGGTCCCGCACATGACGCAGGTGTGTGAGTGCACGGCCTGATGAGAGAGGGAGTGGGGGAGAGAGAGGGAAGAGAGAGAAGGGGGAGAGAGAGAGAGAGAGAGAGAGAGAGAGAGAGAGAGAGAGAGAGAGAGAGAGAGAGAGAGAGAGAGAGAAAAGAGAGAGAGAGAGAAAAGAGAGAGAGAAGAGAGAGAGAGAGAGCAGGCAATGGAACGTGCCCGAACAGCTAGGTTATGCACACCATGCCATGTGTTTGTAAAGGAAACAGAGCGAGCCAGTGAGCCTACCTACCAGACTGAAGACATTGCGTGACATGGAAACCTTGTCACAAATCAAATCATGACAATGAATGTTACAGCAAATTTGATATACCCCCTTTAAAAAGGGGCTATTGCCTTTCTTGAATAAATATCGTTATCCTTATCGTTATCTCTCTCTGTGTCCGTGCATGCATCTGTGCTGTCTGTGTTGTGCATTGTAGTGTGGGGTGTGTGTGAGTGTGTGTGTGGTGTGTGTGTGTGTGTGTGTGGTGTGTGGTTGTGTGTCTGCGTGTGTGTGTTGGTGAAAATCAAGTCAAGTCAAGTCAAGTCAAATTTTTATTTCCAGATGGGACATTGAATAAGCAATGCATTTGCTTTTTTCATCAAGCCATCTATCTAAGAAACAATTTTCTTTAAAATCATACTGAAATAAATACATTATGCAACCTTACCAATAAATTGTAACCCGTAAAAAGAGGAAAACCAATAAAATAATACAATGGGAAAAAACAAAATTACCAAAAACATGCACACAAAACTCATAACATACCTTTACGCATGCGCCAAAACGAACACACCTTTGGTAAAGAATGTTTTAAGAATTTAAAAAATAAAAATCATAAAAAGTCAACCAAACAAATTACTTCACCTATATATCAACCATCTTTCACGCTCATACTTTAGAAAAAAAAACAACAAACAATTTTTTGTGTCTGCGTGTGTGTGTGTGTGTGTGTGTGTGTGTGTGTGTGGGGTTGTGTGTGTGTGTGGGGTGTTTGTGTGTGTTGTTGTTGTGTGGTGGTTGTGTGGGTGGTGGTGTGTAAATGTATGTTGGAGTGTATGTGAAGGGGGGGGGGGGGGTCTGTAGTTTTTGGGTCAGTGTGATATGGTGTGGTATGTGCGTGCGTGCGTGCATGCGTTCGTGCATGCGTGTGTGTGTTGTGGCATGGCGTGGCGTGGCGTGGCGTGTGTGGTGTGGCGTGATGTGGTGTGGTGTGTGTGTGTTTTTGTGGCATGGCGTGGCGTGGTGTGGTGTGGTGTATGTGTGTGTGTGTGTGTTTGTTGTTGTTGTTGCTTCAAGTTTACGTTCTGTTTCACTCAAGTGATAGTAGATGATGGAAGAGAGGGGACATTGATATTGATGGATGTGACAGTGAATTGTCTATCTAATGCTAAGTAACGTAGACAGTATTCAGAAAAGGCTAAACAATGATAACAACAAATAAGTACATAAGAAATGCTAACACGACTTTTAACTATAACAAAAGTCCTATAGGACACTATTTTAAGATTTTTTTTACGAAACTGAAACCCAATTAAAAAAATTTTTTACATCTTATCCAAGGAT
Source organism: Rapana venosa (assembly GCA_028751875.1). Lineage (NCBI taxonomy): Eukaryota > Metazoa > Mollusca > Gastropoda > Neogastropoda > Muricidae > Rapana > Rapana venosa. The sequence goes on from CM054154.1 coordinate 6,416,696, forward strand.
TTCTCAGAAAAAGAGGGTAAGAATGGTTTTAGACTGTTTACAGTGGTGTGTGGTGTGTTGTGTGTGTGTGTGTGTGTGTGTGTGTGTGTTTTGTGTGTGTGTGTGTTTAAAATGTGTGTGTGTACAGTTCATTACACTGGATGTTTTAATCCTTTTTCTGTATAAAATGGTGATTTAACCAAAAGAAAAAAAACAAAAAAAAACAGGATTTTATCTTTATTCTGTACATAGAATTATTTCCTGTTGTGTTTGCTCTCTCTCTCTCTCTTCTCTCTCCTCTCCTCTCCACTCTCTCTCTCTCCCCCTCTCTCTCTCTTCTCCCCTCTCCTCTCCTCTCTCCCTTTTTTCTCCACTCTCACCCTCCTCCTCTCTCTCTCTCTCTCTCGCTTGCTGGCTTGGTGATCTGCCTTTGATAAGGGATGCAACAGCTTTACCAACCCTGTGTACAATTTTCTTTTTTCGAGTTATTAAGAGGTTCTGATCGACAGAGTTTGTAACGATGACAACATTGTTTACTCCAACTTTCTTTTTAGTGTTTCTTCCTTGTTGGGTCAAGTACTGAAGTTTTCTGCATTTTACACTTACCCTGTGTGTCTGACGAACTGTTGTGCTCTGGTGGCCTTGGCTACCAGAGTTTTTCTTCGGAAACAGTTTTTTAACCATCTGCGTAAAATTTTGTCCCGTTTTAAATTTTTTAAAGTGGTATTCCTCCAACTGCTTTCCCCCCTGTACTTTATTAAAGGCTCAGCTGTGCGTAGGTATCCCATTCAAGTCTGATTTTTAGTAATGTAACACTTTACTTTTATAATTCTGTGACTAAGGAATATAAATTAGAGTCATATCTGATAAACTGTGGGAAAACAAAAACCATGGGAAAATATGTTGCAAGTTTTGTACAAGTTGCCACAATTTAATGATAGAGAAAGGAAGACATAAGAGAAAAAAGAACTTGTCAATACTGTAATAAAAAAAGAAGACGAGATTCATTTACTGGATGAGTGCGTTTTATATACCAAGCAAAGAGAAACACTCACCATAACTCTTAATGCTAATATCAAAACAATATAAACGTTATAGACAATTTTAAGCAAGATTATTGCAACCGATAACAACAAGCTGAAATAAAAAATTAGTTTGTACCTTTTGAAGAAAAGAACAATTAAGATAAGATAAAAATGCAACATGAAAATTTTCTTGCACACCATTTCAGACAGCTGACCAGTTTAGTTCGCTGTGTCAAGTAAGTCCATGCGACTTTTAGGGAATAAAAAAAATTCGGATTCTGATTTCTTATATTGATTCACATTATGACGACATAATTAGTCTCTACGTGATTAAAAGGGCATACAAATCTCCTAAAACTGCCCAAGAAAAACCAGGACAAAGGAGAAGAGTTTGATTCAAGCAAGAAATTTATGAACTGCTCTGCCTGAAACCCTTGCCTCTTGTGATCCCTTATATAACCACCCATGATTTTGTTTGTTGCAAAAAACACTGTTTGCCTGAATAATGTAGCACATGCCAACACTGGAATGGCACCCCAACATAGGTATGCTTGCGTGAGTTTGTAGTTTTTTAGTCAGAGGATGTCAGATCACCTATGCTTGACTATTCCTCCCCCCTGTGAAAACAAACTTATTGACACCTCTGACGTCATTCAAAAGCGGTTTTGGTGCCATGAACAGAACTAGTGATCTGGCACAATGTTTTTCTGTATGCTATTCCGCACTAAAGACAGCGCCATAAGACTGCAAGGGACAGATTACGATCTAAATGACAAAAACCCCTCATTTCCTGGGATACAATGGATAACTAACCTTCCTCTGCGCTAGCCAAAACGACCCTACCTTTTTCTATAAAATCGTCAAAGAGAATCACTGTACTCTGTACTTCAAGTCTGCGCAAATTCTGGCACCCTCTTGTCAGGTAAAGATGTGAACTTTGGGACAACTGAAGAATGTGAACAGCTAAAGATGTGGTCCCCAACATTTCTTGACGACCAAGACGTCAACACTCTGACCTCCTCAGTCCTTCAAGTGCCCTTTTGCTTCATTAAACCTATAGACAGCTTTCCCCAGAACCATGGATTTTTCCTCTTGCAAACTTAGTGAGGTACCTGATAATGAACAGAGAGGAAGATTTAGAAAAGTCAGCTCAAGTTCCCCTAATCCACCGGTGCTAGCATCACATCCAGCTCTGTCGCCACAAAACCAAATTTCCCGCATCTCCTACCCACTCTCCAGTAATGCAGCCTCTTAAAACCCAATAAAACTGTCAAGTTACCCACTTGCAAAGCTAAGAAAGAGACTCAGAAGACAAACTCTTGTTTTCCCCCCCCAACCCCCCAGACGTCCTTTTTTAAAAACCATTTTAAAAAAACAAAAGTGTAATCACCAAAAATTACGGTCAGCCCCCCTCCGAAAAAACTTCATTAAAATGGCAAATCTAAAAAGGGGAAAAAT
>CM054154.1:6419657-6444502 GCA_028751875.1 Rapana venosa
TAGTTTTGCTTCCTTACTGATTTCAGGCTGGTCTGTTCCTTCATTTCTTCTCACTGAACACCCTGAGGAATCTTTGAAGCATTGCATTGAAGTGTCCAAGCAGTGAGTCCTTGGTGAGTTGAATATGTTGGGGCCTAACACTCTCCAGGCCAAGAACTGCATGCTGAGGGTGTTTGTATCATGCATGCTTTCACCCCCAGCCCACCTACTCTTTTACCCAAGATGGGTGGTTTTTAACCTGTGCACAAACTGTTATTCATACGTTTGCACACAGGACCTCACTTTTCAGCTTTTTATACAGGACTTGTGGGAAAACAAAACAAAAAAAGTCATGTTAACTTTAAGGGCAAAAGTGACTTCAGATTGACATATATTAGTGCAGACAGACTCAAATCCATGACCTTGTTGGCTGTCAGATCACCAGTTTGATGCTTTACACACAAGGCTGTTTCAACCCCTGAGTCCACAGCTTAGTTTGTATTTGAATGTGTTTGTGAAACTGTTATGAATTTATTAAGCGATATTTTTGCTGTCAGTGCTAACTGAAGACAATATAGGAAAACAGTGAGTGACAGAGTTGAACCCACCAGTGAAATTCGTTATTTTGTCTCTTTCTACTTTTTATGTCTGTCATTCTGTTAGCATATCTGTCTGATATCACCTGTCACTGATGTCCCAAAACACCTGTGCAGATGGACCTGACACTGTCAGTATTCAGGGAAACACACCTTTCTACACTGACACCACGGGGTCACAGAGGATGACCTTGACCTGTCAGGCAGGTGGGGTCAACCCTTCTTCTGCCCTGACCTACAACTGGGACGTCCTGTGTGATGACAGACAGCAAAGCACGTGCACCTTTAAGCCACGCCCTGGACCCAGTGGTGACGACAACACGGTGATCACCTGCACTGTCACCAACACAAGAATAACAACAACAGACACAACAGTGTGACTTTAGATATTAAAAATGTGAGTATATTATGTGTGTGTGTGTGTGGTGTGTGTGTGTGTGTGTGTGTGTTTGTATATATTGTGTGTGTGTGTGTGTGTGTGTTGTATGTGTGTTGTGTGTGTGTGTGGCACGTGTGGGGTGACTTGTGTGTGTGTGTGTGTGTGTTGTTGTGGAGAGAGAGAGAGAGCGAAGAGAGAGAGATAGAGAGGAGAGAAGAGAGAGAGAGAGAGAGAGAGAGAGAGAGAGAGAGAGAGAATGTGTGTGAAATTGTGAGCCTGTGCCCCCAGTACAAGTGTGTTGTGTGTGAGTGTGTGTGAGTCAAAGTCAAGTGAAAGTCAAACCTTTATGTTCAGATGGTACATTGAATAAGCAGTGCAATTACTTTTTTCATCAAGCCATCTATCTAAAAAAATAAAAAAAAATAAAAGTAAGAAAAAGTATGTACACCGAATTAATAGTAATAATGATGATGATATAAATGCATATATAGAATAAAAAGCTTAAATAATAATAAGCCATACAAATCAAGCAAACAGGAAAAAAATTATGGTAAAAATCACATCCACCAAAAAGAAAGAAACAAAAACAACAACAAATAAACCAACAGCAACTACAACAACAACAAAAAACACAATAAACTTCAAACGATAAAAAACAAAACAACAAACCCCACCATAAACAAGTGCAACAAACAAATACCCCCCCCCCCCCCACTCCCACCCCCCCCCAAAAAAAAACCCAACAAAAAACAACAAACCCAACCAAACAAACAACTGAACAAAAACAAATAAAAGAGAGAACAAAACAGTAACAACTACAACAAAAATTAATGGACTCGCGCACGCAGCATGCGCGCTGCGGCGCGCGACACACACACACACACACACACACACACACACACAGCGCACGCACACACACGCACAACACACACACACACACGCACACACATGCCACGCCATGATCACCACGACGACCACCACTGCCACCACCACCACCACCAACAAATATACAGAAATCCTTCCATCGTGTGTGTGTGTGTGTGTGTGTGTGTGTCGCACGCGCGCGCGCGGTGTATACGTGTGTGTGTGTTTGTTGGTGGGGGGGGGGGCGTGCCAGTACAACAGCCTATGGAGCAAAGTGCTCAGGAGAACTGAGGGAGGAAACAACTTAACCTTCAGTATGATGTTAGACTGCAGGGGTGAAACATCAAGAACATGTTTCGAAATCTACAACAGTCAATAATAACAAGCAGAACAAACTCCGCAATCAAATCACAATGGTACTGTAACATTCAGAAAAGTTTGGACTTTGAATACGTTTACACACAACAATGTGGATATGAGGGCAAAGTGGGGGAAGAACAGGGGCAAAATTGGAGAAGTATACAGAACAAGTCATAAATGGTTTCCTTTAGAAAAAAAGAAAGGAAAATACCAGCTGGACTGTGTAGGAGATGGTCAGACATTCTGCAGAGAAGTTTATCATTGTTTAGGATGCTTTTAAACGTTACAGGTATTCTAAAAAAAAAAGAATCTTTCAGAGTAATAGAAATAATTTGATTCTAGGACAAGTAAGCAGATGTCTAACCCTTAATTGTTTTCCACACATGCATTGTACGTTCGTGCAATATTTTGTGCGAAGGGCACTTACACGGAATGTATAAACCAAGCTTGAGATATGAGACTTGTCTGGAAAGAGACAGATGGCTTTGTATAGAGAGACCTATTCTTTTGTACATCCCTCGTATTAGGCATTTTCAGAGTAATAACATTTAGAAATCTTTAGTCTTCAAGTGTCTTACATAGGACATAGTTTTCTTTTAAAGATCACAACCCAGTGCAGGTCTAACAGGATACTAACTAAAAGCATCCTTCAACTTTGCATGCTCCTCGTCGCGCAGCTCTACCACCCATTCATCATTAGCAATTATCTACAATCAGAAGGCACCCAACGGAAAGTAAGGCCAGGGCCTTCCAGGGACAATAGATGAACAACATGCTTGATTTCAGTGGTCATTTCCAGTTGAGTATGTTAAAGAATTTAATGCGCACAACACAGATTTAGAGTCAACGCATGCTACGATATTTGAATATTTATGAGGTCATGAAACAAGATAACTAAGAGCCGTTAGTATGCAAAGAGCTCTGCAGTGAAGATAGAAACACCACTAGTAACATGGTAGTTTTTCTCAGTGTTAAAAGCTGGTGTTTTTATTCTTTTCTTGTATAACAAGTACAATGGAATAAGCACTTAAGTGCTTTTTGGATTCAGTCCCTGTGTGTATGTGGTTTTGTAAATTCTGTCATCTGTTCCCGCCGGCACACAATGGCCTACTTTTACAAAAAAGGGAACAGGATTTAATTTAGCGTGTGCGCAAGATGTTCTGCGTGCGTTCGCACACGGGACCTCGGTTTACAGTCTCATCCGTAGGACTTTTGGTGTCAACTCCAGGGGAAAATATCCCCCCTTGAACAGGATAGGAACCCGGGTTGTCAGATTGCAAGCCCAATGTTCTAAACACAAGGCTATCTCGTCCCCATATAACAAAAGCTGCACTTACCTGTGTGTGTGTGTGTGTGTGTGTGTGTGGTGTGGTTTTTCCTGAATAAATGTATTGCAGGATGTACAAAGGATGTGATGGTTGGAGCAGCATGTATACCATGTGAAGGGCCTGTATATAGTAGTAGTGGTTTATTTGATGAGGTTAGATAAAACAAAACGCATTTTCAAAATAAGTATACCATGACATTCTTCTAGCAAGCGATTCCAGTGTATACACGAAAACATTAGAATACAAATTCAATCATGTTTTGAGGAAGCATGCAAATAGAAACTAGTCAAGTCAAGTCAAAAACACTTTAACCATCCCATGAAGGGCAGTTACAATACTGACAGGCACATTTATATTATAATCATCTCCAAAGACACAAAAAAGCTACATTTCAAATTGGTATAACATTCCAAAATAACTTTAAAAAAGTATCACACCACAACACGCGCGCGCACACCACAAGCACGCACGTATGCAACACTCACACACTACCCACTCACACATTGTAAGGGATACAATTCTAAAAACCATTGATTGAAAATACATATAAACTATTATTTACGCGTGCACGCACGCACGCACTCACACACGCACACACGCACGCACACTGGCCCCCCCCCACCCCCCATCCCACACACACACTGACAGTCAGAGGATATATCAAGAATGTAAATCTTTTAATCAGTACTTTTGTAATTAACAAAAAAAGTCTCAAGATCAAAACCCAAAAAGTTTAAAAAGAAATGGCGGGGCAATTAACTCTAGGTTCGGGATTAAAAGCAAAACATACAAAACTCTAAAAGGGAAACAAGTGTGCATCTAAGGAATGGAAGCTAATTTGTAGTTTAAAAAACATTATGAATCTGAAACTTTTTGGAAAAAGACAACAAAAAAAAAAGCGTTACTCGTTAGCTGAAAGACATTTTGGATCCTGTTTTCTTAGTGTGGGTCGAACAGCCAGAACTGTACACTGTACTGTGCGTTAGGCGGTTTGTTTATGGTTCTCTGTATTGTTGCTTCCTTTACGAAAAAAATTTTCGGGGCTGTGAACCTTCTTAACAGGCAAAGCCGGGGATTAAATATAGGCAATGAATGTATCTTAATATTTTGACAGTACTAATTCATTTATGTGTTTACCAAATGATTTTCAAATCTTGTTTATTTTTGGGGGACGTTTTCATTTGGGGAAACCCTGTTTTTATCCCTAGTTTTTATGGTTCCTTGGACATAAAACTCCTCATCAAATCTCAGGCTTTAAAAATTTTTTCCTAAAAAAACTATTGTAATAGAAAAAACAGCAAATTTGCTGTTAATTTTGGGTTTGTGAGGGTTTTTGTAGGAAAATGAACGTTTGATTCAATGTGACCTCGAACATTTTGGGGTTTGCTAATGTTGCTTGGGTTTAAATAAAAAATTATTTCAGTTATGGAATGGAAGAGAACATTATTCAGTGTATGTTTTAAAAATAAAACAATTTATACAGGCTAAAAACAATAATTATAGCAAGTCCCTTTCATTTACATTATTTTTTTGTATTCTGTTATTTAACTTTTAATACATTAAATTGCTGTCAGTTTGTTGATTAACCATAAAACTTGGGGGCATCTAAGCCTATGGGTTTTTCATCGTTATTTAACTGCTGGTCCTTTGTCCTAACCCACTTTGGGTAAGGATCGTCCATTGGGCCCCCTAACCCACATGTGTAGAGCTTGGTCCATTTGTTTACCCACCTGTTGATTCAGTGCAAGACCCACCCTGTCGCTTTTTACATCAGTGGCTACGTAACGGTCAGGTTTTATGAAGGGGTTCATTGGTTTGGACCGGGTCCTATGGAGTACCCTGTGGTGCCTTTGACTTGCCTGTTGGCGGGCGAAAGAATTCAACCCTGGTTTTCAGTCCAGCAAGGTTTGTTGATCTTGTCTGAGTGTTGCCATGTGTGGGGTGTCGTGGTGTGGGTGGGGAAAGTTTACTAACCCTACAGACTCCAAAGGGACTTTGACCCTTTAAATTGTTGGGTTTGATTTTCTTTCTCCACAACCTTTTTTTTGTTATTGTTGTGTATTGTTATAATTTATCATCATTTGCTGTCTATTGCAAGGTTCTTATCATTTACATATCATCATCACCCTCAAGTGTGCTGTTTCTGGGTGGTGGGTTGTTTCAATTCCCCGTTTAACACTCTGGGGTGCACTTTTACCCTTTTTCTCCCGGGGGACGTGAAGTGGAAATGCGCACACGGGTAGAAGTTTGCTTTTGTACTCTGCAAAATACCTCCAATAGGCAGCCCTGCTTGGACTTCAGAGGATTTATTTTTTAAAAAAGAGACAGGTTTTTGTTTCGAACTTGGGATGGCGTGAAGCCCTATTAGGAAGGGATGTGGCCCACTTTTACGAAAAGATAACATTTTATAGCCTGAAAATTTCAAGGGTTTTTCATGGGTTGACAAAAAGGGGTTTTGGGATTAACAAAACTATAAGTTTTCTATTGGCAGATTTTTCGAAATTTACAAAGCATGGTCGCGAAGATAGGTTTCTCTTGGGGCTCCATCAAAGTTTTTCCCCGGTCCAAAGACAATTGCCTGCAGAAAGAGAACTTTTAATAGATACAGCCTGAAAACCAATGGTGATTTGTAACCTAGTAAAAAAACAGAGCACCTGCTGAAAATTTTGCTAGGGCAGTCTTTTGAAGCTCATGTCCTGTAATGTACCAAAAATTAAGGGCCTGAAAACCCCATTCTCAACTCGAAAAAAATATTCCCCCCCCCTTTTCCAAAAGGGGACTTCTCAATCACAAGAATCCACCCCAAAACCCATAACAAGCCCATTAGCTATCTTATTTCAGAACTTTGAGCATGCATTCCCTGATCAAAATTTATACCCCCAAAAATAGTGAAAGAAAATGGTATTTTGCAGAGACAGAATTTCTGACCTAAAGGGGGTTTTTTTTCTGATTTTTGATTGTTGGATGCGGAAATGATAGATTCTGGGACTTAAAAATTTTTTGAAAAAAAGGGTTTTGGGTCTTAGCTTTTCCTCACCACTAGGCACCCCAAAAAAGAACAAAGATTATTAATGGATTTGCTTTGTTTTTTTAAAAACAGTTTAGCGAGTATTCACATTACTTTTAATTTCCCTAAATCTTGCTATTAAAATTTTCTGATATATAAAATATATAATATAAATCCATAACTTTAAATTTTTTTATCTCAAACGTACGCATGAAAAGCTGTTTTTTTTGAAAAAATTTCCTTTAGTTCCAACTACACAAGTGCTCAGAATAAAAACAGGAGCCTTTACAAAATAAAATTACTGAATCAAAAGGACTAGTAAAAGGGGGAGGCGATCCCCTCGTTTCAGACTTGAATTCTCGATAAAAAAAAAAACCAAAAAAACAAATAATAGGTGGAAAAAATAGGCTTTGATTAAAAAATTTTTTAAACAAAATTTAGAGAGCCTTGTTTAAAAACCCCATGGGGTACAACCCTGTCAAGTAGGGTCAAAGGACTGCACCCCACAGAAGAAAATTTGGGTCCCCCTTTGTATTATCACCCTAAAAAAAAACCCTCGGGTTTTGGGCGGGGGCAGTTACTCTGCGGGTTTTCATGGTGACCTCAGATTCGGTTTGCCTTTTCATTCTTGCCTGGGTTTGAGTTTGTGCCCAAACCTTTGGGGTTAGGGTTCGGGGGGGACGCATTGGAGTGCCCTTGTGGTGGTTGTCACCTCAGGTGGGCAAATCACTCAGTTGGCCCCGGGATGAGTTAATACGGGTCGTTTTTGGGGGCTTAGAAAGGGGGTGTCCTGCTATTTTTACCCTCAAACGGCACCACTAAACACCAAAAAGGACCCAGCAGCGTCCCAGGACCCCTTGGCTTGTGGCCCGAGGGGCCCTGATGGGCCCTTTCCCTGTGGACTTTTTTTCCCTGGGGATGAAATAGAAAAAAAATCGGGGGGCTTTTGGGGGGGGGAATTGAAATGACAGTGTGGGGAACAGTGATTTTTTAAAAATTTGGACAAAACCCTAAAGGGGAAAAAAAGGGGGTTTTTTAAACTTAAAAAGAGAGAGAACAAAAGGAGTAAAGAAGACAAAGAAAATAAAATGGAACAAAGTACCCCAACAGTTGTTTTTTTAAGAAAGAAACTGGAAAACCCCCCAAAAAATGGAACATTGGAACGTTTTCTTCCAATCGAGTTTACTGCATTTCTCAAAACGCCAATCAAGAGGAGCGGGACATGTCCCTGGAAGTCGATTGACATTTTTAGGTTATTTAAAAGATGACGGGGGTTTTTTTTTGGTTTTAAAAAAAAAGCTATCCCTAACAGAAGCGTTTGCTTCGTTTCTAAGAAAAAAATTCAAATGGGTATATTTAAAAAAAAACCCTTTAAAAAAATACACTTTTAGTATAATGAATAGGTTTTGCATGGGGAAAAGCGAATATCTTTCTGGGTTTTTTTTTTTTCTTTTAAATCTAAGAAACGAAGCTAGGGTTTTTTCCTTTTGGGAATTGATTTTATTCCCAAAAAAATAAAAAAAGGGATTAAAAAACCCCCCACAATTGAAATAAACTTTGGTCACTAAAAACGTAACACAAAATGAAAATCTTTTGCCCAAGCCCAACTAAAATTTGATAATAAAACATGCCCCCTGCTCTTGATTTCCATTTTGTTCATTCATTACAAAATTTTTAAACCCGAACCAAAAACATGATCTTTTTAAACGGGGAGACAATATAAAAGGAAAAAAATTGGGTTGACTAAACTGTTTTTTGGGAAATGCATTCAAAAGAAAACTTTTTCTGTTAAATGTCATTTAAAACACTACAGTGAAAAAAACAAAAACCCCACAGATTACTTTGTGGTCTTTTTCCCTTGAAAAAAAGTAAAGAAGTTAAGATGGGGCCACCCCCCCTTTCCCCCCAACCCCGAAAAACATAAATTTTTTTTTCATAATTTTTTGAAAATTTATTTTCCCTTTTTTTTGATAACTGGCTGATCTGTTATCTGGGGTTCTTAATTTTTTAAAAACCCTTTGGCTAATGGGGCCGTTTAAATTTTAAAAAAAGTTTTTGTTGTGTGTTGGGTGTGTTTTGGGGTTTTTGTTGGTGTGTGCGCCCCCGCGCGTTTTGTGGGGGTTTGGTTTTTATGTGCGTTGTGTGTGTGCGTACGTGTGCGTGCGTGTGCGTGTGTGGGGTAATAAAAATGTGTATGTTTTTAAGTATGTATACATATTAACTACTTAAAATGAACCCGTCTATGCGCCTAGATGCGTTTTAATGTTTTTCAAAAAATTTGTTGAAAAGTGGCAACTGTCTTAAATCTGAGTAAATAGTTATTACCCCTCCCCTTAAAATTTTTCTGATTCTATGCTTGGAGCATGTTTCCCTTTCGTGATAAATGCTATGTCTGCTGGAAGAAAGAACGGACCCCAAATGGGGCGTAATTGGCTTAGGGGGGGGAGAAAGAGGGAAAAAAGGGGTTTCCTGAATTTTGGGCAGCCAGAAATGGGTATAGGGTTTTTTAGCAGACCTTTACAATAAAAAGGTCCACTTTAATTTACTTTCCCAAAAGAATGAACCCCCCAAAAAAACATTAAATAAGATAACATTATTTTCAACGGTTTTTTTTTCTTCATCTTATATGGTTCCCAAAGGGCAAATTTTCATAATTTTGATTCAAAAACAATCGATTCACCCTGGGCCTTTCTATTCCCAAATTTTCCCCGCCCACAAAAAATGGTACAAAAATTTTTCACTTTAAACCCAAATGTCCGTACTCTATTTTTGTTATGATAAAATAAAGCAGGTGCTGAAAAAAAAATGCATTCAAATAGGGGCTCAAGGGTTTAACAGTCAGGGAAAAAATTCTTTTTTCGATGAGTATGATGGGGTTTCCAAGAATGTGGGGGGTTTTTGGTTTGGTTGGTTTTCAATGGGAAATTTTCTTTATTCTTGGGTTTGAAATACGGTGAACCAATGTAGTCATTTGATAAGCACTAACGATTTCAAGGGCCATAAGGTTTTGGGGCTCCGTAAAAACAATCTTGATTTTTGGTTGTTTTTTTTAAACAAACCCTTTACTCTGTTTATTTGAAATGCATTATTAAACCCAAAATGGTGGGCTGCTGTAAGCTTTCAAAATTTGGGCCCGTCCTTTGGGCGGCTGCCTTAAAAAAAGTCATTGCTTTTTAAATTTTTAAGTTGTTTTTTTTTAAAAATTTTTGCTTGAGCCTGCTCTCAAGAAGGTAACCCGCATTGAGGGTGTGTTCAAGGTCATCCTGGCTTTAAACAGGAAAATTTTCCATTGATTTATTATTTGTTTCCCAAAAGATTGATTGATTGATTGATTGATTGATTGAAATTTAAAAAAACAAGTAATACTGACCAAATTTTAAAATTTGGGTTTTTGGTTTTAAAATTTTAAAAATTGGGGCCCCGTTTTCTTGAGATCATCTTTTTTCATCATTTTGGGGGAGATAAATGTATTTCAATTTTTTATATATAGCTTATTGGGTTATGTTTATGCTTCAGCTGCACCCTGACTTCCCCTGTGACCCGATCCCCCCCCCACCCCCCCCATCACACGGGGCAGGGCGGAAAAATTCCCCGCCTGCCCCTGGAAGGGGACACTGTGTCCTTACCGTTCCCCTGGGCCTCCTTTGGACATCCCCAGCAGGGAAATACTGGGTCCTGAAAATTCAAATTCAAGGACCCTCTTTCTGCTGGGGTACGTTTTGGGAGGGGGGACAACAACCCGAACGGTGACATGTCAGGCCCCAATGGGCTTCACACAGCGAAAAAGGAAAAACGCTGGGTGGACACCTTCCTTCTGCATTGTATTTTTGAGTTTCTCCCCTCTCTTCCTTTTCCTCTCTCTCTCCCCTCTCTCCCTCTCTCCCCTTTTCTCCTTTTCTCTCCCCTCCTCTCTCTCTCTCTCTCTCTCTTCTCTCTCTCTCTCTTCTCTCTCTCTCTCTCTCCCACCCAACCACCACACACACACACACACACACCCCACCACACACACACACCACACACCCCACATACGTTGTTTGTTTTCGGTGGTTTTTTTTTTAAACATTTTTCTGTATGTGGGGTTTGCATGGTTTAACAAATTTTTTAGGTTTTTTAATTTTTTTGTTGCTTTTATGATGTTTTCTCTTTTTGTTTTTTTATGGGTTTTTCATTTTTTTATGTTGTTATTCTTTTATGCATATAAATTAATTTATTATTTTTTTTATTGTTTTTTTGATAAATGGTTGTACAAAAACAAAAACACCCGTTTATTCAATGTACCATCTAAAAATAAAATTTTACTTTGACTAAGGGCTTTCAACATTCTCGTTGTTGTCTGTTGACTGTTTTGTCTTCTTATGTCTGTCTCTCTCTCTTGCTTTACTTATCTCTCCCAAATTCCCCCTCTCTTTTTTTTCTATTTCACAAACAACAAATACACACACACACACACCCCCACACACACACACAAAAACACACACCCTCTCTCCTTCTCTCACCTCTCTCTCTTTTTCTCTCTCGGGTTTTGTGTTGTTTTTTCTCTCTCTCTATTTTTTCACCCACACACAAAACCACACACAACCCCACACCCCACACATCACACATCACACATCTCAGGGGCCCGCAGGAGGAAATTTTCTACAACAAGGTTTGGGTCTTTTTATTGCAATCCCTTTTCCCGTAATTTTTTAGGGAACTTTTTAATAATGAGATGTGCCTGCAAATGCAACCCAAATTTCGCAGTCAATGGAAGCCATACTGCGGAACCCTTTCTGTGAGAAGTTGGCTTCCTGGTTCAATTGGTCTTGTTTTCGGGGGGTGGGTTGTTTTTCTGTCCTGTTTGATCCTTTTCCCCCTTTTGTAGGCCCTTTTTTTAACTGGGATTGGGCCCGCTCCCAATCCAATTCAGACAAATTGGGACTGGGAATTTTGCTGGTAATTTAGAAAAGTTTTCAGAAGAGGAAAGGGCATGTTCCTTGAAGGGCATTTCGAAACCCACATGGACAAGGCAACAGCCTGAACCCAATCTCCTTTCCTGTCAAGGGTTTTTTCAACTGAAGAAACAAAAAAACTTTGGGTTTTGGATAGATCGAAAGGGAATTTTTTGATTAAAAAAAAAGCCCTTTTAGAAATTTTTTTCCCAAAAAGAACAAAAAAAATAACATGAGTGGAAGAAGAAAATTCAAAAAAATTTTCAGACAGAAATTGAAAATTGATCGCAAAATTTAATTTTTTTAATGGAGTTTAAAAAGTTTATAAGCACAAGAGGCCCCGGGCATTTTAGTGGGTAAAAAAAAAAATCAAACTTGGTTTTTCCCCACCTTTAAAGCAATGGGCTTGCGTCTTGGGTGCTTAATTTAAAATTTTGCTTGTTGCCCTATGCTTTGAAGCCCTTCTATATTTAAAAACTGGTTCTTTTTTAAATTTAAACCCTACCCCCCAAAACCACCAAAAACACCTTCTCCCTTTCCTCCCTTCCCTCCCCTTGGTGTGTTTTTTTTACCTCTCTTTTCACACCCCCACACCAAACACCCCAAAATTTTCCTATTAATTCATAAAGAATCTAAACAAGGTGTGTTCTTTCTTCATTTTTGGTAATTTTTGGGCTTGAAAATTAATAAATTTGCATCGGGCTTTTTTCTTCATTAAAGGGAACCTTGGTTACTTAGAAGGGCCCGGTTTCCCTTTGGCCCCTTCGATGCTTGGGTGCATGTCCCCTGTTTCCCACTGTGACATTTTTTGAGTATTCACTTTTTAACCTTGATTACTGTTTTATGTTTGGCATAAAATAAAAATCTCAGAAAAAGAATTTTTCCTTAAAAACATTTAAATGGAAAAAAACCCACCTGCGAATTTTTCTGTAAGGTTTAAATGAAGCAGCAACCGGATTGGAAATTCAAGGCAAATTTGTTGGATATAGAATTTTTCAATTTGGAATAAAAAGAACATTTTAGAAGTGAAATTAAATAAAACATTAACAGGAACATACCAAATTAAGGGTCATTTCATAATTTTACGTGGACTGGGATTAAGTGGGTAAAAAATAATAACTTGTTGGATAACCCATCACTTGCTACTTGGCTAGGGGTTAAGTAAATTTAAACCCCTTTTTTTGTTTACCCAAACTGTGTGCTCGCCTTTGGTAACCCCCTGTTGCTTTGGATTGGGCCCACCAAAATTTTTTAAACGCTTACAATTGGGTTAACCAGAAACTGCCCATGGGGCCCCAAACCCCTAGATGGCGTGGATTTTTTTTCCCAAACTTTTTTGGTTTGTTTTAAGTTTTGGACCTGTAAAAACCTTTAAAAAAAACGCATTTTCTAAATTTAAACCCCCCTTTTTTAAAAGAAAAAAAAAAAACCCTTCTCAGTGACCTTAAATTATTTCCCTTCCCATAAAATTTCCCCCTTCTTTTCACTTTGAATTCCCTAAATTTCGGAAAATTGAAAATTAAAAACCCTTAGGATTATCAACAACCCCCCTTTTTCCCGTGATTTGAAAAAAAAATTCCCCCACATTTTCCCCATGGTTTTTTTTTTTAAAATCCCCCAGCTTAATTCCCCAAACACTTATTCTTTTACTTTTTTTCCCCAAAAATTTTTTCACCCCCAGGGGCTTGGGGTTGTGGCACCCTGGGGGTACAATCCACAAGGACCCCTTCAGTGTCGGCGCTTGGGGTAAGGCGAGAGGGCCCTGACTGTATGAGTCACTTTTTTGGGTTTTTTGTAGTCCCTGTTTGAGCTAATATTTGCAGGACACGTCTATTTAAAACCCCCACACTGTGACAGATTTTCAGGGCAAGACCCAAAAAAACAAACAACACCAACAGCCCCGCACACGCGACGCACAGTGAAGGAGAGTTTGAATTAATTAAAGGGGAAGAAGAAAGGAGGGGGGAAGGGGTTACAATAAACAGAATCAAATTTCCCCCACACCATGATGCATAATGAAACTGGACAGGTTTCCATGTCCAATGTCTTGACTTGTGGCACGCTGGCGCTTTTTCCCCATACAAGCAATGGGCTAGTGTTCACATGTATCTTTGTGTCTATCTCTCGGTCCTGTGTTGTCTGCGTCTGTCGTCTTCTGTCTGTCTGTGTCGTTGCTGTTTGTCTGTGTCTGTCTGTCTGTTGGTCTGCTGGTCTTCTCCTCTCTTCTTCTCTCCCCTCTTTTTCCCCTCCTTCTCCAAAAATTCCCTTTTTTACAAACCTGACCCCAAAACCCCGTAACATGTACACCCCCCTCACGCAACATGTCACGATCATTTTCAGCGCATCAGCCCCAGAAACAGTCCTGTGTTCGATGTTTGCGATGCGGGTGCCCAAGCTGCACCCTGGTTGTTGGTCCGTTCTTCCTCAACATGTGTTTGGTGCTCTTTGAAAAACCCCAGAAGAATCATTGTTCACTGGAATTTTGTCCATTTTAAACTCAAAGCCCACTCATCGCTTCACAAAAAAACCACATCGTTTGCCCTCAGAATAAGCACGTGACAAATCCGTTTTCTAGGGGTATCTCGAGTCTTCTCTGCAGAACCTTCTGCAAGCTCCGCCAAAAAATTTTCTGTCAGCCCCCACATCAGCCAAAGTTTC
The DNA here is from genome assembly GCA_028751875.1 of Rapana venosa. Lineage (NCBI taxonomy): Eukaryota > Metazoa > Mollusca > Gastropoda > Neogastropoda > Muricidae > Rapana > Rapana venosa. The sequence continues at coordinate 6,433,757 of CM054154.1, forward strand.
AGTTTCCCATAGAGGGGCTGTCCCCATTGCCCTGGTTCTAGGAGTTGACACATCGTCAGCCAGGTTTGTTGTAAAGGGGCTGATACGTATTGTGGGGGGCGAATTCCGTACAGAATACAGCCCAACAGGCGCAGGTGTGGTGTGTTGTTTGAAACGGGGGATGTGATGTGGAGACAGAGTGGTTGTGGGGGGGTAGGCATAAAAAATGTTGTGAATTTTTAGAGGGAAAAATCACCGCTTGATTTCTTCTGCCTTTTGCTGCTGTCTCTTCCCTTCTGCCTTCCGTTTCCTCCACCCCTCCCTCTCCTTGCCGTCTTCTGTCTTTTATTTGTCTTTCACTCTGTAGAGCTGCTTGGGGTTTCCACGGAAAAGTGGAGGGGGGAAGTTTTTGCGACTCCCATGGTGTGTTTTGCGAGTGGTCTTCAGCCGAGGTGCAACTGTATGTTGTCCCGCCACTGCAATACACCCCGGTTTGGAGTTGAGGTCTTGAGCGGCATCTAGGGTGTCTTCCGTAGTCAAGTCAAAAAGACTTAATCATCCTGAAGGGAAATTACAATACTGACGGCCCATGATACCTATAATTATCTCACAAGACACAAGAAAAAATACATTTCAGTTTGTTATAAAACTCTGCAGTCGACTGGCCCTAGAAAAAAAAGTCCACACTTTTCCCTCTTCTGCGTCTTTTCATGGCTGCCAGTCTCACAAAACTGAAGTTAGACAATACCCCTTTTCAAAGTCCCCACAAACTGCACCATCTTATTTTTGTAACTGTTTTCAGTACACTCCATCCCGTTCCCTTGTTCAGCCGCAGATACTTTGTGTTTCAAAAACCCAAAATTCAAAAAAACCACTGTGGCTGTCGATTTTTTTTTTTTTGGCCCTCCCGTGGAATGACCTCCTCTTCCCTTCCCCAAAAAACCTCCTTGTTCCTTCAATCCACCTCAAAACACACTTATTCCTACCTGCCTTCCCCCCTCTATCCTCTCTACTTTTAAAGCATTCTTCTCTCCTAATGTGTTCGGGGTGTTGTGTGGGGGTGTGTGTGTGGTGTTTGTGTGTGTGTGTGTGTGTGTGGGGTTTTGGTACTACAGGCATAAATTTGAAATAGTTTTTTATTATATTGGGGAAAGTTCTGCGCGAAAAATATTTGAGGCAAGCGCTTCGTTTGTTTTTTTTTAAAAGTTTTGGCGCTATAAAATTCCATATTTATTATTTTATTTTATAAGCTTCCCAAAAGATAGCTTTAAAAATTATCATCACAAACAAAACCCGGGTGCGCGCCCCAAAAACCCACACACCCCGCGTAACCACACACCCACAACACACACCACCAATGTGGAATTCATCATCATCAGCCCGGCCCTTGGGGGTCGGGGGGGGAGACATGAAAGACGATGTTGGTAAGCCCTCCACCCATCTGGCCCCCGGCTCTGCGGTGTCCCGGTCATTCACCGGTCCATTCCTGATGTTGTCCACCCCATGACTTGTTCTTCTTCCCCCCCTTCTGCCCCTTCGAGTTTTCCCCCGGCAGTACTGTTTGGGCAGGTTTGTGGGGGTGACGGGGCCGAACCTGTGTTTTTTTTTTTGACGATGGTGAAAGGGGGGTTCTGGGGCCCCTCGCCGTGTTTTTTGACTTTTGACAAATTCGTTGGTCTTTTTCTCTCCAGGATATGCCCGTAGTTTCTATGGATTTTTTTGAATGACTGGATTCGTTGCTGTTTCAGCGTCTTTGTCCGGGTTTTCCCCTTCCGTACGCGGGATCGCTGAATTAGGGCTTTTGTAGGTTTTATTTTGTTTGGGAAACTGATTTTTTTATTTTTCCCCATATGGTGGATTTTTGTATGGATGATGTTGCCATGGCTATTCTACTTTGATTTCTGTCGTCGATCGCCCCCCCTCCCTTTGTGAGTGTTTCGCCGAGATATTTAAAAACGTCTTTCCCCCCCTCCAGTTGTTGGCCCTTATGTAAATTTTTTTTCGGGGGCATTGTCGGCTTTCACAAGTACTTTATTTTTTTCCCAGTCACCTCCATCCCCTATGCCCGCTCTGTTCTCAAAATCTGGGCGTAAGATCTTTCAGCCTGGTTACTTCCGCCCATGGGGGGTCAATTTTTCATCGGCAAAACCGTAAAGGTTTTTGAGGGGTCTGCCGCCAAGGAGATGGGAGGGTGGAAGTCCCGGAGGGTCTTCTCATGATGTTTTTCCAAAACGATTGAACGGACTGGAGATAACAGGCATCCCTTTCGGACCCAAAATGTGGTTTTGAATAGTCTCCGAATGATTGTTCAGGCTGCACTGCTTTTCAGTGTTGTTTGGGTTTAATGTTTGCCTAGTCCTTTTTCAATGCCAAAATTTTTTAGGACTGCCCCGGGCCCTTTGTGCATACTCTGTCAAAAGCCCTTTTTGAAACGATGAAGTTGTGGAAAAAGGTCTCTCTGATGTTTTAAGATGTTTTTCCCTCATGATGTGGCGTTTAAAAAAATGTTCGATTGTGCTCCTGCCTGCCCTGAACCAGCTTTTTCCTCTGCAAGGTGTTCTTTTGCCCCCTTCTTGGTCATTCAAAAAAATTTGACATGACTTGCTGGCTGGCTATGAGGTGATTGTTCTATAGTTTTGGCATTGGCGTAAATTCCCCTTTTGGGGCGGGGGTATGATGGTGTTGTGTCCAGTCTGTTGTTTTGGCCCGTTTTGCCCCCCCAAAATCTTCTGACGTAGCTGTAACAATGTGATGATGTTTCCCCACCATGCTTGACACTTGCGGGTATATTGCGCTCCTGGGGACTTTCTATTGGTAAGCTGCGGAGGGCTTCTTCCCTTTTTCCCCCTCATAAAAGGTAAAGGGAGGGTGCTCTTGTTTTGTGCTTTCTCTTCCATTATGCTCTTGTCAGGTTATTTTGGGGGTTTGACAGTTCTTGACAATTTCAGACCCCCTGTTCAATGCAGCTGAGCTTTCTGGGGGGGTTTCCGGAGCTGTCTTCAATGACTGATGTTTTGGTTTGAAGTGGTTTTGTGAGTTTTTCGGGGTGTCGACCCTTTTTTACTGTTGCCCACTTTCATTTTTTTTCGTCTCATCACATTGTCATGACCACTTCTTCTGCCTTTAACATTGTTTTCACGAGATTGTTTCCCCCGGTATTTTTTAGGTTGGGAAAATGGTTGGTTTAAGTGCTTTTGTTCGCAGAGGTCCAAGTGTCTTGGGAGTCCATGGCTGGTGTTTTTTCCTCTGACGACCGAGTTACCTCCTTGCTGTTTTCGGGCCTCATTGAAAGTTGTTGGGGAGGGCATTTATGCATTGTCCGGAGGGTTAATGCCCCCAAAAAAATCCGCCCTTAGCTTGGAAGATCTCCTCGCATCGGATCTTTTTGGGTTTTTCCACTCAAATTTGATAGTGGGTTTGCACTTTTGTTTTTCTTCACTTCATTTTGAATCCAGCACACAAGGTCGTGGTCACTGCCCATGTCAGCTCCAGGGGTGGTTTTTGTTCGGCCTGTTGATGTGGTTTGAAGCGCCGTGGTGTTTAAAGTAGGAAAAACAAAGTTGTAAAAACCATTTATTGGGGAAAATAATTAAAATTGTTTTTTTTTTCGTGCACACACGTGCGCATTCACACACACGCGCACACCAAAAAAATAATAATAATAATAATAATAATAATATAATAAAATAATAATAATAATAATAATAATAATAATAATGTATGGGAAATTTATATACGTTGAATCTTGTAAAGCAACAAATCAAAGCGTCAATACAACAAAACACACCAATATATGAAAACCCGTTTTACACCTACACACACAGTCACCCACACCCATAATGACCATTACTATAAAGCATAAACAAACACACACAACACAATTTAGAAATTATTCTTGAAAGCCAAAAGCAAGATACAGTACTTATTTTCAATACCACACACACACACACACATACACCCATGCGCACACATCGAGGGGTGCTTGCCAGAAGGTACTATCCCTTGTGCAGCTAGTTCTGAGAAAACTGCATTTGACATATTGTGATCTATGAAACTGATAGTTATCAAGATGACATGAATCTCATATTCCTAACATAATTACGCTTTTTATGTTGCAATTTAGGGAGAGAAAAATTTAGTGGTTGGCAGTAGCCGTTTATTTATAAAAATAAAATAGTTTATGTTGGTGCTGGGTAGACCTCACTGGTAGTTTTCTCCAAACCCTTTCCTTCCTCTTATCATGCAGCAGAAAGAAAACGTTAGCCAATACACAGACCCCGCTGGCTGATGGTGTCCAGTGTTTCATTGCCAGGCAGGCCACCCCTCAGAGTTCTAGCCAAGTCCAGTCCCCACTAGCTGACGGCTGAGGTAAACAAACAGCTGGTCTGTTTCTGCTATCCAAACTCAGACCGGACTGGCGATAGAATTGATGGGGAAAAGACAGCAGACAACCAGAGCCCTGTTTATTTTAGGAAAGGCCTAGCACCTCGTGGTGGGAAGAGTGTTAGGCATGCAGCAGCATTTCATAGTACTATAAAGAAAAGTTTCAACATTTTGCATACTCTCTCTCTCTCTCCTCTCTCTCTCTCTCTCTCTCTCTCCCCTTCTCTCCTCTCTCCTCTCTCCTCTCTCCCCTCTCTCTCTCCTCCCCTCCTCTCTTTCAGTACACACACAAACAATTTAAAGCAAAAAACACTTTAATAATCTAATGAAAGACAATTACAATACTGAGAGGCACATTGATACGAATCACAAACTCAAAAAGACACACGAAAGCTACATTTCATATTTCTCTATCTTTTCACCATAATTTCAAATAAAAATATCACCCCACACCACACACACAACACACACACACACACCCACACACACACACACACACACCCACACACACAGAGCACATGAGTGCTTATTCCATTATCCTGGAATACAAGAATACACACACAACACGCAGCATGTACGTACCCCACTAATGCATGCACACCTCACTCTCTCACATGCACCACCCACTCATGCCTGTGCAGGTGCGCTCACACACACACACTTGCAGGCACTCATGCGTGTGCACATGCGCTCTCGCTCTCACTCTCACACACACACCAATGTAGGAGTACAGTGTTATAAAGACCTTTGACTAAAAAAGATATATACACTTATTATTTACACACTCACGTATGCACGCTCGCGCGCGCGCGCACGCGCGCACACACACACACACTCACACGCGCGCGAATATATGATTACAATGACCATTGACTAGAAAATACATATAAATTTTAATGTAAAAAATAAGACATATTTCATTAGCATGCCCATGTGTGCACATATGCACCCCCTTCCACACACACACACACACACACACACGCACGCACGCACGCACGCACGCATACACGCACTAGGCACCTACGCACGGGCACATACACACACACGCACACACATACGTGCGTGCACACCAGATAACGCATTCACAGACCAGTAGAGATTGTGGACATAATAGGCTTTCACATAATTATACGTTGCTGTGTGCGTACATGTGTGTGTGTGTGCGTGCGCGCGCATGCGCACATGTGCCGTGAGTAATTTTATCAAATATGTGTAGATGAATATTCAAGAAAGAATACAGTGGCTAAGACATGGGGGAAGGGATATATTATATTATTATATTAATATTATATATATATATAAACATATATTATATATATATATAATATAAATTTTTATCCCCTGGGCATTGTCTATCTCTTGCTGTCATGTAATAATGGTCAAGGACGATGTTCACGACTCAATGTCTTTAAACCAAAAATAAATAAATTATTCATGTTCCCCGTACGGTATTTCCTGTAGCAATGTTTACTGGACATTGTTCCCATAATGTACAAACACCACTCCCTCACTCATCCCCTTTGGGCGGGACGACCCTTTGGGGGACCCGCACGGCGCTGCAAGTGGCCCCCCAAATGGTTTGTCCTGGGCTGTTTTTAGGAGGTTTGGTTTCAGGAGGGGCCCGGGTTTACTCCTTGAGCGGATATTCCCTTTTGGTGGGTCCCTGCCTCCTTGTCCCCACCACCCGCAGGGTTCTTTTAAAGCTTTATGCCTTGTTGGTGGCCCAAAAACCCTCAGTTTCCTCCGTTTGACTGTATTAGCAATATGGGGTTTTTGTTTGCCGCCAGGCCCCGATTGCTGCCCGACGTTTGTCATTGGTTTTGGGTCTCTGTAGGTGATGTACAAAAACCCATTGTAAAATTTTGGAAACAGTGATTTGATTTTTTAATTTTTTAAGCTGATAGAAAGCCACTCTTTGAAAAAACCCCCACCCCAAACCTCTGAGTGTTAAACCTCCTCTCTAGCTGTCTCTGTTTTTGGGTGTGGGTTAAAAAAGTACGAGGTCAGTGTGGTTTGGGGCCTCATCTGTGTCCGCCTTTGTCCTTGCTCGGGGTTCTGGGAGTTTGTCATGACTTTGGGGAGAGGATGGAAGGTGTTGGTAAACCCTGATGTGCCTTAGAGACGACAGGATGTACACGTGACAAAAGGGTCCCGTTTTTGGCGTCTGCTTTTGGCTGCTGTTTTTCAAAAAAACCTCAGGAGCATATGGGCACTTTGAACCCCCTTCTTGATAAACCAACCAGTTTCAGAATACGAACACCATCATTCTCAAAGTTTGTTTTGAAGTGCATGATGTCATCAATGCTCTTGGATACCTGGATGCAACGTATCTCCAGCCACTTGACTCTGCGTGCATCTGTATCCATCTTTTTGTTGTGGATGTAGGCTGAGGCAAGTTTCTTGAAAATGTAGAATGGGTTGTGATTGATAGGCACAGCAATATAACGTTTTGCCACTCTTGCCAATCTGGAAACAATGTCCCACTCAGAAGGAATGTAGATGGGTGTGCATTTCTTTGCATTTGAAATTGCAGCGTGCATCGAGTCACACTCCATCTGAGTGTGACCAGTTATGGTCTTGACATTTGGGAGGGTGTTGACTGCAAAGAGGAGAGCTGTTAAGTATTGTTTCTGAGTTTGACAACCACAGCAAACTTATTAGATGATGACATGCTTGACATGGGCTGGAAGGGGAGAAATAAACTTGTAGAGGCAGCTGGCAATCTGACAAGATCCTCTCTTTCCTTCTGTCTCATCCCTCCACCAAGAAAAAAACGCTCACAAAAAAGAAGAAGAAAAGAATAGCAGAAATTGCCCAAACAACTGCTATCATTTTTGTCCCTCCGGCCTTCCCCAAATTACACACACACCACACACAAAACCCCCAAAGCTCACCACGCATGCATACACACATTTATTATTTATTTATCCATTTAAGTCACGAGATTTCTCTGCGTGAAATTCGGGCTGCCTCCCCGGGGAGAGCACGTCGCCACAAGAAGCAGCGCCACCCCTCTTTTTTTTTTTTTTTTTGGTCTGCAACTTTTATTTTCTTTCCCCATAAATCAAGTGGCATTTTTCTAAGGGGAATCTTGTAGGGCAGCTGCTCTGCCGGGTCCTCTTTCTTCTGCCCTCCATCAAAGTAAACAGACCAACGGTTTATCGAACTCCACCGAAAGATCTAGCCCGCCCCCAGACCACCACCACCAACAGGGGAAAAGTTTCACCCAGACTACGACAACCACCCGCTTCACACAGGCGCACTTACCCTCTACACCACGCATATCCACATAGACACACACCACACTCCCCTCTCTCAATCACACACATGTTTGCATGCATCACACATGCGCACACACAGAGAAACACAGACACACACATATGACAAATACAGACACACACACACACACAGCACATATGAAAAACACAGACAGACACACACACAGACACATATGAAAAACACAGATAACAGACAGACAGACAGACAGACACACACACACACACACACACACACACAACACACGCCGCACATATGAAAACCACAGACACACCACGCGCGCACACATGAAAAACACAGACAGACAGACACACGCGCACACACACACACCCACATCTAGAAACACAGACACAGAGACACAGACACACACACCACACGTATAAAAAACACTGAACACACACACACAACACACCACACAACACAAACACGAACACACACACACACACACACACACACACACACACACACACACACGCACACACACCACACGTATGAAAAGGACAGACACAGACACACACACGGCACATATGAAAAACACAGACACGTACACACACAGTGTACAAACAAAAAACATAGACAGACAGACATACAGATACACGCATATACGCATGCACGCATGCGTATATAGACGCTCTTGATGCTCTAACACACAGAGATGGAAGCATGCACTCTCGCAACAGACTAATATGGCAATTAATATGCACATGTAAATGTACGCAAATGTGTTTGTATGCACACGCAGAGAGAGGGATTGAAAAAGAGTATGCAAGCCTATTGATATGAATCAACATTTATAGAAGTACTAGTAATAAACCAAAACCTCAAAAGAGAATAAAACCCAAACTTACCCCGTTTTGTTGTACAAAGTTGATGCTTTTGGAATCGTTTTCCAATGCTTCGGAAGACGGAATGAAAATGCAGTGTTTCCTGGTACAGTCTCAGAAACGGGATGTTTTGATAAAGTGTGTAAGCTATTTAGTTATACACCAAACGTACTTCCCTTTCCCGGCAGCCTCCCTATAGACATGTTAAAACAATCTCACGGTGGACATAAACAAACCCAGCTATCCTGCTTTAGGGGTCTAGGAACCATCAACGTTTTGAGGCGGCCAGCAGTGGCCACCTGCAATGCTTTCTCAACCTGCTAGTATTTGGGTAACACTCTTTGGCCTGACTTTAAGCCATAGTAGAAACCTGCTAGCATCCATTAGCACCTTCTGCTAGACATCACTTAGCCCTTTTTTCGTACGACACGTTTGAGTTCTGATCAATAAATTGATAATTAATCACCATACTGGAAAATTTCGAATTTTATAATAAAGCAGGCCTGTTTCCGAGTCCAGTCATATAAAAAAGTGAAAATGTCAAATGTTGATACTTAGACCCTTCTGGCTGGCATCCCTCGACATGCACTTTTGACAATCAGGGAGGTATATCAGAGAATGTAAAACTGTTTGGTCAGTGCTGTTTTGAATTTAGAATTTGAATGACAGGATTTTCTTTTTCTATTTGTTTTACTGTTGGAGCACCGAAAGTGGCGTCCTGAAGGCAACAACTTAAATTCCTAAGACATAGCATGGGATGGATCAGCCAAGATGGCAGTGGCTTTGCGCACAAGCTGCTGATCACAGTACAGCTTGATATCTCTTTGTTCTTCTTCAATTATTTTTCAGCAGATTCTAACAATTCCCCGAACACTATTCTTGTTTTTAACACTAAGGTTGTTGTACCAACAGATGAAAGCAAAACTTAGAACACTCGCTATGCAGGACTTGTAGAACAAAGAAAGAATCTTTTTGTCAATAAAAAATGAGTTAAGCTTCCTCAGAAAATACACATATGTTGTTGTCTTTTTTAGACAATAGCGTCATTGTTAGCATCCCAGTTTAGTTTGTCATCAAAAACAGTTCCCAGATACTTGTACTTCGAAACATTTTCAACTTCTTGACTATGGATGGTAACATGCTCAGAAGTGTGACCCGATCTTCTGAAATCGATAGGAAGATCTTTATTTTTAGAAGCATTTAGCTCAAGATATGTCTCATCACACCAATTCACGAAATCAGTAAGGGCTGGACATGGTTTTGGACAGATCCAGATAAGAGAGACAAAAGCGCACTGTCATCGGCAAATTTTACAAGAAAGGAATTTTCATAGCTGTTTCTGCAATCATCTGTCTATAGAATGTACAGAAGTGGCGAGAGAACGCATCCCTGTGGAGAACCCGTAGAGGTAAATCTAAACCGAGAAGATATTTATTGGCAAAATCCCGCTGCGGTCTGTTGGTTAGAAATTCATTCAGCCAACAGACAAGTTGATAGTCTACATCAAATTTTAATAGTATTTTGTGAACAAGAACATTAGGCTGCATTGTATTGAAAGCTGAACTAAAGTCAGCAAACAATATTCTGGCATGAGAGTCAGGTGCTTCTAAGTGGTTGTACAACTTGTTAAAAATGAACAGTTTGGCATCTTCGACACCTCGTCCTGTCCTGTAGACAAACTGTAGTGGGTCAAGGTCTTTCTCTGTAGTGGAAAGAATGAGAGATTTTATGATCTGTTCTAATGTTTTCATCACAAGTGATGTGAGGGCTACAGGTCTGAAATCGTTGGACCGAGAAGGATTTGGTTTCTTTGGAAGAGGTATTACATTGGAAGTCTTCCAAATAACTGGTATTTGGCTAGTGTCCAGTCAGGCTTGGAACAGGTGCTGAAAGAGGCTGGCAAGTTCAGTAGCACAGAACTTAAGGGTTCTGCCGCATATGCATCTGGTCCGGGAGATTTCTTGATATTTATTGCCTTGAAGTGTTAACAAATAACTGTTTCATCAACAATGACGCTATTCTCAAAGAGTAGAGATTGCTTCAGGCCATTTATTTCATCTGAAAAATCATGCTTGTCGAAGCGATTAAAAATTGCATTTAAATGGTCTGGTAAGTTGTTGTCACAGACCGCCTAGAGACTAATCTTCGACCTATGTGGGGCAGCTGCCTTTATGCTGAACTATTTTTTATTCCCGCCAGCAGCGCAAAAGTTGTTCCCTGCAAACTTGTCCTTTTTATTTTTTAGTAATCTACTTGGCAACAGCAGCTTTTTCTTCTTTATTCA
>CM054154.1:6445002-6492502 GCA_028751875.1 Rapana venosa
AAACATTTTAAAACCATACAATTCAAAAAAAAAAAATTTCTCAAAAAAAATATCTGTCATAAACAACAAACAAGAACAAAGAAAAAACAAACCAAAACAAACAAAGAAAAAAAAAATAAAATAAAAATAAAAACCCACACCAACTGCTCCCCCCCCCCTCCCACTCACACACATACACACACAAACCTTCAACCATACAAACAGCTGAATAAAACCAAACAAAAACAAAATGAATCAACAAGAACAACCAAACAAGGAAATAAACAATCAAACAAACACAAACATACGTACACAACAACAACAGCGACAATAAACTAACATAGGACAAGAATGACAGCCAAGACAAATGAAGAACAATATAGAACTAACAAAAGACGAGAAAAAGAGTCTAAAATACCCCCTCCCCCTCCCCAAGAAAACCACCCTAAACCCAAAACAAACAAAAAGCAAAATAAACCAGAACCCCACCCCCACCACCACCAACAATAACAACAACAACAACAACCAAATGTGTGTGCCTGCGTGTGTATGTATCCCTGTGTTTATGCATGTATGTGTATGAATGCGTTTTTATGTGTAAGTGCTTGTTTGTGCGCAAGAGTGTGTGGCAATAGTTGTTGATATTGTAGTGCTGTTGTTGCTACCAAGTCTTACCACAACTGGTACCCATGCAGGGCTGTTTGTTTGTTATTCCTTCCCCCTCCCTATCTCTCTCTCCCTACCCAGCAGTGACCTGACTGTGCACACCCACCTGCTGACAAGGCTGGCCAGGTGAAGAGCAGAGCACACCAACACACACACCTGCCCCACATGGTCACTGTGCCGCCTCTGTCTCCAGCACCACACAGCAGACCTCTGACTAGTGCACACAGTCACACCTTAACCACCTGCCACGTCTGTCCGTCCGTCCGTCCGTCTGTCTGTCTGTCTGTCTGGGGAAGTCACAGACAGGAACGCCTGATTTCATGTGCAACTTTCTACAAACCCAGTCACTGTCAATCTGCCCCGTGTTGATTCATTTCCTCTTTCAGGTTTTCAGTTTGGCAGTTTGAATAGCGATAGCTATTTGGAGTGCTGCACAGAGTGTAGGCCGAGATAGTGTTACTGGGTGTCCTAACTTGACTGCTGACTGTAAGCGAGGCTTCTTCCTGGTTTGTGTGCCCTCTTTGTCTGTGCATGTCAGTCTCTTTGTGCCCATGCCTCTGTCTGTGTGCAAATCTCTCTCTCTCTCTCTCTCTCTGTCTCTCTCTGTCTCTCTGTCTCTGTCTCTCTCTCTCTCTCTCTCTCTCTCTCTCTCTCTCTCTCTCTCTCTCTCTCTCTCTATATATATATATATATATTATATATATACATATATAATATATATTATATATGTGTGTGTGTGAGGGAGAGATATTAGAGAGAGAAAGAGGAGAGAGAGAGAGAGAGAGAGAGAGAGAGAGAGTAGAGAGAGAGAGAGAGAGAGAGGAGAGAGAGAGAGAGAGAGAGAGAATCAAGTCAAGTCATGTCGAATTCTTTTATTTCAAGGATAATGAATAAGCAGTCATGTGCGTTTTTATATCCATCCGTTGTTCTTATCATTATATAGCTTCAATCTAGAAAATAAGACCTATTACAAACAAAACAATAAAAACGATATTAACAAAAACAAACAGCAACATTTTAGAAACAAGAACACAATAACAAACAAACAAAACAGAGACAAGAACAGAAAGAAAATAATAATGTATCACAAAAGCACACTCACACCTGTGTGTGTGCACGCACACACACACACACACACACCAACACACACACACACACACACACAAACACACTTAAAAATAGAAAAGAAACAATTAAATTATAATAATGATAAAAAGAGACACATAAGCAAGTATCAAATTAGGAAACATAGCATAAAAATCTGCTGAAAACATCATCCCACCACCATTTATCACAAATATAAATAATAAAAGCCATAATGTTTAGTACAATGGGAGGAAGAAACTGCCAATATTTATCATGGTTATAGGGAAGAATCAGTACTACCAGTAGCAAACTGCATTAAATATATGTCTCAGATTTTAAAAAGTCAATCATGCATACCATTTAAAGCAAAATAATTGTATAATAATTTATTCACACACACATGCACACACACACACACACACACACACACACACACACACACACACGTGCAGGTGGACATCATCAATAGGCTTCATGCAAAGGGAAATATAAGCCTTCAAAATTCAAGTACATTTATACAATTTATATAAAAAGTAAGCACTTTACCCTGAATGCCCATTCATCATATCTCTCTACTTAAATAAAAGTGATACCATCTTCTTTGTTATGGAGATAACATATACAAGTATGGGATTAATGCTGAAACGAGTTTTTCAAATAAAATATTAAGAAACTGATAAGAACCTATTAAATACTTGCTTAAGGACCAAAACAAGAACCGAACAAGAATGTAAAACAATAACTAAAAGAAAACTAAAACAAGAACATAACAGAGAACATAACAAAGAACATAAAGAACATAAAGAACATAAGAAGGAACCTAAAAAGAACTTGTCCAATAATTGTTTGGTAAAAAATATATTGATAAAGATAGACATCATGAATTGCGATGAGCTTTTGCAGAAGACCTCCGGTCAAGAAGACATAACTGATGAGAAGTTCGCTGGATAAGAAGGAGAAGCTGGTCTCTTTTGCTGCTTGTGGTAAAACAAAGCATTACTTAGGAACACAACTAACCATGAACAGGTCAACTTCTAAGATCAAACCCCGTGCTTGATCAGGCGTCATTTGTGATAGCATTTTTAGAACCCCATCAACATCAAAAGGGCCAATGTACATCTGAAATAATGACTGTTCGTGCCTATGTGTTGTGCTTGCTTGGTACACAGGTACAGACAAAGTCAAGCATCATCACAAGTGGTGGCACTGGGTTTGATGCACAGAAGCAGTTTCTAGCAAATCTTGAAGACAGTATTAACTCAGCTGTTGACCTACCATCAAGCATCAAGCATTATCAAGATGTTCTTCACTATGCTATGTCTAAGGTGGACTTTGCTATAGCGCATGGTTTATATATGTTACCTTCCAACATGCAGTTACAAATAGGAACAATCACAAACTACAACAACAATATTCTTATAATTTACCAAAAAAAAGTTTACCACCTCAAGACTTAGCACAGTCAGCAAACACAACAACTGAAACAATTCTAAAGTTGGAAACTAGCTTCACACATGCAGATGAAGACACAGCACTGAAAACAATAAATGAACCACCCCTGCCCTTGTGAGAAATAATGGGGCTCAATCAAGCACTACAGAGTATTAGAGGCCAACTGATAAACAATCTAGCAAAGCTAAGTGAAGTCGACTCACACATAGGACTAAAAAAAAGAAGCTACCAGAAGCAGACGATGCAAATCTTAGACAGGAAGTAAAGAATCACACAGTGTCTAAAATATCTGCAAGATGAACACCAAGCAAGATTAGAGGTCCTAAACAATAGCAGATAACAACTACAATCTCAGGTTAGCAGAATAAAAGAAACAATCCACCACACTCTTTATGAAAACACAACACTAGCGGAGATAATTCATAACTGTTTTGTGTGCAAGGCATAACATTTGTAGTACAATTACTGGCTGGGTTTTGCCATTAGCACACTTGTCTATGCACTGACAGGCAGCACACCACCACCACCACCACTATCACCTTCCCTACCCACAGGCACAGGCACATGCTGGGTTCAAAAACAACTCAGCCTCTTAGCAAACCTACTAAAAAAAAAACTAGCTACCAAAGTAGCAGAGGCATTGCCTGGTATAATTGGTTCTGTTGTTAGCTGGCTGTTATCAACAGCAAGTAAGGTTGTGGGATTTATGGCAGAGCATTTGTGGGCTTTAGGAATGTTATTTGTTGGCGTTTTGTTTTCTAAGATAAAGATAAACAAGTCTGCTTAAAACAAGAATAGTTGTAAGAGCAGTCATTTGATCTGAGTGACTGTCTCCTGTAAGGGAATAACATTTATATTTGTTTTAAGGTGGTAGAAGTTTTGCCCTTGTTGTTGCTGTATCTGTTGGTGTTGTTGGTGCTGGTACTACACTACTGCTGCTGGTGCTACTGATACTACTGCTGCTGGTGTGTTGTTTACGCTTTCATTTTTGCCAATCTGCACACAATCTCCAGCTATAAGAATATTATTGTTGTAGGTTTTGATTGTTCCTATTTGTAAATGCATGTTGAAAGGTAGCATATATAAACCATGTCCTATAGCAAAGTTTACCTTAGACCGTGCATAGTGAAGAACATCTTGATAATGCTTGATGTTTGATGGTAGGTCAACAGCTGAGTTAATACTGTCTTCAAGATTTGCTAGATACTGCTTCTGTGCATCAAACCCAGTGCAACCACTTGTGATGATGCTTGACCTTGTCTGTACCTGTGCTCCAAGCAAGCACCACACATAGGCACGAACAGAGTCATTAATCCTCTCTAATGCTGGTCTTGTTAACCCTTCACTCTTGTCAAGAATGAAAGTTGTCCATGCATTTATGTGCTCTTGCTCTATTGATCCTAAGCTTAAAGTAGTGCCTGAAGAGAAAGACTATATGAAGGCCACCAGTTGTAGTTATACCTCCTGTGCACACCCCACAAATACAGAGTCCCCATACCATGATTTTTGTCCTGTGTTTGTCTGAATGCGGTCTTAGAATTAATATTGAACACATTGCACAGCCCCTCATAAGCCTTCATGTTAATCATATTATTAAATGGATTGAAATTGCTATCAGTGGGCTATGGGACCTGCAGCTCAGATAGCACACGCCTTAACTGACTTTAATGCCAAAGTAGGTCCTGACTCTTACAACCAATGGGCCGGAACAGTTGGTCAGTTTGGAACTGGAGAGACCAACGACAGGGGACTACGTCTGCTGGAGTTTGCCTGCACTCACAGACTTACCATTGCCAATACCCTCTATCCCCACAAGCAGTCAAGGAGGACAACCTGGCATGCGCCAAACGGCAAGATCCATAACCAAATAGATTTTATCTTAACACCACGGCGCTTCAAATCCAGCATCAACAGAGCCAGAACAAGAACCTACCCTGGAGCTGACATAGGCAGTGACCACGACCTTGTGCTGCTGGTATTCAAAATGAAACTGAAGAAAAACAAACAGCCTGCAAACCCACGTATCAAATTTGACGTGGACAAATTGAAAGATCCAGATGTCGAGGAGATCTTCCAAGCTAAGCTTGGCGGACGTTTTGCGGCATTAACCCTCCTGGACAATGACATCAATGACCTCACCAACAACTTGAATGAGGCAGTCCGAGAAACAGCAGAGGAGATACTTGGTCGTCAGAGGAATAAACACCAGCCATGGACTACCAATGACATCTTGGACCTCTGCGATACAAGAAGAGCACGAAACCAACCAGGTCTTCCAACCCTAAAGAATACCAGGAGGCCAACAATCTTGTGAAGAAGTCAATGATAAAGGCCAGAGAGAAGTGGATCAGTGATCAATGTGATGAGATCGAAAAAAGCATGAAAGTGGGCAACAGTAAAAAGGCATACGACACCCCTGAAGAAACTCACAAAACCACTTCAAACCAAATTATCAGTCATTGAAAACAGCTCCGGAAACCTCCTCACAGAAAGCTCAGCTGCATTGAACAGGTGGTCTGAGTATTGTCAAGAACTGTACAACTACACAATACAACCTGACAAAAGCATAATAGAAGAGAAAGCAGCAACATCAAGAGCACCCTCGTCATTACCTATACTGAGGGAAGAAGTGGAAGAAGCCATCCGCAGGTTGCCAGTAGGAAAGTCCCCAGGAGCAGACAACATACCAGCAGAGCTGCTCAAACATGGTGGCGAAACAGTCATCACACATGTTACAGCTATCTGTCAGAAGATTTGGGAGACAAAACAGTGGCCAACAGAATGGACACAATCACTCATCATATCCCTGCCCAAGAAGGGGAATTTACGCCAATGCTAAAACTATAGAACAGTTAGCCTCATCAGCCTCGCCAGCAAGATCATGCTCAAAGTTATTTTGAATCGACTCAAGAAGGAGGCAGAAGAACACCTTGCAGAGGAACAAGCTGGGTTCAGGGCAGGCAGGAGCACAATCGAACAGATTTTTAACTGCCACATCCTGATGGAAAAACACCTTCAACATCAGAGAGACCTGTTCCACAACTTCATCGACTTCAAGAAGGCTTTCGACAGAGTGTGGCACGAAGGCCTGTGACAGGTCCTCAGAATGTTTGGCATTGAAGAAGGACTAGTGCAAACCATTCAAGCACTATACAACACCGCAAGCAGTGCAGTCCTTCTGAACAATCAGGTCGGAGACTACTTCAAAACCACAGTTGGGGTCCGACAAGGATGCCTGTTATCTCTAGTCCTGTTTAATCTGTTCTTGGTAAACATTATGAGAGAGACCCTCCATGACTTCCACTCTACCATCTCCATTGGTGGCAGACCCCTCAACAACTTGTGGTTTGCCGATGACATTGACCTCATGGGCGGAAGTAACACAGAGCTGCAAGATCTTACGACCAGACTTGAGAACAGAGCTGGAGCATATGGGATAGAGGTGAGCTCGGAGAAAAGTAAAGTACTTGTGAACAGCACAAGCAACGCCACTGCTAAAATTTACATGAACGGCCAACAACTGGAGGAGGTAGACGCTTTTAAATACCTTGGCGCTACACTCACAAAGGACGGGCGATCGACGACAGAAATCAAAGTCAGAATAGCCATAGCAACATCTTCCATGACAAAACTCACCACCATATGGAAAAGTAAAGAGATCAGTTTCCCAATCAAACTAAAGCTCTACAAAGCCCTAATTCAGACTATTCTGCTGTACGGAAGTGAAACCTGGACATTGACTGCTGAAACAGCAAAGCGATTCCAGTTATTCGAAACAAAATGTCATAGAAAACTACTGGGCATATCCTGGAGAGAACGAAAGACCAATGAATTTGTCAAGAGTCAAATAACACGGCTGGCAGGTCCACAGGGACCCCTTCTCACCATCATCAAGAAGAAAAAGCTGACATGGTTCAGCCACGTCACCCGCCACAACACTCTGCCCAAAACAGTACTGCAGGGAACACTCGAAGGTGGCAGAAAGAGGGGAAGACAGAACAGGTCATGGATGAACAACATCAGAGAATGGACCAGGATGAATGACTTGGCACTACTGCACAGAGCCGAGGACCGAGATGGATGGAGGAGGCTTACCACGGCATCGTCTTTCGTGTCTCCTCCACAACCGCCAAGGTCACAGGTCTGATGATGATGATGAAACTGATAGTACACATGAAACCTGTACACAGACTTTACTAGCTGGTTTGGATGGTTCATGTGGTCAGCATATGACACACCACAGCCTGTAGTTGCACAGTGGATAGCAAAGTTTAAGTGGTTTTGATAGAACTGTATAGGATTAGACAACCATGCTTTTGCAGTGGTATCATTCTTGATGGACGGGTTTAAGTATGATTTCAGTGGGTCAGGAACGTTAACTTGAAACAATGCCGTCTCTGTCACAGCAACATCCAGTGCAGCAAACATTATAGTCTTTGGGTTATAGTGAGATCCAGCCTCGTATTTTGCATCCCTTTTATATTTATACATTATTAGTTTTTATAGTAGATAAAATGTTTTTAACACTAACAAACATCCAGTCAGGTGTACCTGTTAAACTAGCGATTCCTATTGACAACTGCTGTAAACAAAACTGTCGCCCTGCATGCTATTTTCTGCAGAGTATCATGGACAAACATCAACAGCAGCAGCAACAACTGGGTTATCATAAGAGATCCTAGTACTGGATTGATCAATTGACTTACTGTGCAAGAAGGTTATTATGACTTCTGTACACTGCAAAAGGAGCTCCTTCGTCCAGCAGGTATCACAGCAAAACTCAACAATGCTAGTCTAAAAGTCAATGTAAAGTCATCTTCACCAATTAGGATGTCAGGACCACTTACAAAAATGCTTGGGTTTGACAAGATGATGATTATAGATAGCTATAAAAAGCTTGTTTATGGTGATGATGAAAAAATAACGTTAGTTGGTGAAAAGCCCATTGACATGACAGTAAACTCTTTGCTTTTTGTGCACCTGTTTCAATTAAACACAACACAAAACTAAGTGGTGACGAAGGCTTTTTCATCATCAGTTCTGATCTACTATGAATCCTTCCACCCAGCAGAGCAATGTTCTGTGAAACACAGCCCAATGGCTTTACTACACTTCAATTCAAAGAGCTAGAAGAAGGCTTCCATGAAACACTCTGTATAATGATCAAAGACGCAGTACTGTCACGGTTCGCATTATTCTGCACATAATTCCGTGCATTACTCAGTGCTATTTCTCTCTGTGTGTGTCTGGATGCTGGTGTCTTTCTGTGTTCACATTTGCTTTTTTTTACGTACATTAACTCCAGCTTAGTGGCATGCACATCCCCTTTTCTCTGCAATTTTGCATGCAGGTTAGCTTCTCATGAAGTTCCTGGTCGTGAGTTAGGGTTTGTTTCATCAGCTGAGTAGCAGCAGCTTTGAATAGGGGGATGTTTTTACTTGAGAGAGGAGGAGGAGATTCAGTCTTCGGCTGAAGTTCGTTGGTCGCCGTTCCAGCTGGGCTGTTGGGCGCCGCGTGATGTTGTCTCTCTATTTGGAGGGCAGGGGGGAGCAGCACTTGGCGTAGTTTAGGCTCCTGTGAACCCGGTTTTCGTTCTTCGTTGTTATGTCGTGTCCGTCCTGTCAATGTCTTCTTCGAGGTGCAGGAGTGCACCGTTCTTCCTGTGGTGTGGTGTCTCTGCTTGGAGAGCAGAGGAGAGCATTCATCTTTGAGTTGATCTGGCTCCCGAGGACCAGTCTACGTTCTTCGTCGTTGTGCTGTGCTGTCCGTTTTATCAACGTCTTTCCTGGGTGCAGGAGTGCACCTTATTCTTTCTCAGTAACAGGTGAGGGATGCTCTGTAGATATGATTGAGTTCTGTGATGGTTCATTGTGCCGTTGTGGTTGTTGTCGTTGAGTGTCTTGTGTTAGTGCAGTGCTTGGATAGTTCGTTCTGGAATAAATTAATGTAGAATGTTTTCGAGGGAGATTTCTTCTGTCTTTAGGTTTATGGAATATTGGGCAGGCTTAGGTTTCTCCTTTAGTGAACAATAGGATACGTTCTTTAATATATGTTTTTAATGCTAATGTTTTGTCTAGAGAGAATTCTCACTAGTGTTTAGAACACTCGGTATTTCTTAAGGTTAAAAATCAATATGGGTGAGCCCTGAGTGATTTGGGATTTAGTGCAAGTTTGTGTAATAAGCGGCTGTATGTGGTTGTTATTGGTTTTCTGTAAGATAATTCGCTTTTGTTGAAAAGGTTTTTAAAAGTATTTTAAATTAAATGTATTTGAACATAAATAATATTCGATTATACATCAGACGTCATTTAGATTGGAAATGTAAATGATTCCTTGGAGATACATGAAGCTTTGGCTGAATACACAAATTGTCAATTGTCTGTGGACAAAAGGGAAATAATCCTAGTTGCCTTAGCGCTAGCCATGGGCATATGCTGAGGAACGGCAAGTATTGCCTGTTCCAGGTTCCTGTGGGTGCCTCCAGTGGTGGAGTCGTGCCTGGAGAGGGTGCAGCCCGGTGTGCCCTGAAGAGTCGCTGACGGCTTGTCCTTGACCCTCTGTCCCTTTGTTCCCTGGATCCAGCTTTTCCCCCTTTGACCCGTTTCCCTTCTCCCTGCTGCCCTGTCCACCCGTGACCATCCTTGAGGACTTCAGCCTGTGATGGTGACTGTGCTCGGAAACCCGAGTCGTGACTGTAAGGGAAGTGGGAGGGGAATATTCCTCAAGCAGATGTCTGAACTGTGCAGAAGAGGGGACTGTGGTAGCTAGAAATTAGAGTGTGACTGGAAGTTGAATCTGTGTGTGTGTGTGGAAGTGAGTTTAAGTATTTGTCTGATGATTCATTTTGGATTTTGAAAAGTAAAGTCTGGAACTTTTCTTCGGTGTTCCGTTTGGTGTTGTCGTGATGATAGTTAGGGAGGGCATGGGTGGGGGTTTAGCCACAATCCCTTATGGAGCGTGACAAGTACAAAGAATATTTGACTGTAAAAACGTACATATTACACTTGAAATAAAATAAATAACCATATACATACGTACTAATAACCATGTCACGCAGTCCTGTAATAAGAGCACCTGAAACCTGCCCAACTATTGAGCTAAAAGATCTTGGTGATGTTCAAGAATTTGAGGAGGATGGAGAGATTGGTGAAGTTTATGCTTTTGAGTACACAGACGAAGGATACTACAAGCGCACAGCAATAGATGAAGCTAAAAAACCTCAGTTTCCTAAACTTGAACAGTTGCGCAATGTTGAAGCTGAAGCAACAGCAGATGATATTATTTACAAAGTAACATATAAAGGTAATAAATGGCTCTTCAAACCAAGCATCCACTGGCAGATCAAGTTTGAGTTTATCAGTCCATACACTTTCTATACAACCAACAGAACTTTCCGTAAAGCAATCAATGCTGAACCAGTAAACATAGCACTGGCATATGAATCAGCCAGCAGAAATCAATTAGAGATCATAGCATTTAAGAAGACACGTTACCTGCTTCATAGAAAAGACTCAGTGACTACACCATCAACCACAAAGGTACAGTTCCTTCTTTAATTTCCTCTGGACAATCAGTACACAATGGTGTTTGGCCTCGTTGCAAGGGAAGAAAGAGCTACTTTCTTGTTCATGAATGGAATTGATATCAACTGGAAAGACCTGGATGTTGAAGGCCTCAGATTTGCTATTGTTATTCAGAACAGCGGTGGCGACAATATCTGATGTGTGCACTTCCAGTTATAAAATCAACTTGCTCCTAATCCCACCACAGCTGACACCTTTAATGTCCCTCAGTCTACACCACATTGACCTCATTGCCGTTTATTACACTAAAGCTGCACTGCCCAATAATCAGCCACAAGACTTAATGGTAGAATACAAATAAAAAACATTGCATATGTTGTTTTTGTTTTTTTGTTAAAAAGTATAAGAAGAAGATGACGACTGTTAAATTTCCTAAAGTTCCTAGTGCACTGGGTGCTGAACTAATAATAATAATAATATATGGAATTTATAGAGCGCTATATCTTGCAATTACAAATCAGAGCGCTTCCATTCAATCCGCTCCCACACAAACAACCAACAATGATTAACAATATTCTAACAAATTCAAATGTACACACACACACACACACACACACACACACACACACACACACAGGTTGTACATTTCAGCAGGGTGATGGAATTTTGGCTTTCAAAGGCAGGGACAGACATGAGATGAAACAAGAGGGGAAAATCTTAGGTTTGAAATAGGTATGTTTTTAGGCTGGATTTAAAGCTGTCGTAAGTAGGCTTTTCACGAAGGGAGAGAGGGAGGTCATTCCAGATTGATGGACCAGAAATAGAGAAAGAGCGACGCCAACAGTGGATTGGTTGAATCTAGGTATTCGTAAGCACAAGGTATCTGCAGCAGAGCGGAGGGAACGAGGAGTGTACAGGTGAAGACATTCACAGAGGTAGGAGGGTGCTGTTTTGTGTAGGCATTTGTAACAGAGGGTACTGATCTTGTACTTTACTCTCTGTGGCACAGGCAACCAGTGGATAGATTGCAGGAGTGGAGTAATATGCTCAGATTTTTTTTCTTTTTGAGGACTAATCGAGCTGCAGAGTTTTGTATGCGTTGAATGGAGGGATAGATGATGCTGGCAGACCAGCCAAAAGAGAATTACAATAGTCCAGACATGAAAGAATAAGAGATGTGACAAGTTTGGATGTTGCATCAGTGGACAGGTACTTTCGGATTGCACTTATACGTCGTAATTGATAGTAGCAGGACTGGCAGGTCTGGATGATGAACTTTTGCATAGAGAGTGTGTTGTCAATAACAACACCTAGATACTTAACTGCACTGGATAGCGGAACTGATGTACTGCCAAATTCTTTTGAATCTGTTGTGATGGAAGAGAGTTTATGTTTGGTCCCTATAATCATGGCTTCGGTTTTATATGCATTTAGCTGTAACTTGTTTTGTATCATCCAGTTTTGAATGTCCTGAAGGCAAAGTGACATATTAAATTTTGTCAAGAGAGAAGGCAGATTTTCAGGAGTGTCACTGCTTTGAATCTGAGAGTCATCAGCGTAGAAATGATGGTTGATCTCGTGACGGTTTATTATGTATGAGAGTGGAACAGTGTAGAGATTAAACAGGACAGGGCCCAGAACTGATCCTTGTGGGACTCCACATTCTAGTTTTACAGGAATTGATTGAATTTTGTTTACTGTGACTGTCTGGAATCGATCAGTGAGGTATGAACTAAACCAGGTAAGAGCTGTGCCAGTAACACCGAACGTTTTTTGGAGACGGGAGAGAAGGATAGAGTGATCTATAGTGTCATATTCTGCAGATAAGTCGAGAAGAGTGAGAAGGGAGATTTTCTCTGAGTCAGAAGCGTTTAGAAGCGTGTTTAACGTATGGACTAGGGTGGTTTTCGTGCTGTGGTTGACGCGATAGGCAGACTGAAATGCGGGAAGGAGACTATTTGAATGAAGATGGCTGTTGAGTTGTTTCAGAACTACTTTTTCAAGGACTTTGGAGATGAAAGGTAGGTTAGAAACAGGTCTGTAATTTTTCAGTATGTTAGGGTCGAGGTCGTGCTTTTTTAGTAGAGGTGTAACTATTGCAGTTTTGAGTTCTGAAGGAAAAATTCCCGAAAGAAGAGACGAGTTTACAATCTTCGTGATAGTTGGTATAAGCTGCGGAAGGCACTGCGTGAAAAGAGAAGCAGGCAAAGGATCAAGGTCACATGATTTTATGGTCATTTCATTTATAATTTTCCTGATTTCTTGCTCACTTTTTGGCTGAAAGGAGAGGAGAGGAGTGCCAGTGAATTGGGGATCAGGAGGTACAGGTTGGAAGGGTGTCTGATCCAGTCTGGAGCGAATGTTACGGACTTTGTCTGAAAAGAACAAAGAAAATATATTAGGAAGTTCAGAGTGACTGTGGACAGTAGGCAGAGGGCTTGTCTTTGCAGATCCAAGAAGAGTTGAAGTGAGGAAAAAAGGAGATTTCATGGATGTTGCATTGAGAACTTGAGCAGAGTAGTAGTTTGTCTTGGCTGAGTGGATTAAGGTTTTTACTTTGTTGGTTTGTTTTCGAAAGAGCTGTTTGTTTATTTCAGTTTTTGTTTTTCGCCACTGCCGTTCTAGTTGTCGGCGTTTGCGCTTTGCCACCAGGATATCATGGGTGTACCATGGGGCGAAAGGCCTATCAGGTAGAATATGGTCAGTGGGAGGTGCATTGTCATCAAGTAGTTGGCTGAGAATAGCGTTATAGTGTTTAGAAGTGTCAGTGTCTTCAGGGGTTTGTGATAGGCGTTCAGCAGCTTGGGATGAAAAAGTTTCAATGTCAATAGCCTTGAGGTTACGACGAGTGATGCACGTCTTCTTTTTGATAGGTTTTGCAATGTTAAGGAAGAAAAGAATGGCAGAATGATCAGAAAGCAGTTGGTCAGTGACGGAGATAGAGGTGACAAGATCTTGTGAAACATCAGTGATGAGCCAGTCTAAGATATGACCTGATCTGTGTGTTGCATCATTCACTAGCTGGGAAAGAGAGTGATTTCACAAAGAAAGAGAAAGTCGTTTGACATTAGGAGAAGACTGGTTGTCTAAGTGAAAATTAAAGTCACCAAGAATGACAAGCTTCTTGGGAGAGAGGCTGTAGTGATCGAGGAGAGATTTAAATTCTTGATGGAAAACTGAAGATG
This sequence comes from Rapana venosa, assembly GCA_028751875.1. Taxonomy (NCBI): domain Eukaryota; kingdom Metazoa; phylum Mollusca; class Gastropoda; order Neogastropoda; family Muricidae; genus Rapana; species Rapana venosa. The sequence goes on from CM054154.1 coordinate 6,458,894, forward strand.
TCAGTTTGTTCTTACGGCTGGGAGGTGGGCGGTAAAGGCAGCAGAAAGTAATAGAATGACCGGGTGATCACCTCAGAGGATGGTTGAGTTCACAGACTTCAAAAGATTCAGGTTAGATAGGTAAAGAGTGGCAGAAAGAAAGAGCTGGATCCAGTGTGTCTTTGTAAACTATGGCAATGCCACCTCCACGGGAAGGTCGGGGGAAAGAAAGAGTTGTATAGCCAGGTGGTGTCAGTTGTTTAATCTTAGGTTCATGACCTTGTGGATTAAGCCAGGTCTGAGTGAGAAAGATTAGATCGATTTTCTGTTCAGATATAAAATCAGAAAGAATGTTGGATTTACCATCTTGGCAAACAGACTGTTCATTTAGAAAACATATGTGAAGAAGGTTTGAGGGAGGCAAAGAGGTTGAAGATGACTGTGGTGATTTAGGGTGACTATCAGAGAAAGAGGACGAGGATGATGGTTGAGATGTGTGCAGTGGAAGAGCAGACCAGAGTAGAGATGGTGAGTCAGGTATGGAAGATGGTGAAAGGACTGGTTTGATAGAGGGATTTATGGTCTGATGCACACTGTGATACACATTACTGTTAGAACACAAATTATTAGAGTCACAGGCAGAGGATGGAGCATCTGGAGGACAAAGATGTGGAGTGCTGGGGGTGGTTGTGGTCCTTGTGGCAGTGACGTCAGAGGTGATGGGGGAGACGGATGTAAGGGAAGCATGCTTCAGGCGATGACGACTGCCTGCACGTGTTCCTCGTGGGGTTTTGCCGGGGTAAATTCCTAAGTTCGAAAGATGCTGTTTCAGTTCAGACTATATAGGGAAGAAATCACGTGAGGACAATGCCTTTTGTCTGTAGCAGTTGATGTCATAGTAGTGGAGTGGCGAACACAGGGTGGTGGTGATGGGGGAGATTTGAGTTCGTGGATCACGTGAAAAAGTTCAGGCTGCCGCAGGGTCAGAGTACATTGGGTCACAAGGACCAGCACAAACAGGTGAATACAAATCATCAAAGTAAATTTTTGAAGAATAAATCGAAAGATGAAAATTATGAATTAAAATATTTCGAAGAGCAGATAATATTGAAGAAAATGGTTCTTAACATACAAATCTGGGTGCCGACACGAACACAAGGATGCAAAATCTTCCCGGAAGGACACAGGAGAAACACAACAACTTGACATCCAAACACAGACACACACACCATGCAGCCGCCAGGCGCAAAGGTGAACCATATCAAATCAATGATAATGTCAGTGCCAGTACTAATGCTAATGCCTTTCGTTTGACAAACATTTCACAAATGCAACATAACATTGAGCACGAACAAGCAAGGTATACAAAATGCAAGCACAGGTACAGATCAGCATTCAGTGTGCTGATCTCTGTTACTACAGGTACAGTAACACTGTCTACAGCCACAGCAGGAACAGGCATTGCTCTCTTGGCTACTGGAATTGGAGCTCCCTGCATCATTTGCATTGGGCTCTGTTTCAATAACAGCAGGAGCCTGTTCATTTGTCACATCAGTCTTTTCAAAGAAGGTTGTACGCAAACTGAAAAACATGACGCTATTGTTGCCTTGACACTAGCCAAGCTAAGCTCATTCAGATTCATTATTAGCAAAGCTCTAACAGATGCCACAATATCAGAAAAGGAGTTCAAACGTCTCCAGGCCGACTATGATGACTACAAGCATACAAAATTTGACCTTCAGAACAAGGCACGCAATGCAATGCCTGTGGACATTGACTCAATGAAAAAGGAATATATAAAAAAGTGGTATCTGCTTGGCAAGGACAGCACTTTAAACAATCAGCTGAGTACTCTTTTAAGGAGATAAGACTGACCTATGATAGATTCACTGCTTCACACTGTAGCAAGAACAAGCAAACAACAACAACAACAAGCAATTAATAAATTATTCATTTAATTATTTAATTTTTTTCTTACTTTATTAGTTAGATATTTTAGTTGAGGCTTAGTATGGACAAAGTGTTTCAAACAATAGAGCTAAATGTTACCAAGCCACAGGACGTGGTGCAAAGCATTCAAGATGCAGTCGCACGAATACCAAACAACTTACACACAGTCCCGCCTGTAAAAGGTGCAGCTGGTTGCTGAAATTCTATACAATACGGCAAATAAAGAAGAACAATTAACTGTTCATGTGTCAACAACACAACAAGCGCTGAACTCGTTTGAGGAGCTCAACACAGCATGGGCAGATGAGATGATGCGGAACTTTGAACATGCTGCAGAAACAGCAAGGATGAGGGGATCAGGATGGATGGTTGCTGTGGTTCTTTGCATAGATCTAAAGCAAATGAGGTTTCATCCCATCGTTGGTAGAAGTTACATTCCCTTGCCCCCTGATGTTGTAGCAAAACGTGCGGTGCTTAACATTCAAAACAAAGATGAAAAGTGTTTTATGTGGTGCGTGCTGCCTAGACTATATCTTGTTACAAAGAATGCAGAGAGAGTTTCAAACTATCATGAACATCGTGACAAGCTTGACTTTACAGACATTGATTTTCCTGTGGCTGTTAGGAGCATTGACAGGTTTGAGGAATTAAACCCAACCATCAGTGTGAACGTGTACACCTGGTAAAGTGCAGCCCTATGTCCACTACGCATCTCAAGAAAATCTCCCACTGTAGGTGATCCTGATAAGAACCATGTAGACCTCTTGCTAGTAAATAATCATTAAACACTTATTAGAACAATGAGTCAGCGCCTTGGCTTTATCACAGTTCTTGATTAAACCATTGACGCTGGGGGCAACAGCAAAGTGAGAGGCTGTATGACCAGTGGCTTTCCCACTCATAGAATTCCACTTTACAGCTTAGTCTTTAGTGATGACCGATGACTCTCTGACTAGGAGGCTTGACTCGCACAGTCCTTATGTGCTGCAGCCCTGGGGGCTGGTTGGCCTTTGGAGAACATCTCCAATGCTGACTGTCCTTATGCCCACTTGGCCGAGAGAGTGGGGATGTACTGTGGGCAAGGCATCTCCACTATAATCAAACTTCTGCCCAGTTTCCAAAACAGCAGCTGCCTCCTCTGCTGTTTTGGAGGTCATCGTCGGACACGTCGGACAAACATACAGAACAATGAGTAGACTTATTGCACAGACGACACAAGGACACCACAAACAAGAGTTTTGCAGGCGATGTTTGGTTGGATTACCGTCTTTACAGGCAGCTGACAAACACAGAAAACACTGCAAGAGTGAGAATGAAGCAATCACTGAACTTGTAACACCACAGCCAGGAAGCAAGGTGTACTTCAAGAATATAAAGAAGCTACAAAAGAGTCCCTATGTAGTGTATGCTGACTTTGAATCTATCATTGTGCCATACCAAGGGACAGCACGGAACATATTCTCCAGTCTTACTCAGTAATCATCAAGTCTTTTCCTTAGCTTATGTTATTGTTTGATTAGGTGGTACACACTCAGAGCCATTCTTGTATCGAGGACCAGACGCTGCAAAGCTTTTTCTTGAACACATGAAAGCAAATCATAACCACTACTCTCAACAGATAAACCTACAAGAGATCATTATGTCTGATGAAGATCATGAACAGTATGCTTTTGCCACACATTGCTGGATCTGTGGTAATTTATTAACACCACAGGTAGCAGGTAATCCCACATTCAGAGATCATGACCACATCAGTGGTAAGTTTTGCAGTGCAGCACATAGTAAGTGTAATCTGCAACTCTTTTTTCACAATCTAAGAGGCTATGACTCACACCTGATCATGCAGGCAGTGACTGATGAGTATAAAACCTACTGCATTGCTCAGTCATCAGAGAAGTACCTGACTTTTACACTGAATAGCTTGTCGTTTTTTGATTCTGCACAACATCTGATGTGATCTCTAGAGTCCTTGTCTTCATCACTGAGTATTTGCCCTATAACAGAAAAATACTTCGACACAAAGCTTGCACAACAAGGCGTCTATCCTTACGAGTACATGGATTCATGGGAAAGGTTTGATGAAGAAGAGCTGCCGCCAAAGGAAGCTTTCTTCAGCAGACTGACGGGTAAAGGAATCAGTGATGATGACTATCAGCATGCTCAGTGGGCATGGCAAAAGATGCAGTGGCAGACAATGGGTGACTACCATGATCAGTATTTTCTGGCTGATGCGTGTTTGCTTGCTGATGTCTTTGAGAACTACAGAAAGACTGGCATGAAACATTATGGACTAGACCCATCACATTATATTACAGCACCAGGAATGTCGTGGGATGCTTTCTTAAAGTTTACTGGGGTGAATATTGATTTGTTGTATGACCTACCCATGCTACAAATGATTGAGGATGGTCTTCGTGGTGGCATCAGTATGTCATCACACAATTACTGTAAGGCCAACAACAAATATTTAGAAGACTATGATCCTAGCAAACCTTCAAACTACATCATGTACTTAGACGCAAACAACCTGTATGGGTGGGCGATCTGTCAGTCACTGCCATTGCACAATTTTTAGATATACATTGGTCCTTTTGTCATTGATAAGGTTCTTAAAATGCTGTCACAAATGACACGAGATCAACCACAGGGATAGATCTTAAAAGTTGAGCTGATGCATCCCCCATGAACTACATGATGTGCACAATGACTACCCAATGGCCGCAGAAAGGCTCAAAACAACACCAAAAGAACCACTGAAGCTTGTACCAAACCTGAACAACAAGAACAATTATGTTTGCCACTACAGACTGCTGCAGTTCTACCTAAGGCATGGGTTAATTCTTACTGCTGTCCATCGCATCATTGTTTGATCATCAGCAATGCATGAAACCATACATCATGAAGAACAATGATCTGAGAACAAAGGCAACTGATGCATCAGAAAAGGATTACTTCAAGCTCATGAAAAACAGCTGCTTTGGCAAAGCAATGGAGAACCCACACAAAAGAAAGTCAAATCAAGTCAAGTCAAGTCAAAAACACCTTAATGATCCCATGAAGGGCGATTACAATACTGAAAGGCACATTGATACCTATAATTATCTCACAAGACACAAGAAAAATACATTTCAGATTGTTATAAACATTTCAAGATAGCTTTAAAAAAATTATCATACACAAACACAAACCCAGGTGCGCGCACACACACGCACCGCGTAAACACAACACACACCAACACACCACACACACAAACACACACACACACACCAACACACACACACACACACACACACAAAACACACACACCACACACATCACACACACCACACACACACACACACAACACACACACACAACACACACATACACACACACACACACACACATACACACACCAATGTAGGAATAGAATGTATGCAAAAAACCATTGTTTGGGAAAAGATATCAATTTATTCTTTTTTTTGCCTGCACGCACGTGCGCATTCACACATACGCGCACACCCATACAACACACACACATCAATATATGAACACAGTTTTATCAAAACATACACACACACATGCACCCGCGCACCATAATGACCATTATCTAGTAAAGACAACACACCACACACACACACAACCCCACACACACACACAACACAAACCACACACACACACACACACACACACACACACACACACACACACAATTTAGAAATCATTCTTGAAAGCCAAAAGCAAGATACAGGAGTACTTAGTTTCATTACCGACACACAACACACACACACACACACCACACACACAAACACATGCACTTGACAATCAGGAGGGTATATCAGAGAATGTAAAACTGTTTGATCATTACTGTTTGGAATTTAAAATTCGAATGACTACTGGAAAAATATAATTTCTTTTTCTGTTTGTTTTACTGTTGGAGCACGCATGCGTCCTGAAGGCAATAACTGAACTTCCGAAGACATAGCATGGGATGGATCAGCCAAGATGGCAGTCGCTTTGCGCACAAGCTGCTGATCGAGGTACAGCCCTTTAGATCTCTTTGTTCTTCTCCAATTATTTTTTAGCAATTCTAACAATTCTCCGAAGACTATTCTTGTTTTTAACACAAGGTTATTGAACAAAAAAGATGGAACAAAACTTGAAACACCTCTTTGTAGGACTTTTAAAACAAAGAAATAATCTTTTGTCAACAAAAATGAGTTAAGCTTCCTCAGAAAATACATACATTGTTGTCCCTTTTTGACAATAGCGTCAGTGTTAGCATCCCAGTTTAATTTGTGATAAAAAATAGTTCCAAGATACTTGTACTTTGAATTTTTTTAACTTCTTGACTATGGATGATAACATGCTCAGAAGTGTGAACCGGTCTTCTGAAATCGATAGGAAGATCTTTGGTTTTAGAAACATTTAGCTCCAGATATGACTCATTACACCAATTGACGAAATCAGTGAGGGCTGGACCATGGTTTTGGACCGTTCCAGATAAGAGAGACAAAAGAACACTGTCATTGGCAAATTTTACGAGAAAGGAAATCCCATAGCTGCTTCTGCAATTATCTGTGTATAGAATGTACAGAAGTGTCGAGAGAACGCATCCCTGTGGAGAACCCGTACAGGTAAATCTAACCGAAGAAGGTGTTTTATTAACAACAATGCGCTGCGGTCTGTTAGTTAGAAATTCAATCAGCCAACAAACAATTTGATAGTCTACATCAAATTTTGACAGTATTTTGTGAACAAAAACATGAGGCTGCATTGTATTGAAAGCTGAACTAAAGTCAGCAAACAATATTCTGGCATGAGAGTCAGGTGCTTCTAAGTGGTTGTACAACTTGTTCAAAATGAACAGTTTGGCATCTTCGACATATCGTCCTGTCCTGTAGGCAAACTGTAGTGGGTTGAGGTCTTTCTCTCTAGCAGAAAGAATGAGAGATTTTATGATCTGTTCTAATGTTTTTATCTCAAGTGATGTGAGGGCTACAGGTCTGAAATCGTTGGTCCGAGAAGGATTTGGTTTCTTTGGAAGAGGTATTACATAGGAAGCCTTCCAAATAACTGGTATCTGGCTAGTGTCCAGCTAGGCTTGGAACAGGTGCTGAAAGATGCTGGCAAACTCACCAGCGCAGAACTTAAGGGTTCTGCCGCATATGCCATCTTTCCCGGGAGATTTGTTGATATTTATTGCCCTGAAGTGTTTACAAATAACTGTTTCATCAACAATGACACTATTCTCAAAGGGTAGAGAGATTGCTTCAGCCATTTATTTCACCCGAAAAATCATGCTTTTCGAAGCGAGTAAAGAATGCATTTAAATGGTCTGTTAAGTTGTTGTCACAGACCCCCTGGAGACTAATCTTCGACCTATGTGGGGCAGCTGCCATGTTTACTGCTGACATATTTTTTATTCTCTGCCAGGCAGCACAAACATCATTCCCTGCAAACTTGTCTTCTATCTTATTTTTATGGTCATGTCTAGCTTGTGCAAGAACAGCTTCAACTTCTTTATTCACTTGTTTCTTTTATTCTTCTGTTCCTGTGTAAAATATTATTTTCTTTTTGTTTAGTTCACATTTTAGGTCCTTTGTAACCCAAGGTTTATAACTGGGGTAAATAGTTATCACCTTTGTTGGAATAACACTACTGACACAAAATGAAATATAGAAAGAAAAAACATCAGTTAACTCATTCAAATCAGAGCATACATTGTAAAACATATCCCAGTCAGTGCAATCAAAGCAGCCTTGCAGACTAGCTATACTATCAGCAGTCCATTTTTTGTTGTCCTGACCATGGGCTGAAAGTGCTGAAACACTGACTGGTACATGGGTGCAAGAAGAATACAGTTATGGTCAGATGAACCCAGGGGAGGCAACGGTAGTGATTTATATGCACCTGCTACAATCCCATAGCACAATCGAGGGTCTTATTTCTGTGTGTGGGGCATGTCACGTACTGTTCATAATTCTTCAGCGTTTTACTTAGTGAACATTTATTAAAATCATCCAGGATGAATTTAGGAGCATCAGGGGATATGGATTCTTACTTATGCGGGTGATTCAAAATATGTTCAGATGCTCTGGTCACATTAGCTTTGGGATGAATGTAGACCAGGGTAAAAAATAGTTGTGGGAATTCCCGCAGTAGGTAGAACGGTCAGAGTGATACAGACAGCAGTTCTATGAACTCCACACACAAAGAGGCCCAAATGGTCACGTCCTTACACCATTTGTGGTTGATGTAGAAGCATAGGCCCCCGCCCTGTTCTTTACCGGTGGTGCGTTTGTCTTTGGGTACACTGTCTGTGAGCCACGTTTCTGTCAAAGCGAGCAGGTCAGCGTTCTTGAACTCATGCATGTAATTGACATTTGCCTGTAGCTCGTCTATCTTTGGTCGAAGGGATTGGACATTGGTCAATATGGTTGTTGGTAGCGGGGTTTTCTGATGATTTAATTTTTTTAGTCTTTGTCTCACGCCACCTTTCTTTCCTCTTTTTCTTTTTTTGATGTTCTTCCAAGTCCTGTCGGTATTGGTGGCATTTAAAAGAATTTCACAAGGAAAGTTCAGGTCTTGGCCCTCAGCTAACATACTGGCCGATTGTTGTAGGCTCAGAAGAAATTCACGAGTGTACGTCCAGCCATGATTGTTGTTGGCTGGTGCACCTTAGACACAATCGATTGACGTTATCAGAAAACAACCCAAGAGAGTGGATACAGCTCTTCCAAACATTGTCACATTCATTGCAGACACCTCAGACACAACTATGCAGGATTTGACACTGATACACATACAACTTCAATAAAAACAAGATAAAAGCAAGTGCCTGTCAGTAGAGTGTGTCGCCACATGAGCAGTGCCACCTATCCACAGCAGAAAAGATGTCAGATTAGTCAAAATAGGAAAATGAGGCCATAAGGCTAACATTAAAGCCAAGCTACCAAGACTTCAGGCAATTCCATGACAGTCTGTATGGTATCATGATGAAGAAGTTGCAGGTTAAACTAGACAAACCAGTATTCATTGGGTTCGACGTGCTAGAGCTGTCAAAGCTGTTGATGCTGGAGTTCTTGTATGATTACTTTAAACCTAAACATCCTGTGGTAAGGGTCTTGTACACAGATACGAACTCTTTCATCCCCAGACATACCCACAGAAGATATATACAAAGACCTTGTAGAGGACGTAGCGCTGGGATCAGAGTCATGGTATGACACCAGGATTATCCAAAAGACAGCCCCTTGCATTTAACAGTAAACAAAAAGTTGTTTGCAAGATGAAAGATGAGATGAACAGCACTATTATCAAAGAATATGTTGGGCTGAGGGCCAAGATGTACAGTGTTGCAAGCCAGACAGGTGTCATAAGAAAGGCAAAAGGTGTTGGCAAACAGGTGGTCAAAACAAGCATCAGTCATGATAACTACAAAGAGGCCCTGTTTGAAGGTAGAGTATTTCATCATGACAACCCAAAGCTCTGCTCAACCCTGCACCAAATCAACACGACTGTGGTTTGAAAAAAGACACTGATTGCGCAGGATACAAAACGAATATATTCTTCACCAGAGCACTCACAGGCACTTGGTCACTGGAGAACAAAGTAATTTATTAATTAATTACATTTTAGGTAAAAATTCTGCTTTAGGGTCACAATGGATTGTATACTCTTTATCAAGTCCTATGGCAGTGGTACAAGACCTTGTCTCTGCTTTTACAGCCACGACATAATAGAAGACTTTGGCCTGCAAGTAGAAATAAAACTTGATCATGGTACAGAGAAAATGTGTTAAATAATATTTTAAAAATTGTCACTATGATGAGAGTGTGTCCAAAAAGCTTCATTGTTAGCACAAGTGTGCCAAGGCGTCATAGTAAAAAACAGTTAGATGAGACCATGCAGTTACCTGCTTCTGATGAAAAGTAGCCTACCTTACTGAAGCGGAACAGTATTAGGTGGCACTAGCTGCAGTTCCTCTCTAACAAAAGCTCACTGTTGTGCAGGCAGTGACAATAATTAGGAAGATCCATCTCCACAACTTGTTTTATTTCATAAGTGTCTATGCTCCAGATGGGATATGTTGCTGGCTTGCGACTGTTGCTGGCTTTCGCTTCTCCAGGAGCATACAAATATCTAAGTTTCTTCCCAAAGTGTATTAGCTGTTGCTTAGAAGGTGTTATTTCAAGTCAAAGTCAAGTCAAAGTCAAAAACACTTTAATCATCCCATGAAGGGCAATTACAATACTGACAGGCAGATTGATACTCATCAAATATATCAAAGACACAAAAGCTATATTTCATATTGGTTTTCAAATAAAATGTCACGACACACACACACCACACACACACGCGCGCATGCGCACCCCACACGCAAAACGCCCGCACGCACACACATCAATTGTGAACACAATTTTAAACCCATTGACTAGAAGACATAAAAACTTATTTTTACGCACGCATATACGCAGCACGTACACACGCACGTACGTGTGTGTGCGAACACGCCCACGCACACCCACACCATACACCAATATATGAATTCAATGTTTTAAGACAGTTGACTAGAACACAGACTTATTTCACACACCACGCACCCACACACACACACACACACACACACACACACACAATTATGTAATTTACTACACTCGTAACAATGACAATCAGGCAGATAATTCAGAGAAATGTAAGAACTAGGTAGTCAACATCATTGTGAATTCAGAAGTCGAATGCTTACTGGCACAAAAGAATTTCTTTTTCTGTTGGTTTTGCTGATGGGACACTGAAAACGGCGTTCCAAAGGCAACATTTGAAATTCTGGAAATAGAGCATGAGAAGGATCAGCCAAAATGGCTGTGACTTTGCGTACAAGCTGCTGATTGCAGAACGACATGAGATCTCTTTGTTCTTTTCCAATTATTTTTGAGCAGATTCTTACAATTCTCTGCAGGCCATTCTTGTTTTTAACACTAAGGTTATTGTACCAAAAAATGAAAGCAAAACTTAGAACACTCTCTATGTAAGACTTGTAAAACAAGGAAAGGATCTTTTTGTCTACAAAAAATGAGTTCAGTTTCCTCAGAAAATACAGACGTTGTTGTCCCTTTTTGACAATAGCGTCAGTGTTAACGTCCCAGTTAAACTTGTGGTCAAAAACAGTTCCCAGATACTTATAATTCAAAACGTTTTCAACCTCTTGATTATGGATAATATATATTCTTAGGAGTATGCCCTGATCTTCTGAAGTCGATAGGCAGGTCTTTAGTTTTAGAAACATTTAGCTCCAGATAGGCCTCGTCACACCAGTGTACGAACTCGGTGAGGGCTGGACCATGGTCTAAGACTGATCCGGATAAGAGGGATAACAGAGCACTATCGTCTGCGAACTTTACCAGAAAGGAATTTCCATAGTTGCTTCTGCAATCATCTGTGTATAGAATGTACAGAAGTGGTGAGAGGACGCAACCCTGCGGAGAACCAGTGCAGGTAAATCTAACCAAAGAAGATATTTTGTTGGCCAAAACACGCTGTGGTCTGTTGGTTAAAATTCAATCAGCCAACGAACAAGTTGATTGTCTACGTCAAATTTTGAAATTATTTTGTTAACCAGAACATGAGGCTGCATTGTATTGAAAGCTGAACTAAAGTCAGCGAACAATATTCTGGCATGAGAGTCAGGTGTTTCCAAGTGGCTATACCACTTGTTCAAAATGAATAGTTTGGCATCTTCGACACCCCTTCGAGACCTGTATGCAAATTGCAGTGGGTCAAGGTCTTTCTCTGTAGCAGAAAGAATGAGAGATTTTACGATCTTTTCCAGCGATTTCATCACAAGAGATGTGAGAACCTACAGGTCTAAAATCGTTAGGGCCCAGAAGGATTGGGTTTCTTTGGAAGAGGTATTACATTGGAAGTTTTCCAAATAACAGGAATCTGACAAGTATCCAGTGAGGCCTGGAACAGTGTTGAAGGACACTGGCAAGCTCAGTAGCGCAGAATTTCAGGGTTCTTCCACATATACCATCTGGTCCGGGAGATTTGTTAATATTTATTGCCTTTAAGTGCTTACAGATAATTTCTTCATCAACAATGACGCTATTCTCAGAAACTAGGGATTGCTTCAGATCATTTAATTCATCTGAGAAATCATGCTTTTCAAAGCGAGTAAAAAATGCGTTTAGATGGTCTGGTAAGTTGTTATCACATACTCCCTGCAAACTGATCTTTGACCTATGTTGGACACCTACCATATTTACTGCAGACATATTTTTGATACCCTGCCATGCAGCACGAAAATTGTTCCTCGCAAGCTTGTCTTTGGTTGCAAATTTGGTTGTGCTGCTGTATTGTTTTGCGTTTGATGGCGTCCACAGGTTTTAACCCTGTGGCTTTAGTTACTTCAGAGTTCATTGCTCTCAGAACAGCAGGCAGTCTTCTTACCCACTCTGTGTTTCGCGTGCCTGGGGTCATGATTTCTTGGTGGTACTGATATGCAAACAGTTTTTCTGCTAACAGTTTGTTAAAGCTATCAACCTGTGCTTGAGATCTGTGGTTACGTGGTATGCCTCTTTTTACTGCTACTCCATGCTTCAGTAACAGCTGATTAAATGCTCCTTTAAACTCTTTTTCATCATCACACTGGATAAGTCTGGAATATTTTAATAGGCCACATCTATAGATCTCCTGCATAGCAACTGTGGTTGCAGTAGCACTCTTTTCAGTAAGGGGCTCAGCATCTTTATACCTAGAAGCTACGTCCACCACAGTCAGTACATACTTGTACCTCTTTCTTCTGATCGTGTCATGGAGTAAATATAAAAGATCTATTTGATGAGTATCATTTGGCTTTATGTTGATGAAGGAGGGTCTGTTAATGTGCCTTGGAGCAGGTAAATAGATCTGCCATCTTGCTTATTTCGACAACCACCTCTTTGCTACCTCAGAACTTACAATTCGCTGCAATGCTCAGTTTGTTAATAGCTGCCTGTCCTTTCCAGTAGCCTTTTGGCCTGTAGTATATCTTAGAAAGTTTGGCATCCATTGTTCTAATACAATAAGAAAAAAAAAGCCAGTTGATTAACCAACTTTCTGTGCTAAGAAATATACAATTGTCATGCCCACCACAATGAATGCAATCTCACCCTTCTTCTGGGTTTGGGTGGGCTGATAATAATCACAAAGCTATGGTTTAGTTATAGGAAATAGTTGTCTGCCTGTCACAATGTAGTACTATTTTATTGCCGCGTCAACATCAGAAAATGTTTTTGTGGCATGTCCTTGTTCAGGAAGTATTTCGTTAATAAAGTCTGAGCAATTCTTTGTCTTTCTCATTCTGCCTGTGCTCTGTTCATTTGTTCTATTGCTCTATCATGTCTCTTCCTTTCCTCGTCTGTATGAAGTTTAGAAAACAAGTAGTTGCTACCTGTAAAAGCAAGTGCACTAACTACAGCACCACCAACCATCATCACTAAGGAAGCCATTGTAGTTCTACTTATGGGCTAATATTTTCTGGAATGATTCCCTGCTTAACCAAGAAGTCTTTTGAAGCAATGGATGCTGTTACTACTGCAACTAGCTTGGCGCTCTCCTCAATGTCTAGTTTTCCTAGATCAGCAGGCTTCATTTTCAGAAGGTTCTTTCCTAACATTGCCAACGCTGAGACCACCAATAACAGCAGGTGGTAGACCAAATTAACTGCTGTCTTTTCTGTACTCATATTTCTACTATACTATAAATTAAACATTTATATAACTATATTAATAGATTTTGAATGGATCGCTGTCAAGCTGTTTGCTTTGCAACAGTTGTGGTTGTGGCTGTGGTTTGGGCTATTGTTCTTGCTGCGGTTCTTGCTTTGTTGGTCGCTTGCTGCTCCATACTCTACAAGCTTTATAACCAATGCCAGTAACAGTTACACCGTATAACAAGTAAGACTGAATATTTGTTTTGGTGGTGTGTCTCTTTTCAGTGTTTCTATAGGCATCTCTTTTCTTTTGCTTTGCTTGATTACTAAATTTTTTCTGTCGATTCCATTCCGCCAACCTCTTACCAGCTTCAACTCTCCCAGGGCTCTTACCACTCTTGGTCACTGTTGTGACTTGTGGAAGGGTCTGCTGCGACTCCTGATGCCCTTGGTTTGTCACATTCTCCTGTGCTTCCTGTTGGTTCATCACTGTGTTCTGCGCTTCCATCTTTTTATGATTTAAAGTTATCATACTAGCAGCTACTGGTGCTAACAGGGCGCCAAAACGATAATACATCTCGCTGGCGTCTCCAGTGTTTTAGACAAAACAGGATCTTGTCACAGGTCATATGCTAAGTCAGCTTCTGAGTCCAATAAAGTATGCCCTAGACTTCTCACCATTTTTGCTCCAAGAAGAGATTCATACCTAGTATAATACTTAATATTGTCTTGTGGTGGTAACTGCTGTACCTGTTCAACTGTTAGTTGTGTTCCTAAGTAATACTTTGTTTCACCACAAGCAGCAAGAGAGTACAACTTCTCCTTATTATCCATCAGACTCTTTCATCAGTTAATTCTTTTGATAGAGTCAGTAGGAGATTTCATATGCAAAAGGTTCATACAATTCATGATTGTTTATCTTTATCAATATATATTTAATATTTAAACAATTATTTGATTAAGTTCTTATTCAGGTCTTTTGTCTGTTTCTGTTAGCAGGTCTTGCCAGGTTCTTGTTTTTGTTCTTGTTAGGTTCTTGTTTTAGTTCTTGTTAGGGTCTTGTTTAGTTCTTGTAAGGTTCTTTTCAGGTTCTTGTTAGGTTCTTGTTTTAGTTCTTACATAAGTATTTGTTAAGTTCTTAAATGAGTATTTGTTAAGTTCTTGCCAGGTTCTTAATTTTGTTTAACTAAAACTTTTTTAGCATAAATTCCCATAATTTTATTTGTTATAACCATTACAAATAAGATGGTATCACTATCATTTTTAGTAGAGAGATAGGTTACATGGGCATTGAGGGTAAATCCACGTTTGTTTTGTCAAATCTACGCAGATTTGGCCCTGAGTGGCAATAACCACGGAGGGCCAATGTTGCCACGATTTGTACAAAAAGCGGGTTGAATGAGTCTGAATGCCCAATTAGCCTATCTCTGTGAACCTTAACTATATGACCATAATTGTTCCATGTTCCATATAAGGTCCTCCCCCCTCTCTCTCTGTGGCTCGACGTGTGCAGACGTGTGCTCCTTCACTCTGTAAAAAGTGTTCATTTAAGACGGAACCTGTCTTCCAGTATATTCAGTTTGGGACCTGTGGTCCTCTTCCATTATGTGGATTGCACCTGTGCTGTTGGTTATCTTGTAAGGGTGGTCCTTGTGAGATATTAGTGAAAAAGTAAATTGGTTTGTTTTATTTGTCACACGGATGTCCATTCACGTCACAGTTGACTGCACATGGATTAGTTGAAATGTCAATTCTTGACCACGCTGTGTATGGGACTGAATCAGCCCCACACTGGCTTGATGCTACAGGATCGTGGATGTTGGGTGTCGCCAGCTACCAAGGTGTGTTTCCGGCATGAGGTGTGAAGTGATCTCAATTTCAGAGCTCTCTGGATGTTAGGCTAGAGCTAGGCTTACCAATCACGAATGTGATGTTGTGCATGTGTATTGTGTGTGTAGGCCTTCATAGTATTGTGCCCTAGTGCCATATCTAGACCTAGTCGGTGTTCACAGCTTTTGATGCTGGCTCTAACACCCACCCACCCCCTCCCTCCTCTCTTCTTCCTTCTGTCCAAGCCTTTGTACCCCTTATTTCACATAGGCCTAGTCATTGTTTGAAAACTTCTCCATGGTAGATTGTCACTAAAGTGTTCCCTATATTCAAAGATGTGAAACTGTGGGACCCAGGGGGGGCTGGGTTAGAAACAGAACACCAATCTCCCACGTTTCGCCACACTCCTTCACAATCTCTATTCCCTTTGTCCAACACCCCCTCCCCCCCAACCACCCACCCCCCCAAAATGTCAGTTGTCACAATAAAACCAGGGTGACTTGGCCTACAAATAGAGATATAAAGAATTGACCCAAAACAGTTAACTTTTAGAGTCCCTTTTAAGTTGCTTCTCTTTGGCCAGAGTGATCTTTACCAAATGGCTACATGCACAGTGTAAATGATCAACATCCTTTAGCGTTTGTTGGAATGTACTTTGCCAAACCAACAAACCCATTTTTTCAGTGAAAAATAGAGACTAACCGCAATCCTACCACCTACCCAGAGAAAGAACTTTATAAATCTAAAAAAGACAGGTTGAATTGTGGAGACAAAAAAAACTGACACCATCACCACCTTGCACCAACTGGAAATTGTACTTTGTGCAGGCACCTGTGCAGAAGATGGCTCAAAAAAGAATTTCAGACTCTGATACAAGTGATTTGAGCCATCTTTTGCCTGACACAGAAGGAAGCCAGCCTAAACCTGGTCGAGGCTGTGCGTGACCTGTCTGAACTACCTCTACCCCAACCCTAAACCTTCCCCCTCTGGCGGAATAATTCTCCTGGGACATCCCCTCCCCACCCAGGAGTCTGCCCAACCAGATTGTCCCTTTGACCAATTTTACTACATTGCCCACCAACCCAGTCCTGATGTTCACTGTCTGATGATCACCACCCTCATCCCCTCACAGTTCAGCAGCCAGCCCAGGTGTAATTCAGCAGAGGGGAACACAACACAAAACCACTTCCACAAATGACACGCACCAACACCACAATCCACAACCTGTGCAAGACACAAGTTCCCCCCCCCCCCCCCCCCCCCCCCCACTCAACAGAAGCAGGGTAGGATCAAAACACACTGTCCATCTAACATTCAGTCACAAAACAGCTCACAAAACCACACTCATCCATACTGTGCAAATACACGTCTCACCATCAGTCACCCACTCTCACCAAATCCACGCCCATGGCTTCCTTGTTCGTGCAAACAAAACAGTTACCCAAACATCACAACGACTACTGAAGCAAAAGAAAAACACTCACTGTCTTGCTCAATCCTAAAAACCACTAAAGCATTGGGTTCCCTCACCAAGACTATTCTCAAACTGCAAACAGAAAACCACGACTTGAAATCAGAACTACGGAACTGAAACACACACTATCAAAAGCACACCACACACACACACAAACACTCAACCTCACACACGCAGTCAGCCAAAGAAACAGGACTCCTTACTGTCATCCTTCCCTACCACAAACAGATTCTCTCTTCTCTACACAACGACGAAAACACAAATAAATATACACATGAAAACACTGACCAGAAGCCAACCCCACCTGACTAAACAACTCCACTACAAGCCAGGACAATACTGTGAAAATCAACAGCCAAACAGACTCTGGCAAACAAGCATCCGACATTACTGAAAAAATCAACAACCAAGCCACAATCAACACTGCCAACACTGTCAGCATCAACAACCAAACAGACTCTGGCAAACAAGCATCCGACATTACTGAAAAAATCAACAACCAAGCCACAATCAACACTGCCAACACTGTCAGCATCAACAACCAACAGACTCTGGCAAACAAGCATCCGACATTACTGAAGAAATCAACAACCAAGCCACGAGCAACACTGCCAACACTGTCAGCATCAACAACCAAACAGACTCTGGCAAACAAACCCGTGACAACACCGAGGAGAAAGACCCAAACCCAAATGTTTGGACAACACTCCCTCAAAGAAAAAGAAAAGACAAACTGCATTCACACACTTCTGAAGCACCTCAGACTACTACCAACAACACCCTCACACACCGCCAACAACTAGCAGTACAAAGAGTACACTCCAGCGCAACGAATCTCATCCTGGATGACTCAGTGACATGACACATCAAGTCAGATATTCTATATTACAAAGGCAGAAATCAAAACATCAGCATCTCATGTCTCACAGTTGATGACCTTATTCGTTGGTTTCAACACATTCCCCGCAACAAAGAAGTACTGCACCTCATTTTTCATACTGAAATCAACACATGCAAACATACATCCATCACAGACAATAAATAGACACAAAATTATCAGAAATATCAAGCATGTGTTCCCCCAAGCCAGGCTACTGGCCCTCGTCCATTATCCCCCAATGGGACGGCATCCTCTAAAGAAGACCGTTCCTTATCCAATATTCCCCTTGCCAAAGTGTGTTCTGCAGAAAACATCACGTTTGCAGACCACCTGCCATATTTACAACCCCAGTGGGGCCCCACGCAAAGATTTATATTCTGACCCTTTCCATCCCAGCCCCAAAGGTACAGACAGTTTAGCATACAGCCTCAAATACGCGGACCCCTGACACCAACAACAGCCTCTTCTGACGACCCCAACTACACGGCCCACTGACGTACAGAGGACGCAACCCTAACCTCTGCTTCAAAAAGGGTATCATGTCCCTGGATATCCTTTTTCATCCCGGATGTCATGACGCGTCGACGCCAACCTACCCCTCAACCCCTGAATGACGGTGTCTGGGCGAACAGACAAACCCTCCAACATCTAAGATATGTGACGACCCTACCTCCTCCCCACCGCCAGCCCCCACCCTACCCAGCAGTGTCCGCCACCAGACTTCACCCAGCTCCAACTTTTCTGTCTAGGGTTACACTAGAAACTCTCGTGTGACAAATTCTCACCTACCAATATTCCACATTAAGGGTGTGTGTGTGTGTGTGTGTGTGTGTGGGTGGGTGGGTGGGTGGGTGTGGGTGTGGGTGGGTAGGCAGGTGCACCTATGTGTGCATATGTGTGCACTACGTGTGTGTGTGTGTGTGTGTGTGTGTGTGTGTGTGTGTGTGTGTGTTGTGTGTGTGTTGTGTGTGAACAAGGATATGTATGTGTGTTCATACGTGCATGCATGTGTATGAACACTTCCTTTTACCAATCATTAGTTAGAAGTTGCATAACATCTTACAAGGACTTATTCCTGTGTTCTGCTACCCATGGCCTTGAAATGTCAATTTGGTGACAGTTTAATTTGTATATCATATATCACTATTCTGTGCTGGAGACACGCCCACCCAGTGTTGCAGTGTGAAGCAAACAGTGACAGGACAAACCAGTGACAATCTCCTACACCAGAACCAAGCTTTATGGAACAGTGCTGATTGTGCTCATCTATTCTCTTTTCGTTTCTTTTTTATTTGTTTTTGCAACTTTTTAATTTTCTTGTAAAATCATATTTTCCAGGAACTGTGCTGATTGTAGTTGTGCTTATTATTCATATTCTGGCATCTTTTATTCACAGGTGCTTTACTGTATTGTTGGGCCTCGCTTGTTGAGGGTGATTTGGTTGCTCTGTTGTTGTTGTTGTTGTTGTTGTTGTTGTTGTCTTTTTAATATCTCCCCTTTCTCTCGGTAACCAACCATGCCACAAGCATGGCTTCGGTTTTATCTGCATTTAGCTGTAACTTATTTTGTATCATTCAAATGTGGATATCTTGAAGGCAGTATGACATATTTGTCAAGAGAGAAGGCAGATTTTCAGGAGTGTTGCTGCTTAGGATATGAGAGTCGTCTTCATAAAAATGATGGCTGACTTGATGACGGTTTGTTATATGTGAAAATGGAGCAGTGTAGAGAGTGAAAAGAACAGGGCCAAGAACTGATTCCTGTGGGACTCCACATTCCAGTTTGGCAGGTGTTGATTGAATCTTATTTACCGTAACTGTGTGGAATCGGTGAGTAAAGTGTGAACTGAAGCAGGTGAGGGCTGTGTCTTTAATACAAAACGTGTTTTGGAGAGGGTAGAGAAGAATTGAGTGTTCTACTGTGTCTAAGGCTGCAGATAAGTCGAGGAGAGTGAGAAGGGACATTTTTCCTGAGTCAGAAGTGTGTAGCGTGAGTGATTGGCCTTTGTGCTGGATGGCAGCAGGGTGTGTCTCTATCTCATCTCATCTCTATTTTTTATATCGAGGATAATGGAAAAAGCACTAATGTGCTTTTTTACATCCAGTCCCCGTGTGTATGAGGTTTTGTAAATTCTGTTATCTGTTCCCACAGGCACACAATGGCCTACTCTTAGGAAAATCTCTGTGTTTGAGTGTTGTTTTTGTGCTTTATTCTTCATTGAGCAAAACAAATTTTATATCTATGTGTTTCGGATTCAACCATGTATTGACTGGTCAGATTGGTTTTCCTTAATATTATTTCCTTTTCGAATTACTTAAATTTTATAATTTTCTTTTTCTGATAAATTTATGAAGTTTTAACTGACTGTATGATTTGTGTTCAACTGACATTGCTGGTCCTTGTGACCCATTTTACTGTAACCCTGCTGCCCTGTGCAAAATTGCACGTGAAACACGAACTCAGATCTGCCAGACCACAACTACATAGCATTCCTCCTTCCACCAATATGACACTCACAGCCGAAGACATGAAAGCTTTGCTCTCACATGGGTTTTACAATATACCATACGAACTTAAAGAACACATTTCAACCTTAGGAATTAACCGAGGCAAAGCTAGAGAGGTACCCATGACCGCAGACATCATCTCCTGCAGACCCCTACATCTGTCTCCATCCTCATTTCTGACGTCACTACCGCTACCACCCTAACCAAGGACAACACTGCTTCGCTTCCCTCTCATCCACCTGTTTTTTCCTGTGTTTATGACTTTGATAAAACGTGTTCTATTAATGTGTATCATGGTGTGTATGAAACTGTAAACCTCCAAACTTCCCCAGTTCTTTCACCTGCTTCTACACCTGACTCTCAATCCAAACTTTTGTCTGCTCTTCCACTCTCCACATCTTTACCATCGCCTTCATCCTCTTCCACTGACAGTTATCCTAATTCATCACAGTTATCATCAACCTCTCCGCCTCTTTCTAACATCCTTCACATGTGCTTGGTCAACTTGCATTCTGTCTGCCCAGAAGGTAAAGCGGATCTCATTTTTGATTTCATCTCTGAAAAGAACATTGATCTAACATTTCTTACAGAAACCTGGTTAAAACCACACGGTCATGAACCAAAAATAAAACAACTGACACCACCTGGTTATAAAACTCTTTCTCTTCCCCGACCCTCCCATGGAAGTGGTATTGCCATCGTTTATAAAGATACACTGGAACCTGCTCTTTCTTCTGTCACTCCCTTCCTTTCTCACCTGAATCTTTCGAAGTCTGTGAATTCAACTTCAACACACCTGGCCACGCTATTACTTTCTGCTGTCTTTACCGTCCACCTCCAAGCCGTAAGAATAATCTGACATCTTCCATTTTCCATCAAGAGTTTTAGTCACTCCTGGATCACTACAGCCTCTCTACCAGAAAGCTCATCATTCTCGGTGACTATAACTTACATTTTGATAAACCAGTCTCTTCTTGATGTCAAACGTCTGTCTCTTTCTTTGTCGAACCACTCTTTCTCAGCTGGTAAACAAGCAATACACAGATCAGAATATATTTTATGACTGCTAAATTACTGATGTTTCCCAAGATCTGATCACATCTGTATCTATCACTGATAAACTTCTTTCTGATCATTCCGCTGTTCTTTTCTCTCAAAACATTGCAAAGCCTATCAGAGAGAAAAAGTATGTCACCCGTCGCAACCTCAAGGCCATAGACATTCAAACTTCTCTTCACAAGTGCTAAAACGCTATCACAAACCTTGACAACAATAACCCTTTAAACACTACAATGATGTTCTCAGCCAACTGCTTGATGTGCATGCACCTACCCATTGACCGTCTCCTGTCTGATAGGCCATCTGCGCCATGGTACACCCATGACATCCTGGTCGCAAAGCGCAAACGCAGGCAACTAGTGCGGCAGTGGCGAAAAGCAAAAACGGAAATTAATAAGCAGCTCTTTCGAAAACAAGTAAACAAAGTCAAATCTTTAATTCTTTCAGAAAAAAAAAATTACTACTCTTCTCAAGTTGTTGATGCCACGTCTATGAAATCTCTATTTTCTCTCACATCTACTCTTCTTGGATCTGTGAAGGCAAGCCCTCTGCCTTCCAACCACAACCACTCTGAACTTCCATCTATATTTCTGCATTCTTTTCTGAAAAAGTCTATAACATTCGCTCCAAACTGGATCAGACCCCTTTTCCAGCTGCACTTCCTGATCCCCAATTCTCTGGCACTCCTCTCCTTTTCTTTCATCCGACAAAGTGAGAAAGAAATCATGACAATTCTGAAAGAAATGACTATAAAATCATTTGATTTGATCCATACCTGCTTCTCTTTTCACACGTGCCTTCACAACTTATACCACTATCACGAAAATAGTGAACTCATCTCTTGTTTCAGGAAGTGTTCCATCAGCTCTCAAAACTGCTATAGTCACATCTCTACTCAAAAACCATGACCGTGACCCTAACATTCCGAAGAATTATAGACCTGTTTCCAATCTACCTTTTATTTCTAAAGTCCTTGAAAAAGTAGTTCTCAGTAACAACCACCTTCTCTCCAACAATCTTCTTCCTGAGTTTCAGTCTGCCTATCGCGTCAACCACAGCAGTGAAACCACCCTAGTACATTTTTAAACACGCTTCTAGTCGCTTCTGACTCTGGGAAAATCTCCCTTCTCACTCTACCCGACTTATCAGCGGCCTTCGATACTATAGACCACTCAATTCTTCTCTCCCATCTTCAAAAAACGTTTTGTGTTACTGGCACAGCCCTCACTTGGTTTAATTCATACCTTACTGACCGATTCCAGACAGTTGCAGTAAACAAAATTCAATGGATACCTGCCAAAGTGGAATGCAGACTCCCACAGGGATCAGTTCTAGGCTTTGTTCTTTTCACTCTTTACACTGACCCACTATCACGTATAATAAACCGTCATCAAATCAACCATCATTTTTACGCAGATGACTCTCAGATTCAAAGCAGTGTTACTCCTGAAAATCTGCCTTCTCTCCTGACAAATATGGCCCGCCGCTTTGAAGATAATCAAAACTGTAATGACACAGAACAAATTACAGCTAAAATGCAGATAAAACGAAGCCATGCTGTAGGGACCAAATACAAACTCTCTTACATTACAACAGCTTCAATGAACTCGGCAATACATCAGTCGCTCTATCCACTGCTGTGAAGTATCTAGGTGTCGTCATCGACAACACACTCTCTATGAAAAAAATTAATCACCCAGACCTGTCAGTCGTGCTACTAACAATTACGGCGTATTAGTGCAATTTGAAAGTACCTGTCCACCAATGCAACAGCCAAACTTGTCACTTCTCTCATTTTTTCACGTCTGGACTATTGAAATTCTCTTTTGTCTGGTCTGCCAGCATCATCTATCCACTCCCTTCAAGATATACAAAACTCTGCAGCTCGACTAGTTCTCAGAAAGAAATAATCGGAGCACATTACCCCTCTCTTGCGATCTCTCTACCGGCTGCCTGTGCACAGAGTAAATTATAAGATCATACCCTCTGTTACAAATGCCTCAACAAAACTGCACCCTCCTACCACTGTGAATGTCTCTAACCTGTACACTCCTTTATGTTCCTTCCACTCTACTGCAGATACCTTTGTCCTACGAATTACTAGATTCAACAATCCACTGTTGGCCGCCGCTCTTTCTCTATTCGGGTCCATTGTACCTGGAATGAGCTCCCTCTCTCTCTTCGCCAGAAAACCTAGTTTATGACTTTTTAAAATCAAGCCTCAAACATATTTTATTTCAAACCTAAGATTCGCGTCCTCCTGTTTAATATCAGAGCTATCCCACCTTCACTAACCCATGCCCTATCACCCTGCTAAGGTATACGACCTGTGTGAGTGTGTGTGTGCTTTTGGAAAACATTTGACTTTTGAAATTTTATTTCATAGAATTTGTCTGCAGCGCATCATGCTTGTAAATATCTGTTTTTTTAAACTATTGATTATTTATCATTGATCGCATGACTGTGTAAGATTAGGTTGGATGCATGCGCTTTGATTTGTCTTTGCAAGATATAGCGCTATATAATTTCCATTTATTATTATTATTATTATTATTATTATTCATACATCGGTGTGTGTGTGTGTGTTTGGGAGTATGTGTGCGCGTGTGCGTGCGTGCGTGTGTTTGGGTGTGTTTGCGTTCGTGCGTTTGTGGGGTGTTGAACGTGTTTTGCGTGCGTGCGTGCGTGTGTGTGTGTGTGTGTGTTGTGTGTGTTTGTGTATGTGTCTACAACCCCCCCTCCTCCCCCCGTGTGTGTTCGTGCGTTTGTGTGTGTGTTCATGAGATTTTTATTTGTAGTTATCTTTGAGTACTTTAACCAATATGAAATTATCGTTCTTGTCCTTTGGGATTATGAGGCATATGAATGTGTCTCTTAGTATTGTGTTTTCCCTTCATGGGATGATTAAAGTGTTTTAACTTTACTTGACTTCACACATACATAACACACTCACACACACACACACACACACACACACACACACACACTCACACACACACACACACTCACACACACTCACACACACACACACACACACACACACACACACACACACACACACACACACACCACACACACACACACATACACACATGGCAGATACAGCCTTGTGGTTAGGGTGATGTGAATTGTGCCCGTGATCTGCTTTATCCCGGTTGAAATTTCGTTGAAGAGGATTTGTTACATGCTATAGATAATTTAAGTTCCTTTGCGAATAGACTTGGGTGGCTCTATCATTGAGTGTCAGCGCGTGCGTGCGTGCGTGCGTGCGTGCGCGTGTGTGTGTGCGTGTGTGTGTGTGTGTGTGTGTGTGTTTTGTGTGTGCCCGTGCGTTAGTCTGCGTGTGCGTGCGCATATATCTGGGTACTGGGTTGTGCTTTTGCAGCAGGGAGTTCCAACTCTCATTGTATAATCTAGCTGCCTCCTGAGAACTTTTGTATTTTCATTTATATGTTATTTTTATGTGAAATATTTATTGTATAGTAAGTGCACATCATGTTTGTGTGTGTATGCGCGTTTGCGCGCCACGCGAGCGCGCGTGTGTGTGTGTGTGTCTGTATGTGTGTGTGTGTGGAGACAGACGCACTGTGTGTGTGTGTCTGTGTGTGTGTCCTTGTAGATGCATTTGTGTTGTACAGGATAGGTGAGAGAGAGAGAGTGAGAGAGAGAGTGAGAGAGAGAGTGAGAGAGAGAATGAATGAATGAATGAATGAATGAACGAATGAATGAATGAATGAATGAACGAATGAACGAATTTTATTTGACAAAAGCTACAAGCCCATCAGTCAAAGGGGGTAATTGTAAGTAACATATTAACATAGGAATGAATATGAAAAGGACATGAGTAATAATCCAAAGTCCAGATAAATGCCAACCAATATTTTCAGTTATCACGTATAGGATCCGTTTCATTCATAGTCTGCTTACGTTTATCTAGAGCCTGCGTTATATATATTGCTAAAGATTTAAGCTCGGACATATTATTTGAAGATAACACCTTTTGTACAAGAGTGGACCTGTTGGTTGGGTTTGTCAAAAAAGCAATTTTTTGGCGAATGTCATGATAAGTTCTACAAGCAAACAAAAATGAAATTCGTCTTCTTCTTCTTCTCCACATGCTGGACAAGAGTTGTTGTCTGTCTCTGCTGTAATATGCCATTGTTTGCAGTTCAAAACACCACACAATCTTAGCCTAAATTTTAGTAAATTACTTCGAAGCCTTTTATTAGTTAACGATATCAGATACTGTTCTGGACCAAACGCATCTTTAAAGGAGCTATACCAAGTGTATTTTTCACTAGACATTAACTGTTCATGCCAGTTTTGATGAAAACATGAAATAAGTCTATCTTCCAATTCTCTAACAAACTGTTCTTCATAACCCACCCCCTGGCATAGCCAAACAATACCAAATCCATTTATCGTCAAAAGATATCGTCAAGTGAGAGAGAGAGAGAGAGTGAGAGGAGAGAGAGAGAGAGAGAGAGAGAGGAGAGAGAGAGAGAGAGAGAGAGAGAGAGAGGAGAGAAAGCGTACAATTGATTGCTGATACATGTATCCAAACATCAGGTTGATTTATGTACCTTTCCGGTATTGTCAGTGTTCTTTCATTTTTCATGTCCATAATTTATATTATTCATTTTGGAATAAATTTGTGTTGTATCTTTCACATGCCCACATCTCCAAGTTGTGGTTTTGTTAAACGTCATGTACCCCTTGAGGGGTTTCTTGAAATAAACACAAAAAAATCTTGAATCTTTAAGTCCTTCGGATTACACTATAAATATAGGTCCCCTGTGCGAAGACACACAGAACATCTTGGGCTCATGTTAAAACCCATTCCGCTTTTTGGAAGAGTAGGCCATTGTGTGCCAATAGGAAGCATGACGAAATTTACAAACCTGCATACACACGGACACTGAATGTGAAAGAGCACTTTAGTGCTTATTCCATTATCCTCGAAATAACAGAATAAAATAAAAATAGATACACACACACATATCATGAAACTTCACTGGCAAGCATTGTTATTTTATTCAGAAAAAATGTACAGCAACTGAACAATATTGTCAAATGTTAAGGCTAACAAGAGCAAGCTGAATGGAAGTAAAATTATTTCTCGTCTATTTCTTGTACAGAGAAGTCATAGGAGATGTAGGAGCAGGCCAGTGGCACAAAGTTAGCAGCCAGAGTGAGTGGTGGTTTGAGGAGCATAAGTGTTCATCATGTATTTTTTTAGGTCTACATTTAATGTGCGGTTATTTGTTTTCCATGTCTGTGCATTGTCCCAAGCATTGAACAAGGAAAGACTGATTTATTGTATCGGAATATTTTTTATCATTTAAGAAGACTTTGTATTGAGATTTTCTGCCCTCATTTGACTCAAATGTCAGCTTAGGTTGGTACACCAGAAGGAGAGAAAGAAGTAGACCTAAGTGCCCAAGGTAGACCATTGACATCAGAATTGGAAAGCCCTGATGCCAAATGGGAACACTCCTTCCAAAACTTAGATACGAAAATACACAAGATGATGCCTGAGCTATCATCATAATTCTCCTTGGCCATTAAGACCATTAAGCCAAAAGAAAATGAAGTTCATGCTGACGGGAGAAAGCAAGGCAAACAACGAAAACTGATTCGATATTGAGGACGGCACAGACAATGAAGATGTTCTTTCTGTGCTTTGATGTTGAGGGTCAACTTATTGAGGAATTAGACAAGGAACTCAATGTCAATGAAGATGAGGGCCAAAACGTTTCTGCGTTGATTGCGGAGCTTTTTAACAAACATTTTCCCAAGAAAGTCTCCCATGAGAAAGTTGTTCTGTTAGGCCACTTGTCCCAAGACCTGCCTTTCAAGAGGCAGGTGGCAATAAAACCAATGCTAGACCCAACCATTGCCACTGGAATTTGTAGTGACAGTACTCCTGTTATGGACAATCATTTTGGAGATAATTTGTCTGTGTCTTTCAAAGAGGCCAAGGAGTTGGATCACTTCGAAGCAAACGTCCAGTGGGGCCAGGCACTACAACGATCAGTGCTCAAAACAGTTTTCTGGCCAGTCCTCCTTTTTAGGGAAGAGGAACAACCACCAGTGGACCAGAAGCAAGAAACACTTTGGGGTCATGAATGTGATTAAGGTAAAGGAGGAAGGTAAAGGAGTCCCATAACCTATAAGGTCGTAGGGGAGCGAGGCGTCAGAGACCTCACTTCTCTAGGGCCAGCATATTGAGGGCGGCGCCCATCTCCTCTCCCTCGCTGCTTTACCTTCCCTGACCCTAAAGAGGGCAAGGTACCCATTTACAGCTGGGTGAACTGGGGGAACTGTACTGAAGCCAAGGCGCGCAAACGGTCACCCATCCAACTGGTAACCACGCTCGGCGCTGCTTAACTTGGCTGGGGGAAAGCGAGTGCTCCGACCACTGAGCTATCCCGTCCCCCTATGTGATTAAGAGAAACAACAAACATCAGGCCTAATTCATTGCCAGTCACAGTCACTGAAGGAGAGTGAGGTGAGCCAATTTTATGTTCACTCCCAATGTTGTTTGAAGAATTGAAAACAGAGCGAAACCTGTTTACTGCTGGCAGGCTACAATTCTTTTTTGATCAGTGGAAATCTTTGACCTCTGACCCTGAGAATCCTCAGTTAATCAAGGGGGCAAGAATAGAACTTGACAGTGATCTCAATGGTTTAACACAAAGTTTCCCACCCCCACCAAGCTTCACCTAAATTGAAATGGATGCTGTTGCTAAGGAGATTGAAAAAAATAGACCAAAAAAGTGTCATCTTCAAATGTGTGTTTGAAGAGGGCCAATATTTATCACCCATCTTTACCTACCCTAAGAAGGATGGCACACACAGAATGATCTTGAATTAAAAAAAGAGTTGGATAAAGAAATAACCTACCACCATTTCAAGATGGACACTTTACAGTCTACACTCAACCTATCACAAAATATTGTTTCATGGCATCAATAGATTTAAAGGATGCTTACTATTCTGGTCCTATATGGCCAGAGCACAGAAAGATGCTCAGGTTCAGCTGGAAAAATGAGTTGTTGGAATTTAAATGTTTACCGAATGGTATAGCTATGGCACCAAGAAAATTCACAAAAATGTTGAAACTTGTATTTGCTTGGTTTAGGGAGAAAGGTCATGCTTCATCGTCCTATCTTGATGACTCTCTGGAAGAAATGAGGTGGATTGTCTGCATAATGTTATGGAGACTGTTAGATTCTTTCATTCATTAGTTTTATAGTACACCCAGAGAAGTCTGTGTTCAGTCCATCTCAGACTATTCATGATCTTGGTGTTGTTCGTGATTCGTAGAAAATGTCTGTTGTTCTGACCGAAGATAGGAAAGAATACTTAAAACTAGGTAGCTTACAGCTGCTGAAGAAGGAGCAAGTACCTATCAGGGAAGTTGCTAAGGTAGTAGGAATGATGGTAGCTAGCTTTACAGCTGTAGATATGGACCATTGTACTACCGTCACTTAGAAAATGACAAGAAACTTGCACTTAAGAATAGTAGAAGGAACTGTGGTTGTCTCATGAGTCTTTCTTCCCCAGCAAGAAAGGAACTACTACGATGGATTGAGAATATTGATAGTGCCTCCAACTCTGTGTTTGATCCAGAGCCTGAAGTGACTATTCCATCAGATTCCAGTAAGGAGTGTTGGGGATGTTCATTCCAGGACCGCTGCTCTGGTGGTGTATGACTCCCTGGTGAAGCAGACTGCCATATCAATTATCTTGAACTTAAAGCAATTCATGTTGCTTTGCAGTGTTTTGAGAAGAATGTAGCAGGGAAAGCAGTTTGAGTTTTCACAAACAACACTACAGCTGTTGTTTGTATTAAACATTTTGGTCCCAGCCATTCACTATCGTGCAATGACATTACTTCTACTACACGGCAATGGTGTATTGCTAAGAACTTTTGTCTTTCAGCAGCATTTATACCAGGGAGAGGCAATGCTGCAGCTGATACAGATTCCAGGAAAATAAACCTGGATGCTGAATGGAAGCTCAACTATGCTATGCTGCTAAGACTATGCTGCTAAGGCTATGCACTTTCACATTTGCAGGCCAAACCCTCTGTGGATTTATTCACCTCAAAGATGAACAAGCAGTTTGCACGCTATATCAGTTACAGGCCTGACCCAGAAGCCCATGCAGTGGATGCCTTTTCAATTTCATGGGAATTCACTGAGTTCTATGCTTTTCCTCTTTTCAGTGTGATTTTGCAAGTTCTCCAAAGAGTACACAAGAACATACCACAGGTGTATTGATTGTCCCGAGCTGGAAAACACAAGTCTGGTGGCCAGTCCTGTCCAGCATGCTGATAGCAGAACCTGTCCCCTTCCAGCAGCCAGGGATGTCCTTCTTCTTCTTCCAAGCCATCCACGCAAAATACATCCCCTTGTAAAAAAGGGGAGCCTATATCTTCTGGCATGCAAAATATCAGGGAAAGGTTTGGACAATAAAATTGACAGATACTGCAGCATACCTGACCTTGGAATCCTGGCAATGAACAGCTTGGGTTGTATATGTTTTATTTATCAAGAAGTGGAAAATACTATGTCCACAACAATTGTCTGGATGAGTCTACACCTGGCCCTGGAAATATAGCAAATGTTCTTGTTTTCCTGTACTCTGAAGGTGCAGGGTATAGTGTGGTGTATGATGCAAGACGTGCTTTGAGTGCATTTTTTCTCCAGCATGTACCAGTAGACACTCTATAGGTTCCTATCCTGACATTTGTAGATTATTAACAGGAGTGTTTGAGAAACGCCCAGCACTACCAAAGTACCAAGAGACAGGGAATGTAGATAATGCTTTGGAGCATTTGCTAGAATGGCCAGAAATACTTGATCTGACACTCTTAACAGGGCAAAGAGGCCAAGCATTGCATGCACTGAAAGTGCATGATATTAAGCTTTATCCCAATAGATGTGTAATTTGTTCTCTGGGAAACAGAAGCATACAAAGCCAGGTGTCCACACAAAGCCAGCAGTTATCTTGTCATTCCCTAACAGTGATAAACTGTTTGGTGAAACATCTCCACAGGTATTTAGAGGTCACAAGGGAGCTATGGAAAGGTTCAGAACTGTTTATCAGCTTTATTAAGCCTTGAGACCCAATCTCCAGGAAGCCTTTTTTCGCTAGGTGAAAACAGTGCTTGAAATGGCGGGCATAGATACACACACCTCAAAATGTGGAAGCCACAGTACACGTGATGCCAGTACCAGTGCAGCTGCCAGTCATGGTGCATCTCTTGCGTCAATCACGAAGGCGGCAAGTTGGAGCAGTCAGAAAACTGTTTTGTAAATATTATAGCAAAGCTGTTATTCCAAACTCTGAACAGTCAGATGTGTCATATCTGAATTGGGTTTTGTTGTACATCGTCAGTCTTCACAGACCAATGCTTCATCAGTTTGTTGCAGACTTTCTTTTTCATTGGATAAGGTAGGCCTATGTTGGTTGTCTTGTAAGTTGTTGTAATCGTTTGCCCACAAGGTTGCTAAAGGCTCATGTGGTTTCTCTGTATGAGAAATAATGTAATAATTAAACTAGGCTTACGCTAGCAAAATGGAGTCTAATTAGGATTATTTTGAATCTATTAGAGGGAAGAGAAATTACACGCCCTTCGCAATGATTTGGGATAATCCTGTTGTAAGCCTGGTGGACACAGATGCTAAATACTGACTGGCTTGGCGCATGTTTGATGCTACATCTCGCGTAATTTATCTTCCTTTCAATAGATTCAAAATTATGACATTTAAATTCTCTGCGTAAGCCTGGTCCAATTATATAATTAAATATCATTTTATAACAACCACAAAGTATAACAAGCTTTCTTAACGTGTGTAAACATGACGCATAGGAAAATGTGCTCACAAATATTTTTTTCTTTCACATACATGAATTTTACATAAAACACCCAAGATAGTATTTGTTCAGCCTGTAAACAGTATTAAACGAAAACTGGAAGCACTTTATTAAATGATTTGTAAGTAGTTTGTTGTAAAGGTAAAGTTATCAAAACAATGTACATATAAAGGTTGAAAATACATTTTTTTCTTTGTACAGATAAAATTCATCCACAGCATGGCTTCAAACGTCATTTAAAACACTATTCAAAATAGGTCTTGAAATGTGACAGGAACTGTTACATTCATGAATAAGAAAGTTCTTTCATTTAACCAGTTCTTTGTGTCCAGCTGATTTTGATTTGTTACAACTGCACTGTACATGTACTTCAGATTTATGTCAAACTGTCTCTTTCTACTTTGAACAATGTTTTTATTTTGGCAACCCCACTAAAAAGGTGTAATGTAAGTTAACTCAAAATATAGATCTGACGTTATGTTACTGTGCCATTGTATTTTAAAATATGGAATCTAGGAGCATACATTGAAAAAAGATAGTTCAATGTTTCCAGTGATGTTCTGGCATTAGCCACTTTTAGTTCTATATGTTATGTCTGTCATACTATTAGGAATATTCTATAAAATGTCTTTTTGGTATATTAATACATATACCATATAACCTCACTATGTTATACTAATATACATCTAGTATTTTATTTTAGATACATTTTTAAAATAAAATCGTTTAATCAATCTTAATGTTTATGAAATTGATCAAGAGAGAAAGAGTAAAAACAGAATAAAACGGCTGCCAATTCAACCACTAAACACTCGCTGCATACAATGACCGATATATATATAGATATATATATATATATATATATATATATAT
Source organism: Rapana venosa (assembly GCA_028751875.1). Taxonomy (NCBI): domain Eukaryota; kingdom Metazoa; phylum Mollusca; class Gastropoda; order Neogastropoda; family Muricidae; genus Rapana; species Rapana venosa. The sequence continues at coordinate 6,491,008 of CM054154.1, forward strand.
ATATATATATATATATATATAATATTATAAGCATAATCGCATTCTAGTTGCTAAAAATAACAACAATCTGGAAGTTAAACAAACTTGTACCACCACCTATCCTATCCCCCACATCCCCACCCCCAAAATTCCACAAAAAACAACCAAAGAAAAATACACAAAAAATAGCCAAACAATTCCACCTAGCCAACCAGCTAACAAAGAAACCAAGTAAACAAGCACACAAAAAAGCCACATAAAAAGCAAAAAATTTTATCAAACAAAGGAAAACCACCTAAAAGTAAGCAATATCATACCTGAAATCCTTTGAATCAATTGGAAGGGAATAACAAGATATCCACAGGGTTTTTTTGTCCAAGAAAAGGTATCTCTAGTCACAAGAAAATGCTGAAAAGGCAAATTATGTAAGATTTGTACAACATTAATGATAAGTGGGGGTTTTGTCATCATAAACATGAAAGCCCAGGAAGTAAAACTGGATTACTTATGTTCACTGGACAAACCAGTCCTATTTCGTTAATGCTTAAACAAACAGTAAGAGCAAGGCCCAAGCACTGTGAAAGATTTAGACCAATAGGTTGAATTAAAAACCATGTATACAAACCATAGTATTACTGCAAGTCCATGAACTGTGATTGAAACTATCTTTACCTCAAGAGGCATCAATAAAAATAAAAGAACAGAAAGAAAGAAAAAAACACGCACTCACTACAGAAGCTATATAGTTATCACTGTGGTTGTTAGATCTGTATAAAAGCAGCATCCCTCTTCGAATCATTCAGTAGCAGTCAGCTCTTGTAGTTTTTGTTAACCTCATAATACAATCACGATCACCAAGTAATCAACTTGATGTAGTACAATCCATGAGTATTTCATATATATCAAATTACATTGTAATAAGCCAACTGTCACCTGTATGCTTATAATCTCTGTATTTTGCATAGAGTGATGATAAACAAACCATCAGCTTTATGTACATACAAAATATATCATAATTTCATACTCCTCAAACAATCAACTATTTGTAATCCCTGCATAGCACATAAGATTATGATCAACAAATGAACAACTGTATGCAGTGACGGTATACCTTCTTGAATGATGATAAACCAGCAACTGGATACCTCAAATATTGAGCCTGACACTGTCACCACTGAGCTATACTGACTGTAGGCTCCCGCCTCCACTCGCCTCCTTTAGCTGACCATAATATATTTTCTATTCACGAAATGTTGATTGGGAGTCACTTCATGAGATCCTTCTGGATTTCAAGTAACTAAAGTAAATGATTAGGTACATGAGTACATGGACAAAAGCCATCATTTAGAAACTTTTGGGATTTAGAAGCTAAGAGTCAAGCAAGAAAAAGAACATCTTGTTGACAAGAAGTCTCCATGAGAAGACAGAGAAGACACGGATAGCTGTGTGCAGTGTGTGTCCACGACAGGACATTTGAGAACAAAGATATAGGACAATAAGTGAACACAGCAGGACA
>CM054154.1:6500002-6547502 GCA_028751875.1 Rapana venosa
GTCTTGATAAAGTATCTCCATGCTTATGGTAAGAGAAAGTGTAGCTTAAAATCATGACACTCTTCCCCTCTGCAGCGTGCCAATGACCTCCCCTCTGCTCTCGACAAATGATGTCAGCCACAAGTTATGGGAAGTGACAAGCAATCACCTCACCTCATCTATCCTTCACTCCCTTGGACGGTGGGGGTGGGGGTGGGGGTGGGGGCACTAATAAAGGTTTTGCAACCAGCTTCCTCCACTCCCTGCGGTCCACTGTTTCCGCAGCAATTCATTCCCCTCAAGGCCAATCCACTCTCTGATGTTTTCTCATCGTTTTCTCTGTCTGCCTCTTCGTTTCCCTCCTTGTACTGTTCCCTGTAGGACAGTCTTGGCCAGTCTAGATGTTCATGTGACATGCCTGTACCACTTTAGTTTGCGTCTTTTCACTGAAGTCAGGGGCTCTTCACATGGTCGATGACCTTTTTTAAAATTTTGGCCTTCACTTTCTCATTGTTGATGTGATCTGTGTATGAGATACCAAGGAGTTTGCGAAGCAGCTCATCTCCATTGCATGTATCCCTTTTTTTCAATGTCTGCTGTTATGGTCCAAGTTTCGCATGCGTACAAAAATATCGACATGATCATGGAACACATAAGTCTGGTCCTGAAGCTGATGGCAATGTTCTTGTCGTTCCAGAGGACTTTCAGTTTGGTCATTGCAGCTGTGGTCTGGGCTATCCTGGAGAGAATTTTAGCTTTTGATCCCTCATCGGGTACTACAGCTCCCATATTTTGAAGTTATGGACAGTATCGATTTTCTTGCCGTCTATAATTGTGTCAGTGCTGATGCGATTGGCACTAATTTTTGTCATCAGTTGGGTTTTTTCTACACTGATATGCATGCCACATGCTGAAGAGGCTTCATCAAGGTGATTTACCAGGTTGACTAGCTCTTGCTCTTCTCCAGCTAGGCCATCGATATCATCAGCAAAATGTAAGTTTATCATCGTCCTGCCTTCAATGCTGACTGTTCCTTCATGATTTTCAAGTGTGCAGGCTAGTATTCTCTCTAAGAAGATATTAAAGAGGGTGGGAGAGAGCAGACATCCTTGGTGTACTCCAACTGTGGTACGGAATCAATTCCCTATGTTGCTGTCATAGTAGACTGCGCTGGTTGCCTTGTTAGAGGCATTCTGTGGTCCTGGTGAGGTTGGCATTGGTTTTGTACAGCTTCATGGTCGCCCATTGAACTGCATGCCTTCTTAAAGTCTGCAAATACATGATAAAGATCTTGTTGGTTGCTCACAGGGAAACCAACAGGGTAACAGAGCATTTCTCACGGAGTATTCTAAGGTTAAAAATGTGTTCGGTTGTGCTCCGTCCTGTTCTGAAACCTGCCTGGTCTTCTTTGATGATCTCCTCAGCTTGAGGCTTCAGTCTGTTTATGAGGATTGTGAGCATCACTTTGCTTGTATGGCTGATCAGGCTGGTGGCACGGTAGTTTTGGCATAGTTGTAAGTTGCCTTTCTTTGGGAAAGTGATAATCAGGGACTGTGTCGAAGGTGTTGGCCACTCCCCTGTCTTGCCGAGTAAATTATCAGTTCCAAATAATAGAAAGTAGATAATGCAAAAATAAAAGATATTTTCGAGACAGACCTATCTCCAACAGGAAATAAGCCATGGAGAGTAAAGAAGGAAGAAAAACAGAAAAATATTGTCTCCCCTGCACCCAAACTAAAACACATGCCCCACGTACTGAGGATTCATCATCATCATCATCATCATCATCAGACCCGTGACCTTGGCGGTTGTTGGGGAGACACGAAAGACGATGCCGTGGTAAGCCTCCTCCATCCATCTCGGTCCTCGGCTCTGCGCAGTAGTGCCGAGTCATTCATCCTGGTCCATTCTCTGATGTTGTCCATCCATGACTTGATCTGTCTTACCCTCTTTCTGCCACCTTCGAGTGTTCCCTGCAGTACTGTTTTGGGCAGAGTGTTGTGGCGGGTGACGTGGCCGAACCATGTCGGCTTTTTCTTCTTGACGATGGTGAGAAGGGGTTCCTGTGGACCTGCCAGCCGTGTTATTTGACTCCTGACAAATTCATTGGTCTTTCGTTCTCTCCAGGATATGCCCAGTAGTTTTCTATGGCATTTTGTTTCAAATGACTGGATTCGCTTTGCTGTTTCAGCAGTCAATGTCCAGGTTTCAGTTCCGTACAGCAGGATAGTCTGAATTAGGGCTTTGTAGGGCTTTAGTTTGATTGGGAAACTGATCTCTTTACTTTTCCATATGGTGGTGAGTTTTGTCATGGAAGATGTTGCCATGGCTATTCTGACCTTGATTTCTGTCGTCGATCACCCGTCCTTTGTGAGTGTAGCGCCAAGGTATTTGAAAGCGTCTACCTCCTCCAGTTGTTGGCCGTTCATGTAAATTTTTGCAGTGGCGTTGCTCGTGCTGTTAACAATAAGCGCTTCGATTTGTTTGTTTATTTACAAGATTCAGCGCTATATAAATTCCATATATTATTATTATTATTAACAAGTACTTTACTTTTCTCCGAGCTCACCTCCATCCCATATGCTCCAGCTCTGTTCTCAAGTCTGGTCGTAAGATCTTGCAGCTCTCTGTTACTTCCGCCCATGAGGTCAATGTCATCGGCAAACCGCAAGTTGTTGAGGGGTCTGCCGCCAATGGAGATGGTAGGTGGAAGTCATGGAGGGTCTCTCTCATAATGTTTTTCCAAGAACAGATTAAACAGGACTGGAGATAACAGGCATCCTTGTCAGACCCCAACTGTGGTTTTGAAGTAGTCTCCGACCTGATTGTTCAGGACTGCACTGCTTGCGGTGTTGTATAGTGCTTGAATGGTTTGCACTAGTCCTTCTTCAATGCCAAACATTCTGAGGACCTGCCACAGGCCTTTATGCCATACTCTGTCGAAAGCCTTCTTGAAGTCGATGAAGTTGTGCAACAGGTCTCTCTGATGTTGAAGATGTTTTTCCATCAGGATGTGGCAGTTAAAAATCTGTTCGATTGTGCTCCTGCCTGCCTTGAACCCAGCTTGTTCCTCTGCAAGGTGTTCTTCTGCCTCCTTCTTGAGTCGATTCAAAATAACTTTGAGCATGATCTTGCTGGCGTGGCTGATGAGGCTGATTGATCTATAGTTTTGGCATTGGCTAAATTCCCTTCTTGGGCAGGGGTATGATGAGTGAATTGTGTCCATTCTGTTGGCCACTGTTTTGTCTCCCAAATCTTCTGACAGATAGCTGTAACATGTGTGATGACTGTTTCGCCACCATGCTTGAGCAGCTCTGCTGGTATGTTGTCTGCTCCTTGGGGACTTTCCTACTGGTAAGCTGCGGATGGCTTTTTCCACTTCTTCCCTCAGTATAGGTAATGGCGAGGGTACCCTTGATGTTGCTGCTTCCTCTTCTATTATGCTCTTGTCAGGTTGTATTGGGTATTTGTACAGTTCTTGACAATACTCAGACCACCTGTTCAATGCAGCTGAGCTTTCTGTGAGGAGGTTTCCGGAGCTGTCTTCAATGACTGATGACTTGGTTTGAAGTGGTTTTGTGAGTTTCTTCAGGGTGTCGTATGTCTTTTTACTGTTGCCCTCTTTCATGCTTTTTTTCGATCTCATCACATTGATCACTGATCCACTTCTCTCTGGCCTTTAACATTGACTTCTTCACAAGATTGTTGGCCTCCCGGTATTCTTTAGGGTTGGAAGACCTGGTTGGTCTCAGTGCTCTTCTTGTATCGCAGAGGTCCCAGATGTCATTAGTAGTCCATGGCTGGTGTTTATTCCTCTGACGACCGAGTACCTCCTCTGCTGTTTCTCGGACTGCCTCATTAAAGTTGTTGGTGAGGTCATTGATGTCATTGTCCAGGAGGGCCCAATGCCGCAAAGCGTCCGCCAAGCTTAGCTTGGAAGATCTCATCGACATCTGGATCTTTCAGTTTGTCCACGTCAAATTTGATACGTGGGTTTGCAGGCTGTTTGTAAATTTCTTCAGCTTCATTTTGAATACCAGCAGCACAAGGTCGTGGTCGCTGCCTATGTCAGCTCCAGGTAGGTTCTTGTTCTGGCTCTGTTGATGCTGGATTTGAAGCGCCCTGGTGTTAAGATAAAATCTATTTGGTTATGGATCTTGCCGTTTGGGGCAATGCCAGGTTGTCCTCCTTGACTGCTTGTGGGGATAGAGGGTATTGGCAATGGTAAGTCTGTGGGAGCAGGCAAACAATCCAGCAGACGTAGTCCCCTGTCGTTGGTCTCTCCAGTTCCAACCGACCAACTGTTCCGGCCATTGGTTGTAAGAGTCAGGACCTACTTTAGCGTTAAATCCCCTTGGATGATGATGATGTCCTTCTTGGGTATTTTCATAATGGTCTCTTCAAGATCTTCGTAAAATTCTTTACTTCTTCATCTGCATGGTCAGATGATGGTGCATAGATTTGTATGATGGTGATGTTCTTGGGCTTGGCCGACACCCGGATGCTGATAATCCTGCTGGAAGCCGGTGTACAGCTGATAATGCACCCCACTACTTCCTTTCTGACAATAAATGCCACTCCATGTTGGTGATGTTTCTCTTGGCCACTGTACTAGATCTTGTTGCCTTCTTCAGTCAATGTCTCACCAAATCCTGTCCATCTCACTTCTCCTAGTCCAATAATGTCCCATTTATAGCGGCTAAGCTCATGCTCTAGTTCTTTGATTTTTCCGCACTGGTAGAGTGGACGGACGTTCCATGTACCAATGGTGATCTGCTCTCTAGGGAGCTTAAGTAATGTTTTAACTCCAGTAGCTGACTTGTCACTTCCACCCTGGTGTTGATCAATGGAAAGGCGGTCGTTGGTAACCCAGGCCTCGACCGATCCGGTATCATATTGGCTTTGCATTTGTCTTTCATGTTTTTTCTGTGGGCTTAGGATATTCCTTGGTGGCGCCAATCTCCTCTCCAAGTCTCCATATGTTTTGGGGTTTTTTTCTATTGGGGTTTCCTCCCCCACATGCGACAGGTTGTATTGGGTTACATGGATACCAGTAGCAGTAACAGAGAACTCCTCTGACCTGACCTGACACCAGGTCTGACTGAGGATTACACACTAGCAAAAGTAGGAAGAGCATGAAACAATGTACATATTGTTTATCAAATGAAAGTATCAGCCATGACAGATGTTAAGTGATGAGATGTAACCTTCACGCCCAAATTATTGTAGTTCATCATAATCCAAAGTCTTAACCATAAGGATAAAGAACAACATAACCTCTCCTCACCGACCCGCCCTTAACAACCCCCTGCCCATGCACACTGATGTTTTACCAAAGCAGCAGCAGCAGCTTCATCACCATCAGGCTCGAAGGCGTAGTTCTCATACACAGTTCCCTCCCCTCGGGCTGCAGGCCGGGCTGCAGTAGCAATGTTGCCATATTCAGCTTCTGAAATCAAGGTTGGAAAAGTATTCAGTTCTTCTGTTTGCTAGGGATTGGCTGCTCTTGCGATTTGTGTTGAAAAGTGAGTGTTAAATTGGCTACAACAATCTGGGGACACCCTTAAAAAGCTTGGCCTGCTAAGGCATAATCATTTCCAATATTTTTCAGTCTATCATATAACTGTCCTAATATTGATTTCAAGTTTGTTTGTTTTTTAATTTGCAAGGTTATGAAGTGCATGAAGAAAAGAATCAAAGAATAACTACCATGTACTTCATTTCTTTTGAAAATCAACCTTCTCTCCTGACAAACATGTCCTGCTATCTTCAAAATATTTAGGATTGGATGACAGAATAATTTGCAGCTCAACGCTGACAGAACCAAAGCCATGCTAATAGGGACCAAGCATTAACTCCCCTCAGTAACAATAATTGCAGTAGAATTCAGAAATACATCCCTCTATTCCCTCAGCTACACCCCCCTCTATGCCCCCATTACCCTCCACCCAGCCACCCTAGTTACCATACCCCTCCCCACTCTATTCCCCCACAGCTACCCTTCTTTTCCCCCTACCCCCGCTACCCATCCTCACTCTATCCCCCACCAGCTACCCCTCCTCCTTCTAATCTCCCCCTCCCATTCTCCACCATCACATAATTACCCCCACCAGCTACCCTCCCACTTCTAATCTCCCCCTCCCATTCTCCACCACCACACAATTCCCCGACCAAGCTATTCCTCCCACTTCCCCTTGCATTCCCCCCAGCTACCCTACCCTCGTCTATTTTCCCGTCAGCTACCCCTCCGCCTTCTATTCCCCACCCTTCCATTTTCCCCCAGCTGTCCCTCCTTCCTCCCCCAGAAACCCCTCCCCCTTCTATTCCTCTCTTCGCTCAACCCAGCTACCCCTCCATAAAAATGAGAAAAAAAGAAAACCTGGCACAAAGATGGGAAGACAAACAACACATCTCCTCCAAACTTCGGAGGGTTTGAAGTTAAGGGTGATCCCCGAAGAGATCTGAATTTCCTTACTCACAGCTGAAGCTGTTGCATTTTAATTTTGATAACATTATCAAACTAACAACTCCAAACTTTGAACGTGTCTTCCTATATCATTTTGCAATTTCAAAAATAGTATGTCTACAATAATGTAACTTCACCCATCACTTGTTCCAGACAGGTAAACAACAATTTGTACAATGCCATAAAGAAAGGTTGCTTCATTTCCATCAGATGGAAGCTTTCATCTGGAATACGAAGCAACTTCAAACAAAAAAGGGATATACTTGTTTAAGATACCTGTGAAGGAGAAGTAATATTGACATGCAATAGCACACACAACGTGTTCATAAATCTGAACACAAGTAAAGAAGGTGCATATGCACATAAAAAAATCACAGCTTGAAGACAGTGATCACTTGCAAATTGTCTGTACAAAATGCCACTCTTAAAGCGAAACAGTTACATATGCTGGTGCACACTAAACAAATGACAATATAATGACACGAACAATTGGGCCACAATGCCTTTGTGGTGGCATGCTAATTTCATGTTATGTTACTTTGTTTGTTAAAATGTATTCTTTTTATATGGGGTGGGGTGGGATTTGTTTTGTACAATTTTGAAAAAAGTGATTGATCGTAACTAAAATACTCTGGACACAATGAACTTTTTGGGGACATCAACACTTCAGCTAAAGACACAGTCAAAAGAGGTCGATGATATAGTTAACATGGTTAGCATGTCAGTCTTTATTACGAACACATTTTTAGTTTTTTTTCTGTTTGTTTTGGGTTTTGGGACTTTTTTCAGGGAGTTGTTTGGCTGTGTGTTTGATTTTGTGTTGTTTTTTTAGGGGGGCGGGGGATTGTTGTTGTTTAGGTTTTGTCTTGTTTCTACGTGTCATTTATGGGAGTGAGAGCAGCAAAGGAGGCTTCATGGAAAAAGTATGGTGAAGAACTTAGCGAAATGTGCAAACACTCCCCAAGAGAGTTCTACAAAAGTTTAAAAGTCATGCGAATACGGGAGGAACCCTTTGATCCCACCACTGCGATCAACGCCGCAAACGGACAGCCACTGCAGAAGAGGATGAGATCATACATAGATGGAAAGATTACTTTAAAGACCTTCTAAACCATCAGGGGCGACTGACACACAATCACAATTCACTCCCAACCACCCAGATCACTTCAAACCCATCATCTTGGAGTGTAAAGTAAGAAGGGCCATCATGATTATCCCTAAAGGGAAGGCAGGAGGTGCAGATGGCATAACAACAGAAGCCATCATGGCCTGTGGAGAGACTGGAGTCAAATGGATCACAACCATCTTCCAAAAGGCATGGGAGGAAAGAAGAGTTCCAGAAGACTGGCAGAGCGCTATTGTAGTGCCAATATGGAAAAAGAATGGCACTAAAAAGGACTGTAGTAACTACAGGGGCATTTCACTCCTCAGCCATGTAGGAAAGATGTACGCAAAAATCCTAGAGCAGCGCTCCAGAGCAAAAGCAGAACACCTACTGTGTGACGCCACTGGGCTTCAGGAAAGGGAGAGGCTATACTGATGCGATGTTTGCTCTGAGACAACTGAGTGAGAGAGCTCTTGAGTACATTCAAGCACTCCAACTAGTATTTGTCAACCAAGAAAAGGCATTTGACAGAGTGAACAGAGATAAGCTCTGGAGGGTCCTGGAGCAGTATGACATCAAGGGGAAGCTCTTAGATAACATCAGAGCTGTATACAAGAACAACAAGAGCGCAGTTCGCACTCCAAGTGGACTTTCCAACTGGTTCCCTTTGACGTCTGGGGTGAGACAGGGCTGCGTCCTTTCCCCTCTGCTCTTCATCATATATATGGACCAGATCACAAAGGAAGCCAACTCAGACTTGGAGGCACTCAACAAACTTCTGTTTGCTGACGATCAAGTCATGATCAATGATAACAAAGACAAGCTGCAAGAGCACACAGACCAGCTCAATACATGCTGTGAAACCTATGGCATGAAAATCAGCGTAAGCAAGACTGAAGCCATCACAGTCAGTAGAACTCCATAAAAGCTCAAAATCGACATAAACAGAGACCAACTAAAGTGGACGACTGTATTCAAGTACTTAGTATATTCACAGAAGATGGAAAACTGGACAGAGAAATAGAAACACGCTGTCAAAAAGCAAATGCAGTTAGCTATCAACTTGCCCCACTTCTGCGACATCCTAACATTCCTACGAGCACTAAGGCAAAGCTGATCAACGCCATCTTCCTGCCAACTCTCACTTACCAGTGCCAGACATGGCCCCTGACAAAAGCCCTGGAGCAGAAACTGGTAACGTGTGAGATGAAGTGCTTGAGGAAAACTGTCAACAAGACCAGGAGAGCCAAGATAAGAAACGAGGTGATCAGAGACATGGTAGGAGCCACACCCGTCCTACACCATATTGAACAACAACGAACCAAGTGGTCCGGGCACCTCACACGGATGCCGCCAAACCAGCCAGCCTTGCGTGCTTACAGCTTGAGGTACTCTGGCACGAGGGCCAGAGGTAGACCCAGGCGACGCTGGTGTGATTCCGTGACAGAAGCACTGAAAGTCCATGGAATGTCCCTCCTCCAAGCTATCTGCCTTGGAGCAGACAGACATTTATATCTCCCCGCGACGCCACAGAGTACAAGCGGAAGGAAAAAGTAAAGTAAGTAAAAGTATTTATGGGAGTCTCCTACAACGTAGTTATATTTGTTTTAAACTTATGGTCGGCAAGGCCGCTGATACCAGAAGCGGCAGAAGAGCTGGTTTTAACCTTGTTTTAGTTGTAGGTAATGACGTAGGTTTTTTTTCCTTTTTCCCCCTCTGCTAGAGCTCCATTTACACACCCTTAAAGTAGTGGGAACATTCAGATTTAGGGGATGGATTTAATATATTTCACATTTACAAAGTGACATGTCTAATTCGACTTCTGTTATAAGGGGGACTGAAAACCTTAAGTGGAGAGATTGCAAGAGAGGGGTAATATGCTCATATTTTTTCTTTCTGAGGATTAGACGAGCTGCAGAGTTTTGTATATGTTGAAGGTATTGGATTGATGATGCTGGCAGACCAGCCAACAGAGAATTGCAATAGTCCACACGTGAAAGAATGAGAGACATAGCAAGTTTGGATGTTGCATCTGTGGACAGGTACTTTCGAATTGCACTAATACGCCGTAATTGATAGTAGCAGGACAGGCAGGTCTGGTGATGAATTTTTGCATAGAGAGTGGTAATAATAATAATGACCCCTAGATACTTCACAGACGTGGATAGAGGGACTGATGCATTGCCAAGTTGTATTGAAGCTGTTGTAAGGGAAGAGAGTTTGTGTTTGGTCCATACAAGCATGGTTTCCGTTTTATCTGCATTTAGTTGTAATTTGTTCTGTATGATCCAATTTTGGATATCTTGAAGGCAGTGGGCCATATTTGTAAAGAGAAAAGGCAGATTTTCAGGAGTGTCGCTGCTTAGAATCTGAGAGTCATCTGCATAAAAATGATGGTTGAATATATGAATATGGTTTGGGTTTCATATGGGAAAATCACGGTGTATGGGGACATAACTGGGTTTATTCAAGTATTTTGGCAAAGACTGGTAGATTGCAGATGGCAGACATGGTCTTCACATGTTCAGGAGAGCATTGATTTGATATTACAGAATGTTGAACACATTGCATTGTGTTCCAGTTTATTGATCAATGCACATAGAAAGAGATCTGAAATGCGTAATGACTAAATTTTGATTTGGTATTTCTGATATATATTTACATGCTTATCGTTACAAGTCTGTCAACGATCATGATTTGATTTGTCCATTATGTCATGATGAACTTGAAAAAGAACTCCATTTTGTTTTATCTTGCCCTTAGTTCAAAGAGCTAAGAGAACAACTGATCCCTTTAAAGTATTTTTGACAGCCAGTTTTGTTCAAATTAGTTATGCTGATGACCACTCCTAATGAAAAAGTTGAAAAACACTTGTTGTATATCTATACATAGCATTGAAAGTGCACAGTATGTTGTCAACATTAAAAAAAACATTGATGTCAATATGTGAAAACCTACAAAGTGTGTCTTTCCATTTTGCATGTATACCCCTTCTAAGGGGCAAGGGCCTATATGAATAAATCATCAGAATCAGATTCTCTCTCTCTCTCTCTCTCTCTCTCTCTCCCCTCTCTCTCTCTCTCTCTCTCTCTCTCTCTCTCTCTCTCTCTCAATGGTTCACCTTGCACACCTTCAGTGACAGACTGTGTCACAGTGCTCTGTGTTTTGGGGACAGATTACAGTGGTTCTAGTCCATTACCTGTACCAGTTTTCTGAAAGGACTTGTGTGAAGAGTCATGCCTGTTGAACCATTGTCATTTAGGCCAAAATGTGGCTGTTTTCTGTTTTGTTTTCATGAACTTTATGTACCGCCGATTCAAAAGTAAGATTTTCACCCGGACATTGAAGATGTGAAACCTGCAAACCAGTGTCATAGTGGGATTGCTCCTTGTTTAATTTTTCTACACGATTTGTCGCAGCAGTGTGGACATGTTGAGCTGAAACCCGGACCACTCAAGCATGACAGCTACCGCCAGAGCAAACTGCCCAGTACCCACTGCCCAAGTGATGCAACCTCTTCTCCCACTCATCGACCATCCATTTTGGAGAAGTCTATGGCAGATGTCCTGAATAGGCTGCACTCCATGAAGACCTCACTGACCGAGAAAATGGACAGCTTGAAGGGTGAAATGAGTCAGCTGCGTGATGATCTGGGGGTAGAGGTGGAGCAGCTGAGGGGAGAGAGAGGTGCGGAGTCTGCGGAAGGAGAACGAGGACCTGGCAAAGAAGGTGGACGACCTGGAGGGAAGATCACAAAGGAGCAACATCATCGTCCACGAAATGTCCAAACTCGCAGGTGAAAAAAGCACGGATTGTGAGGGGGTATTGAAAAACTTGATTACTGACCAGCTGAAACTGACTGAAGACATTCAGTTTGATCGTGTGCACCGTCTCAACTCCAGGCAAAATTTTCCCATAATTGTATGCTGCACGTTCTTCAAACAGAAGCAAGTTATCCTGAAGGACAGAAAGATGCTGCAAGGGGGAACTTATGTATTTATGATGAAGACTTTACTGCACGTGTCAGAATTGTCAGAAGACAATTCACATCACATCTCATAAAGGCACTGCAGACAGCAAACAGGTCAATTTAGTTTTTGATCATTTGTTTATTGATGGCGTGAAGTATGGGGTGAATGATGGGGGTGATCTCTGTGTTTTAAAAAAGGGGTTTGGCTGGCTAGTGGTTGATTTTGCTGAGGGTGGTAATGTTAGGAAAGCACCGGGTTGTGGAAGGAAAACTTACACCCCTTTGACAAGTTCTGTGACGTGCTTCCCTCACGTGCCAGGAGTGTGGCTGGCTATGCCATGGTGGACATAGCTGCAAGTAGTGCTGTTCCTTCCCTACCAGGTGACAAGGCATGGCAGGGTGATGCACGTGCTTGTGGCACAGAGGGGGCAATGGATAATTTTGTAAACATGAATGATAAAAATGAAAGTCTTCTGTTTTCTTTTCTAAGTTGGAATGTTCATGGTCTGTTGAACAAAATGTCTGATAATGAGTTTGTTTCATACATCCGTTCATTTGATTTTGTCTGCTTACTTTAAACGTTTGTTGAATATTTTGTAAACAGTTGTTTTGTTGTGTACGAGTTGTTCTGTATACCCGCTCTGAAATTCAGAAACCAGGGGAGACAATCTGGGCAGGTTATTTGTCTGATTAAAAAGAGTCCCTGTAAATATGTAAGACAAATAAAAACTGCCCTTAATAACATGCGTGTGTTTCTGATCAACAAATCTTCATTTGGTACTCTGGAAGATGCATTGTTTGTATGTACTTACATTCCTCCGATGCCTAATTATTTACATTATGATATTGATAAATGTATATGGGCTCTGGAAAAAATTATGTGATTATTTGATTGATTCGGATGACGTGCATATGCTGTTATGTAGAGGCTTAAATAGCAGAACTTCTGAAGCATCTCAAGTTTGCAAGAATTTTGTTTCTGATGTTAAATTTAATGTGACAGTAATCCTGTTAGTCTGGATCAAAGTTCATAGGATGATAAATTACATTTCTATGGAAAATTGGTGCTTAACATGTGCACAGTCTTGGATCTACATGTTTTAAATGACGTTTGTTCTGGTGATTCTGTTGGGCGTTGTACTTTTATTTCTGACGCTGGTAGTAGTGTGAATGATTATTTTCTTGTTTTTGTGATTTATTTTTTATGTTTAATGATCATTGTCAACTCATGGTAAGTGAACGATTAGAATCAGATCATATGCCTGTAGATTTTTATATACAGTTCCCTGAAGATAATCCTGACAAGTCATGCAATAATAAGTAGGTATATACTCTGGAAAAGTATGTATGGAATGACAATTGTTTTGAAGATTTCTTTAATAAGCTGTATTCAGAAGACATACAGTGCAGATTGGATGTAGCGATTGATTGCCTTGATTCAGATGTTGATAGTGCACTTTCTTTGTTCAATAGTAGCCTGAAAGATGTGGCTGAATGTCTGAAGAAGACTTTTAAAAACACTGAATGCAATAATGTATGTAGTTGGTTTTACAAGGAATGTAATAGTCTTAAGAAATCTGTCTGTAATGTGTTGCAAAAATATAGACGTGCTCTAAAAATTAAGACAGAGATAAGTAATTTCGTGCCAGATGGGAATATAAGAATCTTTCAGAACGAAAGAAACGAGAATATAACGAGGGTATGATTGATAAATTGACTCTTTCAGCGAATGATCAGAACACTTTTTTGAACAATATTTACATTTCTTCTAAATGAAAGCAGCCACATAACACAATATATACCGATACTTGGTATCAGCATTTTCGAGACTTACTTGAAAAAGATTCTGCAAATATTCACGCTGATGAAATAACTGAAAATGAAATAAGAAACAAAGCTTGTGTACTGAATCAGCCAGTTTCTATAGATGAAGTTCTTCAAGCGATAAGACCTTTTTTTTTTAAAAATCAAAAAGCAGCAGGTATTGATAGTATTATTGGAAAAGTTTTGAAGAATTCTGTTAGATGTAGTCAGGTTATCAGTTTCTTTGTGACTTTGTTTAATGCTTTATTTGATAAAGGTATTTTTTCCAATAGCTTGGTCTGAATCTATTGTAAGTCCCTTGTATCAAAAGGTGATGCTGTTGATCCAAACAATTATAGAGGTATATTAGTTTGTAATATTGCCAGTAAACTCTATAGTACATTGATTTATCGTACACTCAAGGAATTGGTAGAAGTAAATATCATAACAGACGAATTTCAAGCTGGTTTTAAGTGCAACTATTCAACAATAGATCATATATTCACACTGCTTGCATATGAGCAGAAACAATTTAGCTGAAATCGTGAGTTAAAGATTGCCTTTATGGACTTTGAAAAGGGCGATCGAAGAAGAATAGAATGTCAATAGAAGTATATTGTGGCCAATTTTGGTAAAAAATTGAATTTCTGGTAAATTGCTTACTTGTAAAATGAGCATGTATAACAGCGTGAAAGCTAGAATTAGGTGTGGGGGTTCTTTAACTGATTGTATTAACTGTACTACTGGGGTTAAGCAGGGGGATGTATACAGCCCTGTTTTGCTTTCTTTATTCATTAATGAAATAACTAGACAAGTTCTTGGAAATGGAAGACATGGTATTTCTTTTCAAGATAAAACCTTAGAAATGTTTATTATACTTCTTGCTGATGATGCTGCATTAAAATCTGAAATGGCTGTATGTCTTCAAAATCAATTAAATTGTTTACAGAGATCAGCGTCTAAGCTTCAACTGAAGGACAATATGACTAAAAGTAATATAATTGTTTTCAAAAAAGGTGGTTATCTTGCTTCTAGAGAAACATGGCATTTCAATGGTGTTACTATGGCTGTAGTAAATGCATATAAATATTTAGGACTGTATTTTTCGACACGTTTGAGTTTTAAGTTTACTTGTAAAGACCTTGCTTGTGCAAAAAGAGCTCTAATTTCCATACTGCAAAAGTAAACTAGGTTGAACAATTATTCATTTTGTTTATTCATGAAATTATTTGACTCTCAAGTACAATCACTAGCATTGTATGGAGCTGAAGTATGGGGACTTCATGCAACATATATCCATTGTGAGAAAGTTCATTTATTTCCCCTTAAGAAATTTATTGGTGTATCAGTAAATACACCTAATAATATTGTATATGGTGAAATGAATCAATACTCATTGCAGGATGTTCCATCTTTTAAGTGTATACGTTTTTCGTTAAAATTAAATCAAATGGAACAACATAGACTTCCTTGTTAAGCTTATCAGGGATGGGATAGCCTAGTGGTTAGAACATTGCGCTGGCAATCTGATAACCCGGGTTCGATTCCCGCTCAAGGGGATTTTTTTTCCCCTGGAGTTAACCTCAGTGTCGACTCCACCCTCCCCAAAAGTCCTTCGGATGAGACTATAAACTGAGGCCCCGTGTGTGAACGCACGCAGAACATCTTGCACACAAGTTAAATCCTGTTCCGCTTTTTGTAAGGGTAGGCCATTGTATGCTGGTGGGAACCGATGACAAAATTTACAAAACTGCATGCACACGGGGACTAGGTGTAAAAAAAAAGCACACAAGTGCTTATTCCGTCATCCACAATATAAAAGTATAATATATATATATATATATATATATATAATGTTATCTTTGTTAGATGAAAAGGGTAAGTCAAACTGTGTTACTAAAGTTAAAAGAAAGTTATAGAGAACGGTTTTGGTTATGTGTGGCTTAATCAGCACGTTGAGAAGACTTTTTCGTGAAAGAGTAATTGAATGCCAGTGGCAGGACATGAATTCACACATTGAAAATAGTAGCATACATGACATGTATAGTCTGATTAATCCATCAGATTCGACCCCTTTATATTTAATAATGAAAATGGATAGGCATTTGAAAAGAATATTAACAACATTTAGATTGGGTATCTCAGAATTAAACACGCATCATTTCTACCACAAACATGTAAATGAGAGAGTTTTAATTTGTCCTCTTTGTGATAGTTCTACTGAAGACGAAATAAACTTTATATTTACTTGTTCATAGCTTACGGAATTAAAAGAGCAGCTTATACCTCGAAAGTTCTTATGTTAACCATGTCTCCATAGGATAATCAGACTTATTACGGCCGAAAATGAAGTTACCACAAAACAGTTAGCTCTTTTTCTATATAAAGCAACTAGATTGTGGGACACCCTTACTAACTCTTGATAAATTATCGTGTTTTGCAAATATTTTGTGAATTGATTGTTTATTTGAGTATTACTTGTATGATAATGTGTGCTTTGTGTTTTCCCCCTTCAAATGTGGCTAAGGCTTTTTGAATAAGCCATTGTATACAAAAGGTAATACTGCTGAACCAAACAATTACAGAGGTATATCGATTTGTGATATTGCCAGTAAGATTTATAGTTCAATTATCAGCCACAGACTTAAGAAATGGATAGAAGCTTATAACAGACGAATTTCAAGCTGGTTTTAAGAGCAATTATTCTACAATAGATCATATTATTACACATCTTGCATGTGTACAGAAACAACTTAGTCTAAATCGTAAGCTATACATTGCCTTTATTGACTTTGAAAAAGCGTTTGATTCTGTCAATATAAGTATATTGTGGCCAATTTTGGTAAAAAATTGAATTTCTGGTAAATTACTTACTTGTATTATGAGCATGTATAACAGTGTTAAAGCTAGAATTAGGTGTGAGGGCTCTTTAACTGATTGTATCAACTGTACTACTGGGGTTAAGCAGGGGGATGTATACAGCCCTGTTTTGCTTTCTTTATTTATTAATGAAATAACTAGAGAAGTGTGTGAATATGGAAAGCATGGTGTTTCTTTTCATGCTGATGAAGCCTTAGAACTGAACGCTTTGATTTGTTGCTTTACAAGATTCAGCGCTATATAAATTCCATACATTATTATTATTATTATTATTATTATTATTATTATTCTACTTTTTGCTGATGACGTTGCATTAATGTCTGAAACTGTAGTAGGTCTTCAAAATCAATTAAATTGTTTTCAAAGATCAGCGTCTAAGCTTCAACTGAAGGTCAATATGACTAAAAGTAATATAATTGAAAAGGTGGTTATCTTGCTTCTAGAGAAACATGGCATTTCAATGGTGTTACTATGGCTGTAGTAAATACATATAAATATCTAGGTCTGTATTTTTCGACACATTCCAATTTTACGTTTGCTTGTAAAGACCTGGCTTGTCGAGCATAGAGGGCTCTGATTTCAATAGTGCAAAAGTTAACTATGTTGAACAATTATTCATTTGGCTTACTTACACAATTATTTGACTCACAAGTACAGCCAATAGCATTGTATGGGGCTGAAGTATGGGGACTTGATGCAGCATGTATTCCTAGTGAAAAAGTTCATTTATTTGCCCTTAAGAAATTGCTTTGTGAATCAGTTAAAACACCTAATGATCTTGTATATGGAGAAACAAACCGATATACATTGCAAACTGTTACAGGTGTAAGGTGTATTCGTTTTTGGTCGAAACTGACTCAGATGGAACAACATAGACTTCCTCGTAAAGCTTATAAAATGTTATATCTGTTAGATGAAAAGAGCAAGTCAAATTCGGTTACTAAAGTTAAAAGAAAGTTGTACAAGAACGGTTTTGGCTATGTGTGCCTACTCAGGGCATTGAAAATTACTCTTAGCTCTTACGACTTTTTCATGAAAGACTCATTGAATGCCAGTGGAAGAACTTGCATTCACACATTGAAAATAGTAGCATACATGACATGTATAGTCTGATTAATCCATCACATTCGACCCCTTTATATTTAACAATGAAAATGGATAGGCATTTGAAAAGAATATTAACAACATTTAGATTGGGTATCTCGGAAATGAACACTCATCATTTCTATTATAGACATGTAAATAAGAGAGTTTTGATTTGTCCTCTTTGCATAGTTCTACTGAAGACGAAGTACATTTTCTATTCACTTGTTCATAGCTTACCGAAGTAAGAGAGCAGTTTATACCTCGAAAGTTCTTACGTCAACCATGTCTCCATAGGTTAATCACGCTCATTACGGCTGGAAATGAAGTTACTACAAGACTGTTAGCTCTTTTTCTATATAAAGCATTTAGATTACAGAACACCCTTACCAACTCTTGATAAATTATCGTGTTTTGCAAATGTTTTGTGAAATGATTGTTTATTTGAGTGTTACTTGTATGATAATAATAATAATAATAATAATAATAATAATAATAATAATAATAATAAATGGAACTTATATAGCGCTGTATCTTGCACAGACAAATCAAAGCGCTTGCACTCAACTCATTCTTACACAGTCATGCAACCAATAGCAAGTAATAGTTCTAACAAGTCCAAATGCACACACACACACACACACACACACACACACACACACACACACACAGGTTATACACTTTGGCAAGGTGATGGAATCTTTGGCTGTTAAAAAGCAGGGAAAGCTATGAAATGAAACAGGAGAGGAAATTCTTAGGTTTGAAACAAATATGTCTTGAGGCCAGATTTAAAAGTGTCAAAAGAAGGTCTTTGGCGAAGAGAGATAGGGAGGCCATTCCAAATCGATGGACCAGAAACAGAGAAAGAGCGACGGCCAACAGTGGACTGGTTGAATCTAGGTATTTGTAAGCACAAGGAATCTGCAGCAGAGCGAAGGGAACGAGAAGGGGTGTACAGGTGGAGACATTCACAGAGGTAGGAGGGTGCTGTTTTGTGGAGACATTTGTAACAGAGGGTACTGATCTTATAGTTTATTCTTTGTGGCACAGGCAGCCAGTGGAGAGATCGCAAGAGAGGGGTAATGTGCTCAGATTTTTTCTTTCTGAGGACTAGTCGAGCTGCAGAGTTTTGAATACGTTGAAGGGAGTGGATAGATGATGCTGGCAGACCAGCCAAAAGAGAATTGCAATAGTCCAGACGTGAAAGGATGAGAGATGCCACGAGTTTTGATGTTGCGTCTGTGGACAGGTACTTTCGAATTGCACTAATACGTCGTAATTGATAGAAGCACGACTGGCAGGTCTGGGTGATGAATTTTTGCATAGAGAGTGTGTTGTCAATAATGACCCCTAGATACTTTACAGCAGTGGATAGAGGGACTGATGCATTGCCGAATTCTATTGAAGCTGTTGTAATGGAAGAGAGTTTGTTTTTGGTCCCTACAAGCATGGCTTCAGTTTTATCAGCGTTTAGTTGTAACTTGTTCTCTATCATCCAGTTTTGGATATCTTGAAAGCAGTAGGCCATATTTATCAAGAGAGAAGGTAGATTTTCAGGTGTGTCACTGCTTAGAATCTGAGAGTCATCTGCATAAAAGTGATGGTTGATCTGATGACGGTTAATTATATGTGACAGTGTGTGCTATGTGTTTTTCCCCCTTCAAATGTGCCCAAGGCCTTTTGAATAAACCATTCTCTCTCTCTCTCTCTCTCTCTCTCTCTCTCTCTCTCTCGCTCTCGCTCTCCCTGACCTTATAGAATTGGCTTTCATCCCCCCCCCTTTCTCCTCTTCCTTATTTTTATTGTATGAGTATACGGGTATTGAGTTTATTTCATTATCATGACATATAATCTGCATGAGTATAATCAAAATTGGTGTTGACGGTGATCGTGCACTGTCTTGAGAATTATATATTTTAGAGTTATCACTGAAACACTCTCTCTCTCTCTCTCTCTCTCTCTCTCTCTCTCTCTCTCTCTCTCTCTCTCTCTCTCTCTCTCTCTCTCTCTCTCTCTCTCTCTCTCTCTCTCTCTCTCTCTCTCTCTCTCTCTCTCTCACTAAGACCTTATAGAATTTGGCTGGTTGTTGTTGTTTTTTTCTTCTTTCTCTTTCTTTCTTTCTTTCTTTTCTTTCTTGTTTTTATTGTGTAAGAGTATGGGTATTGAGGGTTTTTATTTATTTATTTAATTATTATTTATTTTTTTATTTTTTTTATTTATTTTTATTTTATTTTTTTATCATAACATATTTTTTGTGTGAGTAATCAAAATAAGTCTCCAAGGTGATCGTATTGAGGTTTTTAAAATATTTTTATTTAATTAATTATTATTATTATTTTATTTTATTTTTTTATCATAACATATTTTTTGTATGAGTAATCAAAATAAGTGTCCAAGGTGATCGTGTACTGTTTTGAGAATTATATATTTAGCACCATCTCTGAAACACACACACACACACACACACACACACACACACACACGCACACACACTCTCTCTCTCTCTCTCTCTCTCTCTCTCTCTCTCTCTCTCTCTCTGTATTATGGCCTAATACCGATATGCAATTAATTCATTTTCTCTCTCTCTCTCTCTCTCTCTCTCTCTCTCTCTCTCTCTCTCTCTCTCTCCTTCTATTGTTATTGTGTATTCTAATAAAGGGCATATTCATACTTTCGATTTTCAATATTATTTTGGACTTGTTGACTGTACTTGAGCTCCAGTGAATCTTATTAAGTTTGGTTGTGTTATTTTTCTTGGCTTTGTTGTTGCTCTTGTTCTTGTTGTTAATGTTTGTCTGTTTTTCTCTTTTTTATCATCTTTTGTTGGTTTGGTTTTTCCTTCTCCTTTGTTTGTTTGTTTGTTTTGGTTAGGGTTTTTTGGGGGGTGGGGGTAGGGGTGGGGTATTCTTAGGATTTTCTTTTAATTGCTTGCTTTGGGGGGGGGGAAGGTTGTTGGGGGGGGAGCTGTTTTGAAAAGGGTTATTTCCCCTTGTTTTTATTGTGAGACTGTATAAGTATTGGGTTATTATTATTAAGATGTATCCCTAACGGGCGGGGACTGGATGTAAAAAAGCACATGTGTGCTTATTCATTATCCTCGAAATAAAAGAATTGTCATTGTCATTGTCTCTCTCTCTCTCTCTCTCTCTCTCTCTCTCTCTCTCTCTCTCTCTCTCTCTCTCTCTCTCTCTCTCTCTCTCTCTGGGGGAAAGGATAGCCTGATGGTTCGAGTGATGTATTCCTCATCTGTTTACCCGGAAGCATCAACCACATCATAACCAGGCCATATACTTCCCACAGAGTAATCTTCTTGACAGACGTCATGTCTGTCTTACAGTCCAACAGGATTACTGTCTCATATAATCTATTCCCCACTTCTGCCTCTGTCTACAGGAGTCATACAGTAGTTCTAAAGTAGACCCCCTCCAATAGTAAAAAAGGCACAGGGCAGGAGCTGGCGAATAGGTGTTAGGTATTTTGGTTGTTGTTTTTCTGAAGCTAAGAATATCATCAAAGCCAAACAGCACAAGTGGATATAACACTATCCACACTACAACTGCTCAGTGACTACTGCCTTCTGACACCAGTATATTCGGACTCAGCACAGGCCACAACGGCCTGAACAACCATATGTAAATGCAACTCCAGGTAGGCTACAAAGAGAAGCGGCCTTAAAGGACTGGCAGCCAGACAACAGAACATGTGCTGTATACAGTCCTGCCTGCTACATAAGGTAGCACTCCAAAAGAGGATCTGACCTGACTGACCCAGACCACCCCAGCGGCCAAAAAGCTCTGTGGAGACTGGGAGAGAGGACCTGCAGCAGAGTACAGCTGCCTTCATCACAGAGACTGAGCTATCTATCTGATGAACGACCCCTCCCCCTCCCCCCCCCCCAAAAAAAAAAGAGCCTAACATTTTCTTTTTATTTGAATCAATGTTGGTTTTCTTTTTCTCCTTAACTTAATAATTTTGTTGATATCTGCATCAGGCACTCCTATAGCTTGATGTTTTTTATTTGTACACTGCAGTGCAGCTGCTGTAACCAAGGTTAAAAGTATGAAAAGCTCACAAAGGAGATGTTATATTGCTCATTGTTGTGCTGTGACGTAACTAACATTATTAGAAACTATATTAGATAATGGAACAAATAACAAAACCAAAATATCCACTCCAACAGGTCTCTTCAATTTTGAGTCAAGCGTTAATGGAGAACTCTTTGTAACTATTCATGTTAAACATTGCACCCATTTTTAAAGCCAAGGAATGTAAAAACAACCTACGCTTTCATTATATAGCCACGCTGTCAGAAGCCTGTCAACGCGCGCGCGTGTGTGTGTGTGTGTGTGTGTGTGTGTGTGTGTGTTAGTGTTATTATTTTTTTGTTTTGTTGAACAACATTTTGATACCCTGTAGTGGAGAGTTAAACGGACTTGTGCATAAGGCAGTGTTTTGTTGCATGCTGTGCTGCACTGCAAATCATTATATTGCGCTTCATTATATTTCACTGCAATGCGTTACATTGTGTTGAAATCTATTGTAATATATATATTGTATTACATTATTTTGCATTGTAATTTATTGTGTCCTGATAAAACTATGAGCTGCCCTGCCCGAGGGAAAAAACTCTGCAAAAAGTAATGGACTTTTTGTTTGCCTTTGCACTTGCTTCATGTTTCCTTACCTGTGGCCTCCTCTTGTCTGCCGACATTCCCTGGCATGGGTTTGGGGGCAGGAGTTGGTCTGGTTCTGACTGAGGGGCCTGCCTCAGCAGGGGGTGGAGGTAGAGCAGGGGCTTTCGTTTTCTTGTCCACAATAGCGTACACATTGGCCCCGTCATCACCAGCTGCTGCTGCTGCTGCTGCTGCTGCTCCTGCCGCAGGAGCCGATGTCTTCTGTGCCTTGTTGACCACGGCATACACATTGTCATTGCCAGCTCCTGAGGGTCCAGGCTGGGGTTCTGGGACAATGGTGGGATTCCTGCCTGGCTCTGTCTCCACTTCTTCATAGGGACTTGCTGTAGCTCCCCGGGGAACTGTTCAACAGATGTCACCGTGAATGTGTCATCAGAACGAGCCACATGAAGGCTGTCTTACATACCACCAAAAACGGGGTAGGAAAGTTGTCAGCCAGAACATAAATGAAAAGGAGATGACAATCGGGAAAATACCACACGACTTCATTTAAGAATACAGAAAGAAAGCTCAAAACATGGAGAGCTGGTTTTGATAACTCTGTGCTGAAATCAGTTGACGTTAGTTGAAATGTTTAGAAAGCTATTGTTGTGTCTCTAAGTGTTATAAAACAAAAGCTGGATACATGTTCAAGTAATAGAAATATGTAGTGGTATTGACAAACTCCAGTTGTCTTCATCGTCCAACGCTCAGACAGCAAGTATTATTATCTGCCATATGAGCAAAAATGCGTTGTGCTGCCGTTAAGTGCCTGACAAGTCAGGCCTAGCACATTCCATTTCAGCACTGGAGAAAAATAATTGTTCAGTCTTTCTAAACAAAAGGAAGGAGAATGGACCAAGATGGCAGTAAACAGACGAGAAGGAGGTGACAAGAAAGGAACATGGCAGAAACAAAGAGAGATATAGAAAAGAGCGAATTCCTGGCAAATAATTTCCAAAAGGTGGGGATGCTATTTATACTGACAGGCCCCTAGGAGAAAAACTTCATTTGAATAAAGGGAAAATTACTACACAAGATGAAGGCACAGACAGTACCTTATGCCGTGTCATTTCTGTGTCCTTACATAGAAACCCTGGGGACCTGATTTCTTATTGTTAATGTGAGCAGGGAAAAGAGGATAGCTATGAACTAATGGCTCTCCAACTATAAGAGAAATAAATGTTCAAACCTGTCTCTTGTTCAGAGTTTTTAATCACAAACTTTACAACAGGTTTCATTAAAGGGGCAGGTAATTCTGGAATCTTGGAAATGGTGATTGTTGTTTAATATGCTATGTGTATGTGATGACAGCGTTGGAATTATGTGATGGTAACTGATAAAAAAAATGCCATCATGTCTACAGCAATGCTAATGGAGGGCCACCAATAGGGATATTCATATACCTTGAAACACTGATCGCACAGATGAATTTAGATTCCATGAGACCAGGGTATAAACCCAGTGTCTATTACAACAAACGGCATTGTTTCTTGAGTGCAGCCGATTTCCTAATGAAACAATGCAGATGGTATCAAAGTGGAGGCTGGAGTACAATTTGTCGCTTGTTTTAAAATTTATCAATTGTTTTTTGTACTCTGAGAGCTATAAGAGACTACTCCATTAGCTTCACGCACTCTTTGATGTCCACAGTATGTCGCTTGAATCTGGGTCACTCTGATGTCTGCCTTCCTATTGGTGTCTCCGTCTATCTCTTCGTCTCCATCCTATTTGTTTGGCATGCCCATACCACTTCAATTTCATTGAAGTCAGGAGGTCTTCATACATCCTGATTGCGTTTTCACTTACTCATCCGTCACGTGATCCAACATGTTTGGGGAACCATCTCATCTCCATTGCCTGTATCCTTCTTTCAATGTCTGCTGTTATGGTCCATGTTTCACAGGCATACCAATATATGAGCATGATTCGGGAACACATGAGCCTGATCTTGAGGCTGATAGCAATGTTCTTGTTGTTCCAGATTACTAGTAGTTTGGTCATCGCAGCTGTGGTCTGGGCTATCGTAGACAGTATTCCGGGCTTTGATCCTTCATGTGATACTATAGCTCCTGTATGATTAAAGCTATGGATGGTCTCAAGTTTCTTGTTGTTAATGTTAATTTTCCTGCTGATGCAATAAGTGTTTATTGTTTTCATCTGTGTCTTCTCTGCACTAATCTCCATGACACATGCTGCAGAGGCTTTCTCAAGGTTATTTACCATGGTGGCCAGCTCTTGTTCAGCTAGGCTGTCGATGTTGTTGGCAGAATGTACATTTGTAAAAGTCCTCTCTCCAATGCTGACCAATCCCTCATGGTTTTCAAGTGCGTCAACCATTATTCTTTCTAAGAAGACGTTGATGAGCGTTAGGGAGAGCAGATATTCTTGGCATAACCCAACTGTGGTTTGAACCCATTCTCCTATGTTGTTTACGTAGCAGACTGCGCTGGTCACCTTGTTGTAGAGGCATTTTATGGTTCCGATTATGTTGACATTGGTGCTATACAGAAACATGGTTGGCCACAAAGCTGTATGCCAACGTCCATTGAACGCCCTTTTGAAGTCCACGAAGACATGGTTTATTTAATTCTTCATTTATAAAGAACTACTGGACCCGAAGCAGGAATACAAGTTGCTGAATCTGGTGTTGATGCAGATTATTGTCCATGCCAAACACAGTGGCGAGTGCATTACTTATTGCAGCATAATCAACACTACAAAGGTTGCTTATGGCCAGAGGGCTGGTTCAGCTAATGTATTGAGGAACAAGGTTTTTGCCAGATTTTGAATAAGACGTCATTTTCATGATTTGCTTTCCTACTACTATTACATGCTTTCACGAAAATCTTAGAAACAGCTGTCACATAAGAGATAGGTAAAACAACATTACAAAAAAACAACAAAAGATCAAATCATACCAGTCACTACTGTGCAGTGGTTAGGGGCCATGTTTTGTGTAGACTGGAGGGTCACGGTTTGAATTCCATTAGCTATAGTTGTTTTTTTAAAACTCCGCATGCTCCATCCAGCGTGAGTTTGCGATGAGCTCAGTGGGAAGACTCGGACCACACAGTCCAGCTTCATCCACTTGACGAACACAATGTTGATAATGCTGTTCAAAATCGATTACCTGATCAGCACTGCAGGTATCTGTACCTCTCGGGCCTGAGTGATGTGGGATATATCATGATATACAGAGCAGATTACAGGCCTGTCAATTATTCAGTCTTAAAAGAACATGCAGTTCCTTAGAGCATCATTATATCATCCTCATTGTCATTGATCAGTATGCAATAACAGAATCTGTCCCTGATTCGGGGGCTACGGCTGCCCTGGTCCCATCGTGAACTCATTTCGTGTTCTCTCATACACTTGTGTGTCTGTCATGAGGTTTTTGGAAAGCCTTCAGGGTTAGAGGTTCACAGCACAAATGTGTTAGAGAGATGTTGCGGTGGTTGCATTCCCCAATGGGTGTCTCACTCAGTCTGGCTCGCGACGCAGCTAATACTGTCGTCAGTAAGGGGCTTAGTATGTGGTGTAGTATGTGTTGTCTCAGAGAGGTTACTACTGCACACCACCAAATGATCCAGCAGCAGTGCATAGCCTCTCTGGCTGGTGGCCCCACATTGATAAGCTCCCTGAGGATTTCTGACCGTGACAATGTGTCACAACCGATGTGGATATAGCTGGGGTGGAGAGATTAGAATGAGTGATGTGGGAACAGTACGACGAGAACGTCAAAGATAATGAGGCAGCAAATCAATTAAGATTAGCAGTCAATATGTTTCAGATTTGCATTTGGTCTATGAATACTGGAAGTAGTCTACTCCCTGATATACTTTTGTAACAAAATTTTAAAAAAGAATGATCTGGAAAAAATAAACAAAAAGCAAAGACAGTTGATAACAACTCCCCAACAACATCAAAAACCAGTTGCCTTTCATTACATCTAGATCTACACTTCTGGTGTCTCTGTAATACAGCTACCAGTTTCAATGTACTCCATAGTCCCACCGACTACAGAAGCCATATCATGGCTGTCGCTTCGTCATCATTTTAAATCTCATATCAAAACTGTGTAATGATACACAGTTTAAACAGGGCTTAACACAAACTCTACTGTTGTTCCTTGTATCTATGATAGGTTCCATAATGGAAACAAAAAGAAAAAGATAACACTTTGATAAAGTTTGAGTGCACGTCTAACGCACGCACATTCATTCCTACGTGATAATTTCCCCAACTGCAAAAACTTACCAACATTGTCAGAAGATTCGTAGATGGTATTCACAATCACTCTCTCTTGGTCTGGAACATGCACACACACACACACACACACACACACACACACACACACACAAGCGCACGCACGCACGCACGCACATATGCACGCACACATTGACATATATAATGTGAATAATCGTTGTTGTACCTCTACTCTCTATCATTAACTCCTAATGCAAAAAACAACCCTTCTTTCTAATGCTTAGAAGTTCCTCCATACAACTTAACCTTTCTGGAGAAATCATGCTTTTTAAGCAAAAGGCGAAATGCTGAAAAAAAAATTTTCCTCATACATATTACCTGTGACTTTTCAGAGGCTTTATCTGCGTGGTTGAAGTTGGTTTTTATTAAGTATTCATGGCGCTGGGTGTATAATGTGTGTGTGACACTGACACACTTGTTTGACAAAATCGGGACATGAATTCTCTTAGAAATAGCCAAAAGCTGTCAATTGCTGAAGGAAGCAGACCATCAAGGCATACACCAGAATGATTGTTTTCATCCATAAAACGCTCCTAGCACAAAAACTGGTATCCGCCATTGACAAAAATGTAAAGTATCGTTGGAAGTAAGATTATGGGTGCCTATTGTAAGCCTAGTGAACACAAACGCTATATACTGACTGGTTTGGCACCAGCTTCGCTGCTACGTCTTGTGCAATTTCTCTTCCCTCCAATAGTCAAAATAATTCTAATTAAACTCCACCCTGCTGGTATAAGCCTAGTTTAATAATAAGATTAGTCTTAAATGATTTACCTGTATCCAGATAAAGCAAAATACATCCGAAGCAGACATACTCACCAAGAGCATTATCAGAAGAGTCATAGATCGTGTTAACAATAATTCTTTCTTGGTCTGAAAACACACACACACACACACACACACACACAACACACACACACACACACACACACACACACACACACACACATATATATATATATATATATATATATATATATATATATATATATATATATATATATATATATATATATAGATAGATAGATAGATAGATAGATATTTCTACATATCTATCTATCTATATACAGAGAGAGATAGAGAGATAGGTAGATAGATAGATAGATAGATAGATAGATAGATAGATAGATAGATAGATAGATAGATAGATAGATAGATAGATAGATAGATAGATAGATATGTGATGGTGGGGTAATTAGATTACCTCTCATGTGATCAGAGCGACGTGTTACTATTTTGGGACACACCTGCAAATAGTGCTCTGTTTTGTTGGGTTGTATTTGAAAGCCATCCGTTGCATGCACTTCGCCTACATGGTGAAATGTATTATTTATGCAGCCTCTTTGTAGAGGTCACATGCTAACCTATGAAACTGTACCTTGTGCCCGAGGTTTGTGCAGAGATGGGACATCAAATATGTCCACTGTATTACAAATATATATATACATCCAGCCCTCAAAAAGAAAAGAAAAGAAAACGCGGCAAGAAAAACAAATACATATGAAAACATACACACATGGATAACAACAGATGCACAAGAGAAGGAAGGTGGCAGGATGGTTAAGACGTTTGCCAACAAGTAAAGCATGAGATTGTGGGTTCGATTCCCAGCCTCGCCCTTTCTTCCCAGTTTGACAAAAAAATCGAACTGAATACCAAAGTCCTTCGGATGAGACTATAAACCGAGGCCCCATGTGCAAACGCATGCAGAACATCTTGCGCACACGTTAAATCCTGTTCCGCTTTTCGAAAGAGTAGGCCATTGTGTGCCGGTGGGAACAAATGACAAAATTTACAATACCGCATAAACACGGGGACTGGAAGTTTAAAAAAAAAAAGCACATGAGTGCTTATTCCATTGTCCTCGATATGAAATAATGAATAAATTAAAAACAATTTTAATTTAAGAAAATCATGTCATCTGAGCGTGCTTTGATTTGTTTCTTTACAAGATTCAGCGCTATATAAATTCCATACATTATTATTATTATTATTACAAGAGAGAGACAGAGAGTCACACAGATAGACAGATAGGCAGTCTGAGACGGAGAAAGAGAGAGGAACAAGAAGTAAGGAAATGGGATATAAATGTTGTATCAATACATCTTGAGTAGGAGATAATATGTTATATCACATTGTTTCATCAAATGATCATGATACATTGTTTTATTATTTTTCAGATTAGTTTTATTTTTTAATTGGGAGGGAAGCCTATTTAACAGCCAGCCCCCACAATATGCTAGACTTGATTTAAATAGTGTAATTTTAGGTAGAGGTAGATTGATCAAATGAGAGTGTCTAAAATTATTTACTGTGAAGATGATTTGTAATAAAGATGGGGCATTTCCATGCAATATCTGATGCATCAGAACTCCTGTATTAAAAAGAAGCATAGACTTAAGATGAAGAATATTAATATCGAAATAGTCAGCAACTGTTAATGATTATTTGTTTAGTATATGCTTTAGGGCACGTTTATGCACCCTCATTATTAATTTAAGTAAATGGTCACTGGCCACATACCACAGTGAATATGCATAATTTATTGTTGTTTGAATATAAGAAAAAAAGAATATTTTTCTGGCATGCAGAGTTAGAAAGTTTTTTACCTTACGGAGTTGGTATATTTTTTGAGGCAATGTTTTTTTTAGACAGGTTTTTATGTGGGCAGACCATAATAGGTTGCTGTCAATAGTTATTCCTAAAATTTTGTGATTTCAGATTTCTTCAACTTTTTCATTGCCAAAATAGAGAAATGGTAGATTGCTATTAGCGCTCTGTCGTTTCTGTCTTGTGGAAATAAGCATAAATTTGGTTTTCTTTGGATAAAGGGCCATATGGTTCAAGTGAGTTCGATCCAGAAGTTCATTTATATCTTCTTGCAAATTGTGAAAGACTTCACATGAGTTCACATGGTTGATAAATAGTGGTGTCATCTGCAAATAAATCACAGGAAGCTTTTGTACATAAGGGATAATCATTAATATAAATAGAAAATAATAGGCGACCCAGAATAGAACCCTGTGGGACACAAAATGGATTGGGTAGAAAAGTTGAAAAATATTTATTGACATATACTTTTGTTGTCTGTTAGTAAGGAAAGAAGATATAAGATTTATGGTATCAGAAGATAGTTTGTAGCATACACGTTTCCGTATTAGCCGATTGTGGTCGATAACATCAAAAGCCTTTGCGAAATCTAAGAAAAAAAACTCCTTTAAATTCCTTTTTATTCATATTAACTAACCATGTGTCTATAATTTTTACAGGGTCAGTGTGGCATGAGTGATTTCCTCTGAACCCAGATTGATTGAGATGAATAAGACTATTTCCATTTAAATGAGTAAGAAAGCATTTATTAATGTGTTTCTCTAATGGTTTTGAAAGAACAGACAGAATTAAGATGGGTTTATAGTTAGAGGGGTCGGTCCGATCTCCTGATTTATACAAAGGAATAATTTTGCTTTGTTTAAACATATTTCGAAATGTATTTTTGCTTATACAAAGATTATAGATGTATGTGAGTGTCTCAGCTATAACTGGTGCAGCTTATTTCAGGATTTTGACATTCAAACCATCTAGGTCACAAGTTGCTGTTTACTTCATACTTTTCAAAGCCGTAAATGCTTCATGTACACTCATACATGGAATTGTTAGTTCAGATTTTTTTTTGCAGCAGAAGGCTTCTAAGACATTCAAGTCATTAGTTTTTGAGTTATCATTGGTTATTATTTGATCTGAGATAGTCGCAAAATGGTGGTTTAATTCATCAGCAGAGGTTTCATCTCAAACGTTTTCTGTTTTCTTACAATTCTTTTCAGTAAGAAGGTTGACAGCTTTCCATACAAACTTGCTGTTTTTCTTTTTGTTGATTACATCTTCGAAGTACTTCTTTTTACAGCTCAAAGTAAGTAGATTACATATTTTATTTGCTCTTTAAATTCTTGATTCCTTCTTTTTTTCAAAATATAATCCCTTTTATAAATATGTTTTTGTATTTCTTTTTTTCAACCCTGGTGGTTTAGATTGATTGTTGACTCTTTTGGTCTGAAGTGAAGTATGCTTATCATAAGCAGTGTAAAAAATATTGTATAATAGTTCTAAGGACTGATTAGGGTCAGTACACTGTGGAGAGAGAGATAGAGAGAGAGAGAACTCAAGAACTCAGAATTTTAATTGTAAGGCAACTGGCTTGTAAACACAGGGGTATTCATTTTGACAAAAGAAACTTCAAACAAACCAGGCGGGTTTTTTTAACCACAGATAATGCTGACATTATCAAGAGTGATTTCCTAAAGAAATATGAACCACTTTAACTTTTTGTTCACCAAATATTCTTAAAGTTCTCAGGTTTTCAGAGCATAAAATATATGCATACCCAAATATATTAACTGATAGACATTTTCACTATTCAGAATAGTTAGAAGAGATTGTCATTTGTATTTGTGAAGTACTTTGTCAGATATTTCTCTTGCAAGTCTGTAAATCATGTGCATTCAAATAGAACACGGAGTTCTGTTTGGTTGTTGTTTTTTTCGATGCATCAGTATGTCTGGAAAAAATGCTTGAAAAGGATAGTCTATTTATTACCAGAAAACACTAACAAACTGTTGCTGTGCTACTCTCAACCTCACAGACATGCATCAAAAGACTCTGTGCCACATCTGATGAAAGATTGAAAGACATCTTGCAAGAAGCTGGCATATAAAGTGTTGCATCACACAGTCTTAGAACTGGCTTCATCATCAGCAATACTCACTATGGGAGTTTCACCTGAATGCCTTTCAAAAAGTGCTAAAACCTTGTGCAGATACTACAATAAATCTCTTAACAGAGCACGTGAAAAGCTAGAAATAAGTAACAAAGTTCAGCAGAGTAGTTTGAGCTTTAAATGCAGCAATGACTTTAAAATGTGGACTCTGGGAAAACAGTTTGTTATACAACGCATTGGTGGTTTTTAGTGCTGATGAACTTCAAAACAGGTATGATAATTTGGGGACACAAATATTTTTGAAGGAAAAATGTGGTGAGAAAAATATGAGAATGAAGAATAATCGCATATTTGATGTTAGAGGTGTTACATCTTACACAAGCATACTTGGTGTTAATGTTTGCATTGTGTTATGTTTGACGCCAATGTATTTGCTTTTAAAGGATGGTGCTAATTCAAACCTCTGTTTTAACCCTCTTGTCCCCGATCCGGCCGCAGCCGACAGTAAGGAAGCTGCCACTAGATTCCAATACGACCGCAGCCGACAGTTGGTGCTGCCCACGTGGGTAGTACTTTTCCATCACACACAGATCTCGTGGTTTTCACACTGTGTGTCTGAAAATTGGTCGGGCGATGCAGTGAGGGTGTCAGAGGATGCCAGTGATAAATTTAGACCACTAACATGCGTGTAGTGGGGAGGGAAGGAAGAAATAACAGCCAGCGACCTGAACGCTTTTCAGTGGTGCAGCGTGGCGAAAAAAAATGGCGTTTTCTTTCGTACCAGACGATTCATCTGATTAGCCAGACGATAAATTGAATGTTATTGTCTTGGAAGTAGAAACATTTGAACGAGAATTGTTAAGTTAGTCCGATATTAAACGATTAGGAGGAAGAGGAGGAAGGAAATGCTGCAGTTAGGGAGAAGAGTGAGCCAGAAAATAACGTGCTACACGGCACATTCCTGACCTGTGCTACACACACTGACTGTGGAGAAATTGTACCTCCTGGCCGGGTCCGCGGCATAGACGCCTGAAAGCGTGATGCCTTTTGACTGTTTTCTCATTATTACCACACTTTTGCTTTGAAACTGCAATGGCAGAAACGAACAGATATGCTGATAATGAAAATAGCAAGAAGGAAAATAAAATAGGTCTCCGTCTGCCAAGGTTCGACAGGTGAGAGCAATGGGTACACCCCCCCCCCCCCCGCCCCCCCCATAATTTGTGCTTTTTGTGATGTGATGTGACCCTGTGCCACCACTACGACTACTTTAGAGACTACCAACATTAAAATTTTGAAGAGTTACAGAAGTTCTGTGTTGTTTCAAATTTGTCACACCTGTGCTGTGACAATGGTGACAATGTGACAGTAATGTACAATAATACACTTCTGTACTCTTAACAAACATGTGGTAGCACACGCAGATATGAACTGCAGTATAAAGGTCACATGTCGATTGAATATGACTTGTTTTCAAAAGAAAAAATAGTTAAACAAAACTTCTGTCTCCTCGAGACATACCATAAAACAACAGGTGCTATGGGGACATTGTGTGACACATCCTTGAAGTACTATTGCACCTAACTATTGGTAAACACATCAGCTGGGTATCACTTCCTTATTCGACACTTATATGCTTGAACTATTGTCAAATCCATGCAGCTATTGCTGTTTTATCATATATACCATATTTTTACCTGTGATTGTGGACAAATATGGTGACAATGACAAGACATCTGGTGACCAGACACATAAAGTTGTGCCTAAATGCAAGTACAAAGACATGCCTAGCTTGTGACAAAATTTCAGCTTGATAACTTGTCATGCACACACACAATTGTCTTAGGAGTAAAGTAAGTCAGATGGAGGTAGAAAACCTGCAAAGAATTCAAAATCTACAGGCGGTTTAGCTGTGTAAAATCCAACAACGAGAGGGTTTTAAGTGGCTGGTTTGTCAAACTAAATTTGAACCAAAAAGTGTTTCACTTTTTAGAATATTTACAACATATCAATAGACATTGAATGGCAAACTGAGTTATTAATGATAATTTCTACATCAGAAGATGATATTTTCTAAGGTTGCAAGCTACCTATGAGGTCCTAGTCAATGCTGAATAAAACAACAAATTTTTAGCAAGACAACAATGGACAACGCTGGTAACAGTGAGTGATTGGCCTTTGTGCAGGATGGCAGCAGGGTGTATCTCTCTGTGTTTGAGTGTTGTTTTCTTGTGCTTTTTTCTACGTTCAGCAATACACATTGTATATCTACGTGTTTGTGATTTCACCGTGCATTGACTGGTCAGATTGGTTTTCTTTATTATCATTTACATTTTCAAATTACTTTAATTTATAATTTTCATTTTCTGAAAGTTTTTTTAACATTTAACTGACTTGATGATTTGTGTTCAACTGACATTGCTGGTCCTTGTGACCCATTGTACTGTAACCCTGCTGCCATGTGAAAAATTGCACGTGAAACACGAACTCAGATCTCCCTCACCACAACTACCCAGTGCCCCTCCATCCACTAATATGACACTTACTGCCGAAGACATGAGAGCTTTGCTCTCACATGGGATTTACAATATACCATACGATCTTAAACAACACATTTCAACCTTAGGAATCAACCGCCACAAAACTAGACGAGGTACCCGTGGCGGCAGACATCGTCGCCTGCGGCCCCCTACATCCATCTCCATCCTCATTTCTGACGTCACTACCGCTACGACCGTAACCAAGGACAACACTTCTTCGCTTCCCTCTGATCCACAACCTTCACCCTGTGTTTATGACTTTGATAAAACGTGTTCTGATAATGTGTATCATGGTGTACGTGCAACTGTAAACCCCTGAACTTCCCCAGTCTTTCACCAGATTCTACACCTGACTCTCAATCCAAACTTTTGTCTGCTCTTCCACTCTCCACATCTTTACTATCGCCTTCATCCTCTTCCACTGACAGTTATCCTAATTCACCAGTTATCATCAACCTCTCTGCCTCCTTCTAACATCCTTCACATGTGCTTGTTCAACGTGCAATCTGTCTGCCCATAGGGTAAAGCTGATATCATTTCTGATTTCATCTCTGAAAAGAACATTGATCTAACATTTCTTACAGAAACCTGGTTAAAACCACACGGTCATGAACTGAAAATAAAACAACTGACACCACCTGGTTATAAAACTCTTTCTCTTCCCCGACCCTCCCGTGGAGGTGGCATTGCCATCGTTTATAAAGATACACTCGAACCTGCTCTTTCTTTCTGTCACTCCCTTCCTTTCTCACATGAATCTTTCGAAGTCTGTGAACTCAACTTCAACACACCTGGCCACTCTATTACTTTCTGCTGTCTTTACCGTCCACCTCCAAGCCGTAAGAATAATCTGACATTTTCCATTTTCCATCAAGAGTTTCAGTCACTCCTGGATCACTACAGCCTCTCTCCCAGAAAGCTCATCATTCTTGGTGACTTTAACTTCCATTTTGATAACCAGTCTTCTTCTGGTGTCAAATGTCTGTCTCTTTCTTTGTCGAACCACTCTCTTTCTCAGCTGGTAAACGAAGCAACACACAGATCAGGACATATTTTAGACTGGCTTATTACTGATATTTCCCAAGATCTGATCACATCTGTATCTATCACTGATGAACTACTTTCTGATCATTCCGCTGTTCTTTTCTCTCTAAATATTGCAAAGCCTATCAGAAAGAAAAAAGTATGTCACCCTTTGCAACCTTAAGGCCATAGATATTCAAACTTTCTCTTCACAAGCTGCTGAACGCCTATCACAAACCTCTGACAACAATAACCCCTCTAAACACTACAATGATGTTCTCAGCCAACTGCTTGATGAGCATGCACCTCCCACTGACCGTCTCCTTCCTGATAGGCCATGTGCGCCATGGTACACCCATGACATCCTGGTCGCAAAGCGCAAACACAGGCAACTAGAGCGGCAGTGGCGAAAAGCAAAAACGGAAATTAATAGGCAGCTCTTTCGAAAACAAGTAAACAAAGTCAAATTTTTAATTCTTTCAGAAAAAACAAAGTATTACTCTTCTCAAGTTCTTGATGCCACGTCTATGAAATCTCTATTTTCCGTCAAATCTACTCTTCTTGGATCTGTTAAGGCAAGCCCTCTGCCTTCCATCCACAACCACTCTGAACTTCCATCTTTATTTTCAGCATTCTTTTATGAAAAAGTCTATAACATTTGCTCCAAACTGGATCAGACTCCTTTCCAGCCTGCACTTCTTGATCCCCAATTCTCTGGCACTCCTCTCCTTTTCTTTCATCCGACAAGTGAGAAAGAAATCATGACAATTCTGAAAGAAATGACTATAAAATCATGTGATCTTGATCCCATACCTGCTTCTCTTTTCACACAGTGCCTACCACAACTCATACCCGCTATCACGAAAATAGTAAACTCATCTCTTGTTTCAGGAAATGTTCCATCAGCTCTCAAAACTGCTATAGTCACACCTCTACTCAAAATGCATTACCTTGACCATAACATTCTGAAGAATTATAGACCTGTTTCTAATCTACCTTTTATTTCTAAAGTCCTTGAAAAAGTAGTTCTCAAACAGATCAACAACCACCTTTCCTCCAACAATCTTCTTCCTGAGTTTCAGTCTGCCTATCGCGTCAACCACAGCACTGAAACCACCCTAGTACACACTTTAAACACGCTTCTACTCGCTTCTGACTCAGGAAAAATCTCCCTTCTCACTCTACTCGACTTATCAGCAGCCGTCGATACTATAGACCACTCAATTCTTCTCTCCCGTCTTCAAAAAACGTTCGGTGTTACTGGCATAGCCCTCACCTGGTTTAATTCATACCTTACTGACCGATTCCAGACAGTTGCAGTAAACAAGATTCAATCAATACCTGCCAAACTGGAATGCGGAGTCCCACAGGGATCAGTTCTAGGTCCTGTTTTTGCTCACTCTTTACACTGCCCCACTGTCACATTTAATAAACCGTCATCAAATCAACCATCATTTTTACGCATATGACTCTCAGATTCAAAGCAGTG
This sequence comes from Rapana venosa, assembly GCA_028751875.1. Lineage (NCBI taxonomy): Eukaryota > Metazoa > Mollusca > Gastropoda > Neogastropoda > Muricidae > Rapana > Rapana venosa. The sequence goes on from CM054154.1 coordinate 6,535,994, forward strand.
TTACTCCTGAAAATCTGCCTTCTCTCCTAACAAATAGGGCCCACTGCTTTGAAGATATTCAAAACTGGATGACACAGAACAAATTACAGCTAAATGCAGATAAAACCGAAACCATGCTCGTAGGGACCAAATACAAACTCTCTTCCATTACAACAGCTTCAAAAGAACTTGGCAATACATCAGTCCCTCTATCCACTGCTGTGAAGTATCTAGGTGTTGTTATCGATAACACACTCTCTATGAAAAAAAGAATCGCCCAGACCTGTCAGTCGTGCTACTATCAATTAAGGCGTATTAGTGCAATTCGAAAGTACCTGTCCACTGATGCAACAGCCAAACTTGTCACTTCTCATTCTTTCCCGTCTGGACTATTGTAATTCTCTTTTGTCTGGTCTGCCAGCATCATCTATCCACTCCCTTCAACGTATACAAAACTTCACAGCTCGACTAGTTCTCAGAAAGAAAAAATCTGAGCACATTACCCCTCTCTTGCGATCTCTCCACTGGCTGCCTGTGCCACAGAGAGTAAATTATAAGATCAGTACCCTCTGTTACAAATGTCTCCACAACTCTGCACCCTCCTACCTCTGTGAATGTCTTAACCTGTACACTCCTTCACGTTCCCTCCGCTCTACTGCAGATACCTTGTGCCTATGAATACCTAGATTCACACAATCCACTGTTGGCCGCCGCTCTTTCTCTATTTCGGGTCCATCGACCTGGAATGAGCTCCCTCTCTCTCTTCGCCAGAAACCTAGTTATGACACTTTTAAATCCAGCCTCAAGACATATTTATTTTAAACCTAAGATTTCCCCCCTCCTGTTTCATATCAGAGCTATCCCTCCCTCACTAACCCATGTCCTATCACCCTGTTTAAGTATAGGACCTAAGTGAGTGTGTGTGTGTGTGTGTTTTATTAAAACATTTGACTTTTGAAATTTTATTTCATAGATTTTGTCTGCAGCGCACTATGTTTGTAAATATCTGTTTGTTTAAACTATTGATCATTTATCATTGATTGCATGACTGTGTAATATTAGGTTGAATGCATGCGCTTTCATTTGTCTTTTCAAGATATAGCGCTATATAAGTTCCATGTATTATTATTAATTATTATTATTATTATTATTATTATTATTATTATTATTATTAACAGTATTGGCATGTTGGTCGTTTGCATAGCTCATAGCTATTGTTGTATTTTTTTTCAAGTAGAATACACATCAAAACACAAGGTGGAAACATCCCCTTCAGAAATGGTATAGTCTTCGCTATATCACGTATGATGAAAATAACATTTAAAAACGTATGTATTATTGCAAAACAAGGATACCCATTATAAAGCCATTAGCTTTGAAGTCTCACTGTTCATGCAGTTTTTGTAATCTGTTAAAAATTCAATTATAAACTTAAAGGAGTACTTACTTTGGAAGTCACAGTGTTAGTGTAATTTCATGACGTAGTTTACTGGAATAGAGGGATAGGTGCCAAACACTTCATTTCCCATTCCTTTCCACTGCTATTCACAGACTTTGCTTCATTGTAAAAAAATATTTCAAAAGGAAATCTATGCATGTGTAAGATTATCACCTTATGCCTTGCTTTGTAAAATGTGTGTTGTCAAACTGTGAGATATATGGCTACCACAACACATGCCCATCTCATCTATTCCTCGGTTCCAGTAAACTACATCATGGAATTAGCCCTAAACATTGACTTTCCAAGGTACGTACTTGGTTATGGGTTTTTTAAATCCGAAGATAACTTTTAAATTACTGTATTAAAAACTAAAATAATAATTGTATTTACAGTAAAGGTGTCCCATAATCTATCAGGTCTCTGCAAGATATAGCGCTGTGTAAATTCCATTTATTATAATTATTATAATGATTATTATCATTATTATTATTATTATAAGGGAGCAAGGCGTCAGAGACCTCACTTCTCTAGGGGCAGCGCCCATCTCCTCTCCCTCGCTGCTTTACCTTCCCTGACCCTAAAGAGGCAGGTACCCATTTACAGCTGAGTAAACTGGGGGAACTGTACTGAAGCTAAGGCGCGCAAACGGTCACCCATCCAACTGGTAACCACAGTGCTCCAACCACTGAGCTGCCCCGTCCCAAATACTATTATATTTATTAATAATAATTACATAACTGAAGAAGAAGAAAAAAAAACATACTCACCAAGAGCATTAGCAGACGAGTCGTAGATAGTGTTGACAATTATTCTCTCTTGGTCTGAACACACACACACACACACACACACACACACACAGAGGAATCATACAGGGCTGCATACTCTTGCCTACTGTGTTCACATTGACCTCCTTGGAGACAGCAACAGCATGATCCAAGAACTCACAGGCAAGCTAGTTATTGAGCTGGTTATTTTGGTATGGAGATCATTGAATATTAGAGCAAGGTCATGGTAAATATCTCCAGTGATATGACGGTTACTATCAGCATAAATGGTAAATAGCTTAAAGAAAAGGTCCCATCAAATACAGTGGTTCCACACAGTCAAGAAAAGGTAATTCTTAGCTGAAGTGAAGAGTGGACTGGCCCTTGCAGCCTTGGTCATGGCAAAGATGACCAGGATTTGGAGAGGAAATGAACAGCTTACCAACGAAATAGAAGTTGTTAGGAGTGCTCATCATTTCCACTCTCCTGTGCAGGCGTGACAGCCGAAGCTTGTTTGCTGAGTTTTAAAAAATGTCAGCGTTTGACACGATATCATTCAGGAAGCTTTTCCATGTCCCCTGGCAGGAGCACAGAGCCAACAGTAATCCCTTCTGTCTGCTGTAAAGAGGAGTAAAGTGGCGTGGTTTGGTCACTTAACATTATTACAGCTCTCTTACCAAGATTATGCTGCAGGGGACAGTTGATGGAGAAAGGTGCACGAGCAGACAATGTAAGTTGGATGGAGATTATCAAAGAATTAATAGACCTTGACAATTGCTGTGCTGCTGCTAAAGACAGAAGACCAACCATTGCTGTAAAAACTGTCACCCAACAGGACCCTCTTGTATTCTTAGAACCCTCTAGGACAAGATCTCTCTCTCTCTCCTCTCTCTCTCTCTCTCTCTCTCTCTCTCCTCTCTCTCTCTCTCTCTCTCTCTCTCCTCTCTCTCTCTCTCTCCCCCTCTCTCTCTCTGCCTTACACACACACACACACACACACACACACACACACATATAGATAGATAGATATATAGATAGATAGATACATAGATAGATACATAAATAGATACATAGATAGATACATAGATATAGATATAGATATAGATATGGTTCTTGATGCCACGTCTATGAAATCTCTTTTCCCTCACATCTACTCTTCTTGTATCTGTGAAGGTACGCCCTCTGCCTTCCATCCACAACCACTCTGAACTTCCTTCTATATTTTCTGCATTCATTTCTGAAAAAGTCAATAACATTCGCTCCAAAATGGATCAGACTCCTTCCAGCCTGCACTTCCTGATCCCCAATTCTCTGGCACTCATTTCCTTTTCTTTCATCCGACAAGTGAGAAAGAAATCATGACAATTCTGAAAGAAATTACTAAAATCATGTGATCTTGATCCCATACCTGCTTCTCTTTTCACACAGTGCCTACCACAACTTATACCCACTATCACGAACATAGTAAACTCATCTTTTGTTTCAGGAAATGTTCCATCAGCTCTCAAAACGGTTATAGTTATACCTCTACTCAAAAAGCATGACCTTGACCCTAACAATCTGAAGAATTATAGACCTGTCTCCAATCTACCTTTTATTTCTAAAGTTCTTGAAAAAGTAGTTCTCAAACAGCTAAACAACCACCTTTTCTCCAACAATCTTCTTTCTGAGTTTCAGTCTGCCTATCGCTTTAACCACAGCACTGAAACCACCCTAGTACACACTTTAAACACGCTTCTACTCGCTTCTGACTAAGAGAAAATCTCCCTTCTCACTCTACTCGACTCATCAGCAGCCTTCGATACTATAGACTACTCAATTTTTCTCTCCCGTCTTCAAAAAAAAACGTTCGGTATTACTGGCACAGCCCTCACCTGGTTTAATTCATACCTTACTGACCGATTTCAGACAGTTGCAGTAAACAAGATTTAATCAATACCTGCCAAACTGGAATGCGGAATCCCACAGGGATCAGTTCTAGGCCCTGTTCTTTTCACTCTTTACACTGCCCTACTGTCACATATAATAAACCGTCATCAAATCAACCATCACTATTGTGCAGACGACTCTCAGATTCAAAGCAGTGTTACTCCTGAAAATCTGCCTTCTTTTCTGACAAATATTGCCCACTGCTTTGAAGATATTCAAAACTGGATGACAGTACAAATTACAGATAAATGCAGATAAAACTGAAGCCATGCTCGTAGGGACCAAACACAAACTCTCTTCCATTACAACAGCTTCAATAGAAATCAGCAATACATCAGTCCCTCTATCCACTGCTGTGAAGTATCTAGGTGTTATTATTGACAACACACTCTCTATGCAAAAATTCATCACCCAAACCTGTCATTCATGCTACTATTTACTACGGCGTATTAGTGCAATTCCAAAGTACCTGCCCACTGATGCAACAGCCAAACTTGTCACTTCGCTTATTCTTTCATGTCTGGACTATTGTATTTCTCTTTTGTCTGGTCTGCCAGCATCATCTATCCACTCCCTTCAACGTATACAAAACTCCGCAGCTCGACTAGTTCTCAGAAAGAAAACATCTGAGCACATTACCCCTCTCTTGCAATCTCTCCACTGGTTGCCTGTGCCACAGAGAGTAAATTATAAGATCAGTACCCTCTGTTACAAATGTCTCCACAAAACTGCACCCTCCTACCTCTGTGAATGTCTTAACTTGTACACTCCTTCACGTTCCTTCCGCTCTGCTGCAGATACCTTGTGCCTACGAATACCTAGATTCAACCAATCCACTGTTGGCCGCCGCTCTTTCTCTATTCGGGTCCATCGACCTGGAATGAGCTCCCTCTCTCTCTTTGCCAGAAACCTAGTTATGACACTTTTAAATCCAGCCTAAAGACATATGTATTTCAAACCTAAGATTTCCCCCCTCCTGTTTCATATCAGAGCTATCCCACCTTCACTAACCTATGTCCTATCACCCTGCTAAAGTATACGCCCTGGATGTGTGTGTGTGTGCTTTTGAAAAATATTTGACTTTTGTAATTTTATTTCATAGATTTTGTCTGCAGCGCTCCATGTTTTTAATATATGTTTGTTAAACTATTGATTATTTATCACTGATTGCATGAATGTGTAAGATTAGATTGAATGCATGCGCTTTGATTTGTCTTTGCAAGATATAGTGTTATATAAGTTCAACTTTTTTATTTTATATATATATATATATATATATATATGCAATCACACACAGAAAGCATACCGTCAGGTGCTGTTCGGGATCCATCTGCATTCTCCGCTGAAATAAAAAAGTGGATTCAGACCTTTCTCAATTCCATGAGGAATTTGACAGAACAACTAGACTTCTAACATTGACCATGACAGTCTTTGATGAAAATTGTCATTGTTTTAGTTAGTAGCTTTGTATAATTACAGGAATAAACTTGTAACTTGTAACAACCCTCTACCCCCCCCCCCCCTCTCTCTCTGTCTGTCTGTCTCTCTCTCTCTCTCTCTCTCTCTCTCTCTCTCTCTCTCTCTTCTCTCTCTCTCTCTCTCTCTCTCTCTATGTAAAACAAAAGCACATAAGTGCTTACTCCATTATCCTCGATATAAAAGAATAAAGAAATAAAGAAATAAATTCTCTCTCTTTCTCCCTCTGTCTTGCAGGTGTGGTGAAAATAGCAATATAACCAATTATTATGATGTTTTATTTTTATTGTAATAGACATACCAAAATAAAGAGCATTATTTTTTCTGTAGACTCAATACCAAAATAAACAAACTGAAACAAACAGCATAAGATGTTTAGCAAAACAAAAATTACAACAAACCCCCAACAAACAACACAGTCAGTATGATGCAGTAGTTAGGCGTTGGGTTCTAGTTCTTAGCTGGAATGTAGCAGGTTTAAATCCCATAAACGTGGTTTTCTAACTCAGGTTGTTTCCTACCCAGAATGAATCTGCTATCAACACATTGGGAAGACTGACACCTTTGCCATGTCATTTGGAGGGTGTTGCTCAAATTACATAACCAAAACTGCAGAAGTCTGCATTGCTCTGGCTTGGTTGACGCCATGATATATCATGCTATGAAGTGAGGTTAAAGCCTTGCCAAATAGTCTCAAAGAGTGTATACTTCAAAGTATGATTATTGTGTCTTCCTCATTATCATTGATTGTCAAGCAATAAAATAAAATTTTCTCTTATATGTGGCCCCTGTTGCTTTGGTCCCAGGATGACCTCAGTTATGGTGTTTCCAAAACGCTGGTACCTAGAGTGAATTGCTATTGAAGCCTTTGGGGTTGGAGGTTCATAGAAGAAGGAGAAAATTGTTAGAGGGATGTTGTGGTAGTTATCACCCTGGGGCAGATGTCTCACTCTGCCTGCTTTAACATCAAAACTAGTAATATCATCAGAAATGGATTACGGACTTGATGCCCTGTGTATGATGACTCGGAGCAGGTAGAATGAAGTCACCCAGCAGCAGTGTAGGGCTCCTCTATTGGTGGACTCAGGGAAGCCTTACAATAATAAGTTCCTTGTAGATTTATGACCCTGCGGATATGACATCTTGAGGACATGCATAGCTTGGTAAAGAGATTAGAATGAATAGCATTGAATGAGTAGGACTGAAAACATCACAGGAGATGCAATGAACATGAAAACCATGTTCTTCAGACGTCAAGGTGCTGTGCAAAGCTGAAAGATATGAATACATACTGATTATGGTCTTTACCTTCACCTTCACCTATCCTGTAGTCTGGTCGACTGCTGGGCGCCATTGAAGATTTTACAGCCAGCTTCCTTCACTCCTTGAGGTTCTCAGCTTTTGGTAGTTTATGTTCCACTTAAGGTCAATCTACTCTGTATTACAAGTTGGTTTGGTTGCGTTTTACACGTGTGAGGTATTACCAAAGTTGTGCCTTTTGGGTTTTATTTTAGTTGTGGAGTGTTGCCAAAAACAGGAAGTGAGTTGGTTGTTTGAAGGAAAGTTCTAGTATAGGCCCTTGTCAGAGAAGACATTTGGCCACAGAACAAGGCAAGTAGAAGGTTGTGCTATAAAGTTCCTCCCTGTGATGAATGTGAGATTGAGCTTTTTGCTGCTGGTTTAGCAGGCTACTGGATAATAGATTCACTACTTATGATTGGAACTGATTGTCTAAAAGTTATAATGGAAGCTACAATTGTATTTCTGCTGTAGGTGAAGCTTACCAGTCTTCACCAGGTTGAGAGTAAAAACTTCTTGTTCATTTGTGTATTTTGACTGTACTCTGACATGAATGGACTGTAGCAAATTCCTAAATGAACTTTAACAATGTTGAACTTTGTGAAACTAGCTGATTCATTCATATCAAAAGAGTAGATCAGTGAACAGCTGTGGTGATAGATAGATTTACTTATTTAAATCTGTTTATGTGTATAACCTCATCTGTTACTGACTGGGAAAAAAACCTAGTAGAAGAAGATAGGAACTAAAGTAAAAGCTAGGAATATATTTGTAATAATAATAGTACTACATGAAGAATAAAAAATGTTATCAGTCTTGTTGCAACTTGACAGACATGTATTGGAGACACCTAATATTGATAGTTTGTGTCCTAAGCCAGATGTACAACAATGTGATGTGCAGCGGACAGTGTGGGGAGCAGGGGGTCCTGATGTTGGGCGACCCAGATAACTTCCACCTTGGCCTGGAGCATGGGATATTTGTACTCAAGACATATTATGTTAAGCTGGGTGACAAATTTGATGTGAAATTGTTATTAACTCGCAGTGTGAGGGTGCATGTTTTATGATTGCGTTTTTGATGTTTATTTCTAAAAATTATATGTGTGAGATGTCAATGAAGTTTCTGGATAGTTTGTGTGCAAGTGTGTGTGTGGTGAGAAAATAAGATAGCAACATTTCAGGGAGAGAGAAAGAGAGCATGCTGCTATATTCTGTCTTTCAAGTCAGCATAAATTTATAAATGGATGTGTGCATCCATGTATGCACAAAGTGTGGTTGATTTTTAATGTGCACAAAAAAAGTTGTAGACCTGGGATTAAGGCAGCATCACAGATCATAATACTCTGTGATGCCTACCCCCCCCCCCCCCCCCCGCCCTCCCTCTTTCCATCATATCCTCTCTCTGCCTCTTGGTATCCCTACTTGTACTGTGGGTACAAGTCCCTACTGTCCCTGTAGGACAGTCTTGTCCACTCCAGATGTTTGTGTGATGTACCCATACCACTTCAGTTTGCATTTTTTCCACTGATGCCAGGGGCTCTTCGTGTGGTCCGATTGTGTTTTTCATGAAAGTTTTCACTTCCTTAGTTATGTGATCTCTGTACGAGATAACAAAAAGTCTGTGGGCGCATCACATCTCCAATGCCTTTCTCTACTTTAGATGTCTGTTGTTATGGTCCACGCTTTGCATGCATATACAGTATGGACTTGACCAGTAAATGTATTAGTCTGATATTGAAGCTAATGGCGATGTTCTTATCATTCCAGATGGCTTTTAATTTGGTCATTGCCACTGTGGTCTGGGCTGTCCTTGAGAGTACTTTGGGCTGTGACCCTTTATCTGATACTGCAGCTGCTAGATATGTCTAGCTGTTGACTGTCTGAGTTTCCTTACTGCCTATGATATCAGTGCTGATGCCTTTGGTACAATTTGTCGTGAGTTGGGTTTTCTCTGCAACGATGTGTATGCCATATGCGAGGTTTCATCAAGGTTATTTACCAAGTTCACCAGCCCTTGTTCTTTTCCAGCTATGCCATCATTGTCGTCGGCAAAACGTCAATTTGTAATTGTCCTGCCTCTGACTCTGAGTATGTCTTTATTGTTTTCAGGTGCATCAGCCATTATTACTCTATCTAAGATGTTGAAGAGGCTTGGGGAGAGCAGACATCCTTAGCGAACTCTGGTTACATCGATAAAAATAGCACCTCATGAATTCTTTAATTTGTTTGCTCTTAGATGCTTTTTAGCGTTATGTCTTTAGAATGAAGACATTACTTCATGCATCCACATAACAGGTTACCATCCTAATAATAAATACTATCACCTTAGGACTTGGCTGAAGCAGTCACCATTTCTTGTCATTTGCTATAACACTTTATTTTCTTTAGTTCCTTATAACCTGGTTTCTTTTGTTTCTAATCAACCTGTGCAATAACAAAAGCATCATTATTTCCCTCCACCTATACAGTGTGTATACATAATTAGCATTTTCCCACTGTAACTTGCAGAGCCTTTAAAAAACAAAAATAGCATGTTATTTCATCTACTCTGCAAGGTGATGCAGATGGCAAGATAACAATTTTTCACAAGTGGATTGGGAATACAATAAACAAGTAATGCATCTGCCAAAGGATCAAAGTGACCTAAGGCATAATGGATTTTCCCTGTTAGTGTTTCAACGCAGATGTCCGGTAGTGGAAAAATTCCTATATATTACAACACTTTATTCAATGGGCAGATCCATCACCTAGATCGAGACATATCCTTTAAACAACCAAAGCCCAAATGTTCTATGATTTGATTATTTATTTCACTTTATACTGGCGATATCTTAATGCAGTTTTGTTATGATTTTTTAAACATATTTTGTTGTATGAATAAAGCATGGAATAAATGTATTTCACGTGAAATTCTGTCAACCTACCTCTGCATGGAGCTTTTCCACTTCTGAAAAACAAAACACATAGGAAATAAGAACGTTTCATTCTCTCTCTCTCTCTCTTCTCTCTCTCTCTCTCTCTCTCTCTCTCCTCTCTCTCTCTCTCTCTCTCTCTCTCTCTCTCTCTGTATTCTTTAACTGCCTTTACACTTTTGCTCGTAAAAGTAGCTTATAATGTGTGCCTTCAGCACCTGGGCTTTATCACAGTTCTTGATAAAACCATTGACGCTGGGGGCAACAAAATAGTGAGAGGCTCTATGTATGATCAGTGCCTTTCTTTCTCAATCATGGAATTCCACTTTACAGCTTAGTCTTTAGTGATCGACTATGACTCTCTGACTAGGAGGCTTGACTTGCACAGTCCCTATGTGCTGCAGCCCTGGGGGCTGGTTGGCCTTCGGAGAACATCTCCAATGCTGACTGTCCTTATGCCCTTTTGGCTGAGAGAGTGGGAATATACTGTGGACAAGGCATCTCCACTATAATCAAATTTCTGCCCAGTTTCCGAAACAGCAGCTGCCTCTTCTGCTGTTTCAGAGGTCATTGTTGAATACAACCGACAAACAAACAAACACACACACACACACACACACATACACACACACATATAGAATATATATTTATATGTCGATATATATATATATATATATATATATATATATATATATATATATATGTATTATATATAGACAGAGAGAGACAGAGAGAGAATGTTACAAAGAAATGATATTATGGCAATGGCGAATACTTTGTATCTTTGCAGCCAAGCCATGAGTTGCTTTGGGTAAAGCAGCCTACTTCTACAATTTAAACTCCCCATGACAGAGACAACGCCATAAACCCTCTTTTGCCTGTTTATTCAACTTCCTCAAGGCAACAATTTTGAATTACTCTGTCTTTAATACGTTTATGTTTTTCTAACAACTATAATTTTACAAAAATAAGCCTATGTCATCAGTGTGAATCACTGGACTAGTGGTGTGGACAAGGTAAAGCACTGATCTGACTATACTAGCTGCACCTGAGATCATTGGGGAAAAACAATGAACGTCGGCGGATTGTCTCTTTTAATCTACAACGTCTTCGGCAGATGTCTTGCTACTTGGCTGAATGTAAGTAAGTGGGCTATGCTTGCACGTGTACGCGGCAATAATAATAATAATAATAATAATAATAATAACAACAATAATATATCACTGTGTGTGGTGATGTGAAGTTTTATCCTTAATTTTAAAAGACTTTTTTTTATTGTGTGTGTGTGTGACGTGAACTTTTTTTTAGTGTGTGTGTGCGTGTTGGGGGGTGGAGGGGGTTGATTCTTACTCGGTTTAATCATTTCTTTAATGAAAAATGAGTCTGCTGTCAATTTTAATGTTACGGACTTGAAGAAAAGCTGAAGGAGCGAACATAAAACTTCACAATTTAATTCAATGCTTATATAGCTGAACTGCAACAACGAACTTACTTACCTCTGCTTGCTGTCTTTTGCTTCTGTAACAATACAACAATGAAATTAGCACACTCAATAAGCTATTATATGTGTGTGGAACATATTTGATAGGTTACACACACACACACACACACACACACACACACACACACGCGCGCGCGCGCGCACGGACATTGACCTATGGCAGAGTATGATTTAACACCAACAGTTTGAGCTGGAACAATCTATGT